>CAUIVZ010000012.1:22379300-22988442 GCA_961763995.1 Juglans cinerea | reverse complement strand
ACCAGAATGAGAGAAAGAGTCATTCTCAGCCCGCTATGGCGATCTGGGTCTCGATCGGTGTGGTATGGAGCCCCCAGTGATGACCCGGTGAGGCTGTATAGTGTTTGTGCGTACATTCATGACAGTGAATAGTAAATAAATGCGGAGAAAATAAAAAGAGATGAACACACAGATTTACGTAGTTCAACACTGGGCTACATCCACGGGAGTTTGGGGAAGGGAGAGTTCATTATAACATGTTTGTTTTACAGTCTCTCGTGATCTCTCATGCTCACTGTACAATAGATATTGGAGGACTATCTTTTGGTGGAGATATCATTGGTGGCGCTCCTGTTGTGAGGTTGAAGAAACTTTCCAGGAGAAGTCTCACCCAAAAGTCCCTGAAGTCGTTTGGTTCCCTCCCTTTTATCTTTAGCCCATCTCCCTACTTTACGTCACTTCACCTTCCTTTATGTCACATTATCTATCATTTATGTCAACTCTCATCTTTTCCTCCTGATACTCTAACACTCTTCTCAGGCTTTTGTGCCTTCCCTCTCTCTTCTTATTCTTCCCTAATGATTCCCCCCACCGTGGGCTAGACCTAGAAAACACCATGGGCTTGTTATTATTTTATTCATTCCACACTCTAAAGTGAGTTTTTTCATATATATATATATATATATATATTCCAAATTTGTCAATTATTTTTCAAATGGAATATGCACAAATGCAATACTCCTTATTTCTTATGCTTTGTTCAGAGTGCATGCACAATGAAATTACTAATTTTAGGAATACATGGATTAATAATATATGTCAATAAGGCAAAACAAGTCATGATAGATCATAAAATGCCAATAATACTTTTCACTACAACAAATACTTGTTCTTCCCTCGAGAGATTGTGGTGGCAAAAGCCTATATGGGAAAAACTCTTTTCCCACAAATTTTAGTTGTGGGATGCTCGTGACATAAAGTATTTTTCTCCATGAAAGGTTCAACTCGTGAAGAATGCCTATATTTTCCCACAAGATTAGTCACGGGAAAAAAAATTATTTCACTGTGAAAAATATGATGGCCTTTGGTAGTAAATCGTGGGAAAAAAGTATTTCCGGTAAAATAATTTCGTGGAAAATAATATTTCCACAAACTATTTTGTTGAGATACTTATTTACGAAGAAATCTTACCATGGGAAACAATCACTTTCGGGAAAAAAAAAAAAAAAAAAAAAGTATTTGCCACAAGTTACATTCACGACAAATGCTAAGAGATTTCAGAAAAAAAAATTGTAAAATAAAAAAAATGAGACTAAACAAAAAATTAGTCATAACAAATAGTCTAATATAAGCTAAAATAAATATATCCGAACCTTGGAGATCCAAATTCACACTTATAATAATTTTAAAAAAAATAATTTCTTCTGGTGTTAAGAGCATCAATTTCTTCTTTCATGATTTGCTGCCATTTTGGATCAACGAGAGCTTGCTTATACATTCTAGATTCTTGTGGTTGGGTTGTGAGATCAGCAAGAAAGCAAGCAGGTATTGGGTGTTGTGAAGAGAGACAAACCTTGGGCTTTAGTGTGCCCACTTGAGTCTATGTGATCATGTGGTGAGTTCTACGAGGGACAAATGGTTAGATAGGCTCAATTGCTGAAGAACACAGTTTTGATGCATCCTGGATTATAGTAGGAGCGGCAATAGTATGAGGATCTTGGCATGGTGGGGACTGAGCCATAGTGGAACTAGGAGCAAGATCAGTAGGTTCAGAGTTTCGGACAATAGCAGGCGAAGGATGCAAATGGCCAATGGAGGGGAGATTTGCAGCTGCAGACAGGGAATCCGAAGGAGGAGATTGTAAAGTAGCAATCTGAAGAGGCCTAGGAAGTGCATGAACTTTGAAGGACTGAAAATCAGATTTAATAAAGCCCTGTGGACACATGAATGGAAATGTGAGTTCATCAAATTTTACATGCCGAGAGATATAGGTGCAGCTCGTTTGTATGTCAAAACATTGATACCCTTTGTGATAAATAGAGTATCCCAGGAACACACAACGAATGGATTTATACTCTAGCTTTGACCTACCAAAAGGTGTAAGGCATGGATAACATGCACACCCAAAACCCCATAGAAGAGTATAAGATCTTGGTCTGACTTCTCCATCAATATCTTGGTCTTTCTTTACTTTTCTTTTCTTTCATCTTTTTTTCAACTTGTGTGGTGCACCACATACAACAACAGCATATAAATACATTAGAATTTCGTGTGATTTTCTTATGAATTTTGCATTGAAATCTTTAAATTATATTCTAGAGTTTTGTATTGAGCTATATATACTAAACTTAATTTGATTGTCTATTGAGCTATCCTTGTAAATCATATCAGGTTGAGTGAATGATGAGTACGTCAATAGATCATGTTGTAATTCTAGTGCCGATGAAGTTGAGATGATTGAAGAGGATGGCGAGGTCGAACAAGACAAGAATATGCCCAAGGAAGGCCATACGATGTCATTTTCATATGTAGAGCCATATGTGGGGCTAGAGTTTGACGATCTAGAGGATGCACATAGTTGCTATAAAACCTTCTCCAGACAAACTGGTCTTAGCATTTGAATAAATCATACTTGGTTGTCAAACATAGATAGATCATTAATTGGTGTAACGTATGCGTGTTCGAGGGAAGGATCTCGTCTTTATAATTCTAAACTTAAAGAAAGAGTAAGACCCGAGGCTGCGGAAACAAAGTGTGGTATAAGGTGATTATGACAATAAAGAAGGATGGGGACAAATGGGTTATGTCCAAGTTTGTACTCTAGCATAATCATGAGTTGTTGACATCAAGGAGTATAATGTCCATGTTAAATGATAGACACCAAGTGACACCAATAAAAAAAAAATTTGATAGACACGTTAAATGAGTCGAGGATACCAACACGGAAAATAATGTCCATGTTGAGTAAGGAGTCAAGTGGTGATTATAATGTTGATTGTATTGCTAAGGACATTCAAAATTATTTGGACAATCGAAGGAAGCAACTTCTTGGAGAGGGAGAAGCACAAAAATTATATGAGTACTTTTGGAAAGCGAACGTAACAATCCAAGTTTCGTATATTCGATCCAAGTTGATGAAAAGGTCGATATGGAATTGCTTTTGAGTAGATGCTAAATCAAGAGCCACATATTAATATTTTGCGGACGTTGTTACGTTTGACGCTACGTACTTGACAAATCGCTACAAGATGCCCTTTGTTCCATTCACTGGAGTTAACCATCATCATCAATCTGTGATGTTTGGATGTGCTTTACTGATAAATGAAACAGTCGAGTCTTACACATGGTTATTGAAAATATGGTAAGAAGCGATGCTTGGTCGTGCTCCATTTACAATAATAACTAATGATGACAAGTCAATGGCTAAGACCATCGTTGAGATATTGCCCAATACAACACACAAATTGTGTTTATGACATCTATTACAAAAAGTTCATGAACATCTAGCTCATGTTTATAACAAATATCCAGAATTTTAACAAGAATTTAATCATTGTATTCATGAGACACTCACTATTGGGGAGTTTGAGTTGGAGTGGACTGATATGTTACTGAAGTACAAGTTGGAATAAAATAGTTGATTTCTGAATATTTATACCAGGAGATCAAAGTGGGTGTCGACTTACTTGAGAAACACATTTTGCGCTGAAATGTCCACAACTCAACGAAGTGAGAGTATAAATAAATTTTTTAAAGACTATGTTCAATCAAGTATGATGGTAAGTGAATTCATCCATTAATATGATAAAGTTTTGAACGCCCGTTATCTCATGAGAAAGAGAAAGATGTGAAGACAAAAATATCAAAGCCAATTATGAGAACTTCTTACAGTATTGAAGAGGAAGCGGCCAAGATCTACACAAGAAAATCCATTTTGATCTATCTTCCAAGATCAGTTATTTAATAGCCAACAGTTCAAGGCATATAGAACACGTGAGGAAGATGGTCGAAAAATTTACTAGTGAGCATTGCGGGAAAAGAAAAACCGACATATGAAATAACACTTGGTAGGGAGAACAACATTGTTTCTTGTACATGTTGTAAGTTTGAATTTATTGACTTTTTATGCCAGCACAGCCTACATGTTTTGGCAAAAAAAAAAAAAGTGCTTTGGACAGTGTACTGCAGTCATATGTTTTGGAGAGGTGGACGATCAATGCAAAAAGTCGCGTGGTGCATGGGATATGGGTCAATGAGGGGCCCTTAGAGACAGTCCCAATTGCATTAGTGATGAAACATCGTTTGATGAGACAGTTTTACGTGGTTGCAGAGATGGAGTCACTATCTATTAAGAAATATGAGCATGCTTCTAGGAGAATAGAGAATATTTATCAAGAGTTTCAACTGTTGAATGATGATGATTGTAACACAGAGAGACATACGGTCCAGAGCCAAATAGTCTCTAATTTCTCATTGCAAGATCTGCCACATAGTGTTTCTAAAGAAAGGCTCAAATCATTATAACAAAAGAATCCAAAAGAAAATGTACCAATAAAAAAGCGACAATGCAACGTTTGTAAACAATAAGGGCATGTAAGAAGCAAATGCCCATCACATGTGTTTTTTTTAACTTGGCATTTTTTTTCGTTGGCATGTAAGAAGAGCATTTGCTTTTAACTTGATGAATTTGTTTTTTTTTTTTTTTTTTCAGGAATATGCAAGACCCAACAATGTCACAAAATGAAGAGCTCGGAACATCATGGAATTTTCATATGCCATATGATTATTAGAATCATTAAACATTTTCTGTTTTTTGGTTGTAAAAAAATTCTCCAACTCTATGACTATAAGCCAAGTGATATGTGAGATGGATATGGTTGTGTGAGACGTATGGGTTCTGCCTATGGATATCCTTGTACTCTGTTTGCCCTTTTCTTCTTACTGTTTTGCACTATATGCTGTGTTTTTTTATGATAAAGTTCTTTATATTGCATTAGAATTATCTTTGTTTTTCTTTTACTAGTTTTATTTATATTTTTTGGGTCATGAAGAACACATATTTGTAAGGTTTTTGTTTGTCTTGAGTATACAATGTTTATATCAGGTTGCCACACTTTGTCATGCATGCAAGTTTAAACTTGTATAAATACATTGCTATTTAATTGTGTTTCAAAACTTATGCAGCATTAAACGATCTACATTATCATTAACCATTTACATTAAACGATTTATCTCTTCCTTTGTCTAATATAAGCAACAATTTTTTTGGCAATTATTTATTGTATAAAATACGAACACGTTCCATGCATAATGGATGATTGTGATCTGCAATAGAATAAAACGAGATACAATAACAATTTGCATTAAACGATTTACATTATTATTAACAATTTACATTAAACATTTTATAGTAGCATTAAACGATATTTTACATTACATTAACTTTAAAAAATTTCAAACTAACTAATAACGCAATAAATAAAACCCAAGACGAATCAAGACACTTTTGTACTTCTTCTTCATTGATTGAAATTTTGCATCTTTTATTCTTGCATGTTCATATGCTATCATTTCATTTCTTCTAATACTCGCTTACAACAATCGGGTTGTTCCATTGCAAGGTCAACCCATTCAAAAAATCCACACTGGTTTTGAGCCTTGTAGTATGGACAATTCAAAAACCACCGATCAAAACTTTTGGGGTTGGCCGAAGTCTACAGTTTGGAGGGAATGCCACTATAACATAGTGGTTTTCGTCTCGACATGATTTCATCTTTTGCCCTCATAGAATGTAAACTAGATATGGTGTTTCCGCCACTACTTTCCATATTTCTGGGAACGAATATAAAAACAAACAGTAAACAAACACACGGTGTATGAGGTATATTTACAAACACAAGGTGCATAATTTTATACCCAACCGACCTTGAGTTTTTCTCATATACAAATTTGCTGCAAAAACTAGAAGTCAAATTTACTGAGCAACATTGTGACCAATCTGAAGGAACGTATCAAGACCATAATATTGAGAAGTGGGCGGACATATGACTACGCAGAAGCTGTCGAAAATGTGGAGTCCGAGAAGAAGAAAACTGAGTATGAGGTGAAAAAAGCAAATCGGGATGCAACCGACCAGCAAGCTGAGAAGACTAAGAAGAATAAAGGGGCTGCAAAACCCAAGAAATTGTGCAGTCGTGTACTCCTTGGAGACCTCCCCAGCCTCTTCGTTTCTTAAATTTGACGGAAGTAGTTTGAGTTCAAGTTTGGGAAGTTCCTTACGTAGTGGTAGCTTTGGGAATTCAGCTCCGTAAGTCTCGTTGGCCATGACAACATCTTGATCGCTTATTTGAAAACAAGAATGTACTTCGGAAGGAAATTTCATAGATTTAAATACGTCATAAGTGATCTGCTCCTCGCTGACCCTCAAAATGAGTTTCCCTTTCTGGACATCAATTAAAGTTCTCATGTCGCAAGGAAAGGTCGGCCCATTATCAAAGGGATCTCCTCGTCCTCCTCCATATCGAGTACAATGAAGTTGGTTGGGAAGATGAACTTATCAACTTTCACCAATACGTCATCAATGAGTCATCATGGGTATTTAATGGATCTGTTCGCCAACTGTAGAGAGATGGTGGTCGGTTTTGCTTTTTCAAGACCTAGTTCCTTAGGCTACAGCTTCTTTTGTACAATTGCACTGCTCTCCTCGATTGCCAATTGTAGAGAGATGGTGGTTGGCTTTGCTTCTCTAAGACCTACTTCCATAGGCGGCAATTTCTTTTGTACAATTGCACTGCTCTCCTTGGTCGCCAACTGTAGAGATAACTGATTATCAATCTTGTTTTTTCTTAATCTCTGCGGAAAATGAATTGGTGGATCATAAATTGAAAGAGAATAAGTTTCAGAAATAAAATCCTTGGATCTCTTGGGTTTTGCAGCCCCTTTTATTCTCCTTAGTCTTCTCAGCTTGCTAGTCGGTCGCATTCCGATCTTCTTCTTTCACCTCGTACTCGGTTTCCTTCTTCTCGGACTCCACATTTTCGGCAGCTTATGTGTCTCGTTCGGTATTTACCAACTGGTCATATGTCCGCCCACTTCTCAATATTATGGCTTTGATATGTTCCTTCAGATTGGTCATAGTGTTGCTCGATAAAGTCCCTGCTGTTCTCTCGGTAAGTATGTTTGAGAGCTGACCGATTTGTGCCTCAAGATTTCGAATTGAAGCCGAGTTGTTTTGATTCACCATATTAGTCTTTTGCATGTACTGCATGATCATATCTTCAAGTGTCGGCTTCTTCTCTTGCTGTGGAAACTATTGAGGTGGTCTAGCCGGTACTTGGTTATTGTTCCATGAAAAATTAGGGTGATTTCTCCATTCGAGATTGAACGTGTTTGAATAAGTATTAACTTGACATTGGAAATTGGACATGTAATGGGCTTGTTTATAACTCGGTTGGGCAAAAAGATTCCCCACTTGGCAATCTACACTTGAATGATTTCCTACGCAATGATCACAAACAACATTAGTTTGAATAGCATTAACGTTCATCTTACCTATTTGTTGTGATACATTTGTCATTTGCGCTGCCAATGTGGTAATATCATAATCTCTGAACACCTTATACTCCTGGTTGACCATATTAAATTTGAAGGTGACGACCTTTCTTCTTCTCTTTATTGTACGCCTGGTTCTCTCTCTTTTTTTAAATAAAATAAAATGAAAAACCAAAGTAGTAAAAATCTAGCTGGTATCAATATCAATAACAAATAACTATTTCCCGGCAACGGCGCCAAAAACTTGTTCGCATAAAAATATATATGTAAGTACACATAATCGTAACAAGTAGTAAAATGTTTTAAAGAAAACGAATATCGAACACACGTGGAATAATTATGCTATTGAGTATAGAAATTGACCAAATTAATTACTATTTGAAAATTGAAATTTGAAGAATGGTTTATCTAAATTAAACTGAATAAAAAAATATTAAAATTAAGATTTTAAAAAAAATAATAATAGATCTAAAGCATTTGACTTCACCTACCAAATCCCATACAATTTATTTATTTTTTGTTATAGAATCCCAATTATCCCAAGTTGATGATAAAAATTTCTTAACTATTCAATATTTTCTCTCGAACAATACCAAAAATGTCTTCAACTAATAACTCTATATCTCTATGTGAATTTAACTAATTGAAGACTCATTAAGTTTTTTTGAATTTTTCTTGAAAATCACACTAGTCGCGATAAAACATCTCTGTTTTCGATCAACTAATGGTGTTTAATCCTATATCTTTAATCACAAATCACCTTTCAGTCTCATTGCAATCCAAAAAATCGAATAATAGTTAACTAGAAAATTGTAAGTATTAAGAATAAGGAATAAACACTCAATCATGGAAATATTAAAAATAAAATAACTTGGAATATAAATTGTGTGTTCAATGCTAGGCTACATCAAAACTCTAGAAAATAGAATTAATTCATAATGAAATTAAAAAGAAAAAGAATAAAATTGGTGTTTTCGTTAAAATCGGTTAATGAGGCATGCGACTTTTGCCTCTGCCCTCCAGTTCTGCTTTCTTGAAATAACACTTAAAGAATAAATTTTGGAACTTTAAAACATAAAAACTCTCGACTCCGATTCAGAACTCATCTTATTCATCCTACAAGATGAGATTAAATAGATGTCGAAATTCAAATCTAGAAACAAGATAACTGCGACTAAAATCTCGGCTAAAGATCTGGAAAATAGTTTCTAAAGATAAATGTTAACTTAAAAGGAATTATCCCAAGAATAACGGGTTTATCTAAATTGGAAGATTCAGTGATATGCGGCTTGAATTGCGGGGTTCGGGAGGATTTGGTCGCCAACAGATTGATTGCGGAACTTAGATTTGATGGTCAGCAGCAGATTGATCCTGGTCGGGAGGAATTATCCCACTGAGTAAATGTCATGTGCGCTGAATATAACTGGCGTGGAAATCACAAATGGACAGGCATGAAGGTCACAAAAACCACACGACCATCTCCTCGCCTACTGAGTGGAAAGACTCCTCTCGCTTTTTCTAGTTGTTGCCTACGATGTCGTTTAGGTTGGTCTTTTAAGTTGGTCGTTTAGACTAGTCGCCCAATCTAACCACCTAGAGTCTTGTCGCCAAATCTTCGCGCCTTATGGTCGCGCCTTCTGGTCGCGAGTTTCCTAACTTTCCGAGAGGTAAGTCTTCTCACCTTTGGGCGAGAGAAGTGGTTACCTCGCCCAAATCTCATCGGCTCTCTTCAGATCTCGTTGTCTCTCATCGGTCTGGATCCGTAGTCTCTTCTTTTGTACCAAAATGTTATCCTTTTGTACTAAATCTTCTCATTCCTTCAAGTCCAAGAAAATAAATAAAAATATGTATAAATAAAATAAAATCAATAGTATTGAAGGGAAAATGACACTTTTCATAAACAAAAGAGTGATAAAAATCACATAAAAATAACACTTATCAATCATCTTCATCATATAAAAGACAACAACCATAACAAAATATAAACACAATTGCAGCATTAAAGTCTGGACCCACCTTGATGTTATTCAACACAAACATATATATATATATATATATATATATATATATAGGATCATTTGACCTGGTATATTTTATACCAATGAACTTCACTCCATACATGTTATTCTATATCTTATTTCAACCATATTCATAATAATTCTTTCAAGCAACCCACATGAATTTTATTTATTTGTGACATATATTCACTATTTTCCTAAATATGAACCACTCACAGAAAAGTGAATTTCGCAAGTCCAAAAATGTCATAGGTTTACTTAAGTCCAAACATGCACAAACTATTCAATAAATTAATACCACCTTATGTTATCTCAAGTATCTTCAATCAGCCCTATCCATTTGTCAAATAAAAGAACATCAGGTTTACTTAAGTGAATGATAACACTGAATGCATAAGAAGGTGTACCGACAAGCAGGAATGAATTCATCAAATAGCTAAATGATTTAAGAGATCACCTCTATTTGTCATAGGTTGTATGTTTTATCACATAACATTCAGAAGAGTTTTATCAAACAATCTAGTCGAGACAATGTTATTTATTGGTATAACTGCACGGTTTAGAATGTTTTAGTTGTCATTCTCCTTAAAAATTAAAAATTAAAAATCAATCTGATTCAAAAACGTATTTGGAATATATAGAGATCCCCACAAGAAAATGCATAAGACAAAATGCAAAATCTTCAAAAAGCACAAGAACGAGATCCCTACAAGAAAATGCATAAATCGAACCCTAGAATCGCATGAAATGCAAAAATAAACCCATAAATCAAACCCTAAAATCCAATAGAAAATGACATGTGAAATGTATAAATCGAAAACTTACCAACTTAAGGAGAAGGCTGCGCGAGAGGGAGGGGTTTGTGAAATCGGCACCACGAGAGGGAGGAGGTAGTTAAATAGGCGCTGCGAAAGGGAGGGGGTGGGGAAATCGGCTGCGTGAGATGAGTTGATCTTGTCGGAATCGTGTTGGATGATGAACGAAATGGGGCTGGGAATGGGAGAAAGCTCAGAAAGGGGGTTGGGGCTGTAAATGGAAGGGGAGAACTATTCAAAAAGGGGGTTGCGAATGGAAGAGGATAGGAAGGATTCTAAAGGGTTGGGTGTAGATGTTTGGAGGCTACACCTCCTACGTGGCTAATAGTTATTGGTTGGTGTGAAAATGAGTTTTATACCCGACCGGCCTTGAGTTTTTCCCTTCTAAGAACGTGCGCAGTGATAAAAGGTATTTTGAGGGCGGTAGTCTATGTATTGAAAAAGAAATTAAATACTAGTTAGTTAGGAATTAGCACGTACACAGTCATTTAAAAGGTTTTCTCTTACAAGAAACAATTTTGGATTTCTAAAAGATTATTGTCATTCTCACCCAAAAATCATGGATCATTAAGTTTATATAGATCTCAAATTAGAGTTCAGAAACACACGCCTAGTGAACTACTTTACAACATTTTGGTCGACAATGTGTTTGCATGGAGGTAAATTCTCAAGCAATCAAACGCAAGACAAATTGTTGAAGAGAAGTATTACAACCATAAAGAGATTTCATCCATAAAAATAAATTTACAAACTGATTATATAGTTTCATATAATACGTACGTTAGATGTACCATATTAATAAAAATAGATTTACAATTTAATATATAACATTAAATCATGTCAGCTTGTGGGTTTACTTTTGTAGGATCTCTTTATAGTTAAAGCATTTTTCATTTCTAAAATTTTGGCCAGATTGCAACATCTCACAAGGGTCTAGCAACTGTGTAAGGAAGATCTAGCAAACTTTTGTTTTTGTAATTTTGTTCTGTAAATTTTAAACCTAACATATTATTTAGGTGTTAAAAAAAAATCAGAAAACCGGACCGTACCGGTCAAACCGGTCCTGTTTTGGACCGGTCCGGTCCAAAACCAATTTTTGTAATGGCAAAACCGGCCAGAACCGGTCCGGTTCCCGTTCTAGGCTTTTTAGGCCCAGATTGGTTCTATATAATATTTATATATAATATATATAAATATAAATTAATTTAAAAATAAATTGAAATTGTAAAACTTTAAACTGAAATTGATAAATCATATTAATTGAAAAAAAAATCCTAAATATCAAAATATTTGAATTTATATACCAAAGTTGTAAATAAGATCACTAAAATATTATTTACCAAAAAAAAAAATCAATCAAATATTATTATCAAATTTTTATAACCTAATAAATTCTCAATATATTATTTCTGATAAGGACATAATACATTAGTAAATTAGTAATACTAATATACATTAGTATATAATGTATATTAATTATAATATACATTTTATGGCCTAATACTAAATAGTCTAATACTATATTACTATTAGTAATATACTTTAAATCTATATATAATTAGTATATATACTTTAAAACTGGAAAACCGGACCGAACCGAACATGAACCGGTAAAAACTGGATGTATCAGTTTAGGTGGTAACAGGTACGTAATCGGTTTTTGAAAATACAAAACCGATATATACATACCGGTTCGGTCCTAAATTTTGTCTAAAATCGGACCGGACCGGTTACACCCCTACATATATATATATATATATATATATATATATATATATTTAAAAGTTAATGAGAATAAGTTTTGATTGAATACACCACCGACATATGAATATTACTTTGAATGGAAATTAAGTAGTACAAAAATTTATTTCATAAAAGCTTGAGTATTATTAATTATTGTACGTTTATGTTTTAGCATAACAATCACATTTTATAAACACGTACACAACCAACTAAAATTCAAACATAAACACCATTACAAAAATACATGGGTTTCACGGGTTGTATATATATATATATATAGCAGAGCTATATATCAGCTGCACTCACTGCACACCTTACATTTTTGTTTTTTTGTTTTTACTCAACACAGGTGTGTTGCGACTATAGGCTTATGTAAATAATTTTACACACACACATATATATATATATATATATATATGTATGATCAGCTGACAATTAACTTGGCAAAAATGGTGGCTGTTACAATTAATTATCTTTTTCGGCTAGTGATTAAGAGATTAGGATACAAAGCAACCTAGCATTTAAATCGATCCTGATAACCTAAGTATCATTTTCAAACAAACCAACAACCAAGTAAAATCCAAACATAAATATTGCGAGAAAAACGTGTTTCACGCGGGATTACATGCATGCCATAAATTCGCAAAAACAAAAAAACAAAAATTGTGGCTAGTTATTGCAATATCTATCTTTTTCAGCTATTTTACGATACAATTAATCTAGCTAGCTAGCTAGCATTTAAACCCATCCGTTATAACTTAAGTCAGACCTAATAAGTAATCGTGGCTCAATAATATCATTTTCAGTACTCTCTCCTTAAATTTTGTACAAATTTTAAAACCCAAATAGAAAATATATATTTTTTCATATATAAATTAAATGGGGCCTTATGATATTTCTAGTAATTTATCCATGTGATTTTTTACGAAATTATTAAACAATCATTAAATATAATTAAGTCCATTATATATATATATATATGAGTTTATCTTATTCTTAAGTATATGTATAGAGCACATCATCTACATCATGATTTAAATTGTAAGATTTGATTTGAAAATTTATCTTTCAAATCAAATTATATTATGTAAGAGCATTAGCAGTGAAGTAGGCATAGTTAAAATTTAGTCAAGATTTGGCTAATTTACTTAAAAACCATCCACATCAAACTCAATATATCTACAGTAATTTTAATTTTCACATTTTTTACTAACTAAATATAATCAGCTAGCCTAAATTTCTGCCAAATTATTTTCATATATTTTTATATGTTCCCTTCTGCTAGTCTGTAGGGTGGCGCCCTTTTGCTTTACTTTTTATTTGCTATCATCGTGGCATTGCCACTTTCCAGCAGTATGTGGTTTTGGAGGTAGTTCTAGTCTTTACATTTGTAACGTGGCTTTGATTGAACTGGACCCACTTGTTGGTTTATGCTACTTGTGGATGCTTTTCTAGAATTAGCAGTAAAATGGAGATCTCTTGATTTTTACAAGAATTTGAATCGATAAGTGCTATTTTTTAAAAAAATGAACAATCCATTAAGAGATCAAAATGAAAAAAAAAAAAGATTTTACAGAGAAACTTGAGTTGAAGTTAATACAATTATTGAGAAAATGTTATGTTTTATAGTAGAAGAATATAACCGTTAGAGAAATATAGCCTTTAAAAAATATATCCGTTGAAAAAATGACTATTGAAAAAATATATCCGTTGGAAAATTATGACCGTTGTAAAAAAAGTCCGTTAAAAAATTATATTCGTTGGAATAATATGAATGTTAGAAAATATATGTGCAATTTTTTAATAATGAATAAATATTCCAATTACCATTAGAATTAAAATAAATGAAAAGATCAAAATCAATATTTTAATAGAATAGTGATAGATTTAGAGAGTTTGTTATTTGATGTTGTTGTAAAGTGACTAGTTAAATAAGAAAAAGTGAATTTTCAAGTCAAAATTTGGCTAAAGAATGGCTAGGAGCGCCACTATTAATGCACTAAGCACTTTAGAGCATTAGAAGTGAGCTAGGCATAGTCAAATTTTTGTCAAATTTTAGCTAACTTGGTTAAGTTTCATCTACATCAAACTCAACAATTCTACTTTAATTTTAGCCATTCTCTTTTCATTGGCCAAATATAGCCAGCCCAAACTGCTGGCCAAATAATATTTTGGCCATAAAATAATCTTCTTGCTTCTATCTTCATTGCGCGCGAAGCACACTTGGAGAAACAAAACATCGACCATTGTTGTTGCAGCCTCCCAAAGCTTTTCTGTTCTTTTTTCAAGGATGCCTGTTCTTTTCTCCAGTAAGCTTATGCTACTTGATGTTGACTGCCACAACAAATTCCTCCGATTGCATCGTTTCTTTTTAACATTTCAATAAATTAATGAACATTTTCTAATTTTCCTGAATCGTGAAATTAGACCAAACCCAAAAAGTGTGTAGTAAATGGGCCATATTATATATATTACTCTGAATTAAAAATAAATAAAATTGAAAGCATCACTTGACAAGTAGAAGTAGTAGATTCAGAAAGACGTGTGAGAGGTATTTGAGATGGAACCTCCGAGTAATTTGTACGGAGGCTAATAATGAGGGGATCAGTTGTGGTTGCTTGGACTAGAACAATCGAATGGTATAAATTTAGGCTATCAAAGATGATTTTGTAGTTGTTTTGGATGTTCCACTACATGATTCATATATGCATAATTTATAGGTACATATGTTAGCTATGGTTTTGTAGTTTTTCTTTTCTTCTATTGTCTTCCACTTTTCAAGTTGGCTCTGTTTTGAGATTTTTTTGGTTGAAATTTTAGAGTTTGGAGGATCATGGTGGAAATGGACTAGATAATCAACATTTTAATAAAAAATTAATAGATTTGGAGAGTTTGTTATTTAGTGATATTGAAAAGTGACTAACTAAATTTATAAAAGTAAATTTACTAGTTAAGTTTTGACCAAACTTTGACTAAGCCACTGTTAATGCTCTTATATAGTACGTATACTCTACACACTGATCGAGTTCGGAATAAAATTTTCCTTTATATATCTATATTTGATGTGGACATGATACTAATTAAAACTACTTTTAAATGCTTCCGGTCCTTGTGAAAAACTGCAGTAGACCATTTGAAATTTTGAATGCTTCTATTTAGAAGAAAAACTGAAGCAACATCTGGTTAGAACATAGCAAATTAAGACTGTTTGGTTACATTAATTTGGTTGAATTGGAAAAGTAAAGTACGAATTGGACTGGAATCTTAATTTGGCTGATCCAATATTGTTGGCAAACTTAGAACCAGATGATCAGTTGGCCTGATTACATTAAAAATGATCGACTACAAATCTACAATAATTATATCCTTGGCATGATCAGGCATGCATGCAGCAGCCATGCATGCATGCTAAAGATCATTCAGCTTCTTCATAAAAATGGAAATGACAGAATAAACCGCCTGCATCGTATATATGCAGGTCGCATGCAGCGGCAGAGCTACGGGGATGGACAAAAATTACTGTTATTTTGGACCACAATAATTATATAAAATATATTAATTAATATTCATGCGCAAGCTGCCTGGCCCCTACCAGCCATTTACGCTAATGATGATCACTCCGCAAAACTCTACACAGTGCAATAGTACTGACAGGAACAAACCCTAGCTAGTTGATGATGCATGTTAATTATGTTCGGCTTTTTCGATGCAGCTTAGAAGTTCGAGCCGGCGGCCATGATCGATGATCATCCATTATTAATTCATTTCGAAGTTGATCGCCTGAATCGTTGCCACAGTTTTCAAATCTCTCAGATCCAGTTAGTTATATTCGTAATTTGGAAAACGTGTTAATGATAACTGCATGAATTTGACCAAAGGACGTACTAAGTACTGTGTATACTTTCAAGGGCTATATATATAGACTAAGATTGACCTACTGGGTTTGGCAGTCAAGCACGTTTATAAGTTGGAAATCATGATCGATCACAATTAATAAATCTGATTCATTATTTATATATTTATTTTTTTAAGAAAAATCGGCAGAATTTGCAAACTAAGATCATGATCATCATGATCTGCTATATATGATTGATTTTGTTTTAAGATCGAGCGAGCTGATCTCTGATCTGAACACATGCATATATATATATATATATGGCATACCAAAGTTTAGTTTAGGTTATTGTTATCCAGAAAAGTAACTTTGGATCCATTTGGTAAAGGAAATAACGGGGAAAAGAGAAAACTTTGGATCCTACTTATAACACCTCGTTGATCTAAACAGCTAAACTGATAGCTAGATGGTACCACCCTACCTACGAATTGCTATCCGAACTGTATAATACCTAAAACTTGATGTGAGAGAGAGAGAGAGAGAGAGACCCTAAGTTGGTGGGGGCTTCACACATGTTCGTCATTCATGGATAATTAGGCCGGCCAGTGTCCTTATTTTCCGAGTACATTTAATTTGGACTGATGAGAGTCAATTTTCAGCCGAATTTCTGACAGGGACAGCACAGAGGGTATGTATGTATAAGGAAATCTTGACCCACTTTTCGTTTCTTGACCACGATTCGTTTTAAGATTGTCCAGGACACCAACATCCAAATTAAAAACCCAAAACCAAAAAAGTATTGCATGCGCCGATCATGAGCTAGCTAGTCAGCTTCTGTTTTTGTAATCTTTGATTCTTTGTTTCTTACCTTTTTTTTTTTTACCTTATCTGATCCGGCCCCAAAGGTTTTGATAGTGAATTAAAATAGAGATTAAGAGTTGAATAAAATATTATTAAGATATAATTTTTTAATATAATTTTTATTTTAAGATTTGAAAAAATTAAATTATTTATTATATTTTAATTAAAAATTTAAAAAAATTATAATAATTAGTTGAATTGAGAACAAGTCATTATCTAAACAAAGCCTTAGCTATCAAAAGGATTCTTCCCGAAAGGATAAATATTATATATATATATATATTAATTATTGGGCGCTGTTATAACTAGTGTAGCAGAAAGGAAAAAACAACCGGAGTTAATTGGCACTCACAAACGTAAATACAAAATAATATATACGAGTTAGTAAGTTACATGCAGTATGTAAGTTGCACAGATCATTCTGGGACGACTAGTGACGTTTTTTTTTTTTTAATTGAATACTGGGACTAGTACTGACTTAAATGGCACTAAAGAACATCAAATTGACCAGTAATCTGCAGTGAGGTGTAAGATAAAAAGATTTGGTTAATGTTGTCTACACTATATATATATATATATATATATTTCCAAGTAGCATGGATAAGAACCCAATATATTATAAACATTAGCATATATAGAATTTTTGAATACGTCTGCGGTATGGAGGAGATCACTTGAGGAAATCAAGCAGGCCGGTTCAGATCACGTCGGTCAGTGGAGTACTGACACAAAAACACTTGTGGCTAAAATCATATAGACCGATTAACCCTATTTCGATCAAACTTCATGGACTGCTTTGCTCTCATAAAGATATATATATATATATACATATATATATATATATATATATATATACGATTCCGCTATAATAATTTGCATTTATCATTCCATTAATATATATATATATATATATCATATGAACCAAGAAATCGAAAAGGCAAGCAACGTCACCGGCGCCAACTTGCTATACTGATAATACTAATAGATCGATCAAGTAAATGCTCCGGCCAACAGAAAGAGGGAGAACGTCACACACACACACACAGCTAGCAATGAAAATCCGAATTGCGATAATCGGCCTGCAGGTGCAATTCCATATATATGGCCAAGCAGACTAGGAATATACTAAGTATCAAATGTTGTACTGTATTTTAGTACTACTGCTGATCAGTATGTGTATACGTATATATATATATATATATCTGAAGGTCACCACAAGCTAGCATCGACAGCATGCAGTCAGCAGATCATAAACAATACACTGATCTTACGAACGGAAATGCATTAATACACTCATTTCAAATGCTGTAAATAACGTGGTAACTAAGATTAATTCGATTCATGATCTAATTATGAGAAAGTTAAAAACGCATGTCACGAAGTGCTGACTCAATGAAGTTGATGATGTCCCATCGTACAACCATCTGTGTCTTCTGGCTTAATGATGCACCGATATGCATTGTTATTAAATAATATAAGGAACCTCGATCGGACGAGATCAGATCAAGAAAATATTTATCTTTGTGGTTAGAAATACGTACAAGAGAAGCAATTAAAATAATAACCAGCACTTTCATCCTCAATTTCAGCAGATCCTTTGTTGACCTAAAGTTGAATTTAATCTATACATTATATATAAGAAAGACATAAAAAAAATATAAAGCTTTGTCACAATATTAATGTTGTTATAATGATTTCATTCTAACTAATTTACATTACTTGGATCCAGCTTGGTTTCTTCAGCATGATTTTGTCGCTTTACCAACAAATTAATGTCATTGATCAAATATTTATGCAAATTCTCATCTATTTGCGTGTCATGAATCCATCTCTAGACTCCAATACTTAGAATATCCTTCAGTTTTGTCCATTAAGCTCAAACATGGCTCTAAAAAACACTTGGTAATGTAAGGATTACCTAATAAAACCCTCTATCTTAATCTTGACCTAAATAGCTGCAGGTTCGTGATCAAATCAAAACGTACAGATCTATTGACTGGAATATCCATAAAAGCATGATCTACCAATCGGTTTATCTTTATTTTCTTATCCAAACAAGTCATGAATCAGAATAAGTAAATGAAATAGAATAGAAGAAAAAGTAAATGGGACGTCAGATAATACAAAACTAGGAAAGACTTCCGTAAGCTTCCTCATGATAATTCTTTCATATATTCCCAGAACCAGTAGCCAGTCTCATCATAATACTATTTTCGTAAACGTTATTAGCTAATGAGCACCTTTCTTTTCACTCCACCAAGGAGCGAGTCACATCGATCCATGCATGTCTATCTATCATGAAGGCGCTAAATTTTAATTGTTTTGGAGATAAGTCGTCGGTATATGTGTAAAAAGTAACTTCTGGTATCTACTTATATAAATAATTAGTGAATTTGTGCAGGGAGCAGGGAGACTAGGAGAGGGTGTTCAAGGTTTGGCTTTTTGGACTGCAGTCATGGCAGCTTGCTAATCACCAAGCGCATGACAACAAATCCGGGTTACCCATGCTCTAGCTTCTTTCCGTTTGCTCCAGAATTAATCGTGTAAAAGACATGTCAAGGATAAAGATCATGGCTTTTTAAATTCTTTGCTTAACCTAACACGGAAGCTAAACGTCCCATTTGCATCCGGCAAGCGAACGGATAAACTGGAAAAAGTGACTTCGAGTGCAACGCCAACCAGAAAGCGTATTGAATATCAACCCAGATTAGAAAAAAAAAACACTACAAAGAAACTAAATAATAAACATTATAGCACGCACACATCCACATGAGACCACAGAGAACAAATGTACTGTAATTTAAAATGGGTCATCGATCTGATCAAAATAACCAGGAAATCTGAATTGAAAATCGAACAAAATCAAGCAGCCCCCATATCATCATCATCCTCGATTGTTTCTAATTCCTGTGCCTTCTAGCTACTTCAGTGGTGGGTTTTACAAAGTACTACTTAAAACCTTAACGAGAATAACTCTAAAAAGAGTGATAGATTTGACACTATCTTAAAGTGGTTTCTACGATCTGGGGGGAGGGAAGAATTGCGTACCAGCCATGAAAGCATTGAGCGAAGCTGGATATAGTGAAGGATCAAGCAACGTAGCAGATGGGTTACTAGTGGTTGCTGTCGTGGTGGTGGTGGTGGGGCCTCCCATAATGAGATTAAGATGTTGAGCTCCGCCTCCATCGCCGCCTGAAGAGCTCTCCCCGCCTGGGGTGTAACGATCGTCGCGGCCTTGATCGTAGAGAATTCCCTTGAAAACATGTCCTCCAATGTTTACAGCTGTTTGATACGCGTACTGCTCGTCCGGATCTTCCATCGCGCTTACTCTTACACAGCGAAAGACCGCTGGAGAGTTCACCTCAGCTGGAAATTGTCCCAGTTCCAACCCTAGTAAACTCCAAGAAAGATCAGTCCAAACGATCGAAGGAGAAAAAAGAATTCTAAAATATGAAGTAAGGAAGAACGGGAAGTAGTCTAATGGAACTTTTCGTCAGTTTTACTAACAAACAGTGGTAAAATTGGAAATGGAAAAAAAAACTTTGAAAGAGAAAGATCAAAAGCAGGTGAGTGGGTGAGATTGACCATGGAGCTGGACTTTCTCACACGCAAACGATATGGATTTGTTGGGTACGGGGTACTGAGTATTTGTCCAGAGAAATTCGTCGAGATCACAGCAAAACGTTCTCTAGCATCTCACAGTTTTCTGAAAATTCTTTATAGGTCCTTTCCTCAGCAGATCTTTAGGCTAAAATTCCAATCGTGGGGTTTTCTTTCCCACCTTTTGTTTGTCCGTAAACTACAACTTTACCTGACGTGGTGTTGGGTATACGGGTGCAAGCAAGAGGGGCCGCTCCTAATTGCTTGTCTCTCTGCTGCCTTTTGGGATTGTCTCCTCGTAACTGTTGCTGTTGTTCTTGATGTTGATCTTGCTCATGTTGTTGGTCATGTGGCTGTATCTGTTGTTGTAAAGCTGTGAGCTGTTGTTGCCGCTCGCGCCTTTTAGCTGCAGGAACCCAAGTGCTCTTTACGTGGGTTTGGCACTGAAACCCTCGGCTCTTGCAACATGTCCTGCATCTGAGATGGGAACAGTCTTTCTTGGCTTGGTTTCCACAGTCTTGGCAATTCATGCCTCCTCCTAGTCCTCCGGCCTGACTTATCAACGCGAATCCGGATCTTGACGGCTCATGATTATCAGAGACGCTGTTGGGGTTTCTTCGACTAGGACCCACTCCAAACGAGTAGTAGTTGCTCAAGTTTTGCTGCTGCGAATAGTACTGTGGCCATAACTCAAACCCTTTGTTGCAGATCTCCTCGTTTCTGTACAAAAACAGGTTCCGCTCTTGCTTCTCTTCTTCTTCCTCCTCTTGTTTGTTTTGCTGGCCTTCTCGTCCACCTAGATAGAAAAACCCAGCCATTTTTTGCACCCAATACCCGAGACGACGACTATAGAAGACCTCAGTTCTGACCAAAAATCCATAGCAGAACGTTGTTGTCACCAAGTAATAACCAAATCTTCGAAGACAGATCGTGATTTTCGGGAACTTGAGGGTTGGAATTGTAAACAACCTTGGTGTTGAGTTTAAAGAGACAGCGAGTCGGAGAGCGTTGGTTAATGTTTTGACCTGGTTTGTGTTTCAGACTACTCTGACTTGGAGAGCGTGTGATCTTCGTTGTTGGGGTTTTGCAGCTTTTGTGGACAAAGATATGGAATTTTTTAAGGGTAAGAGACATGGGGAGAAAGAGGATTTCTTGGTTCACTCAGAGCTCCAATTCTCTTATTCCGTTGTCCGAAGCAATAATAATGGCACGGAATTAGAGCTCTGCAACGCCGCCATGGCAACTGCACCCCACTCTGCTACTTAAACACTAACCTCATTCAATTTATGACAGCCAACTCTCTCTCTCTCTCTCATACAACTGAGTTTAGATTTTTGGCCGTGCCTTGGTGAGAGAAAGGAAAAAAAACCTTTCACTGGACATTTCTCTACAGTTTACTTCCATTTTCATCCGATATTCTAAAAAAGAAAAAAAAAATCGTTGAATCTCAGTCATTGTAGGAGCATCGGATGGTCACCATATATCCACGTGTCAAGGAGTCAGCTTTTGCTTATTCGTCCTGGTACCGGAAAACCCGCTAGTACTTTTTCTGCCCGTCCCCGCTATTACCCATTTTTTAATGCACAAAAGCGATCTACCACGAGAGCAAGCACTGATAACCTCACGGCAAGTCCCCTACAAAGTGCCCGTGAAAGTTGTATAATACTCTGACACGTCAACTATTTTTAAAAATTGTGGTGGTGACGACCGGGATAACAACTCACGGTAGTGACCCCCTTCGATCATAAATGTTAGAATTTTAAGGCTAGTGATAAATGTATTTTAAAAGAGAAATGCTAGCACAAAACTTTATAAATGTAATTTATTATTTTTATCTTTATATTTATATATTTAAGTATTAAGATAGAATGATAAAAATGACAAATTACATATTGTATAGATAAAAATATGTAGTGTAAGATTTCCTTGTAGAAGAGTAATGCTACTCATCATCTCAACTTTCATCATCCTCCTATCATCCTATGATGTGCCATTAGGTGATTGGAGATTATTTATTATATTTCACTTATAAACCTATCATTTAATGCCATATCATGGGATGATGGGAGGATGATGAAAGTTAGGATGATGAATAGATTTTTTCTATTTCAAAATATTAGTCAAATAGTATCATTGAGCTCCCGAGATTCATTACAAATTAAAGAAAAACAAATTTCTCAATTCCAAATAAGCTAATATCCTATTCACTGCTTTACTATATGCAATTCAAAAATATTTCATTGACGACAATTTTATTTATAAGTGTGGATAACACACGTAATAAAATACTTACATGATATAATTTGATTTGAAAGTGATGTGGATGATATATTTTACGTATTGATTTGAGAAAAAGAATAACTCTTTCAATAAATACATTATTTCTTTAACATCAATTTACAAATAAGATTCTCAAATGTTTAACATTGTTTAAAAATAATATGATAAAATACTACATAATGCATTACACACGTAATTCATGTTTAAAATAATATGATAAAAGTTTGAATTTAGAAATGAATTGAGAAAATTTGTAAATAGTAAAATAAAATATTAAAAAATATTATTATTATTTTAAAATTTTAGAAAGTTAAATTATAATAATGAGATGAAATAAATGAAAGGGAATTTGAAATCTGGCAAAACCTTTAAGAAAACTTTGACTTGAAAGTCTAAGCAAGTTTTAAACCAAATCATGAGTGGGTTTTTTTGCGGGGATTTAAAGCGTCTCTTGCTCGTGTGTTTTTTCCTCGTAATTCCACACCAAATTCTTCGTGTGATCATTTCGTCATTGACATTTGTGGCTAAAATAGTGTTTTTTTTATTATATTTTTTCTATTTTCTTTCTTTCAAATGATTAATATAATTATGAGAAAAAAAAAAGAGAAAAGAAGGACAGAAATATGGGATTATTAATAAAATTAGAGGTCAAACGCCAACTGCGAGATGTCATGTCTCGGCCTGACAGAAAGAGTCGTAATGCCAGCCATTCTCCAACCCGTGCATGTTATTCGGCTTTTTGCGTTGGGGTTTAGAGATTATTGACCAATTATTTCAAACGTTTTCCTAATGAAATTTCAGTCACCGTCCTTGAAAGGAACACGTTACATTAATTAAATAAATGCAACCAAAAAACTAGCTATTAAGGTCTAAGTGGTTGCAATCTGCTTTCAAATAATATATATTAAAATAGCTGAAGAGATTAAAATAAAATTACAAATTAACATATGATACGTTACATTTATCAACAATAAAAATAACTTTATATTATAACATACAACATCAATTTATAAATTTAATTTTATAGAATCTATGGCTAAAGTATTTTTTATGTACTATATATATAAATATAATGCACAAGAATCCCTTTTTCTTATTTATTTTAAAGAAAGAAAAAAAAAACACGTGAAGCGACCAAAATTAGTGGGCACTAATTATTGGGCTCCAATAATACTATAAGACTAAGAGGGGTACGGTGTTCCGGCGGACATAGTCCCAGCCGTACACGCACACATCTTGACAAATTTTGGTTCGGCGTGCGTGCTCAATATTACAGTCTACAAAAGAAGCTCCTGATCCCTTAAATAACAATAATACTAATAATGCTACTAATAAATTAGTGCAAACATCCACAGTCCGCACAGTGTTAGGGGCCCGAGGTATATATATATATATATATATATATATATATGCTATATAATGTCACAACCAACCTATAAACATGAATTTATTATCATAACAAAAACCTCCCAACAAATTTATACAAATTAATTATTAATGTGCAGTCACTTTTACGTATTTCTTTACGCACTCCATTAATGTGATTGGTTACGTTATTTTTTTAAATATAAAATAATTATTTTCAGTAATCACATCAGAATGCACAAAAATATACAGAAATAACTGTACATAACAGAATTCAATTATTATATTGTCATTATGCATATAATATTTATATATGGTTTTTTAGACTGAAAAATACGAATTATGAGGGACCAATTCTGCAAACTCGCGAATAATATTATATCTCCTTTTGAAGTTGAAAAGGACTTCCTCGTACTTTTTGATGTTTATTTCTTTGTATTCTCGAGTTGATTCAAAATATATACAGATATAGAAATGAACCACCTTTTAATTTGTAAAATAAAATCTGTCACGCTATCCCGGCCGGCCTAGATTTATATATAAATTTGGATTTGTTTTTTCGAGTTTAATTAGGTGAAAAGCATGTGGTCCAGTACCTAAACCCTACAGTTGTAAGTGAAAATATATACAAAGAAAGAAGAAAAAGAAGAACATGTCATGATCTTGGACTACGATCGAGTATAAGGTTGGGTGTTGTCTGACATGACATCAATTAATTAGCCAAAATCACCTCTGTGGATGACAAAGAAAGACTCTGCCCCTTCTCCGGCTAGCACATACCCAAACCGGCATGCCTCCTAAACACTGCATCATAATCCCCGTCCAAGGACAATTTTAACGAGTAATTTTAAATATAGTCATGTGTTATATACGGGTCGTGTATTTTAAAAAATATTTTCATAACACATTATTGGGTCTAACATTATTTATTTTTAATTGTCTAAAGAGGAAACATATACTATAAAGAGAAATATTTTATCTATTAAAATATATCACAAATGTAAATTTTAAAACTGACATAGATTGATGTGGTACGTTAGATTATAAATCAACTTTTATTATAAAGAAGATCTAACATATCATATAAAACCATATTAATTTATAAATTTATTTTTATAGAATTTTCGTTTTATACTTTATTATCTACTGTCATATATTAATGAGCTCATTTCAAATAGTTGCTTCTATCGAGTACTTAAATAACAACCACTTAAATGTACTACAAAGTACACGTGACTGAGGAAGATAAAATGTAAAATAAAAAATAACATTATTTAATATATATATATATATATATATATATATTAAATATAAACTCTATAACAAGTCGGTATGAAGATCATGTTATTTACAACGATGAGTTGAGATGATTTGATTTACAAGAAGAATTTAAAAATCTTATATTTTACAATCAAAGCTTGCCAGATGTGTCTATTACACCGACTTATATATATGAGTAGTGCTATATATACTTACAATTTTTATTTACACTTTTACTTACAAGACTCATTTTGTCAGTAAAATATAGAGAAGTAAGTTTTTTTGTATATTTTTCTTAAATACAAATAGTATTTATATATATATATATATATATATGGAAGATGATTTGCACGTTTTTGTGACGTTTCCATTTGAAACAATAGGTTTGCTTGCTCAAATCAAGTAATATTTTAAGTTTGGTGGGCCCAACTTATATAGAACTGGGTTCATAGGGGCCTCCCTAATTGGATCCGCTTTAAAATGGTCAAAATTCAACTGTGCTCTTTGCTGGATAGGCCTGAAGTCCAACACCCCCTACTGGATTGTATCCAAAGTGCAGGAAGAAGTAAGAACCCTTTCAATTAGTTGACTTCATCATGAGTAGTTACAAAAGGGATCTAGATATTGCTTTTATCATTATAATCTAGTACAATCATCGCTTGTTTTGCCAACTAATGACCAACCGAGAGTAGAATACAATAGAGACATGATGAGTAGTTTAATGTTGTATCCCATGAACAGTTATCGTCGATTTGATCAATCAACTTTTGAATGAACTAATGACCAACCGAGAGTAGAATACAATAGAGACATGATGAGTAGTTTAATGTTGTATCCCATGAACAGTTATCGTCGATTTTAAAAATGATCAATCTCGATCTAATAGAGATTCTTTTGATCAAATCCAAACTAGACTTGGATTAGATGATCCAATTTGTATAGAGATAGATTACAGTATACAATTAGTCTTACAACATTTGATTTTATACGTGTAAGATTTTCGTGCAGCGTATATTTCATAACTATCTCAACTCATCTATTCTAATCAAATCTTAAAATAAAAATAATATTAAAAAATAATATTCTAACAATATTTTATTCAATTTTTAATTTTTATCTCATTTCATCTCAACTCATTATCCAAACCTCCCAAAATACATGTTCATACCCTTATAAAAGAAAGCATAACAAGTAATAGAAAATTAAAATGTAGCGAATAAAAAACATCAAATATATATATATATATATATATATATATATATATATGGCTCGTGGCTCAAAAAATCATAATTAAAGCATGTGATCATGATATCGAACTTGGGGCATAGTTTTAAATAAAATTGTGAGTTGCTGAATGAAATTTAGAAGAAGGGAGAATAATACAAAAACTAATTAGAAAAAATGATATGATTGATTAAGGGTGGGGAATTTTTAGTCATATTTGATAATTAATTGATTAAATAAATAATTGAGTGAGGAAGTCTAACAACACATGAGCAAGTGTACGTGTCCTGTCACTTTATTTACTCTTGAGCCCGACGCTCGATTTATTCTGGTTGACTTTACTGCCTCTCTTCATGAACATTAAAATTGTGTGCTCTCAAGTGTAATGAACCATGGGGATCGAACAATATTTGATTTCTTTAGGGGAATCGAGGATGAAGCACGTAGATTGGATTACGAGCGTTAAGATATAAAATAAATAATAAAATCTACATCTTCTTATTAGCTTAAACTTTTGAGACAAGTGGTGATTTCATATGGTATCAGAGCAGAGGTCTTGAGTTTGAATCCTGACTCTACACTCTATCTCATTTAATTAAATATTTTACTTGTTGGGCCACCCATTGAGAGTGAGTCTAGCCCACACGTGAGGGGGAGTGTTAAGATATAAAATAAATAATAAAATCTATCTTTTCCCATAAGTTTAAGCTTTTGAGACAAGTTGTGATTTCACAAAGAGTTATGCAATTATATATTTAATTGTTCCAATATTTTTATTCCATTACAAAAGAGATCATGGATATAATGTAACACATATTTAATGTAACTTCTATATTAAATATTGTATGTCACATTAAATATTATAAGATTGATCTTTTGAACTTCAGTTGAGCCGTGTGTTGAAATAGAAACAATTTTGATTTTAGAAAAGCTCCGGCGATTGCAGTGATAGTTCTTTCTTTTGAGAAAGTTGGTTCTTTCACAATTTGGTGAAAGATATCTAGTTTGCCACGGACGGGCAAGTTTCTTGAATTGAAATCTGTTAATTTCTCTTCTCGGTTGGTTTTTCTGGGATTATGGCGGATCGGATGACATTACACACTTGTGGGATAAACTTAGTCTCACAGAATCTGAAAAAAGTGAACTTAATTTTGGTTGTGGAGGACGATATTCGGGCTACGCTTGAACGTGGAAGTGTTGCTTTATTGGTAAGATAATGGATGAGAAACGCATCAACCATGAAGCCTTCAAAACTACTATGTTAAAGGTTTGGAAAACTGAGGCTGCCATTAATATTGTTGAAGTGGGAATGAACACTTTCATTGTTGAATTTGCTACTGCTGGTGAGTTAAATTATATTTGGGATGGGCAACCGTGGTTAAGACCAGCATCTTATTTATTTGAAGTGGTTTGATTGTATCACTCCACCCAATGACATCTCTTTCTCTCATGCGTTTCTTTGGATAAAATTGCATAATTTGCCTTTTGGGTGTATGAATTCTAAAATTGGTTCTAAATGTGGTGATTCTATAGGTAAGGTGTTACATGTGGAGGTTGATTCTCATGGTCATGGATGGGGAGAATTTCTACGCATACTTGTTGAAATTGATTTAATGCAACCTTTAACCAAGGGGAAGATGATGTTGTTGGATGGAAAAAGCATATTTGTATCATTTAAGTATAAAAAATTGCCCAGGTTTTGTTTCCATTGTGGAAGGATCACACACTCTGGGTTGGTTTGTCCAAAAACGGGGGATTCAATTTCTTCAGGATTATCACTCTTTCAGCAATATGGCTTATGGCTGAAGACTTTTGGTCCTATTCAACGTGCTGGGGTTGGTAAGTTTGTGGAGTTTAACTCGACAGGGTCTGCTCAGGCTGTTTTAGATAGACAGTTTCCATTGAAAAACAAGGTTAGTGACAGTTATAAAGGTTACAATAAGGTGATAGATGTCACGGCTCTTGATGAACAAAATTTTGTTGACAAAACTCTAGCACCTAATTGGTATGATGTTGACGAGTCCTATGGGGATCTGATTGGTAAGTTTTATGCAGTAAAACTTGAATCTTTGCATGATCTTCCTGTTTTCAAGTCTGGTGTTTATCCAGAAGAGATAAAGGCTACAATATCTGAATTTGATAATATTCCCATGGATTCTTTAATAAAATAGAAGAGAAGGTTGAGAGGTACAGTCGTGGGTTCTGAGTCTACATCCACTAAGTCTGTAGAGATAAGAAAGAGGAAATTTTCTGTAGGTACTCTTCTGGTATGTGAAGATACTCCAAAAACATCAAAGACTCGTTCTTGGGTCCAACTTTGGTTTTATCGTTGGAACTGCCGAGGGCTTGGCACTCCTCGGACAGTTCAAGACTTTGACCGTATGGTTAAGGAGAAAAAGCCTAGTATTATATTTCTAATGGAGACTAAATTACATAAAAGTAGAATGGACAAATTGAAAGTGTCATTGGGTTTTCATTGTCTTTTCACTGTTGATGGTATTGGTAGATGTGGTGGTTTGACTTTATTGTGGAAAGAGGATGTACATCTTTTTATTCATTGTTACTCTCACAGGCATATTAACTCTTGGATCAATGATGAAGCTGGTAGCTTTACTTGGATGCTCACATGTTTTTATGGTCATTCTGATGTGGCTAGAAGACATGAAGGCTACAATAATTCGAGACATTTAGCTAGTTTGAACCTTTTGCAGTGGCTTTGCCTAGGTGACTTTAATGAGTTACTATTTCACAAAGAAAAAGTTGGTGGGATTCGAAGATGTGAAAAAACAAATGGAGTCTTTTAGGACAGTGTTAGAAACCTGTCAATTAAGTGATCTAGGTTTTTCCAAATGGAAATTTACATGGTCAAACAACAAAAGTGATGGCACTTTCACTAAGGAAATGCTAGATAGAGCTGTTGTCGCAAAAAGCTGGTGTGAAACATTTGGTGATGGTGATGTCCAGGTGTTGGCTTCATCCTCTTCAGATCATTGTCCAATATTAATTACCACTCAATCCAGTACCTAGCATATACAAGCTTTTACTAGATTATGTTGCTTTGAAGCTAACTGGTCAACTTATGATGATTGTGAAGATGTGATTTAGGAGTATGGCCTCAAACTCGTCCTTCAGTTGGGGGATTTGATTGTCTCACCAATAAGCTTAACTGTTACATGTTAAAACTGAAGATATGGAGCATATGTAAAGATCATGTAAATGATGTTTGCTTACATACCAAGGTTAAAAGACTTGAAATTCTGCAACATGATTTAATAGTAGAATCTGTTAAGGAGTATACTGGTCTTCAAAAAGAAATTAACTGTCTTCATAAGAGAATGCATCTAAAGTGAAAACAAAGAGTAAAAGTCAATTGGCTTCAACAAGAGGATCGAAACACTAAATATTATCATCATTGTGCTAGTCAGAGGAGGAAAAGGAACAAGATATTTCAAGTCTTGGATGAACAAGGAAATGTTTTTCCAGATTCCAAAGGAATAGGCAGTGCTTTCACACGATATTATCAAATGTTGTTTTCTTCCTCTTTTCTATCTAATATAGAGACATGTCTTTATGTTCTAACAGATCTTTTAAAAATATTTACTAGGGAGGAAGTTGAAACATCCCTATTTCAGATGGGTCCTTTTAAGGTACCTAGTCCTAATGGATATGGTGCTTATTTTTATCAAACTCACTAGTCTATTGTTGGTGATGATGTATGTCATGCTGGGTTATCTTTTCTAAATGATGGTGCTGATATTGCTGGTATAAATTACACCTATATTGTTTTGATCCCTAAAGACAGAAACCCAAAGACTATAACTGAGTATGGACCTATAAGTTTTTGTAATGTGATCAATAAAGTTATTACCAAGGTGCTTGCCAATATATTGAAACTAGTTGTACCTTATATTATTTCCCCAAATTAGTGTGCCTTTGTTCCTAAGAGTTTAATCACTGATAATATCATTGCTGCATATGAAACTCTTCACACTATGCATACTAATCTTCATGGCAGACATGGTCAGATGACCTTAAAATTGGATATGAACAAGGCATATGATTGAGTTGAATGAGATTTTCTTGTAGCAGTGTTGTCCAAATTGGATTTTGCTGATAAATGGGTTGATTTGGTTTTACACTGCATTACTTATTCCTCTTTCTCAGTTCTGGTTAATGGTGTTCCTTTTGACAAGTTCACTCCACAAAGGGGAATAAGACAGGGCTGCCCTTTGTCACTATACTTATTTATCCTTTGTGCTAAGGCTTTAAGTTCTCAACTAAATGCTGCTCAACAATAAGGTCAGCTATCTGGTGTGCCTATAGCCAAAGGTGTGGTGAGGATGAGTCATCATTTTTGTTGTTGATAATAGTCTATTATTTTGTAAAGCAAATATGCATGAATGAGTGAGGCTTAACAATATCTTAGGTGTGTATGAATCTGCCTCGGGACAGCTTCTCAATAAAGATAAAACATCCATATTTTTCAGTAAAAACACTGTTTAATCTACACAAAAATACTTAATGGAGATTGCAGGATTAAGGGCTTCTTAAAATATTGATAAGTATTTGGGTCTCTCTTCTCTAGTTGGAAGATTTAAAGTGTCTGCCGTCAATGGTCTTGTGGATAGAGTGAGAAGTAAACTGGTGAATTAGAAAACTCAATTTTTGTTTATGGCTAGGAAGGAAATCCTTATTAAAGTGGTTTTGCAAGTAATCTCCACCTATTGTATAAGTGTGTTTTTCTTGCCTAAATGTCTGTGTAAGAAGCTTAACTCTTTGATATGTAATTTCTGGTGGGGTCATCATGATAATTGTTCTAGGATTCATTAGAAGAATTAGAGATCATTGTGTATGGGGAGGCAACATGGTGGAGTAGGTTTTAGGGATCTAGAGTGTTTAATTTAGCACTCTTGGCTAAGCAAGCTTAGAGAATGTTAAATTCTCGTAATTCCCTTCCAAGTAGAATTCTCAAAGCAAAATACTTTCCTCATTCATCTGCCACTTTTACTGTATTGGGATAAAAACCTTCATTTATTTGGAGAAGTATTTGGCAAGCACTACACTTATTGAATGAGGGAATTATATGGAGGGTTGTTGATGGTAAATAGGTTCATATATTGAAGGATAAGTGGTTACCACAAGCTAGTTCCAATCGAATTCAGTTCCCTGTGAACATTTTATCTGAAGATGCCTTGGTTGCAGAGCTGATTGACACACGTGTTGGTTGGTGGAACATGGATATCCTTCAAGATATTTTTGCTCAGGATGATATTTCATAGATTTTGCAAATTCCAGTGATTGCAAACGATGTTCTAGAATTGTTAGTGTGGACTGGTACTTCCAATGGGCATTTTACTGTGAAAAGTACATACCACTTATGTATGCAACTCTCTTATGACAATAGGGTGAATCTTCTAGACAATTTGAATTCTGTTTACTATGGAAGAAGATATGATCTTTGCATACAACTAATGTAGTTAGAGTATTCATGTGGCATACTCTTGTTGACGCTCTTCCCACAAAATTGAATCTCTGTAAGAGAAATGTGCTTGTTGATTTTGTATGCCCTATTTGTCTAAAAGATGATGAATCTCCATGACATGCTCTTTGGTCCTGTCCTTCAGCACAATATGTGTGGTTACTCGAATCTAAGCCTGTTATATTTTCAGCCTCTCACAAACAGATACTCAAAAAACCAAATTAACGTAATTGGTTTTAATATGCAATTTGAAATTGAAATCAGACAACCAAATCCCAAGAAATTATATGATTAACGTGATCAGTTTAGTTTTCTATTTAAACTAATTAGAAAACCCGAAATCACAGTTTATACTCATGGAAGATCAACATAAGAGCAAGAATAATAAAAAAAAATGCGAAATCAACATAAGAAATTACGTGGTTCGACCCTAATGGTCTACATCCAAGGCATGAACAATCTAAGAGTCATTATTATTGAAGAATGCATCAAAGAACTTGAGTTTTCAATCACTTACAACCATAGATCACCGCACAAAATATGGATTGGCTTCCTCGTATTAACCTCTAACGAAACCATACCATAAAATACACTTGATCATCTCCTCAAGCTTCAATTTGATCTTGATAAATCTAGGGTTTTCCCTTTGTTTCTCTCCAGATGCGTGCGGCGTCAAAATGAAAAAGTAAAGTTGTTTCTTTCTTCTGCTACGTCCCACGTCCCGTAGGCAATAGCCTTTTTATATAAACTCAAATATTACAAGTTTGCCATCACTCAATATTACAACTTTGCCATCACTCAAATATTATAACTTTGCCATTAATGAAAATACAAACTTAAAAGCTTGACACATCTTCAACAAATTTCCACCTTGACAAGTCTTTTATCCTTACAAAGTGATATTCTTCTTCCTCTAGATTGTTTCTGCAAAGTAATCCGAGCTATAATAGCTCCCCATATTAATCAAATTTAGGCAATGCCTAAACTTGGTAGCTGGTAGAGATTTTGTCATCATATCAGAAGGGTTTTCCTCAGTTGGAACCTTTTCTACTTTAACCTCTCTAGAAGCTATTACATCTCTCACAAAATGAAGTCGAATGTCTATATGTTTAGACCTTTCGTGGTATACTGAATTCTTGGCAAGATGTATAGTGCTTTGGTTATGTGATAACCCCTTTAAATATGCCTAACTCATGTGAAAAACCATTTAACCACATAGCCTCCTTTATTGCTTCTGTCATAGCAATATATTCAGCTTCAGTTGTTGATAAAGCAACTACAGATTGTAAATTAGCTTTCCAACTAATAGCCCCTCCAAATGCTGTAAATACATACCCAGTCAAAAACTTTCTGGTATCCCCAAATTAGCAGCATAGTCAGAATCCACAAATCCCTCTAACTCACTCCCCTGTTGCACATCCCCTCCAAACCTCAAACCTAGACACTGAGTTCCAATTAAATACTGTAATACCCACTTCATAGCATGCCAATGTGGCTTCCCAGGTTACTCATAAACCTACTTACCATGCTAACATCATAAGTTAAGTCAGGTCTAGAGCACACCATATCATACATGATACTTCCCACCATGCTTGCATAGGGTATATCTTGCATAAATCTAATGTCTTCCTCGATTTTAGGGGCATGATTTATGGACAGTTTTGAATGTTGTCCTATTGGTGTGCTAATAGATTTTAAATTAGACATGCCAAACCTGTTGAGGATCTTGGTGATATAGTTTTTCTGAGATAGATAGAAAAGTCTTCTTTTCCTATCTCTAACTATTTCCATACCTAATATCATCTTAGCTAGCCCAAGTTCCTTCATCTCAAATTCTGTTTTCAGTATGCACTTGACTTCCTCAATTAGATCGGTATCTCTACATGCTATAAACATGTCATCTACATACAAGAGTAAGTAGATAATGTGGTCCCCGGAATGCCTAAAGTACACACAGCTATCATAATGATTCATTTTAAACCCATTTTCCAACATATGAGAGTCAAATCTTTTATACTATTGCCTTGGGGACTGTTTAAGTCCATATAATGATTTTTTAAGTAAACAGACATGATCAATGTTTGACTCATTTATATAACCCTCAGGGGGTTGCATGTAAATAGTTTCATCTAGTTCACCGTGTAAGAAAGCTGTTCTTACATCTAATTGCTCCAAGTGTAAATCTTCATAAGCAGTATAGGATAGAATTAACCTTATTGAACTATATTTAACAACAGGCGAAAAAATTTCATCAAAATCTATCCCTTCCCTTTGAGTGAATCCCTTTGCTACCAGCTAGCCTTATACCTAAGACCCTCAACTCCTGGTATGCCCTCTTTCCTTTTGTAGATCCATTTAGACCCTACTAGCTTAGCCTTTTCAGGCTTAACAACCATTTCCCAAGTATGATTCTTTTTCAAAGAATCCATTTCCTCATTCATGGCCTGTACCCATTTATGAGACTCAATACTTTCCATGGCTTCCTTGTAGGATCTATGATCCATTTCTATAACTTCATCTGCTACAGTCAAAGCATAGACAATCATCTCAGCTTGACCATACGTCTTGGGGGGTTTTATAACCCTCCTTTTTCTATCCCTGACCAAGTTATATGAACTAACTCCACCTTGGTCCTCATCACCTAAAGTGGAAGTTTGAGTCTCAGCATCCTGGCCTTCTAATTTTCTCAAATTATTGTCAGGTTGCTCCACCTCAAGATCTATCTTTTCTGAGTTAGTATCTTGAGTGGGTTCAAGTCTTTTAGTTTTAACCCGAGCCATTTCATGTTCATTAAAGACCACATCTCTACTAATGATACACTTTTGTATCCATGGCTCATCTATCCATAACTTGTACCCTTTTACTCCCTCAGGATACCCTACAAAGATACACTTCATAGCTCTTGGTTCCAGTTTGTCAGTTCGGGTGTAAGCATACGCAACACACCCAAACACCCTCAAGTAGTCATAGTTAGAAGGTTTTCCAGTCCACATTTCTTGAGGAGTCTTAAACCCTATGGCTGAAGAAGGACTCCTATTAATTAAATGGACTGAAGTTGTGGCAGCTTCAGCCCAAAAAGACTTAGGAAGTCCCGAGTTTGACAGTAAGCATCTAACCTTCTCCAATATGGTCCTATTCATCCTCTCGGCTAGACTATTCTGTTGAGGGGTTTCCCTTATTGTTTTATGCCTAGCCATACCCTCCTTACAAAACTGATTGAATTCACTTGAGAGATACTCAAGCCCATTATCAGTTCTTAATTTCTTAACCTTCATTCCTACTTGAGTTTCTACCAATTTCTTCCATTCCTTTAACTTTTCTAAAGTGTCACTCTTATTTTTAAGAATGTACAGCCACACTTTTCTGGAATAGTCATCAATTATAGAGAGGAAATAACTTCCCCCTCCATGTGAGTTGACCCTAGCTGGACCCCAAAGGTTCGAGTGCACATAGTCCAGGGTTTGTTTTGTAGTGTGGGTGGCTGTTTTAAAGCTTACCCTTTTTGCTTTCCTAAGGATGCAATCCTCACAAAAAGGTAAAATTTTCAGCTTTTTCTCACCTAGCAACCAATGTTTATGGAATTCTAAAAGTCCCTTGTGACTCACGTGACCTAACATTTTGTGCCATAGAACAACCCTATCCTCACCCTTCTCAAGAATAGAAGAAACCTCACCTATAACAGTTTTCCCAATGAGGGTATACAAACCATTTTTAATGACTCATTTCATCACGATAAGTGAACCCTTAGCAACCCTCAAAGATCCAGATTCAGATCTAAAAGTGTACCCGGTCAGAAAACCAAATTAACGTAACTGGTTTTAATATGCAATTTGAAATTGAAATCAGACAATCAAATCCCAAGAAATTATATGATTAACGTGATCAGTTTAGTTTTCTATTTAAACTAATTAGAAAACCCGAAATCACAGTTTATACTCATGGAAGATCAACATAAGAGCAAGAATAATAAAAAAATACGAAATCAACACAAGAAATTACGTGGTTCGACCCTAATGGTCTACATCCATGGTAGGAACAATCTAGGAGTCTTTATTATTGAAGAATGCATCAAAGAACTTGAGTTTTCAATAACTTACAACCATAGATCACTGCACAAAATATGGATTGGATTCCTCGTATTAACCTCTAACGAAACCATACCATAAAATACACTTGATCATCTCCTCAAACTTCAATTTGATCTTGATAAATCTAGGGTTTGAAAAACCCCTTCGTTTCTCTCCAGATGCGTGCGGCGTCGAAATGAAAAAGCAAAGTTGTTTCTTTCTTCTGCTACGTCCCACGTCCCGTAGGCAATAGCCTTTTATATAAACTCAAATATTACAAGTTTGCCATCACTCAATATTACAACTTTGCCATCACTCAAATATTACAACTTTGCCATAAATCTATTTACAAAAAAAATGTCATTAATGAAAATACAAACTTAAAAGCTTGACACATCTTCAACAAAGTCCTTCCAGAAAGCCCCTATAACTGATATTGCTTTTGATAACATTTTTACTCAAATGATGAAGAGGTTATCTCCACAGGATTTTGTTATGTTTTCTGTCATTGCTAGATCAATATGGCTGAGAAGAAATGCATTGATTTATGAAGGGCCTTTCTTACATCCTGTAATTCTTTATAGCAATGCTTTACAAGAATGTTTTAACTTTATGGTAGCCAGGCATAATATAAGGCAGCTAACTTGTATAAGGCAACCCTAGCCTTTTTACTGGGAAGCTCCTCCAACAAATTGGGTTAAAGCCAAATGGGATGTAGCCACTAATACTGAAACCAGAAAGATTGGTATTGGTGTTGTTATTAGGGATGATGTTGGTTATGTTTTAGCAAGTTTGATGAAACCTCTAACTTTTTGTGTGGAACCATCTATAGCTGAAGCAAGGGGTTTATTAGAGGCTACTTATTTCTGCAACGATCTTGATATGAAGAATGTTCTTTTTGAAGTAGACTCATCCCAAGTTGTTGATGCTAGTTTAGCTAAGAATGAGCATGCTGGTGTTTTTAATTGTTTGACAGCTTCAGTCATACGGATAATAATTGATAATTCGGATTGGAGAATAAGACATGTTAAGAGCGTGCAAATGGGATAGCACATAGACTTGCAAAAGAGGCTGTGATTCTCACATCTGAGTTGCTGGACATTAATTCTACAGCTTGTTGTATTTATAATCTTGTATTGGCTGAATGCCAAACTTTGTGATTAATCGAATGACTATTATTCTGTCTAGAAAAAAGATTCGTTTGACATTATGTCTAATAAATCTTTATACAATGGGTGATTATTTATATAAACCTAAGGCATGTAAGTTTCGTGCATGGTTTTTAAAAAAAGTGGGACTCACTTGAAATATTAATTCTACCCATCATCCTCACACCACATGATGAGTATACGAAAGTGTACTATAAATATCCTATTATTGGACTAAAATGCTAAAATGTGAATATAAATTATACACATTAGTTTGTATTTTTGAACTTAGGTTCTATTTATTTTAGATATTTCTAAGTACATTTTTATGTTCAATTTCAAAATTCATAAAAGAGAGAGGTAAAGCCCAGTTAAATCTAAAGGAATTTTTGAATTGAAATAATTCCCAAGAGTTTTCAACGAAGCATGTCTTTTGAATTGAGCAAGACTTTTAAGTAATAAGAACTCTTCATTTTCAACGTGGGCTAACTTTCAATGTGGATAAACGTGTAGACTTTCAGCAAAATAAGGATGTTTCAACATGAGAAGATTTTAACATTGGGATAACTTTCCAAAATATCAAATAAATGATAACTTCAAATAAGATGGTAGGTGAGGATTGTATGGGTGAAAGTTGTTTTTGGAAAATATCAAATAAAGGATAACTTTGCAAGTATAAAGATATGGGTAGGTTGGTTGGTGGGGACGTACAAGGGGCTTTACAAATCTGATGGGTTGGTAGGTGATCATCATTTTCAACGTGAACTAATTAGTTTTTGAGGTTGGTTGGTAGATAAATGAGAGAGGATTTTACTGAATTAGGATTCTTCAATTGCAAATGGTGAGAAAGCTTTCCAAACCAACGGATAGACTTTTCAACAAGCAGATTTTCAATCAACTTAAACAGGAGAACTTTTCAAATAAGGGAGGAGAGTTTTGAAGAGATGATGTACATGGCTAGAGGAGAAAAAAAAATATTTTTTTAGTGCTCCCATGGAGAATTAAAGCTTAGGTAAAGCCTAGGGCATAAATTGATTAGTGAAAATGCTTAAACTATATTTCAATTCACAGATTAAGGTTTATTGTTTAAGATTCTAGGATTGAATTCTCAATTGTTTTGGATATTATAAATTTGAGACAATTATATTAAATCTTGCTATGGTTTGATTTTGTTGAGTTATAGGATATTAATATATGGTTGTGATTTAAACAAGTTTTTCATGTCATTGATGTGATCTTTTGCTATACTATTGTTTGTGAATATAGTGTCATCTTTAGATATGATATTCCTTTTTATACATGAAAACTGTGGTTTGTAAATGGGGGAATAGATTCTAGAGTTAAATTTGTAAAATTAGATGAGCATATTGTTATATCTTCCAATTAAGAATTTGGTGTTATAATTCTTAATTGTGTGTATAGTTTGGATTGAAAAAGTCAAAGTGTTGGATCCAGTTGATGAAAACCCAAAGCTTTACTTGCCTTTTTATCCGTGCCCTAATCTCGTTTTAATTACGTATTTTAGGTAGGATTCAAAATACTTTTCAGATTCTTGTTATCTTGTCATTTGATCTTTTCCTTTAAACTTGCGTCTTGTAGTATTTTTTTCGTCTCCCTGTGGTATATGAATGATGTGTAGAAGAATTCGATTAGTTAGGAAGAATAAAACTAAAAATAATTTAAAAAATAAAAAATAAAAATATGTGTAGTGTGTGGTATGTAGGAATAATCAGTAACAAAACTCTGAAAGATTATGATGGATTCTATTTTGTTCAAAGAGACTGAACGAATTTACACGTCTTAAACTTATGTATAATTGTTAGAATATTACCACACTTATGATAAAATATATTCATAATATTCTAACATATGTATGTTAATATTATTTATTATCTAATATTATAATATTACCATACTTACCATACTTATTATATAATATATTCATAATATTCTATTATATATATTAATAAGACTTATTTTTTTTATCATATTTAATTTATTGTGTAAATTAATTAGTATTATTGATTTATTGCATTTCCATTATTTTCTTAGTGTCATTCACATACATACAAATAGGGACACATGTTATGTACTTGAGAACAAGTTGAGAATAGCAAAGATGCATCACTCAAAATCTCTCCCCCTCATTCTCTCTTCTCATTCTCATTTTCTATTTTATTATGTTTTTTAACAATAATATTACTCTTATATTATTATTCGGGATAAATAAATAAAAAAAATCTTAGCCTAAATTTATTTTTGATCGGCCACAATTCTTTCTTTTGAGAATGAAAGAAAAATAGTGTGGTTGTCGTCGTATGCCCAAATTCAATAAAGTCGTTTTCTTCAAATAATTGTAGAATAACTATCTTGTTGTTCGACACTTGTTTGGGCTACGATGTGACATAGGGATTTATTAATAGGGAAACAAACTATTGGGTTAGTAAAGATTAAAAATAATGCTACATATAGTCGTGGAATGCGCAAATACCGTACAGTCGTTTTGAAAAAGAGTGGGGTTCACTATTTAAAAATTAATTTCTTTTTATGTGGATCCCATATTTATTCACTTTTTTCAAAGCGATTATATGACGTTTGCACACTCATGACTGCAAGTATCATTTCTCAAAGATTAATTAAAGGAAAAAGCTTCAAATTGGTTATGGTGTAATCTTCTAATTTACACAATTCAATAGAAAGAGAGCACATAAAAAATTCATTTTGTTTACCGTGGGTGCAACTTTAAAATATTACTCCCTTGTTTCTATCTTTACTCCCTTGGGGGGGGGGGGAGGGAAACCCTACCACTTCGATTTTCTCCATACAACCAATTATATTTTATATATCCTAAAACTTATACGTCTCAAATGTTGATTGGGTGGTGTAAAACTATTATACACACCTCATCCTACTCCCAGGAGCTCTCTTAATTAAAACCTCATCACAATAATATTTTCTAATTCATTTATTTTTTCCAACAAAACTAAACGATAATGAGTAAGGAGAGTTTTTTTCCCTAATTTTATCAATTTTAAGTGAAATAGAAATAATTATACTGCATGTTGGTTTTTTCAACCATGATATTATTGTGGAGACTTTGGGCATATTTGGCAAACATGAACGTATTTTAAAATTTTCAAAATTTATCATAACTTGATTTTCAAACATTATTCAAACACAAAATACTATTTAATTTTAAATTTTTAACTTTTGCATCTAATCATTACTCAAACACGAAAATCAATACAATTTTTACAAATTTTAAAATAAAATAATATTAAAAAATTATATCCAAACAACTTTTTAATTTTATTTATTTACTTTCAATAACTCCAATACAATATTCATTTTAAAATGGAAAATAATACTATGTCCCCTGAGTTTGTTCCCTCAATTTGACCGCTCATATATTTTATTTTATTTTATAGTATTTTTTTGAGTAATGCTACATACAGTCGTGAAATGCGCAAATGTCGTGCAGTCACTTTGAAAAAGAGTGGGATCCACTATTAAAAATTTAATTTCTTTTCATGTGGGTCCCGTATTTATTCATTTTTTTCAAAACGACTGCACGGCGCTTGCACACTCACGACTACAAGTATCATTTCTCTATTTTTTTTACTTAATGGTTAAGGAAGTGACTATTAGTGTATCAGTGTTTTTTTTATTTTTTAACAATGTTTAAACATATTTAAAAAATGTTTGAAATAAAAATAAAAAGAAAAGAAAAATGTAATTTGCACTAGGGTCATACCAAATGGGCAAACTTAGGTGGCATAGTAACACTACTCTTTTAAAATTTATTTTTATTCAACATTTTCTCTCATTTTTTTTTTAAAAATGCTATTATGCCCTCCCCACTCAAAGTCACCGCTCATTAGTTTTAGGGAAGGCAAATAGTCTCGATAAATACTATTTTAAAGTTGATTTTATAACTAATAAAGTTGGATGCTATTTATAAGTCCAATATGTATCAACCTTATTATATTTCTAAAAAGAGTTCATTTCTATATTAGTAGTGTGTTTAGCATGTCAATAAATAGACTTGCAAATAAATAAGAATTTTAAATCAACCATAAATATATTTGGAGAAAATATATTTGCAACCGTGAATCGTGCAATTGTCGCGTAATCATTTTAAAAAAAGTGAATAAAACAATAGACCCACATGAAAAAAATTAATTTTTTAATAGTAGACCTCACTCTTTTTCAAAGTAATTATGCAGCGTTTATACACTTCATGATTGTATGTAGTGTATTAATTTTTAAAAATTAAAAATTAATTTTTAAAAAAGTGTTTAAAAATTAATGTTTTAACATATTTTAAAAATGTTTGAAATAAAAAGTAAAAAGAAAAGAAAAGTGTAATTTGCACTGGGGCATACCAAGTGGGCAAACTTAGGTGGCATAGTAGCACTTCTTTTAAAATTTATTTTTATTCAACATTTTCTTCTGAAAAATGCTACTATGCCTAAGGCTGCAACCCGACCAAACCGCACAGTATCTGGGACCAACCCGACCCGACACGTAGTGCATGACGGTTTGGTCCGACTCGACCAGCTAAAAGTCGGGTCCGATGAGCACCTCTCTTCTTTATCTTCTTCCTTTTTTTTTAATGTTCTTATTTTTCAAAGATAGCAGTGTATCATTAGACAGAAAATTTGCAGGCTCTAGATTTCTTCTTTTCAATGAGAGTTCAGAATTTATGCGGATGCAAACAAGGCCTGCAACCTGTGCCTCTGTCTGATCAAGCAAACTTGATACACCGATGCAAGAATGGTTCTTGAAGATGTACTGCAGGATAAACTCTCAGGGTCCTCGGATTCCAAGTCAAGAAAACGTGCAAAGGAGCTACTGCAGGAGCTAGAGCAATACCAATCTCAACTATCTTCTTCGAGCCTGTCATCAATATTAAGTATAGAAGATGATTTCAAGGAGAGGGTTGAACAATTGATGAACCAATGGGCACCAATCAAATCAAGGAGACTGCCCATCTTTAAAGAGATCTCTCCATTTAGGAATCAGTTAGCTTGTTAATTCTTTTTTTTATTTTTAGTTTTTCCCCTCTTCGTTTGTGAGAATTTGTGTGCGAGCGTTTGGATGGTGGATAGATTCACTTGGATCAGGAGACGTGAGCCTTTGAAAGTAGCTATATATTTTTCTTCACCTATCAAGAAAAAAAAACCAACGACGGGTTGGTTCTCGGGCAAGACTTCATGTCATAGATCGCTGAAGAAGATGAAGATATGCGGAGAAGACGGGTTAAAATCGACATTTGACGGGTTCAACCCGTAAATATATTAGGCCCGCATTTTATCGAACGGGTCGGGTCCATGGGTTTTCTGCCCAGGCCTAACTATGCCCTCCCCACTCAAAGTCACCGCTCATTAGTTTTAGGGAAGGCAAATAGTCTCAATAAATACTATTTTAAAGTTGATTTTATAACTAATAAAGTTGGATGCTATTTATAAGTCCAATATGTATCAACCTTATTATATTTCTAAAAAGCGTTCATTTCTATATTAGTAGTGTGTTTAGCATGTCAATAAATAGACTTGCAAATAAATAAGAATTTTAAATCAACCATAAATATATTTGGAGAAAATATATTTACAATCGTGAATCATGCAATTGTCGCGTAATCACTTTAAAAAAAGTGAATAAAACATTAGACCCACATGAAAAAAATTAATTTTTTAATAGTAGACCTCACTCTTTTTCAAAGTAATTATGCAGCGTTTATATACTTCATGATTGTAAGTAGTGTATTAATTTTTAAAAAAGTGTTTAAAAAATAATGTTTAAATATATTTAAAAAATGTTTGAAATAAAAAGTAAAAAGAAAAAGAAAAGAAAAGAAAAGTGTAATTTGCACTAGGGGCATACCAAGTGGGCAAACTTAGGTGGCATAGTAACACTACTCTTTTAAAATTTATTTTTATTCAACATTTTCTTTTGAAAAATGCTACTATGCCCTCCCCACTCAAAGTCACCGCTCATTAGTTTTAGGGAAGGCAAATAGTCTCGATATATACTATTTTAAAGTTGATTTTATAACTAATAAAGTTGGATGCTATTTATAAGTCCAATACGTATCAACCTTATTATATTTCTAAAAAGAGTTCATTTGTATATTAGTAGTGTGTTTAGCATGTCAATAAATAGAATTGCAAATAAATAAGAATTTTAAATCAACCATAAATATATTTGGAGAAAATATATTTGCAACCGTGAATCGTGCAATTGTCGTGTAATAACTTTAAAAAAAATGAATAAAACAATAGACCCATATGAAAAAAATTAATTTTTTAATAGTAGACCTCACTCTTTTTCAAAATAATTATGCAGCATTTATACACTTCATGATTATATGTAGAATTACTCATATACTTGTAAGTATGCTTATTAACCCACCAAACACATTGTTATATTAAAAAATATTGATTTTATATTTTTTACTAAACTTATAATTAACACAATTCTTTAAATCAGATTCTGAGATTACTAATAGTACCGATCTATGATTTACTGAAAATTGGCCGACTTCGTTGGTTTGTTCCTTTCATGGGTGGTGTGCTTTACGACTCCCGCCATACCATAGATTATATGGCAAATGTTGAGGAATAACTTCGTATCGTCTATGAAGTTGCTAAAATTGGAGCGATGCTTATAAAAAACTATAGAAAAATGATATTTATAGTCTTGGAATGCGTAACCGTTGCACAATCCATTTGAAAAAAATGAATAAATATGAGATCCGTATGAAAAAAATTAATTTTTTAATAGTGGATCCTACTCTTTTTCAAAAGGATTGCACGGTACTTGTATACTCCATGACTTTATGTAGCATTACTCAAAACTATAACCCCCTTTTTTAAGAGTTATGTTAAGTAAATGGACAGTTTCAACTAAGACCCTCTTTTAGGTTTGGGGAAAATCAGGAGACTAAGACCCCGTTTGGCTTCATAGATGGTCTCGACTCTCAACCCATATCTTTTCATCTCAATATCCAAACATCGTTCAAATATAAAGACTTTTTAATTTCAAATTTTTAAATTTTTAACATTTTCATCTAATCATTACAAATTTTCCGAACTTCAAAACAAAATACAAAAAATAATTCAATTTTTTCAAATCCGAAAACAAAAATTATATTAAAAAATTATATTCTAACCCTCTTTTAACTTTATAACTTTTTTTTATTCAATTTCTTTTTTCTTCTTTTCCAAAACTCTATAAAACTCTCAACTCAAACTATTTCATTACTATTCACAAATTATCTCACTATTATTCACAAATTTCTCATCTCATTTAATTTGTATAGCCATACAAGACAGTTCTTCATTTGTAAAATGTTATTAGTAAATAAATTTTTAAGTATCACATAAAAAGATAACGAAAGAATGATAATTAAAAAAAAAATGCGAACTACTTTTCTCTTTTGGTTTATGCATATATGGCCTCATTGCACCAAACATTCCTCATTTTCTTATCATCTTGAATTAACTCAGATCTGTTTATCTTGAATATTTTCTTATTATACCATAAAGATAGAGAGAAAAAAAGAAAAAAGAATCTTAAAAATTAGAATAATACTACATATAGTTGTAGAGTGCGTAAGCGTAGTATAGTCACTTTGAAAAAGAGTATGGTCTACTATTAGAAAATTAATTTTTTTTTCATATAAATTTTATATTTATTTATTTTTTAAACAATTGCAAGTAACATTCCTCTAAAAATTATGTTATCTAATTGGTCTTAATTTCCAGCTTGAGAGGCAGTAGTTAGTGGTCCTTGTCATTGGATTCTGAATTAAAGCAAAGCTAAAAGTCAGCCCCCATTTGTTGAAGCAACGCAATCCTTTATTGTCCTTTTGGGATACCTTAATCTAGTCAGCTCCAGGTAATGTCGTATATTAATCTCATCCCCACCACTCAATTTGTCTCCTCCTCCTCCTCCTCCTCCTCCTCCTCCTCCTCCTCCTCCTCAACTTTTCCTGTCTCATCATCTCATTATCTATAAACAAGAACAATCACTCTGCTAACAAAACAAAAAACCATTGTTTTGAGAATGGTTGATCAACGCATACATGTTTCCTTGCTTTCGTGACTCAATTATTTTTACAATTCTAAACCCATGGTTGAGGAGAAGTAAAAATAAATTTACAAATTGAGATGACTTTATGTGATGATTTATTTAAAAAAAATGTTTAATACAGTTATAGAGTCTGCAAATTTTAACGGTGGACTTGATTTTTTTTTTCAAATTTAGTGCTCGATGTTTGTATATTTTATGATTGTATCTAACACTATTCTTTATTTTATAATAGAAGTAACTTAACAATATCATGACGAATCATATCAAGTAATCTCAATTTATAAATTTATTTTTATGAATTTTTTATATGATCAAAACATATTTCTTCAATAAATACTTAAAAAAAATTTCATTTCATTTCATCTCATCTTATCTCATCTCATCTCATCTCATCTCATCTCATTCCCAAACATCATTCAAATACAAATACTTTCAAACTAATCATTACAACTTTTTCAAACTAATTATTATAATTTTTCTAAACTTTCAAACAAAAAATAAAAAACAATTCAAAATTTTCAAATCTCTAAACAAAAATAATATTAAAAAACTAAAAAATATTTTAACTTTATAATATTTTTTATTCAAAATTTTCTATCTCCTTTCATAAAACTCCATAAAACATTACAAACTATATCACAACTATTCATAAACTATATTCTTACTATTCACAAGATTTTCATCTCATCTTATCTTATTCTCTAAGTTTATCCGAAAAATATCAATTTGAGAAGTAAGAAAACTTCCGACTGAAAATATCTCAAGTATTATCAAAATATTTCAATACTATTTATTATTTTATTATTATTTATTATATATTTTTTTATTATTATTTACTATTATTTAATATTTTATAATTATATTTTTATTAATATTTTATTATTATTCAAAAAATTTCCCACTATTCAAACCAATCTAAATGATATATGACAGATATGTAGTAGTATGTACGACGCTGAGTTGTTAAGTGGGAATGGGACAGTGCAGTCAACCGTCAAACCCAAAAGTCCGCCGTCGGCAGTCACATGAAGAATTTAAGATTGGCATGGAAGGCTTTGTTGCACGTGCCGTCCAACTGATTCGATTTCACTGGTATTCCATGAAGTCCTTGAATATATATACCTCCCTCCATCCTGAGACCGCCAAAGGCGAGGACCCAGACCCAGTCAAGTTGTTCAGCTTTCAAAACACCCCCCCCCCCCCCCCCCCCCCCCCAACCTTTCCATTAGGTTTCTCTCTAAAACCCCTCTTTTTGTTTTATTTATTTCCTTTTTAATGGTTTCCTCTCTCTGTTTTCTCAAATCCTTAAAGCTTAATTCCATGAGCGACAACTTTCGCAGATAACAAGCGCCGCTGTAGAGAGAAAATAATTAGAAAAAGAAAATAGAGGTTCGGACATGGGGTCTCTTGCTCCAGTGTCTTATTGGAATCCCGAAGACGACCTTTTGCTGATGAACGCCGTTGAGGTAAAAACTTTTTTTACCCACCGTTGACGTTCTTTCTTTTGAGCTCTGAGAAGATTGGCTTTGTTTTCAGGACCCGGTTGTGTAAAATCCTCTTTGGTTTTTGACCCGTTTGTGTTACTCTCTTCTTTCTTCTGTCCTTTGTTGTGGATAGACTGTGTGCTCGTTGGTCGTTGCTGAATTGCTTTGTATTAATTAAGAACATCGGGGAACTTTTTCCCCTCGTTGTGTTTTATTCATTATTGAAGTTGACAAGCGCATTGTAGGAGTCTATCATTCTTTATTTTTGCTACTTTTCATGGTAGCAATTGTCCCTGTTTGGGTTTTAAAATGTTGGGTCTATTGTGTTGAAATAATTGTTTGAAACTAAAGAATTATGGGCTTGATTGCATATTCGTCAACGATACCTAACTTTTAACATTATAAGATTTCAAGCCCTTATGGTTTAAAATTAAGAAACCTGAACCATGTTAGATAGGTTGGCGATGAAATTTATAGAATATTATTAGAATAGGTGGTTTGGAGACAGACTTTGAGAACTAGTGGTCCCGTTATCCACCTTATTGTGAAATTACCACTTGACTCAAAAGCTTAAACTGATGGAAAGATGTAGATTTTATTATTTATTTTATATCTTAACACTCCCCCTCACATTTGGGCCACACTTTCTCTCAATGGGTGGTCCAACACGTGGAATATTTAATTAAATGGGATAGAGTGTAGAGTCAGAGTTCAAACTGAGGACTTCTACTCTGATACTATGTGAAATCACCACTTGTCCCAAAATGGTTCCTTTGCTCTGATATGGCTGTTCCACTAATATCTCTTAGCCGAATGTCAAGAGCTTGTGTTTGGAAGCCATTTTTTTTCTTGTCTTGGTGCCATATAAAGAAATTAATTTGTGGTTGGGTGGATGTCGAAGAGTCATTTTCAGAATTTGATGGCACCTTAATAGGCAAAATCCCATACGGTTCAAATGATTTCTTCAATGGGGTTATTCTGTTGTTGGTTTTGATTGTTCATTTTCTGTAAATCTGTTTAGATGGATGATATGATGAAATCGGTTAAACTCAACAGCAGATGAGTTTTTATTCTTTTCCATTTTTTATGTTCTCTATTATGCCTATCTAAACATTGACACGTATTTACAAATGTTAAAGATATTTATTGATTGGTGCATCCTGTTTTTGTAGAAATCAATACAACCTTTTTGTTGTGTGGGTGTGTGTATTCTTTTTCCTTTAAACTATGTATTGTTTTAGACCTTATTGGTTTTGTTCCCAAAACTTGCATTGGCTTCTGAAACTCCTTGAATTTATTTATTTAATTTTCTGATTGCAGGCTGGTGCTTCTTTGGAATCACTTGCTAAAGGTGCAGTGCAATTTTCAAAAAGACTTACTGTTCGAGAACTGCAAGATCGGTGGCATTCTCTCCTTTATGATCCTGTTATTTCTACAGAAGCTTCTGCACGCATGATTGCATTTGAGCGTTCTGCTACAATTCCTCCGTCAAAGTTCAGTAGATCTGGCAACTCCAAAGAAATAAAACCCATTTATGGTAAGAGAAAGGCTGGAAGTGTTCGTAATTGTTATTATGCACTGCGCAAGAGAATTTGCAATGAGCCATTTAACTCCATGAATATGAATTTTCTTTTTCTTGATGCACCTGATAATGGAAATTTCATTGGGAACGGAGATGAGCCTTTATCTGGAGATCCTATCTCAGATAATTTTGGACTCCATGGATCAAACTTGGATGCTGTTTTTCCTCAAAATCAGATAAATGGTAGCATTGCCACTGATGGTACTGCTGCCGCAGCCCATTCCTTTCACCCAGGACTCCAGCACCCTGGTGATAAAGATTATCTCATTGGGAACGCTAATATACACGAAGATACTCATACTTTTGGTGCAAATCTTCATTTTACCGGGAATACTGGGGTTGAGGAATTGGGTCGACCAAAACAAGTAATGGCGCACAACCTCTTCAAATCTGATGATTTATGTGTGGAGCCCTCATCTACATTTGATCAAATTGATAATGATCCGGGAAACATATGCTCTGACTTTGAAGGTAATCAGGTGTTCAATTCACCGATGTCAGAATGTGGTGCATCATTTCACAACTTGGGGTTTTCATCACCAGTTCATGGAATGCCTATATGGAGAACAGTTGAGGGCATTGTAGATCCATCTATGGCAGTTGATGTTGGCCTTAGAGAAAAAGATATTTACTCTGGAGTTAGATTTGAACTTCCCAATGATGATGATGCCAGGAATGCGACAACATTAGGGTATGATGGTCAGGCAGACTCCAAGTTGAAAATTGAAACACCCTGTGATGGTTTGAAGAGTCCGACTACTAGTACAGAAGGTTATTTGGAAGAATTATCCAATTCTCTTCTGAATTTTACAAATGAGGAAGATCTTTTGTTCATGGATGTTGATGGGGAAGACATTGATAAATCTTACTATGATGGCCTAAGCTCACTCTTGTTGAATTCACCTGATGATGTAAGTCAAAATCACACACCCTGTATGTCTGAACCGCAGGCATCAGTAGCTCAAGAGACATATGTTAACAATCCATCTAATGCATGTCCAGGAGAGTTAGAGAATAACAAGGGATCTCTTTGTGGTGATGGCCACTGGGCTCAAGATTCAGGCACCGAAATGCTATCGTCTTCGTTAGATTCAAACTCTCAGTTTCCTGATCTTAGTGAGGAATTTATGTTCTGTACATTGAACACTGAGGATCCAGAAATTCCATGCAATGATGATTTTTGCCCACAAAATTGGCTGTCCCCATCATCAGTTTCCTTTATAGCTAATAATCCAACTCATTCAACTGTTAATGATATTTTGAGCAGTCAAAGAACTCGTGAAAGAGTTCTGCTTCCCATGCAGAGAGAAGGAGAAAACATGGGAGAATTTCGTTCATCTTCAGCAAGTTTGAGCATTGATGCTTGTCGACCCACAATGCTGAAGGAAGAGAATGTAGAAGTTTTACCCTCACAGCATCTTGGTCATAACCAAATGAATTCATTCATAAAGAGGCCATCTCTTTGTTCTGATAGCGTGAAAGCCTTTACCCAGGCAAATGCTAGTAGCATTAAATGGGAACTAGATGTACCAGCTCCAATTAGAGATTATCAATCAACACATTCTGAGATTGAACCTCTAGATATTTCTGTGCCTGAACCTGTAGAAAACCCTTTAATATCAGAACAGGAAGAGCTACCTGTTGAGAGTGATGATGATGTACCTCATTATTCAGATATGGAAGCAATGGTAAATTCTAAATAATAACCTTATAGTTTATTGGTGAGTATTTTGTTCCTCATCTTTGAATTCTCTGTTACAGTTTTTTTTTGGAAAATTTCCCTTGCAGATACTTGATATGGACTTGGAGCCAGAGGACCAGGATCTGTATTCTAGTGAGGAAGGTATTTCCCTGGCTAGCAGAACTCATAGAATGATACTACACTGTTCATACTTGCCTATTCACAAGGATGGCCTGCACTCGTAGTTTAGCAATCCAGTAGCCACTAGTTAACTTTTACCATGCTTTAATGATTAATCTGTTAGTATATGGAGATGAAATGATAGTTCCATTTTCTTTTATTTTCTTGAAAAAAACTTCACGGTCAGGCATTTTATGGTATTTGAGCTTTATCCAGATGTATCTTGTGCTTGCTTCTCAAGTTTTCAGTACATATTCAGCCTTTTTTGGTGTTTACTTTGTGTATTGACGAACCTTGCTGTTACAAGGTCTGTATTCAACGTATTCAAAATATAATAAACAGATAATTACAATTTCTCTGCTTACAATACCTATCTTTTCTCTCTCTTACAGTGTGTGAGGGGGCCTGACCATATATGCCTGTTTTCTTTAATAAAACATTTTATATTCAATTGTTGCACCCTGTATGGTTGAGACCAACCTTTGTTAAACATTTTCACAGGGGGTCTCCCCCCACTATGTCTCTGTCTATTTAATGCCTTATCTTTTGGTTCTCAATTTTATTGCTGTGAAATAATGGCTTGAATTTCTGTGCTTAAATCATATGCATAATATCGTCGGTGGCCTTTCGCCCAATGGCTCTGACTCCTGTATCTTTGGGGTGAGATCCAAGGGTCAAATCTCCCCTCCCCGTTACTTAGGGAAAAATGTCAAAATATTATATGCTTAATATGATAATATCTTCTTCATTTGGCATATAATCTTCATTTGTTCTCTATGTGCAGTTTCAAGATACCGGCTTGTGGACACGAAGAGGGCAATTATAAGGCTGGAGCAGGGTGCACATTGTTCCATGCAAAGAGCCATTGCATCTCACGGAGCATTTGCCATTTTATATGGCCGATATTCCAAGCATTATATTAAAAAACCCGAGGTATGTCAATGCTATTATTCCTTCCCCAACCTACTTCTGGCTTGTTATATGATTCTTTTTTGCAGGCCTCTCTATCAGGGGTTGCCTTCAGAAAGGAAATTTTTGAATGGATGTTCTTACTTTTACTACCAAAATAGTTTGTAAATACTATTGTAGATATTTCTGGATCAATTTTGCACCCTGAAAATCTTAGATAACTGTCATTTCAAAACTGGTCTCATTATGCATAGATTGTTTACTGGGAGCGGGTGTCACACCCTGAAACAAGTCAAAAGAGAGAACCATGATAATGAGGCCCGAATTATGAGTTTAACACCTAAAATATCGAATCAAATCCCTCTGTCATGTTGCAACAATATGTATGAAATTTGATTGGTAAATTTGGATTGTTTATGTAACTGTGTTTAATGGGCAAGTATAGGACCTAATAAACCAAGGGACTTTTTGGACTCGATTTATGAAGGGATACAGGTTTTGATGTATTATAGACCAGAGTACGCCACTAAAAATGAATGTTGCAATTTATCAGTGGGTCAGCAGACGTGAAGATGCTATCAATGAAACATCATTTGTTTCTGCAGGTTTTACTTGGTAGAGCAACAGAAGATGTTATTGTTGACATTGACTTGGGCAGGGAAGGGCGCGCCAATAAAATATCTCGTCGGCAGGTGGGATTTTCTGGTCACCTTGTTCATTCATACTACTAATGACAATTTTGCATTGATATTTCTCTTCTAAATTGTCAAAGTAATGAATTTGTTTGTATTAATGCTTTGCTTTTGGAAATCTCTTTTCTTTTTGTAGGCCCTAATATCCATATTAATTCATAAATTGTGATGGACTAACGGAACGGATATAAATCTTTTTTTTTTTTATAAGTAAGAAGAATGTATTAATCTACATATCTAGGCAAGGCCCCAAGTACAAAGGAAGTATATAGGAGATGAATCTAATTACAAGCTAAACCTTGTGAAAACCAACATAAAAGTCATTAAAACTAGTCCCATTCAATACAATAGCCGAAGCCCAAATTAACAATGTATGAAAGAAAAAGTCCCTAAACCCTCCCGATGAGTGTTCCCTATTATCAAAACAGCAACCATTCCTCTCTTTCCAAGTACACCACATTAAACATAGAGGTAGGGGTGTACACTAACCTACAAAACAGACATGAACCGGCCGTCGGAGTTCGGAACCGGCCAAAACCGGAGGTCTAAAACATTAGAAACCGACATTGGCCAGTTCAGTCCTGGTCTGAACTGCATGTAAACCGGCGAACCAGCTGATAATATGTATTTTTATTTTATTCTTGTGTTGAACCACGTTGTTTAACTTAAATGAGTTAAATGGTGTCTTTTTATAACTGAGATTTACGAAAAAAAAAAAAAAGAAAAAAAAACGATGCCTTTTGGTTTAATACACCAAACGTCATTTTGGTTAGGGTTTTATCAGTCTTCCCCTTCCCTTTTCTTCATTTCGATTCCTCTCCAGCTCTCCTGCCGCACGTCTCTCTCTCTCTCTCTCTCTCTCTCTCATGTGACCTCTATTCTCGGCACTCTCTCTCGCGCCACCGACGGGAAACCAACGAACTGACCTGAATCATGCCAAAAATGAGCTTGCCGGTTTTCTCCCCCTTAATCAGCCAGTTCGGTCGGTTTTTAACATGTAAGAAAACAGTCGGCTTGGTTTCAGTTTTGGACCGAAACTGAATCGCCTATGTCGGTTTTCACCCCTACATAGAGGCACCATCTTCCAAACAGCCGCAATTTGACGATTTCCTCGAATTCCTCTCCAACATGACAATAAATCTACCACCCTCCTAGGCATTACCCAAGCAATACCAAGCCTAGTGAAGATTTCATCCCATAAAGCCTTAACTACTTCACAGTGAAGAAGAAGATGATCTGCTGATTCACTGTTTCTTTTACACATGAAACACCAATCTATTATGTAAAGGCCTTGCTTTCTCAGCTTATCGGTAGTCAATATTTCCCATGGGAGGCCAACCAGCCGAAGAAAGCAATTTTGAGAGGAACATTACTCCTCCTAATGCACTTCCAATACTCCTCCAAATGCACTTCCAAGGGAAGGCAATGGAAGAATGGGATGACATGATCTTATAATAGGATCTGACTGAGAAGTTCTTATTCCCCGAAGAGTCCAAAGCAACCTATCCTCCCCTCCAGCCTTTAAATTCAGCGCGTATAGCGCACTGTAAAATTCAGTAATATCACCCACCTCCCAATCTTAGACAGCTCTAATAAAACTCAAGACCATTGAAGAGAACCAGTAGAAATGTCCATGTTGTTAGCCATTGAGGCACCCTTATCCAACGCAATTAAAGAGAAGGAAAAACATTCTTCAAGGCAACATCACCACACCAAATATCGTACTAGAGTATGATTTGTGTTCCCCTTCCCACCTCAAATCTGAAATTACTGAAGACATCTTTCCATCCATTCCGGATAAGTTTCCAAACTCCCACACCATATGCCCCTCTTACTTCATTTGAGCACCAACCTCCCCAAATACTCTCATATTTAACATTGATAACATTCCTCGAAAGAGCATCCCCTTCCCAATGATACTGCCATAACCATTTCCCTAATAGGGCATTATTGAAGGTTCTCAACTTTCTAACTCCCAAACCACACCAAGATAAAGGGGTACAAATCTTATCCCACTTAATCAAATGGAATTTTTTCTCATCCTCTAAACCCCCTGCAAGAAATCATGAAAAATCTTCTCCATTCTATTTGCCACCCCTGCAGGCAAAGGAAATAAAGATCGAAAGTATATTGGGAGCTTGGGAGGTTGGATAACGTGCTCTTGATTAGGGTGATTCTACCACCTTTGGACAAATAAATCATCTTCCAACAGGCCAATCTACTTTTGATCTTTTCAACAATCCCATCCCACATTACCTTGGATTTATGAGGAGCCCCCAAGGGAAGACCAAGATACTTCATGGGCAAGGATAACACCTTGCAGCCCAAGATTGCAGCCAATTCGCCTAAATTATTGACGAAGCCAACAAGGTCCATTTCAGATTTCGATAAGTTCACCTTAAGGTTTTACTTATAAAAAAAAAAGTTCACCTTAAGGGCGGAGGCAGCTTCAAAACAAAGCAAAAGAGTCCTCAAGGAGCGCATCTGGTCGGGATCTAGCTCACAAAAAATCAACGTGTCATTAGCGAAGAGGTGATGAGAGACATTGCTCCATTCGATGAACCGCCCACCGAGAAACCCGAGATAAAGCCCCTATCCGCCACCACCTTCAACATTCTCTCAAGCTCCGAGAGCTATTAAAGAAACCTTCAGGAGTGCCATTAACCAGAACCGAGAATCTGATGATGGTGATGCAATGTTTCATCCACTGACACCATCTCTCCCCAAAACCATACCCACCAAGTATATACACAAAAAATTCCCAATTAACATGATCAAAAGCCTTCTCTATATCCAATTTACATAGAATACTTGGGACGCCGGCTCTGACTCTACTGTCCAAGAGAAGGGAAATAAATCTGAAATTGGAAAAAAAAATTATGTACATCTGTAATTCCTAGTTGCAATGTATTAGCTAATATTTATTTCATAGTCAAGGGGTCAAACCTTTTGATATGGAAGCAAACAAATGCCCCTTAAACAGATATCTCTCTAATGCCTTAGAATTATAATTTTGATGACAAACATCATTCTGGACCTGTTTTCAGACCTTTTCCTTAACATTAACATGTTGTACTTCTAATTCAATTGATGGCGGGCCTGCTATTTTGGGACGGTCTATCATACTTAAGAGCTGGATCTATTAGGGAACTACCATGTATATTTGTTTGGATAAAATTGTCACTGTTTTAGAACAACTTTGAAATATCAGTTTTTAAGATGTAGAATTGACTGCGTAATAGATACTTCCTGAATATCAAGAGATAGTTGATCGGGAGAGCCATGGTGTTGAAGTGGCTAAGATAAGAGAGGAGAAGTAATTTCCTGTTAGTTTCACCCTTGAGAGTATTCAGCAAGGCTTAATCAGTTACCCAGAATTTTTGGTACGTTATACACCAGTCACTCCTGACAGCTTGCTAATAGTATCTCTAGTTGCGTGCATGCCATTATAGGCATTACTTGGGGTTTCCACTTTTTCCATCCCTTAAAAAAAAGGCACCATCAATTTGTAAGCATAGATATTAAATGAATGCAGTCTCGAGAAGGTACAGATGGCAAATTTTAAGGGTAAGATGAGTGAGTAGGACCTACAAACATGTTGATACAAAAGGTGTACTTTTATGTCGATGCTGCAAACCAGAAAAACAATAGGTCGGAGGAATGTATTATGGTACACTATTTTTAAGAGCTTACTCCCAAATTTGGTCATAGGAATAAGCATTGGGGTTGGGAGAAGCTTTTGTATTATCTACCATTTCCACTTGACCAAAGTAAAAGAAAAAATCAAATAAGTACCGTTGATTCACATGATTCCTGCTACCTTGTGGATTAATTTTATTGTTGAGGCAGAGATTTTATTCTATTATCATTTGAAATTTTGATGGTTTGTGATTGGACTATTTTGCTTGCAAAATCTTGCTTAATATAGAAACTGAGGTTTCCTTCTTATTTTTTATTTTTATCTTAATTGTTTGTATATTCTGCTCGGTGCTTTTTTTTTCTCTGTATGTTTTAGTTAAGAAGATAAACTGTATAGCTTTATCAGGAATTTTGCTTTACTCCATCCCCCTGAAAAAAAAGGATGCCGCTGCTTTTAGCTTTTAGAAATCTTTCATCTCTAGGTACACTTGATACCCTTCTTTGCTAACCCAAGGCTATATATGTGCTTTTACTTGAAGTGGATTAACTTACTTCCTTTGTTCATTTGCTAGGCTATTATAAAGATGGACAATGGTGGATCATTCTATCTGACAAATCTTGGCAAGTGCTCAATTTCAGTTAATAACAAGGAAGTAGGCCCTGGTCAGAGTCTAAGCCTCATTTCCAGTTGTTTGATTGAGGTATGTTCTTATAGTTCCGTGAACCTGAACATAATTGAAAGGTATAAAAAGTTTTACAGCATTTGTGTCTGCCTTGGTATCTTTTTAATCAAGATCATCCAGTTTGGCAGTGATACATTGATAATAGTCCTGTGTTTAGTCAATTAATCATACAGTCTCTTGCCAAAAAGAGGAAAACCACACTTTATCCCTTCAAACTACCGCTTCTTTTGTAATACGATCACTAAACTATCAAAGTTCTCACTTAGCCCTGGTATTTAATTCATAAATTTCTGTTTGCCCCCGCATTAAGGATTTTATAGTTAAGATCGATGAAAATAGGTGACACGAAATGATCTTAATGGTGGTAAACTGTAAAAATAGTGGTAGATTTTTTTTTTTTTTTTGGGGGGGGGGGGGGCGGGGGGGTAAAATGATAACTTTGGTAGTTTGTTGGTTATATTACAAAAGGAATAGTAGTTCGAGGGGGTAAAACATAAGTTTCGTAGAAAGCAAAGTCTGGTATATTATGAATGGTTTCATCCAAAAATTGCTCTTTTTATTCAATTAATGCTTCAGATCTTTAGCCTCGCTTGAAACAAAACCTTCCATGTGGTGTTGGTATGTTCGTTATCTTTTGTGAAGACGGCACAACCTTCTTTCCAATTCTTCTTTCTAAAAAGAAACAAATAGGTGGTTCAGAATCTGGGGCCTGGTTTCTTTAGTAATCTACTCACCATCCCTTTTGCCATCATCCTCTCACCATCCCATGATGATTGGAACCTATTCTTTATGTTACACTTGTGGACTAATCATTTGATGCTACATCAAGGAATGTTACTTCATCAATGGATCTTTTAGACTCATAGTATTGTAAATCTGCAGACAGTGGTTCCCAGTAGCCTATAGCCAGACTTATATTATAGAGATCAAGCTGTCTAAATCACAGGATCTTGCCCAAGTATTAATAATGTCTTAATTACTAATATTGATTTTTAATTGACTTTTAGCTATAAAGGGAAAGCTATTCCATGAGAGTTTTATTAGTGCACGATATGTTGAAATTTGAGGAATTCATGACAATTGGTAAATTTGAGAAATTCATGACAATTGGTAAATTTGCAGATACGGGGAATGCCATTCATATTCGAGACAAACGGAACTCGGGTGCAGCAGTATTTGTGTGACATCACCAAGAATAAGCAAACCCAGGAGCATCAACTGTGACTCGTAGCTCAGGTGCCACTAACAAGATTATGGATGGTGCTAATTTTTCCCGCACTTTCTGGGTTCCCTAGGTAAGCTGGATGTAAAGCTATTTTTGGTTTTGATTTTTTCTGTTTTTGAGAGTCGGGAGCCATTATTACTAAATGTTTGAATTCGTATGATAACGTCTCTCCTGCATGGAGTTCAGGGCAATTAAACTCCCTACCCCCAACACCCTTTAGGAAGAAGGACGCTGCTTAGGCCAAGTGTTAATAATATTTTAAAATCTGATTTTGGTATTCAATATCGGGCATCAAATTCTAATAGTGTCAAGTTATATGTCAATCTCTCTCTCTCTCTCTCTCTCTCTCTCTCTCTCTCTCTATATATATATATATATATCAAAACATCAAGAGACGTAAAAATGCATGTTAAAAATTTCTCCAGGCTTAATGCCAGGTCCATAGCTCCTGGTTCTTGTCTAAAGCTCTGGGAGGCTGGGACTTCTCTTAGGATCCATGCATATGTGCCACCGCAGATGGCTTTAGATCTAAGTGATCGGTCCACCCTTAACAGAACTCGGGGTGTCAGATGACCACCACTTTGATAAATTAAGGTGTTTTTTTTTTTAATAATTTTTTTATATTTAATAATTTTTTTCTTTTTAAAGTTTTAGATTTTAAATGTTTGTTTCTCACGATTTGGGTTTTTCTAGGGTTTGATTTCTTTTTATAAAAAGATATGGATTTAGGCTTTTTTAAATGGTTTTCTATCCTTCAAAACTATTTTCTTCCATTTAGCAGCATGTTATGTTAACATGTTAGCAAATTGGTTAATGGAAATCTTTGTTTTTAACAAAGAGGACGGTATCCATAATTTATTAAAAAGCCCTCATTTATGACAGAGAAAAACCGTAGTTACAATTGAGTGAATTGACCACCTTAGGGGTTACAAGAATAATCAATAAATCCCAAAACCAAGGTGTGTAAAAAAACTAGTTCACATCAAAGCAAACAAAACCTATACACTTTAAAAGGACTAAATTATTTACATCTGATGTGAGGAATTCCAACGCAATTCATTGTTAGCATTCCTCAGGCATTGTGTGGTAACCCATTCCATTGTTCATAACCTTTATGCTTTTTCGAAAAGACACTCGTGTATATAAGCTGAGATACCTTTTGCCCATTCTTTGACCATGTCGATCTAGTCCGACAACCTCAATGTCCGAGTAGCCAAGCTTAATATACAACATAAATCTCACTTCTAAACCCACCATAAGAATGAGAGAGTAACTAGAAAAAACCCCCACTCATTCCTAGCCATTAATCCACTCATAAATATTTCTAGCATTAATGCGTTGATCCCCATTGCACGCATGGGCGGATTCGATGCGTCGATTCACACATGAAGGCTGCTGCATGCCGATAAAATCATATTTGTGAGGTTATAATAGATCTTTAACTGATCTATATACATATGATCTTGGGATGCTAGAACTCCATGCATGCTATGTGCGGGTATTCGTACGATTAGTACGTAAAGATCGATATATAATCTTGTAAACTCCAATATTACTAATTTTATATTAAACCTCACTCTTAAAGCACAGATCCGTGCGTTCTTATTGCTTTATGTTTCAAAGTCTTCTCCAGTTCCTGTTGGGTTGAAATTGATCAACATTTAAGGTGAAAGGGAACTCTGATTATTTAGAACAATGAAAAGGTATAAATATTAAAGAGTTTGAATATATTAAAAATTATCGAGGTCGTATAAATGTTGATACGATGCTGCACGTACAACCAGCTTGATATTTGAATGAAGATGCATATTTCATTTCGATGCAAAATAAGGAGATATATATATAGGGGTTTGCCAGAAGCAAAACCCACTCCGATGCTTAAATTAGAAAAAATTACAAAGAAAACTAACCATGAATATATTGTTTATACTTTCTAACATTAATCTTGTAGAACACGTGCATGTACGTTCTCCTTACTTTGTAGCTCATGGTCTTCCGGCCATGCTAGGAGAAGACCGTGACAATGCAAAGTAATAATAAGAGTGTATTTGTGTACGAACATATGATTTAGAAACAAGATATGCATGGATCGTGTCCTAATTTTTATGTGGTTTTTCAAATTTCTTTATCAAACAATTTTATATGGAAGTAAATTGTGAGGGGATAAAGATATTGGCACTAGGCCCAACAGGGGGCAGAGAACCATGTGGAGAGTGCTAAAAGTAAGGGCTAGGGGCAAGAAGGGTCACGGGGTGTAAGGGGTCAGGGCGCCATGGGGATCAGGGGGTCACGAGGGACCAGGGCGCATGGGCTATTAGGGAGGGGACATACGCGCAAAGACTTGGCCTTATCTGCAGGGGGTGCATGCGGGAAATGGGCAATCAGGATAAATAGAGGCTCTTTATTCTCCGTCTGGGGTCTTCTTCTTCTTGGTCTTCATCTTCTTCTTCTAGCTTCTTCTTCCTCTTCGATGGCTCTTTCAAACAAGGGAGCTCCAGCGAATGCCTCTTCTTCAGTAAATTTATATATAACATCACCATTGTATAGTGAGATATGAGAGATCATGAGAAACTGTAAACAAGAATATTATAGTGGATTTCTCCTCCCCAAACGCCCGTGGATGTAGGCATTATGCCGAACCACGTAAATCCATGTGTTCATCTCTTTTATTTCTCTGCACTTATGTTTTTCATTCACCGCCATGGAAGTACGCATTACCACCGTACAGTTGCACCGAAACATTGTCAGGGGCTCCGAACAACACCGAACGAGGCCCAAGTCGCCCAGTGGGCCGGGAATGACTTTTTCTCCATTTCCGGCCTGTTGAGCGATTTTTACCCCATCAACATATATATAAATAATTTTACAGAATGATAAAGAATGAACCTAATAATATATATCATGCGAACCAGCTTGTATTCTGGCAATTATTCTAGCTAATTGGTTCTTAGTTACTCACAAACATGGATTTAATTATATGTTCAGCATTACACCAAACACTGCACTGATGTGGAAGCTGCTATAATATCGACTTACATAAAATATTAATTAATGGTATTTTAACATTGTTTACAAATATAATGGATCCAACACTAAGTAGTGATCATGAGCTACACACCAGACTTATAAATATCATGAATTTATATATATGTTATATATCGCCAACAATCAGACTAAAAAAAGAACATTTGTGACGAGTTATTTGCAACGAAAATGATTATTTGTGATGAGAATAAACTCATTTCGACAGAAAATAATCATTTTAATAGGAAATAACTTATAACAAATAAGCAGTTTTTTTATAGTGAATACAACCATAGCTACCACTGTCCCACAAATTTAGGAGGCAACCACCACCCTAGATCACTCTATATTTTCACAATGTTAGTGTCTTTATTGATCAACATGATGCAGTATCCAGTGAATTTTTAACAGGATATAAGCTAAAGTTATATTTGGATGTTGAGGTAATTTTAGATGATTTGAAAAGAATAGTGAAAAAATAATGAATAGTATTGAACTGTTTGTAAATAGTAATGATCGAAGAGTCTGAGATGTACTATTTCACTTACCAAACACAACCTAAGCTTTCCATATATTATGTTTTAGGAACCATCTTTCTTCAATTTTTTTTTTATTTATTTAAAATATACCCATAATAGTGGTCTTGGAATTGGGTGGAAATGGAATATGGCTATCCATATTAATTGGTCTATCCACCCTAATTAGGGGTGCTACCCGCCCCTTATGGGGCGGGGTAGCCCCCATCCCCCCCCCCCCCCCCCCCCGCCCCTGCATGAGCGGGTTCTTAGTTTTTCTCCCTGTCCCCTGCCCCAGGCGTGTGAGGGTGGGGTACCCCGTCTCGGATAACGGGGTGCGGGTGGGGGGGGTCAATCCATCCACCCCTACTGGGCCTTTGACCTAGAAGCGATTTTTTGGCCATTTTAGAAATCGCTGAAGTGGGCCCAAAATGGCCCAGAAGCTGTTCTGGGCCATTTTGGGCCCATAAAATTAGAAGTTAAAAAAAAAGTTAAAAAATCTGATTAAAAAAAAAAGTTACATGAATAAAACTAATATATACATGATACAAATTTACTAATTTAGACTCTAATGAAGTACTATTGCAGACTACAAGTCTACTACCTAATAAACTAATAAATAATAATAATAACTAAGCTATTACAAAAATAAAATTGAAAGTCTAAACAATTACAAAATTACAAACATAAAAGTGTCCAAGGGACATTGTATCAATATTACAAATCAAATACATAATATGTACAAACGATTCAAATTTCAATATTCTAAGAAATTAAGAATCTAAAAATAGAGGCATAAAGCTGTTTGAGTCTTTGACTGTGACATTTGGGGCGGCCCAGATGGGTAGTCTTTTGAAGCTTGAGCACATATTCATATTGCAGTGGAGGTAGACGTCATCTGAGTCGTCTCATGTGTTGCTACAATAATGAATACTAAAATTAATACTGATGGAATCGAAATGAATATAAATAAATTAAAATAATAAAATAAAAACAACAATTACTAGATGGTCCAGATCCAGACTGATCACCACCCTCTTCATGGGTTTCCTTAAAATCTAAAACATTCGGAACATAAATAGCATTTCCCATCGTCCAACTCTGTGTGCATATCAATGCCTCCACAGTTGTAGGAGACAATGAATTACGGAAAGGATCCAATATGCGCCCTCCAGTACTAAAAGTTGACTCCAAGGCAACAGTGTTAATAGGGATGGCCAAAATACAGCGGGTCATCTCAGAAAGGATGTGATATTTTTTTGCTGCCGTCTTCCACCATCCTAATATGTCAAAACCATCATCATCTTGAATAAGATCCCCTGACAAATAGTTGTCTAACTCCGAAACTACCTCCATAGATTGATGAACTAGTGTGGGATTATGTGCGAGGGTCTTAGTCCACGCCAATCTACGTTTTTTTGTTGCCCCGATGTCTAGAGGAGGTGTTAGGGTATGTATAGGTGTAGTAGATGCAGTACCACCCTTAATTGCATTAAATTCATTATATAATTTAGTCAGGATATCTTGGGCCATCTCACCAATAAGATCAGTCCATGCCTGATCGTGCGCAAGTCTCAAACCATATAACATGCCTGAAATTTTCAGACGGGGATTAAGAATAACAGCCACATATAACAAAATATTTAGTCTACTCAAATCTCCCCAATACTTGTCATATTTGACCCTCATGGTCAATGTCATCCCCCTCATCCTTAGATTGGAACCCCTACACATGTTGTCTAATTCTTCTTCCACCCTACATATTTGTTGAAAACATTCATGGGATGTAGGGTATAAAGAACCAGAAAATTTCAATGTGACATCGTAAAAAAGCCCTAGAAAATCAACAAAAGTATAAACTACCTCCCAATCATCATCATTAGGCTTTCATAATCCCCCGTGCTCATCAAAGTATTTGACATATTGAATGTCTTCATCACCCAATAATTGAAAGGCTACCTTATATTCTTAGGCTACCTCCAACATCAAGAAAGTTGAGTTCCATCTAGTAGGAACATCAGTACAAAGACCATTTTTTGATGTTATGCCCACAATCTTCGCAGTAATCTTGAATTTCTCCAATTTAGAAGGAGAAGACCTCACAAATTTCACAGTCATTCTAACTCGTGCAACCGAGTCATCAACATCTTTTAACCCCTGAGTCACAATTATATTCAAGATATGTGCAGAATATTTAACATGCAAATATTCACCACCCAATAATGTATTATTTGCCTCTCTAAGATAAGTCTTCAGATATCCCAATGCGACATCATTAGACGAAGCATTATTAACGAAACTGTCAAAACCCGTGCCAACCCCCACTCTTTTATTGAGGCCTCTAAGATCATCCCAATCGTCTCACCATTGTGATCAGTTATTTGACAAAACTTAATAATATTTTTATGAAAAATCCAATCGATATCAATAAAATGAACAGTCAAAGACATATAATTGAAATTTTAGACAGAAGTCCAAGTATCGGTAGTGAGGCAAACTACCAAACCAGCCAATTGGCCCCTCAAAACATCTTTATCTTTCTTGTACATCTTTTTAATATCCTTTGCCACAATGTGGCAAGAAGAAAGTGTAAATCTAGGTTCAAATTCTTGGAACCCTCTCCACTCCACAAACTAAAAATGTAGGTCTATGATACCATACAAGCTAACTTCCTTCTACACTCATCGGCATTATACTTCGTATACCCCTTCAACGTTGGACCCCCACTACTCCCATCCGCCATTTGTTTTAGTCTAATATCTAGTCTAGATTGACTATTCTCCAATAAGAATCTTAATATTGTGCTCTTCTTGCATTGTTCCTCTAGATGGACCTTTAACTAAGATGTACCATGTTTCCTATAGTGACATATATATATTTTCCCACAATAATTACATTTAGCTTGGGGGTTATTGGGTTCACCATCTTCTAGTTTGGTAAATTGAGATCAAACTATGGAAACATATTTCTTGCCTTGTGTGGGCTTGGGGGCGGGGCAAGGAGTACTCCCACTCCCAGGGGTTGGAGTAGGGTTAGGTTCTGGGGTAGGGATACTGGTAAGGACAGGGGTACTGGTTGGAGTAGGAGAGCAATCACTGAAATCCCTTTGACAAGACATGATTCCACAACACAATAAAAAATTATAAAATCAATTAACACAAGACATAAAAAAATCATAACACATGAAAAAAACAAGGCAAAGTGCAAATCCAACACAATTTAGGGGTTCAATCCAAAACCCTTAAATAAATTGATTTAACCTTTTGATTTATTTAGGGGTTTCAATTGAAATCAATTTTGGGGTTCAATCCGAAATCCCTAAATCAATTTATTTAGGGTTTCGGATTGAACCCCTAAATCAATTTAGGGTTCCAAATTCGAACACCCAAAAACTACAAACTACAAAAAATAAAAATAAAAAAATAAAAAAATAAAAACAATTCAAACACAGTGACAGAGGCGACATCAGTTTCAAACACATGCACAAATTAGAATCTACAACACACAAATTCACAATCATTCCCATCCTCCGTCTTCGATTCAACCCATCCTTCATCCAATCTCCAATCCAAAACTCAAAAAAAAAAAAAAAATCTAGTTCCAGGAGTCTTACCTTTGGAGTTTGGCGCAGCGAAGTTGCAAAGTTCAAACGACGGTGGTGCTTGTGTAGTCGTGTGCGAGAGAGAGAGAGAGAGAGAGAGAGAGAGAGATCAAGAGAGAGAGACTGAGAGAGCGCGAGAGAGTGAGTTTGAGAGTGAGAGACTGAGAGAGAGAGAGAGTTTGAGAGGACACGCCGGGGGGGGGGAGGGGACTTAACTTAAGTTGAAACGGTGCCATTACTTATGGGTTTATATATATATATATAATTTAAATTATATATATAATTATGCGGGGCGGGGGAAAAGCGGAGCGGGGCTTAGCCCCTTCCGTCCCCTGCCTTTGCTGGCCTCTAGGGATGCGGGCGAGGCCCCCTGCACCCCGCACGAGCGGGACGGAACCCTTGCCCCGCATGGGCGGGGGTGGGGCGAACGGGGCGGTGTAGCGGGGTGCGGGGCCCCGCTGCCCACCCCTAACCCTAATACAACTTGCTGTATATATAGTTCAATATATAATTATAAGAGATCACCAAACCTGAATTACGGGCTAGGGCTAGGGCTAGGGGTGCAAATCGGTCGGTCTGGTCCGGTCCGGTGATGGATCGAACATTTTTTGTCCATCATTTTTAGGGACCGGACCGGACCGAATACCCATAGGGATCGGACTGGACCGGTAGCTATCGGTCCATTTGGTCCGGCCTTTTTTTTTAAAAAAATCAATTAATATAAAAATGATTTAAAATACTAAATTAAACTAAGTGACTTATTAATGAGGATTATGTAACAAACTCAATAAAAAAATATTTTATATGGTCAATGGTAATAAATTAGATGAAAATTATATTATTAATTTATATAATTACTATATAATTAACTAATTGATATTATATATTAGTTAATTCATAGAATATTAACAAGTGTTAATAACATATTTAAAATTTTATATTGTTAATAGTGATAGGTTAGAAAAAGATATATATAAAATATTGTTAATTTATAGAATATTAACAAGAATTAATAACATATTTAAAATTTTATATTGTTAATTGTACAATTATTATATAAATAATATATATAAATTTTTTTTTTCATTCAGTCTGGTCCGAAAAAACCTTGGACTGTGGACCGGACCGAAACTTTTCGATCCTCTACAACGTGGACCGAGACCGACCGGTCTCAATCTCGATCCGATCCAATTCGGACCGAAACGGTTGGTTCGATCGATCCGTTCGGTCCGACCGGACCGTTTATCACCCTTATCTAGGGCTAAATATTCCTTCTTTCTTTATCACAAGTATCATCATTGTATAGATCACTTATAATATTAATAAAATGGCCTCTTGCTGGCTATTATTGTATATCTTTGTTTGGTAGCTACGTTTCCGATAAGGTTTTCCTTTTGGCTGTTATTTTAATGAAAAATACTGGATGTAACCGGTTGGGGAAACCACTGTGTAATCGTGTCCCATGTGGCCCTAAATAAAACGGTACCGTTTTATTTTTTTTCCAAAACGGTACCGTTTTATTTTTTTTCCAAAACGGTTAACTTTCCTTCATCTTCTTCTTAGCTTCTTCAGCCTTCTCATTTCTAACTTCCAAACATAAATGCTCCCAAGCACATAAGTTTCTTCATCTTCCCCAAACATTGTAAAAAATCTACCTTCCAAAGCTTTTCAAATAATCAAATTGAGAAATATCTCAGAATCCGCAAAGAAAGCAGTCAAGGTTCTTTTACAAGTTATATCATTATTTATTTACTTATTTCCTGTTATTAAACTATGTCTTGTGTTCATCTATTTGAAAACTCTGAACGTTGCTTTCAAGTTCTCAACGACTACAAAAAAGACGCAAATGAATAATGATTTTATAAATAAAAAAGTTAATTTCGTTATATTTAAAAAGTTTTATTCTGGGTTCGTTAATACCCATTTTTGTTTTCCTCTATTTTGATTTTAATGAGAAATTGCTCAAAGGGGAAAAATACAGCTTGTTCTCTCTTAATAAATAGTGCAGAACAGAGATAGACAATCCTCCATAATCACAATCCTCAACACACACGTTTTATCTAAAGTGGGTTGCGAACCAAACACAAAAAATATTCCTCCGAAAACTTTTTAGAGGATAAGTAAATAATTTATCCAAGATCTTAAATAGAGAAGAGAAAACAAAAACAAAAAAGAAATCTCATTTGGGCTTGAGAGAGAGACAAAGATGGGGAATTGCTTTTCGGACGTGGAAGGAGGAAAACAAGCAGTGGGTGAGGCTTTGGCAACTTCAGACGAGAGATCTACCTTCTTCTCTGTCAAACTAGTCGAGCTGATTCCATGATTCATGAACAAAGAGACCCAAAGACGACGACGACGCAGAGCAGCCCTTTTGGTTTTCTATTGCACTATTGAAATCCGAGTTCTTCCCTCCTTCCCTCCCATTTCGTCTTTTTTTTTTTTTATAAATATATCAGCTGACATGGAAGCCGATTTCCCAACGGTTATGCCTGACGGTTGCATGTAGCACTATTGTATTTTAATTATTTCATATATCTTAATTGTTGATCAATGATTCCAATAGCTAGCTTTAATTAGTTTCGTTGAATTGAGATATAGCGTAGTTTCTTTGAATTGAGATATAGCATAAGTTTGAGATTGCAGTTCGAAATATAGTTTTTAGCGTTAGAGTTTATAACTTATAGCTCAAGTAATAAGTTCTACTATTAAAAAGTTATTTACTGTACGTTTAGTAACCATATGTTTAAAGTACTTTCAAACATGTTACATTTGATTATGAAACAAATTAGAAAAAGTGATTTATGAGGTATACATAGAAATGACAATCATTTGATTTTTTAAAGATTATGACTATATTTTTAAAAGTTTGAAAGTTGTAATGATCTGAAAATTGTATTGATATTTTCGCCCATTGACAGTCTTTTTAAAATTTTAACTAAACTCCGAATTATCCGAAAAAAGGCGTTTGAGGAAAAACATCAAATGTATGTTTGATACTTTTGTTCAAACGTACTTTTTAGTTTATTTGAGATTAAAATTTTTTTTAATATATAAGAGCACTCTCAATGGCTTTTTTATTATACAAAAAATATAAATTATTTGAAGAATTGTTCTAAAACGGAATTCCATCCGATTATGTAAAAGGAATTGTAAAATACAATTAGCTACAGTAACTCGCTACATGTAGTGGTACTGTTCATCATGTAAAATTTTTATTATTATTGATATTTCATTTACTTCTTCATTTTCTTTTACTTTGATTTTTATCATGTAAGTAACTTCTTTTTATTGTTCATCATTTAAAACACATATATTTCATTTTCTTCTAAAAACTATCTTGGAAATATTTTTAAACCAATTTTTTCATATTTTGATTTTATTTTAATTTTTATTTGGCTTATATATTTTTGTTTTACGAGTATAGGTATGAATTATTTTACATTGTATATAAAAACAAATTGCAAATATAAAAAAATATATGGATATTGTAAATTTATTGGTAGAAATGAAATATTTAAAAATAATAATAAAATAATATTTAAATGATATAGAGAAAAAATAGATCATAAGCTGATGGATAACATATTGTAAAATCAGTATGTAAAATAGAAAAATTGAGTTTTGATGATGTATTTTAAATGATAGAATAAAGAATCTATTAATAGTGCTCTAACACCCAAACAAACTAATTTTTCTATTAAAGAGTTTTTAAGGCTATTTAAACACTTTTTAAGACTCTTAACGCAACCCCATATAATTAGGGTTTTGCACTTTTTTCTAGAAAAATCCCTAGGTTTCAATAACTTCTAATGAAATTGGTCGTCTGATTTTCTATTTTGAAGTACCAAAATGATTATTCCGGCAATAGAATGAAAAAAAAAAAAAAAGAGAGAGAGAGATATGATAGTTTTCTCATTTAAAGTTTACAAGATAGTTGGAGTACTAATTTGGACTAGAAAAAGACAATTTTTTTAAAAACGTTTGAAAAAAAATCTTTGAAACCAAATAAATATAGAATGTACGTACGTTGATCTATTTTTGAAAGGATTATGAACTCGTCAAAAGGGTATTTCATTGGCAGAACATGATGATCTACAGACATACAAAGACTGGCCTTTCCCATTTTTCCCACACCAGCTTATTGAATTATTGATAAATCAGTCCAGAATATCCAGTTTTTTATAGCCCCAGCTTTGATCAGTACTCAGTCCCATCCCAGGTTTTTTAGTTCTATATCCAGCATCATCCTATTTTTAATGCGGTCCTTTGGATTTTTCCAAACAAAAGTAGAAAAATTAAAAAAAAAAAAAATCCCTGTATGGTATATATATATATATATATATATATATATATATATAGAGGAATGCTACTCATCATCTCAATTCTCATTATCATCATATCATCTTATGATGTGATATTAGATAATTGTAGACTATTTATTATATTTCACTTGTGAACCTATCATTTAATATCATATTATGAGATAATGAGAGTATGATGAGAAAAATGATGAAGAATAGATTATATATATATATATATAGATAGATATATACCTTCGTCAGCTAGCAGCTTATACGCTGTGATGCAGACAACTCCCGACTCAATCTATCGTTTGCTCTTTTAAGATTCTTACAAAGAAAGAATAATGCGCGCACACACATGATACTCATAGTATGAATAATATATTCGAGCAAGAAGTACTATTATTCTTTCGTTTAAAAAAAGATTACATCATGCATGGATTAATTAATAAAATGGCTTGATTATTGATGAAAAAAAGTTGAAACTATCTTCTTTATTAGTCTCTTATTAATTCTGAAACAAGCTAAATTATATGTCGATCCATGGACTCCAATTATTGCACACGTATATCACATTGTTTTGAAGTTAAAATTTTGAGTAATGTGCAATACTTTTGGAAAAGAGTGGGGTCTACTATTTGCAGTCATGGACTCAACGACTACAAATATAATTTCTCTAAAATTTTATTACGTACTTATCATTTATTGTAGGGTCGGTTATTTTTTTTTCTAATTAAGCAAACATTTCATTAACATAAGGAAATCAAGATACATAAGGAGAGGGTGGAGTTCCCCAACAAACACCTCATTACAACAAAGACGTATAGTGTAAAAGTGAAAAATAGATTGGATTTTGAGACAAAAAACTCGGTCCCCACTCATTTCCTGAAAAAATGCACCATCTTAAATGACGGTTTTTTTTTTTAATAGTTCGTATAGCTATGTGAACTGTGTTGCGACCACTGGAGGCCATTGATGTTGGTGGTGTACTGCAGTTTGTAGTCCTGAGATATTCACAGAAGATACTGGTTTCCCCTGTCTCAAGATCTTAGGTTAGGGAAAAAAGAAATATAATAGGATGATTGGCATGGATTGGCCCGAACTGTCACTGGCAGAGTTTCTTCACGCCTTCCTGTGACGGCGTGTGGAGTCTACGCGTCAATGATATTGGGATGGGATGAGTCAAATTTAAAAGATTTTGGGGGTGACAAAACTACTATTACTGCATTCAATATTTTTGTAATACTATAATGCGCGTGGAATCCATTATAGTTATAAAACAATAAAATAAAACATCAATATTTTTCAATTTTGTGGGATTCATTCAGTAGTGATCATGTATTGGGTATGCAAAAAAAAAGTTTGCAAATATAATGTTTTTCTCAAAGTGTTTACCTAGTTTGTCTGCATTAATCCGTGTTATCATTTCACCATTAAATAATGAATGGGCTGAGAAATAATTGAGCCACTATAGGAGATATTTGTAGGACAACTACCATATTATATTCTATCTTTAATTAACAAGCTGTAGTTGTAAAGGGATCATTTAAAATATCAAAGGACAGTGAGACTTCAACTAGCTATAAAGAAATATTATTAATTAATGCATTATATATAGGTAAATTCAATATATAGTACAAGAAGAACATTATTTATATATCAATCCAAGACTGGCTTGTTCTCCAAAAAGATACTTCATATCTGTATGATGTAGATCATCATCGTGAACAACTCATAATTCCCCATAGATGTCGGCTAATTGCTATTCTACAACATTTCATACGACAACATTAGATCCGGATCCTTAAGTAACGGTACTCTTTACTGATCAAATGCCATGATCATAGCCGTTGAATACTAGAATATCATGACTGAAAGTTGAACTTTATTTTTAGAAGAGAAATGTTAATGTGATAAAGAGATTTTATAAAAATTTTGTCTAGTTCTTATTTGGAGACTGTATATGCAGACCCTTTATTAAATGAGCAAAAACATCATTTTAGGAGAGATAGTTTTATAATTTTAAAAAATTTTAAAAATAAAATTATCTAGACTTACATTAGAGTTTTCAAACAAAAATTATATCTAGCATTGCTCACGTTACCCATTACCCGAGACTAATCTCTCCATGCACACCTGCCAGTCACCAGCCCTTGCTCTAGAAAGCTCGGACTATTGGGCTATTCGATCCCGATTCTTTATTCTATTGCAAAGAATTGCTGGGGATCATAAATATGCCCTTTTAAAAGCATCCCATGCTGCCAACCCAATGTGCCCTTTCTCGCAGAATAAAGAGAGGTCCCATATTATATATATATAATATATATATAAAAGAGTCAGAGAGATCATTATAATTCATTATCCCTACCCTCAAAAGAATAGTTCAATGGCAGTCCACCTTTACTCTACTCTCTTTTTTTGTTCAGAAGTAATGAATAATCAACATTACTTTCATGGATTTCTTCTGAGGGAAGTAGTAGCTAGCTAGGCATATCTTTAAGGCCTGCTAGCAAATCTCCCAAGTCATTTTATTTAATCTCATTTTAATATTTAAATCTTATAAATATAAATATTTTTAATTTCAAATCTTTAATTTTTTCATCTAATTATTACTTAATCAATGCATTTTTTCTAAATTTTTAAACAAAATACAAAAAGTAATTCAATTTTTTCAAATTTAAAAAAAATAAAAAAACTATATTCTACTAATTTTTTAATTTAATTTTATTTTGTTTCTCTCATTTCTCAAAACCCCATAACTCAAACATTTTATTACTATTCACAAATGATCATATCATCTTATCTCATCTCACTATCCAAACGAGCCCTCAATATTGTGAAATTTACTTGGGACCTCTCTACCACCACTCTTTGAAAAGACTCAAATGGAAAATAATTCATTCAAAGTTTTTTTTTTTAAAATTTTAAAATATTTTACAATATTTATTGAGTATTTAACATAATAAAAAATAGAGAGTAATAAATATTGAGTGTTTAATATTGCATAGAAAAATTCATATGGATATTAATTATAATAAATATTGGTATAGTCTATGTGTATTTCTCATAATCAGGGGTATTGAAAATTCATGTTCGCGGGTCGTGTTTGTATCGTGTCAATTTATAAACATTCAACTATATGGGTTAACTCGAACACGACTCATTAAGCTAAATGGGTCAGACCTTCAAATCCTAACACGACACATTTAAATAACGAATGACATGACACGACTTGTTTTGACCCGTTTAATAATTAATTAGAAATGACTCAACACGGCACAATTCATTTCAACATGTATTATGTAAATGGGTCGAATTGACCCGCATAATCCATTTGACCTCATTAACATAATTTTACTTAAAAATTAAAATCTATACTTATTAGTGGTTACAATATCTCCAGAAAAAACAATAAGACTACCTACTGACAAAGAATATCAATATTTTATATATTTTAACATATAATAAAATCAATATTACATGCCCAACAATAACGAATATAAACATAAGTAAAAAATTACAATCTCAATAATAAAAATAAAAGCATATTTGGGAGTGGGGGTGGGGTAAGAGAATGAGATATATATGAGTGATAAGTTAGGGCTTTTTTTAGTTTTTAGGGTTAAAAGGGTATAATTGTGATTTTAAAATAAAATTTAAATAGGCTATTCTGAGTTGATTTCTGGTTAAGCAGGTTGATCCATTATTAATTCATTTATTAATTGTCTCAACAAGTCAACCTGTTTTAACTCGAACCCATTTATATCAAACTCAAACTCATTAATTTTATACTCTCTTTCCCCATCTACAAGTTTTAAAGGAATGAAAGGTGGGCAGGGAGAGAGACATGGCCTTTTTTTTCAAAGTGAACACTAGGTTTTTGGTCAAAGCTTTTTATATATACTTGGGTTTTTGGATAGCTAGGTTTTTAAGCGTTTCCTTCTTATGTTCAAATTTTACGGCTCAGCAAACTCTGCAGATTGAAATTTTATCCCTAATTTAGCAGAAATCCTTTTGTATACTTTAATACCAACTTATCTCCATCCGCTGTATATTTATCTATTTTTGCAACTTTCTCTGTTCCTTCTCTGGAGGTGTCAATCCAGTCGCACCTGTTTCTTTCTGCCCATCATTTCTGGTACCTTTTCTTCTCTCCTGCCGGCTACCACAAACAACGTATAGATGAAGATCCAGTGTGATGTCTGTGACAAAGACGAGGCCTCAGTGTTCTGCACCGCCGACGAGGCAGCTCTCTGCGACGCCTGCGACCACCATGCCAACAAGCTCGCCTCCAAGCATCAACGCTTCTCGCTTCTCCATCCTTCTTCCAAACAAGTCCCACTCTGCGACGTTTGCCAGGTATAACCTACAAATTAAATTCAAAACCATTTTCTGGGTTGACCCTTCTAGCCACCTTCTTGATTAATCCTTTGTTTTTTCATGGGTTCGCTTGCAGGAGAGGCGAGCTTTCCTGTTCTGTCAGCAGGACAGAGCGATTCTTTGCAGAGAGTGTGATTTTCCGATTCACACGGCCAACGACCTCACCCAGAAGCATGACAGGTTCCTTCTCACAGGAGTTAAGCTCTCTGCTACCTCTAATGTCTATACCTCCTCCTCCTCAACCACCGTTGCTTCAACCAACAGTCATGATTCTGTTCCCAATCATCACAAATCTCAGCCCGTGAATACCAAGAACTCCGTTGCTGCTCCTATTTCAACTTCACAGCCACCTTTGCTGGCCAAAAACTCAGCTTCAAATACAAGTACTACAGCATTAGTCAGTAACAAAGAAGGTGAGAATTTTCCAACGGACCAAACAAGTAGCATATCTGAATACTTGATAGAGACTCTTCCGGGCTGGCACGTTGAGGATTTTCTTGATTCGACTTCTGCACCCTTTGGTTTCTGTAAGGTTTGCATTGCTAAATCCTAACACATTTGGTTTTCACCTTCTTGAAAAGTGTTTTTCTTTTTCTTTTTCTGATCTCAAATATGATATTCATTCATTATCTTTGTTGATAGCAGAGTGATGATTGTGTATTGCCGTTTCTGGATGCTGGTCTTGATCAGAGCAATACAGATACTTTCTCGCCCGATATCAGTTTTGGAATCTGGGTCCCTCAACAACCTGCTGCTCTGTGTCCTCCGCAATTGGCTGGGTTCAAAGAGAAGAAGGAAGCCACGAATTTGAAACTCAACAGATCAAGGTGCATGGACGATGGTTTCACTGTTCCACAAATTAGCCCTCCCTCCAGTAATGGCCCCAAGAGATCCAGACTTTTTTGGTAGAATGAAAGCGCCTCCAAATCTCGTCTTTTCAAGAACAAGGCTCGTGTTCATATTTTCCTGATTTGGCTTGAATGTTGTATGTTTTCTTGTCTTCGTTTCTGTTAGGTTTTTTACGTTTTATCTTCTTTTTCCGCTTCTTGAATGTGCTATAATAACCCAGCGCAGGCTAAGTTTTCGTAGTTTCGTCTGTTGTCCTCCTTGAACTTTTGCAGATGCATGCATCATTTGTACATATCAACAATGCAATTTCCGGAACTTTTCGCTTGTCTATCATGTAAATACGCTGAAATATTTTCAGTTTTCCCTTTGGCGTTAATTGTGATTAATAGTTTGTTTTGGTTGTTGAATATATTTAAGTCGACTCAAATTTGACAGAATTTATTATTTTTTAACTTAAATTATCTTAACCTACTTCATATATTTTAGGTCCGATTTAGAAAGTGAGATAAGATGAAATGATTTTAAACAATAATATTATAATTATTTTGAGATTTGAAAAAATTGAATTGTTTATTATATTTTGTATAGAAATTTTAAAAAGTTGAAATAATGTGATGAGATGAGATCAGATGAAACTATTTTTGTATTCAAATGGAGCCATCTAAAAAGTTAAACTTATCTCAACTTAAAAAAATCAAATCTACAAAATAATATTATTTACAATTCAATTCAACTCATCTCAACATCCAACCGTAATAACTTGCTAAGCATGTTTGACAATAATTTTCTCGCTCTTAAACCAGGAGATAAGATAATCTATAAAATAATCTTCATCAGAACACTTTTCCGATTTCTATAATAAATAAAAAATAAACAACCTACTACCTACATACAATAAATAAAAAAAACATCATCTTACAAAAGTTTTGTCACAAATATACTTTTAATAACCACACAATCTTTTCAAATCCCAACAACAAAAATAACTTTTATTTCTTTTATTTTTTCTAAATTTATTTTTGAATTTTCTCATATAAAAATGCTTGAAAAAACTCAAAATTCTAAAAAAATAAGTATCATTTTCCAGTGTGATAGTATTCCGGAATCGGATAAATCTGAAGTGACAGTACTCCTATAGGCGCAACTTATCAGCACTCTTGGTCGGGTGATGTAATACTGTATTTTGATTTATTGTGGCTATTTTATTTGAAATTGGAGACTAATTTGGAAGCTGATAAATGGCAATCAATGGTGGTGGTTGAAGAGAGAAATAGAGAAAAGCCCAAAATGATAGCCTCATTTTGTCTCAGCGCAGTGTTTTTCTTCGTAGGGGCTAGTGCATGCAGCATCGTTTTCACTATTCCAAATGGAAATTTTGATGGGTTTAATTTCTTATTCTAATACTTGGGTCCACTGGTTTCCTTTTAGGTCGGGACTTTTTTGGGCAGGTACATTGGGACTAGCATTTTTACCTGTTACGTGTGTCAAGCCAGAAGCAAAATTTTTTAGAGAAAAGATACTTACAATCGTAAATTGCGTAACCGCCGCGTAATCGTTTTGAAAAAAATAAATAAAACATGGGACCCACATGAAAAAAATTAATTTTTTAATAGTAGACCCCACTCTTTTTCAAAGCGGTTACGCGGCGGTTACGCACTTCACGATTGTATGTAGAATTACTCATAATTTTTATTTTAAAATTTGGTAAACTTAAATTATTTATTATATTTTATGTTAAAATTTAAAAAAATTATAATGATGACATGACATGACATGAGATAAGATGATTTATGTAACCAAACGAGGCCTTACTGCTAACCCTCATTTTCTAGCTTCTCCCTCCTAGATGTGTTTGGCAAGCGAGATTATTTCACTACTATTCACTATTATTTACAAACAGATCATTATTATTTATAAAAAATTGATTATTATTTATAAACTATTAACTATTTTTTTATTACTATTCATTACATTTTTACTATTATTCACAAATCATCTGAGATCACTTCAGCATCCAAACGTTTATTAATTTAAGAGTTTGTCCCAATAAGTGCATTATAGGTACTTTCTAAGGGGATTTTCCTCTCAAGACCCAATTAAGCCCGGCTCGGAGCAGAAAGCCATTAACTGGGCCCACTAGGAGGCTTCTATATACATGACCTGAAGGAGAGATGGTACTACAAAGGATGAAACTCGTCGATCTGAGGATCCCTCGGGTAGTGTCCAGTCCTCGAGTACCCGCCCGCCCACACAACAAGCATGATATACGGGGAACCGTTAATCTACTGACAGAGAAAGCATGAATGGACAAGAGGGAAGACAGACTGGGAGGAGAAGGTTGGAAAACCACGCCGCATTGATGGTTCCGCCACCTGAACAACACACTACATTAATGACGATGTCGCAAAACCACGCCACATTTAAAAACTCTGACAAAAAGAACAGTAACGGAGAACACGGGCTTCAGGAAAGCAGGCACATTTGCTCCTCAGATTGGTAATATAAATAGTAAATCTCAGGTACGAGAATACTCTCTCTGATCCCTAAACTCTCTTACTTAAGTCTTTGCTATCTTGTACAGGGCCCGTCTTTGAAGACTTGAGTTGTTGGAGTTTCGCTTAAAGGTGTGCGAAACACGACGTTAACATACTTAATAGACGAACTACACATATCTATAGATAAGAGAAATAATATTTGTAAGTTTAGGAAGTATAAGTTTTGTGATTTAAAAAAAAAAACATTAATAAACTTTATTTTTTTATAAAATTACATAAAACTTATACATTCTAAAGCCGTGTCTACCCTTACTGCTACCATAAAAATGGATGGGAAGAAGAATCGACAAAAAGGTTTTACTTTAGATGGTAGAGGTCCGAAATATGTAAGTTTGATGTCAGCTTTGCAATGTTTGCATATATAATTCATTTGATTCAACAAAAAGTCTGGAGATGGTACGTACTTCACTACCTCGCGCATGATTCTTTGTTGGGTAGAGTACTGCTTCAAGAGCAAATGCATGCATGCATGCACGCACTTGGATATTTCACTTCATGAGCCCTCGTGGTCGGAACTTCGAAGTCCATCCTCAACGGACCACCCAAACCTCTTGATCTGATCTTCTACCTTTATATTGGTTTCCAGTCTAGCTAGTTGTGTGTAGAAAGTTAAAAAAATAAAAAAATAATCCAAAAATCACAATAGAAAAAGGAATTAAAAATCACAATCAACATGCCTAGCCTTTTAGTCTTAGAGAGAGATATATAATATACTAATTTATCAAAATGACACTGAAATAAAAAAGAATTAAAAGACCATATTTAAGGACACCAAACCGAAGGATCCAATATTGAAATTATCATTGCTGAGCGAACACTAGAATTAGAGAAAATATATTTACAATCGTGAATTGTGTAGCCGCTACGTAATCGCTTTGAAAAAAGTGAATAAAACATGAGACCCACATGAAAAATCTAATTTGTAAATAGTGAACTCCACTCTTTTTCAAAGCGATTACGCGGCGTTTACACACTTACAATTGTATATAGAATTACTCCTAAAATTAATATAAACGTTTCAAGTCGAATTTGGTGGAAAGTTGGGAAGAAGATAATGATGACTTTGGTATCAGATAAGGAAGAGAGAGATCACGCGTATAATGTAGATGAGACAAAGAGGGATGATCATTCATGTTTTGTCTCAATGCATGCAGGCGATCGAGGCTGGATTTAGCTTCGGGTAGGGCAGTGCGTGGACATCAACAATGGTACTATGGATACTTTGTGTTATCTGAATTTAGGTTTAAACTATTTTATACAAATTACATTGTTTTTTGAAAGGCAACATAGTGAATTTCATTAATAATAATCAAAGGGAAGGCAAAATACATAAATGACTCCTCCATTCTAATCTCATCCTTTCACTCTCTAAAGCACACTTAGCCAAAACATGTGCTACCACATTGACATCCCTTTTCACATGAACAACATCCCAATGATAAAAAAGAGATAACACTACTTTAGCATCCCAAATTAACACACTTGCACTATGTATCTGTGAACTGTCGAGTTTAAGGTTATGAACAACTTGCAAAGCATCCCCTTCCAATATTATCCTCTTCAACCCAATCTCTTTAGCAAAAGTTATAGCTTGCAAAGCTCCTTGACACTCGGCTGAGAAGGAATCAGTGAACATTGTCCTTTGCATACTCCTAGATGCCAGCACCATACCCTCAAAATCCCTTATGAAAATTTCAATTCTTACTCTTCCATCCTCTTCTTTGGTTGCAACATCCCAATTTACTTTGTAAAATCCCAAAGGAGGAAGACTGGATCCTTCTTATATCAGACCTGGAAAACTCTTTTGTAAGCTGGCTCTCTTGATATGCTGATAGTAGTTCTTGAACCTGCTGCACTACCATATTTGGGTGAGCAAACTTATCTTGAAAGATGAAAGAGTTTCTTCTCTGCCAAATATTTTTAGCTATCATAACAAATTCCTCCAAAGCCTCCTGCTCTAACAACTCTATCATACTAGCAAATAATTGCATAAAGTCTATAACAGAAGACACATTCCTGAATTTGCTTAGAGGAAGCACCCCAAACATCTTTAGATGCACTACAATCCCATAAGACATGAACAATTGTTTCTGTTTCACTCAAGCATATAGGACAGTTGAATTTTTCCACCATTTTTTTCTTAAATAGATTTGCCCTTATAGGTAGAGATTCTAAACAAGCCCTCCAAGAAAAAAACTTAGCTACATTAGGAATGTGCAGTTTCCATAGCTTGCACCAAACACCTTTATGAGAATTAGAGCTTGATCCCTGCCCTTTAGTCATTTTCACCAATTCCTTATGCAGATGGTATACAATCTTAAAAGAGAACAAACCATTTTTTAAACATCTCCACATGAGTCTGTCTGGACAATTATAAGAGCTTACAAGAATCTTTTTAATCCACTCAACTTCTTCACTTGAGAATACATAATCTACCATTGAGACATTCCAACACTTCTGATCTGAATCAATAAGCTTGGATACATAATCACCACTGCTTAGTACTTGCACAGGACTTTGAACTTGAAAAGATGATGGTTTGGGAATCCATCTATCTTTCCAAATTATGATTTGTTGTCCATTCCCAACCCTCCAGAAGGATCCTTCCTCTACCAACTCCTTAGCTGTAAATATACTCCTCCATATGTAGGAAGGGTTAGAGCCAATTTTAGCATCAAAGAAAGATGATTGAGGAAAGTACTTTAATTCCAAGACCTTAGTGGATAAAGCATCAGCTCTTTGTAGTAACCTATTGGCTTGTTTAGTAAGTAAAGCCACATTGAAGCTCTCCAGTTCTCTGAATCCCAAGCCCCCTGCAAGTTTAGCCATACCCATTTGAGTCCAAGAGACCCAATGAATTTTCCCTTCACTATACTGCTGATTCCACCAAAATTGACTCATAATTATGTTGATTTCCTTGAGGAGTGAAAGGGGCAGTTTAAAAACTCCTATGCAATACGTGGGTAGAGATTGAACTATTGCTTTTAATAAAAGCTCCTTGCCAACTTGTGTTAGAAACTTAACCTTCCAGTTGCTTACTCTACTTCTCACTTTATCCAGTATGTTGCAGAAAGCTTTCCTTTTGGCCCTACCTATGATGGCAGGTAGTTCAAGATACTTCTCATGGGAGTTTAAAGCTCTAACCCCAGCTATACTCAGGATATAGCTTCTTGTAACCTCCTTTGTATTCCTACTGAAATAGATGGAAGTCTTGTCTTTGTTTAACATTTGACCGGAAGCACTTTCATAGAGACTTAGGATCTCAAGCAATCGACTCCACTCTACTGCATTAGCTCTACAAAACAGTAAGCTATCATCTGCAAAAAATAAATGGTTAATTGAGATTTTTTCACTGGCAATAGGGATACTAGATATAAATCTTTTTTCCTCAACTCAATTAAGTAATGCACTCAAAAATTCTGAACAAAGGATAAATAAGTAAGGTGAAAGGGGATCACCCTGCCTAATTCCCCTTGTAGTTTTGAAAAAAGATTGAGGTGCCCCATTGAGAAGAATAGAATAAGAAACTGAATTAATACACCTCATAATCAAACTTATCCACTCTAAATGAAAACCCATCTTGGTCATCACAGCTTCTAGAAAAGCCCACTCCACCCTGTCATAAGTTTTACTCATATCAAGCTTTAAGGCCATAAATCTAGATCTGCCTTTAAAATTTTTATCCATTATATGCAAAGCTTCATAAGCAACTATCACATTATCCATGATCAATTTCTTGGGAACAAAAGAACTTTGAGTGGGAGAAATAACCTCTAGAAGGGACTCCTTTCAATCTATTTGCCATTACCTTTGAAATAATCTTGTAATTCACATTACACAAAGATATAGGTCTAAAATCAGCAACCTTCCTAGCATTCTTTTTTCTTGGAATAAGAAGAATATGTGTCTCATTAAGATGTTCTATATCTCCATCTAAGTTAAGGAACTCCAAAACAGCTCCACATACATCTTTACCAACTGTCTCCCAATGATTTTGATAAAAGCTTGCAGGGAACCCATCTGGTCCTGGTGAACTAAAAGGATTCATTTGAAACACTACTTCTTTAACTTCATTAGTTGAGAAGGCCTTAGTTAAGAACAAATTCATTTCTTCTGTGACTTTAGGTTTTAGTGGACTGAGGCACTCTTCTAAATTATCAGGATTTGATGAAGAAAATAACTCCTGATAAAAGTGTAGAAATAATCCTGCAATTTCCTCTGAAGTACTAGCAACATAACCATCATCTCTCTCAATGGCCTTAATTGCATTTGTTCTTCTTCTTTGATTTGCACAAGCATGAAAATACTTAGTATTTTTGTCACCATCTTGAAGCCATTTCTGTTTAGCACGTTGTTTCCACTTGATGTTATCTTCTTCCAAGAGCTTATCTACTTCCTTTTGCTTATGCTTTATGTAATCTGTGAGTCCTCCTATGTTTGTAGCTTGCAGCATCGAGATTTCTTCCAATTTCTTAAGGATAAGTCTCCTTCCATTCAGTGCATCCTTTCCTCCATTGCACAAGAGAAGCCTTACAATTTGTAGCCCTTTTGTGACTGCTAACAAACCTGTTTGAGTCAACCCAGATTTCTTCTAGCTATCATCAACTATCTTCTTACATTCTTCCCTTCTATCCCAACTCAACTCATATCTAAAAGGCCTAATTTTATTAAGACTATCATATCTGTTCTTACACAATTCAATCATCAAAAGGCAATGGCCAGATGTTTGAGCAGCAAGAGTGAAAACAGTACTGCCATAAAAAAAGTCAACTAGAGCCTTATTCCCTATATCCCTATCCAATATCTCTTTAATGAACATTTGACCTTCCCTATTGTTACACCAAGTATATTTACTGCCTTTGGACCCCATATCACTCAGTCAACAATCCTCCATAGCTCTCCTAGAAATCTCCATCTGCTAATAAGGTCTGAGTGCAGCTCTTTGTTTTTCATATTGGTGGAGGATTTCATTAAAATCCCCCACACAAACCCAAGCCAACTCCTCCTCTGGTTTCAGCATTTTTAACAGACTCCAACTCTCATCTCTAAGGGCAGGATTTGGATTACCATAAAACTCAGTAAACAACACTTGTTTATTTAACTCTTTAACTGAAAAGGTAACAGAGATGTGGTGTTGTGAATAGGACTTAAGGCTAACTGAACTAGTGATATGCCAAAGTAAAGCTAGACCTCCACTCAAGCCCCTACTGTCCACCACAATACTACAATAAAACCCCAGCTTATCCTCACAAACTCCACTTTATTCCTTCTGCATTTTGTTTCCATGAGGAAAACAAAAATGTGGGTTCTTAGTGTTCACCCATGGGTGAAGTTCATGAATTGTCTAAGGGTTCCCAAGCCCTCGGCGGTTCATGGACGTTCCAACTGAGGCAATTCATTTCTGGTGGTGGAGGCTGCCACCACTGTTTCCTTATCCATGAGCAACTCCCTACTACTACCGAGCTTCAACTTCTTTAAAACTAGAACCTCTACTTCTTGAGACATGTTTACCTCTTTCCTTTTCATTCCAACCAAAGCCATATTGGTATTGATCATACTAGAGTTTGAAGATCCTCTAGCTCTGCTTTTCCAAGAGACTTTTCTCCCACTTCTGCTAGAAACTTTTGTTAGATCAACACTATCTTGCTGAACTGACTCTTCCTGCACCAACACCTCAATTTCGTTAGCAACTAAACTCAAATCATGATCTGCTTCACCTCTCCCTTGTTTCGAGATATTAGAGTTATTATCTTCAAAAGATAAATGATCCATGATATCTTTATCTCTATCCACTTGATTCTTATCTCTATCCTTATCTCCACCTACATTATCGGGTATCTCACAATAAGATACAAAATTCGAACTACTAGCCACCTCCTTAGGACTCGTAACAAGAAGTGCCTCAGAATCCTCAACCTGATTTCCCCATCTTTTTTTGAAAGTCTGATCTTCCAAATCATCATCCTTGTTGGACTAATGTTGATTCTGGTGACCTAAATCAGGCCTGCCACCATATCTCTTCACTGCAAACAGGTTTTAATTCATAGGTTAAGCTCTAAGCCATGGACCATACTGCAATTGGGATTTTTCCTATGCCTAAGCTTCACTTGCTTGCACAGAACAACCCCTCCCTTTGTGCTTGATCACACCACATTTGAAGCAAAAGGATTGCAATTTTTCATACTTGAAAGAGAGCCAAGTTGTCTTCTCCCCCACTGTGATTCTCTTGCCCCTTACAAGAGACTTATAAAAATCAACTTCAACCTGGACACGCAGGCATTTACCCCCAGAGAAATTCTATTTACAGTCCTCAAGTAGGGACTGCATGTGCAGGTACATTATTAAATGAGAGAAAACATAATTTTAGGAGGGATAATTTTGTAATTTTAAAAAGTTTTAAAGTTAAAATAGCCTAGACTTGCATTGCAGTCCCCATTTAGGGACTGTACCTAGCATTGCTCTTACCCCCAACTCTAGCCTTCCTCATCCACATCAACAACCACCACCTTACCAAGAATTGAGCCAATTTTCATGCCTACCTCTTTGTTCATTCCACATAAGGAAAGGTTGTGAACTTGCACCCAAAAAAGTTCTGAATTGAAGCAGATCTCATTCAAAGGAATGTCCCATCAAACACTATAGCAATAATGCTTCTGTAAAAAAACCAAGCTAACAAAATTTTATCCATATCTGATTGATATTGAAATTCAATCAGAAACCTGTAGTCACCAACTTCTTTAAAAGTAACCCAACCTGCCAATTTCCATACTTGTGACATAGTGTTCTTGAAAGCCTCTCTGTTAACACCCTTCTCAGTGACAATTAAACACAAGAGGTAGTGTTTTCCTCTAACTTCAGACTCCTTGAAAGCTTCATCTGGTAACACTAACATTTCCTTCTCCACTTTTGTCAAATGCAGCCCCTCCCATCTTTTGAACAAATCACTCTCATCCATCTTGTATAAGAAAGGACAAAGAGAACCTATCAATCACTAAACCTCTCAGTTCACACCGAGAGACTAATTCTTTGTATGAATACATGCTTGATACGATATAATTTAATTAATTTTTTATATTGACCAACTAAATAAAATAATATTTAAAATATGTCACGCCAACTATATGATTAAAGATAATACAGTCAATGAAAAGAGTAATCAATATTAAAAATCAAAAGGTTAAGCAAAAGAATAATTTTGACATTCCATGAGGGACACAATCCTTTTCCAGTACTTCTAATCTTCCAACCGAATCAAAATCATAATTTTTTTTTTTTGGGAAGTTCAATTAATCTCTCACTCACTAAGGGAAATAGAAAATACTACAGCTGCAAACAGCAGTTCCCTAAATATATGATGATAGAAACCACCAAGTTAATTAAACCAAAGGTTAACACCACATGAATGCAGATCATCAGTATGTCTGTTTCTTGATGGAAAAGATAAAATCAAGCCAAACAAACATCCTAACAAAGTCTTAACACGCCACTGGAAATCTAAAATCCAAATCCCAAACCAATGCATACTATGTAGTCTTTGAAGAATGCAGCTAGTTAGCTAGCTAGGAGAAATGGCAAATGATCATCAGGAACGTCGACAGTGAGCCTTGCACATATGTTGGCAATCGTAAAAGCAAGGTCCACCGCAGTGAAGAGGGCAATCCAATCTCATGCCTCTGCACCGGCCTCTACCCATGCATTGTGCAAACTCTCCCAGCTTATAATCATCATCCTTGCTGAAAATTCTCTTTCTATGTGAGTGATGATTTCTGACACCTCCAACGCCTTTTCCTTTACCATGTTTTGGTTTTCTCCCACATCCCCATTTATACCAACCACCTCCTCCTCCCCCCATCCCCATCCACCGCCGCCGCCGCCACCCCCTCCTCCTCCACCCCCACCTCCTCCCCATCCCCATCTATAACTGCCTCCCCCACCCCCACCCCCACCTCCGCCTCCACCCCCGCCACCCCCTCCTCCTCTATAATATGGGCCATTATGTCTATTCTTGCTGTTGATCACAACTTCAGTTGAAGTTTTGTTTCTGCCAGCTTCTATATCTTCATTTCCTTGAAGAAGCTTAGGAAGAGCCAAAGAAGTTGTATTAACGCTTTGAGAATGCGCTGTGCCGTTTCCCACTTCATCACCTTTCAGCCGAACAATAGGAATGGCAATAAACAAGACAAGCCACGAAAATCTTGATCTTGTATCCATGGAAACTCATGTAGATGTCTAAAGATGCAGCTATTGGCTACAAGGCTTCTATATATATATATATATATATATATATAACTGCGTAAGTGAAAAGTGTAGTGCAAGAAGAAAAGGCATGCCTTAGGTCTTACTTTGTCCCCACCCTGCAATTCAGTGACTAAAGTGCCTGAAGGAAGCCTCAATGTTTGTTCATATTCTGAACTCCTTTAGGCACACGTACCAATCGATCCTCGCCCACTATTAAGGCATGCGCATGCATCCTCTCTACCTTACTCTGAATAATGGTATTGCTTACAAAATATTTTACAACTTGCTAATGTGATAGTACTGCCACTTTATCAAAAGTATCAATTAAAGTGTGTTCTGAGTTTTACAATCTGATATAAATTTCAGATTTCGCATAATCACTCTTCTTACCTTTAACAAGTCATATATACCTGTATCAGTTAGAAATGAACCAACTACATGACTACATGAGGCCGACTGCCCCTTGTACCGTTAGTGGCACATTATATCCTACTGGTACCTCACCTTACACATATGAGTACTAATATATATATATTGTCTTTTGCTTGGCCTTGAAGTCTGGGAATTTCGGAAGATATGTTACAGCTAGCAAGCACATGAGGGATGCATATAATATGGATGGTGGGGGCATGCAGTGTGGTGATATGCATTCATTCCATGCAAGCAGATGGAGCAGGAATTACTTACTGGGTACGTAGGACGTACAGAACATAATCATCTATAGAACATGGAGAAGTTGGGTTGAATAATGAACATCTACACATTTGGAGATTATGCTACAAGCAACATCATTTTTTCAGTGAGTGCTTTAGATCTATTATTGTATGTACGCAAGCAGGAGTAGTACTACTGGTTTAGGTAATCTTGATATTCAATCTTGTAAAAAAGAAATGGAAGAAAGAACACATGCATGCATTAAAACAAGGTACTGATTGCAGAAACCTTTAAAAAATTAGCGATGAAAAGTTCCTCATAAATTAAGGGGTTCAAAGAGCTCATTCATTGAAGCAATATATCATTGCATGTGAGTCTGTCGTCTTATATAAAGACAAGAGATCAGGGGTCCCCAAAAGGTTCAAGTACAATTAAAACATCACTTAATGATTTGAATTAAGCTCTATATCACGGCTGGCCTTCAGTGTGTGGTTCAGGTTTCAGGAGCCAACTTTGGCACACAAGATGACGATTCCTTGCATCATTCCACCCACTCAAAGCAATAATATTGAAGCATAAAGATTCTTAAAACATAAAAAAATTTATGAGAAAATTGCAAATTAATTACTGGAATCATTCATTGATTAGTATGTCTGTGAGAATTGGCCTATATAACTTAGAAGCTAATTGCAGAGATCAGTGAGCAGTGAATTACAGATTAATTAAGCAACGATAAGAACGATGGGGGAAAATCGACAAGCGTAAGAGCAAAGCAAAGATGCGAGAATTACGTGATTAGCGAGCTTTTCTCTACCGGGGATTAATTTAGGGTGGGCAAGGCTTTTTTTTTTTTTTAAAAAAAGAGGGTGGGCACAAGTTTTATGTAGTCATTTTCCTTTTGGAAAATAGTACTAGTATTATTATTAAAAAATAAATTTTTTTACGTGGATCTAGCTAGATATTAGAAATGATAAAAGAAAAGATAGAACAAAAAGTGAAATCAATTACATATGAAACAAGAAGTTGGCGTCGTATGTGGAATCGATTTATCATCTATACCGGAATCGAGAGAAGGATGACTCATTGGCTCACGAGTTCTTCTCCAGAATATAAGATAAGTCCCTCCATCCTAGCTTGTATTTATTATTTTATTTCAAAAGTACTGTTAAAACATATCAAATATATAATATATGTTTATCTGATAGAGCAGATCAGGTAAAAGATCATTAATTTATCATCTAACTTGAACAGGATAAAAACAATATCTTATTCGGATAGTTATCTTTTGTTAATTAATTTGCATGCAGAGACGATGAGGTGTATGGTAATCAATTCTCCACCCATTTATAGTTTCAAAGGGCTGGTCCCATGTATATATGTATGTATATATATATACATACATATATACATGGGACCTTGTTAATGCCATATATATGTATTATGTATATACATACATATATACAATACTCTTTGCATTCATGCATGAAATAAATAATAAATAAGTAAATAAAAGTAAATAAAGGGAGACACAAAAATTTACATAGTTCGGCATAAAAGTTTACGTCCACAGGTTGTTGGGAGCAAAATCCAGTACTATATCAGATGATGATTAAATTTTACAATATCTCTTAGCATCACATATCTCTTAGTACAATGAGAGAATTTAGTTTCAAGAGAGTCCCTCTAGAGAATTGGTGGAGAGTGCATGGAGTCAGCCTCCAAGCCTTTAGAGAACCTGGAGAGAACTACTCCTTATATAGAGGTTATTTCTTTGAAGTGATAAAGTCTAACTTGACTTGTGATATCTTTTCCTTTTACGAGTTTGAACCAACTTTTTTACCTTATCTCTTTCCTACTTTATCTCTTGGCTTTATGATCTCTTCCCTTAGTGATAAGTTTCCAAAGGATTTATCCTAGTCAATTTAATCTCTAACACAAGATTTACGTGATTTGACAACGTGTCTACATATATGAATATGTAGAGAATTTCATTCAGTTGATAATTAAATATACAGTGCAGTAGCTGTACAATAATTTAATACAATATATATAGTAAACATTAATTAGTGGGTTGGATCGTGTCGGATTAAGAGCCAAAACAGATCAAAGATTTTTCTCGAAATGAAGCCCAAAACTCATTGAAAATTCACAAAAAAAACTGCAAAAGATCCTTATCCACAAATACAATCAGTCTCTCCACACATAGAAGCGCAGCGCAACACTACGTTAATTGGTCTAGTAAGTTAAATTACTCAACTCTTATTGAGACGTGTTCAAGTGGGTTAATTATTTCACAGTTTTTGAGTAAGAGTCAAGACGAGGCCCAATGACCCATTAACGGACGGATCTTGCGCCCGTTTTCCTGTAAATTGGACAATCAATGGACGGGCCGAATCTTGGGCCACCAGTGCCCAACGGCCAGCCTTCTCGGGCACCAACCTAGGGTTTTTTCTCGAGGGTTTATACTTTATAGTTTATACCCTACAGACAAAAACCTCTGGTTTAGGGTTCGCATAGAAATCTTGTTTCCTGCTTTACTCTCATTGACCATTGCTCTCAATCTACTCATCGAGGCTCCAATCAGTTTGAGCTCCCCACTGTTACCCATAATTCCCAGAGCAATTATTGCCTAAGATGGGGAAGAAGAAGAAATTCATCGACAGGAAGAAATCCGCAACGTTCCAATTACTCGCTCGCGACTCGTCCGACCCCAATTACGACAACACACCGGGTGGCGACCGAGTCTTCGTCCGCGTCGACAACAACCCCGTCTCCTTCTTCGCCAATGAAGATACCACTGGAGTCTCCGGCTCCGGCCACAACGACGACGATCCCGATTCTATATTCGCCGATGCGCCCGAGGACAACGATGAAAACGAAGAGGGCGATGGTAGGGTTCCCGGGAACTCGGTGCGGGCGGGGAAGGCTTTGCCGGAGAATGTGAGGAGGCAGATTTTGGAACTCGGGTTTCCGGATGATGGTTACGATTATTTGATTCATTTGAGGGATATTAAGCACGCTGGCGGTGGTTCCTCGTTCTATAATAATCCGAAGGCGAGGCTCGATCAGCTTCCGCGTGATGTCAAGGTTGGTTAGCTTTTGATTGCTTTTTTCTTTGTTTGGTTACTGGAAAATAATTCTTGGAAAGCATACGAAAATGATGGGAATGAAAATTTCTATCGTTTACCTTTCTAATAATTTCTGCTGAATTAGAATGAGCCTGATGTGAGCGTCTAGAATTTGTGTTTGGTTGTTTTCTTGGGACTAAAAAAAGCTGTATTGCGCTTTGTCTCTAGGCATATGATGCATCAAGAGTACAGATTTCTGAAGTGGATGATGATCCCAATGGGAGGTCCATTTTCAGTGTTGCATCGAAAACATTTGGTGTGCGGGTACAGAAAGCGGTTGATCCTGATGTAGCTGCATTGCTCGATGATAGTGATTTATCGCGGTTTGGTTCTGATGTTGAGGACTTAGAAGAGGATTTTGTTGTTCGGGCAAACCTTCTTGAAGAGGAGAAGGATGTAGAGGTGGATAAGAGGTTAAATAGGGTAGAACAATTTGGGGTAACTGGAAAAGAGGTTGATAAAGCAGATAATTATGACCAACAACCAACTGTGGATCGCCTTGTCTTTCAGAGTGGAATTGGAAATCACCTGGTGGAAGGTGGAGATGAATTTGTTGACAATAAGCCACGAGTTCGTCGCCTTCTGGATGAGCAATTTGATTTAGTGAGTTTCTTTCCCCGTTTTATTTTTCTATTACTGCAGTTTTTAATTTATCGTCTTTAAAGAGTTTGCTTTCATAACTGCTTCATGATGAAATGTCGAGTATCCCATTTGTGTTATTAGACTTAGTCAGGACTTTAGTCTTTACCTATCATGCAGTGTAGAGCTGACACACCAATCAAGAAGCTGTTATACATGGAACAAAATAGTCTACCGCCCCTAAGTGGCCCTCCCCTAATGTAGTTTTCGGATCCTATTCAATTGTTTCTAATTGGCTGAGACTTTGTTTTTGTTTTTCCGAATTCCTACGTGCTGTGTTTTTTTTTTAATTCTTTTTTTCCTCCTTTTCAAGTATTTGTTCTTTAAAGTGCTTTTATGAACATTGTTTTAAAAATATATTTGGGACGTCGTTTTTGCTTGTCCATGTAATTCTCCTCATCTACAACTTGAGACTCCAAAATTTATTTGGTTTTGGTGATAAAGCACTTAATTTTCAAACTAAATAGGGCTGATTCTGATTGAAAATAGATTTTTGTTTGTAAGCAAAAATTATTAATATCAGGAGTAGCCAAGTACACTGGATGTATACAAGAGAAAACACCTAGCAATTGAACATGATATTTATAGTACAGATGTCATAGTACTAAAATACCTATGAAATGAAGATTGTGTCTGGGAATGGAAGCTCTGCTCCTTGTAGGACTGCCACGTCTTACTGTATGCTTTAAACCCTTTTGGTCTATTCTAGTTAGTGTATTATTTTGAATATAAATGTATAGTGCATGATGTTTGCTTGTAGAAATCCTCTTGCCTTGTACTTGATTGTAGAGGATACAAATTACAGAAAGTGTATTTACATGTATGTTATTAGAAGTTAATTTTTTACTTGATGATTAAAGCTTTTGATATCACCAGTTCCTTTATGTTACATAGTTCATGAGTTTCGACAGCCTATGTTGTATCCAACTCGTCTTGATCTCATACTACAAGTTTCATGGACATTTAGGAGGCCTTGAGAAAGCTTTCGACTGGTCTACCACAGTTCTTGTTGCGCTTGCCAATGTAGCCTATTTATTTTCTGATTAAGTGGTTTGCTGCATGTTTTGATTCCAAATTTAAAAGAAAGTGACTTACTCTTTTAAGCTATATCATATGTCTGCATCCCTATCTTGATTTGTTATCTAGGCCGTTTTCTTGTCACATTAAATTTCTTCTGTCTGACGGCAGCTTATCTTTTTCAGCTTGAACGTCAAGAATATGGCACTGACGATGACGATGGTAATTATGATTACGTAGCTGAAGAAGATGAATCCCTTGCCAAGAAGCTTAATCAAGCCATTGGTGATCATTTAATGGATGACTTGGAACTCGATGATAAATATAAGGCTCCTGCTGATTTATTGCGTGATAATGAGATATCAAAGAGGAAGGAGCTATCAGACTCTGCTGCTGACGTGATTCGTCGCTGTGTGGAATATGCTGAGAAGTATGAAAACGAAAATGATGACAAACCTGTTGTTTTCGTAGAAGAAAGCAGTGATGAGTCAGAAGTGTGGGACTGTGAGACCATAGTTTCAACGTATTCAAATCTTGATAACCACCCTGGTAAGATTGGGGCTCCAGAAATAGCGAGGAGAAAGAAGTTGGCTGAAATCGTATCTGGAGCCTTGGGTGTCACCAGTCATGTAATATCCCTTCGAGGAAAAGAGAGGTTTCCTGTGGACTTTCTACCTCATAGTAAAAAACCTGCTGAAGAAAAGGTGAAGGATGTGGGTAGTAATAAAGCTGAGCAGCAGAAGAGGAAACAACATGGTCAGGAGTCAAAGGAGGAGAAGAAAGAACGGAAGGTATCTCCTTGCTGCTTATTTCTGATTATTCCATTTCTTGAACAGTTAGTGCTACAACCATCGAATTACCGTTAATGCACTGAGAAAAGATCAAAATAAAGTCCCATTGTCTATTTGCTAACTGTCATCATTAAGGATGATTTGGAGGAAATAAGTTGCTGTTGGTTATCCGAGGAGATACTGGTTTGAGCATTTGTTAATTTAAAAAATCATGCACGGGCTTAGTTTTTTCAGTTGGTCTACTCCACTGTCTTTTGTAATGACACCAAAACTTTCTGTTTGCAGGCTTCTGTAAAGGAGGAAAGGCGTGAAGCACGGCGTGCAAAAAAAGAAATGAAAGAGCTTTACAGGGGTGAAGCACAGCGTGCTCAGAAAGTTGCTGCCATTGCTGGCCCATCATCTATACATCTTATGTAAGTATGGTAAGTGTATAATTATGTTTTCAGCTAGTTGGAATTACAATCTCATTTATAGGATTTTTAGATGCATCCTATTTTATATTTTTCGAGCTTTTATCAACTATATGTATACAAAGAAGAGATGTAGAAGTTGAGGAAGAGATGACTAGAAGGGATAAATAGCTCAAGCTAATAACATAAGAGGAAGAGTTGAAGAACTAGATGGGCGTAGAAAGCCACCTCAACTATTTGCAAAGAAATCTTCATTCAACTATTTAGTATAAGAAATGACAATTCTCAGTTTTATCCACAAACCGTATTAACCCCTATAAGAAAATAACATCAGCCTGGAATACTAACTCCAGCCAGGCCCTTCTCACTTGAGCTTAATCATTTACTTCTCTAGTTACTAGTTAGAGACCAATGTATCGGGGCTAATGTGGGATCTGCTCAAGAAATTACCAGGTTAGATTAATTTCTAATGCATTCCCCAACAGGCGAGAGCTCATATTTCCGTACAGAATACAAGTTAAATAGACAGACCTACCATGTTTGTTGGCACATCCTTGGTAGGGAATTTGTCAGAGGCAGCAGGCAACATGCTCATGCTTTGGTTTGGAGAATAAACAACGCACTCCACCTTGTTCCCTTCCCTAGTTATATTATTTTTCTTTGCTTAGTTATGCGAGAAAAGTGGGAACTAATTTAAAGAAACTTTTGATTCATCTTCCTACATCCAGTTCTTCTTTAAACCTTACCTTTTATAGAGAGACTTTTTGTGGTTTTGAATAGGTAATTCAGACATACTTGACAAACATTTTCTTTTATCGCCTTGTACAATTTATAGAGCAATACTATAAATGGCATTATGGTCTCAACTCAAACTTTGCCTTCAGCTGCCTTGGACATGCAGGCATTCCTTCCTTTAGTTTTCCTCGACCTCATGTTCTAATGACTTTTCTCTCATGTTCAATAGGTAAAATCTACACTCAAGTGTCCCTTAGGGGGCTTCTGTTCTGAATTCCCGTGGAATTCGAGTTACCTACAGTCATGTGCTACCGGAGAAGGGGTCGAATGCTCATCCTAACCTTCATTGCTGTGATTTTTTGGCCGCATAGATTATCAGAAGTTTGTTACTTAATTTTGGTTTAATTTTTCCTTGTTCATTGGGGTGAGTGGATGTACTAATGAATGCAATGAAATTAAGTTTATGTTTCATTACATATTTGTCTTGCCTGCGAAACAAATAAACCTATAAATCTTTGGTATATCGGGATGCAGTTATTGTGTGTCGTCATCCCCTTTTATGCAGGCTATAGCCACGATCTGACTTTCCTTTTTTCAGTTGGTCGAGGTTTTTATATCATTCTTAGCTCCTGTTGATACTAAATGAGAAACGGGGTCCCTTAACCGCCCTAGCAAAATGTCCTTAAATTAGGAACACCTTCGGCTAGAATTTGGAAGGTTCAGTTAGACTGCCTTCCTCCTGTGCTTTTCCCTTCATAGATTGGGAATGAAAAAATGGTTAATACAGCAAGGAGAGAATGTTAGTCAGGATGCGACTAGGAGGATATAGCCATGCATTTAAATTTTAAGATTTCATAAACATTGGATCGGTTTGTCATTCAGAAATACTGCAAGACTTTGTTTTTGAAGTAAGACTACAAAGATTGATGTAATAAGTGTCCCCTGGACTGAAGGAAACATGTACCAAGAGTAAGCAACTTATTGGGAAAACAGTGTTAAAAGTATACAAATACAAAATTACTCAAAGAGAGAGAATAACAATGCTTGGTTTCTTCTTGCTTTCGAAATTGAATCTGGAAATTGAACCACAGTAAAACTCTTCCTCAGTGTGGAATAGGAGCGGCATCACCTCCACCATCGTAGGGTGCGGGGTTCCACATGCCATAGTCTTCCAGCAATACTTCTGGTTCATCCTGATATTGTTCCTCAACTCTCTGAACTTGATCCTTTAGGGGGTGAGATGGTAAAGATTCTGTCGATGGTGCCAGTGATAATGGCGATACTGATGACGACCACGACGAAGTTGCTACCATGGGCATCATAATAACCATTATCATGCATAACATGCCTATAACCAACCCTAGAGTTCGGGTTGGCATTATTTTTGGCTGCATATCTAACCTCGTCCTCTTCATTCAGGTTCTTTTAGCCATGGGAAAAGCTTTTAGCAACTAATTCAACTATTTATCATGATTTATAGCTCATACATATGCGTTAATTGTGAGTTCTAATGAACTGAAAGCAGTGTTTAAGTTAAAGTGTATTTATCTTCTCACACCTAATGGATGACAAAGCATGTTTCTTGCCTGCATTTTGGAAGAGGCAGCTTAAGCTTACTGGTGATATAATAAAATAGCAAACCTATACGCATGCACAACTTGAACGCGTGTCGTGTTCTTTTCTTTTGGAATTGCATCAGCGTTGAGAATAAAAAAAAAATATTGTATATGTTATGGTCTCACGTTGGTTAGGAGTCAAATGGTATGTGCATATAAACTTGGGAGCACCTCTACCTAGCAAGCCGGTTTTCTAGAATGTAAATCCTTGGGCCATGGACATATAACAGTATACATACCCACGAGAGCAGAAACAATAGTCATAGATTTGCAAGCTGAAGAAACAAAGCCACCGTTTTTTTTTTTTTTTTTTTTTTTGGGTTTATACCGAAAAGTAAGATTGATTATAAAATAAAAATCAAATCAAGTTTATTTCGTTAAAAACAAAACAATCTAATTGAATGGGAATCCAACACATTATGAAATGGTTTCAATTTAAAAGCCTCCTGCCCTGTGTAAAAGTGGGACAAAATGAATACAAAACTAAGCTTGGTGGGGCCCTGTATTGAAAAAACATTGTCGAAAAACAAAACGTAATTCCGTTGCCGGGACTTGAACCCGGGTCTCTCGGGTGAGAGCCGAGTATCCTAACCAACTAGACTACAACGGATCTTGGCGTTTAACTCTCTGAAACCTTATTAAACCTATAAAAACACGTCATTTCTTATTTGGATTAGAAAAAGATTGGAGTTGAAATTGCACAACTGACCCAGTTTCATGGAGAGAAGACACATTTTTGTGGATTTAAATGATATGGTACCACGATCTAAGTCAGATGCAACAAACTAAAAAAAAAACAGTCAAAATTAGTTTTAGCCAAACTGATATTGATAATGATTTCCGTTGTTGAACCCATGATTAGATCATAACAACCTTTTGTCTTGTTTGAAAAGATTATTACAAACCGAGCATCGTTATAATTTTCTAACCTTTTAGTTACCAAACCCCAACCCCACTCCCCCTCTCTTTATTTTTCATTTTTCACTTTTCACTTTTCCGGCTGGTTTTCCTGTCTTTGGAAGGATTTTACATGACAAATTGCATTACTGTTGAGTCTCATCTGTTACTACATTCCAGAATTGTCAGTGGATCCTCCTACTGCAGCAACAAGGCAACAAAACACAGACCGGTGCAGTTTAGAATCTTTGGATAGTGAGATGAGATGAGATATTTTAGATGAAAGTTGAATAAAATATTATTATTGTTTTGGGATTTAAAATGTTAAATTGTTTGTTATGTTTTAGTAAAATTGTAATGACGAGACGAGACGAGACGAGACGAGACGTTTTTACTATCTAAACGGGACCACATGTATGTAATGAGATCCCATTGGAATTCCTGCATCTTCTTTGTTTACCAAAAAGAAATTCCTTGTTCTAGTGTTTTAACGCAAAGTTAAAACTAAATCAATTGCTTGATTGATTATAGTCATGACTGCCCTTAACCGCTCAGAAAAAAATGCTTCCTGCAGATGATAGATAGGCCAGTAACCAGACAAAAACTTCACCCTTTTTTTTAACAAGTAGACAAAAACTTCACCTTGAACCAAATAAGACAGCAATTAGCATATAACCTGAAAAAACCAACTTTTTAGAGGAAAGGGATGAGACAAATTGCAAGTAACCTAGTGATCCACAACATTGGCCATCATTGGATTCTCCAATACTAACGTGATAAGATTTACAAGCTTTAGTTCACGTTCCTAAGCCCTCCAATACAGAGCATACTCATCCCTCTAGAGACTCCTTATTCTCGTGTTCTAATGAAATTATGAAAGGTTATGCTAATTCTCATAATGAATGACAATGCTCATTGATATGTCATTATAAAAATCCGATTCGATTAGTATCTATGGACAAAAACCTAGCACTGAAATCATGTCAACTTATGTTCAAATGCCAAAAAGATAGTGAGACTAATTAAATTATCAAAGAGAATCACCCCATAACTCGTACGTACCAAAATACAGACATTTGTATCTCCATTTGCTAGTAGAATTTTTGGCTTATAACAATACACTTGACAGAAAGCCACCGGCATCCATATCTGAACTTAATCAATTCAAAATAAACTCTACATAAAGAATCACAAGCCATAAAGGTAATGTACACCACTCAAGTGTTTGGGGATGAAAATAGGGAAAGGAAGGGAGTTTCTTTGGTAGCTATTAGAGAACAGCAGTATCAGCTCAACCACTCGAAACATTTAATCATACAAAGGCATGATGCTTGCCGAACACATTGATGACTATATATCTCACACTTGGCAGCTAGAACGACCTGATGGAATAATACAGAAGAACTACCCGAGTATCCTAGCTAAGGATCATTACGGGATTGCATATTAAAGCACATGCACTTATCTTTCATTGCTTCAGCCTCACTTCCATACTCTTTGAATCTGTACTCTTCCTGCTTGTAGGTAGAAGGCACCTTTCCCTCGCTGTAACATTGATTACATAGACTAAAATAAGATTTCATCTCCTTGAAGCGGGACCCAATAATTGGATAGCGGCAAACTGAACAAACATGCTGGCCATGCCGGTTCCTATCCCTGGTTTCAAGCTTCAACAGAGTGGGCATGATACCAAACCCCCAGTCAGGATCATCAAACATTACAAGAAACTCGGTGTAAGACACCAACGAGTTTGAGGCATCCATTTCTCCATGGACCTCCAGCATCTCACTAACCCCATGAGAAGGGACATAAATAGCCCTCAACGATTTGATGTATCTAGCAGCATCAACCTTTTTAATCTGCGAAATGCCTTCATTTACAGGACGCCACAAAAGTGCATCAAAAGCAACACGTTTACGCTTATCTGGAGGGCCACCACAAATGGGGGCCACGACTGCAAAAAACATGCCCAAATCCACCCTGCCTGAGCCTGCATCATCCAGAACAGAGAGTATCCTCTCGTTTATGGCTTTGACAGCTCCTTGGAAGGTCTCGGGCTTTAGAAAACTGAGTAAACGGTGAAGAACTTCTTCCAATTTAGGCTTGCGAATGGATTTCTCAGGAACACCACTACCAGAATAGGACACCGGCACGTCACCATCAAGCATTTCCTTCATCAGAAGGTCTACATGACAGCGACCCAACCTAGTAATCCTCTGGAAAGCCCTAATTTGAAGAGCATTAGCCAAGTCTGGTCTCAACATAGTGTTCTCCCCCACAGTCTTAAATTTTGAAGGCTCCACAGTTACAAATGCCCCCTCCCCATTGCCCCCATTAGACTTCACCTTCTTCTTCTGCAGTTGCTTCAAATGGGATATTGCATCATGCAGCTCAACCCTGTTTGTCATTTTCAAGGCTTCCTTCAAGGCTTTCTTAGCATCTTCAGTTTCCCCAGCCCCCAACAAGGATACAGCCTTGTTGAGCTGTGCCCTCCAATGATTCGGCCACACAGCTAAGACCCTAGTATACATCTCAGAAGCTCTTGGAAACCTGCCCAAGTCCATATAAAGCCCACCCAAATTGTACAGAGCATCGACATGACCAGGTTTCAAATCAATAGCCTTCTGAAACACCTCGATTGCCCTCTCATCCTCATAAATAGCATGCAAAGCCGAACCCAAATCACAATATGCATCGGCGTAATCTGCTTTCATAAATATAGCCTCTTCTAAGGCCTTCACGGCCGCCCTATATTCCCCGACTCCAAACAAAGCACTACCCAAAAGTTTCAAAGCTCTAAAATGCGTAGGACAAAGAATTGCAGCTTCCCTGTAATACTCACAAGCACTTAGAACCATACCTTCGCCTTCCAGCGCAATACCGAGATTCACATAAATCTGCGGAAGCAAATAGGCCCACTGGTTCCCGCCCGCTTCAGCTGCCTCCTGCGCCAACAAAAACTCCTCCTTGGCCTCCTTATATTTGCCAAGTACGTAATAGCAGTTCCCAGTTCTGAAATGAGGCCTCACATCCACAGGTTGCAACTCACAAGCCCTCTTGAAACTAACCAAAGCCTCCCTAAACAGCTGGTGCTCATACAAAGCTCGACCAATGGCCATGTGGCCATCAAAGGCCTCCTCTCTCGACCTCGCCCCGTCGGCTCGGCTTCTCAGAACCCCCAATTCCTTCACAAACAGCACGTAGTCATGCCCAGACTCTTCCCAGAATACCCTTTTGTCCGAAATCTCCGTCGAAGGCCCCAATTCTCTCGACCATCCTGCGTCCGAGTACGCGTCGAAATTATCCCCTTTCAATTTCCCATCTTTCGCTTGCTTAGCCTTCAACCTCTTGATCAGAATCTCCAAATCGTCGACGATTTTCCACGTGTCATCGAATACTATGCCGTGGTTGGGCGAGACCGCCCACGCCGCGGTCCTCTGCTTCTTCTGGGACTCGATGGCGCGCTCATCCGCTATGGAAGACGAGGACGCTCCAGAAATACCCTTAATATTCTCCTCCAAATTGAGCTCGAGCTCCAGCGCGTCGAAGTCACGGTCCACGTCGCCAGCACCGTCGTCATAAGTCCGCAAAAGCCCCTCGTAGGTCAAGCCCTTCTCGCCGTCGATGAACTCGCCGTATGTCCTAAACACCTCGTCAAGAATGGCGTTGATTTGCTCTTCGCTGAACTTAACCCTAGGGTTCACCGCCACGACGAGAGCCTCCATTTCGTCCCTGTTGAGACCCCCGTCTCGATTCGCATCGAATTGCTGGAAAATCCTCTTCACCTTCTCTGATCTGCTACCCCTCGTCGCCATTTCTCCTCTCCTTTCCCTTTTAGGGTTTGGATCAACTTTGAGAAAGACGACACTCTCTGGAAGATAGAAAAAAAAAAATAGAAGCAGATAATCACATACACATATATACAGAGAGAGAGAGAGAGAGCTCTGTAAGTGAAATTTGAAAAGTTAGAGATTTAACGTGTAAAAAAAAGTGAGGAAGGTTAATTACATTAAGGGATCAATCAGTCTCTTGATTGAAAGCATAATTTTGAATCCATGTGGGGACTGTTCTTTTTTCTCATTGGATCTGCAAAGATAAAGCAGAAAAGGAGAGAGATAAGGATAGAGAGAGAGAGTCCGAACTCTCTCTTTTTCTGACTCTATCTCTCTCTAATTTTTTCCTTTTTTCCCCTGACGGTGATGATGGGTGCGATACCAGCTTCGCAGCAGTAGTCGACAAAGCACTGTCGTTTTTACTTTCCTTTTTTTTTTTAATCTCTATTTTGTCTTTATTTATTTTAATTTAATTCCGTTATTGGTTTGGCCTTGGCCTTTGGCTGGTACGAGGAAAAACAATAAACAAAAAGGTAATAGTAGTTAGTTAGTAGATGTTTGGACAAGAGCCAACTGGCAGGGCGAGTTCAGGTGCGAGGTGTGGGTTTGGTGTTAGGGAGATGATTTTTAACGGTACCCGAAGTCTTCTGATAAAGAAATCATATGTTTCAACCGTCCAACTATAATTTGGACCGTTTATTTACTTCTAGCTAAAGCATTTTGAAATCATTTTGGGATTTCAAAAAATAATAATAATAATTCATTTGAATTCAAAATCTACATCAACTCAACTTAACTCATATTATCTCATCATTACAATTTTCTCAAATTTTCACACAAAATATAATAAACAATTTAACTTTTATTATATTATTCACAAATTATCTCAACTCATCTCTGATTCCAAACCACTCCTGTATTTTGACTAGTATCCCTTTGTTATTCTAATTAATAATTAAAGATTGTAATTCAAGTATATTCTTCATAAAAACCTCATTTTTTTAACAATTTTAGAAGCAAAAAAATAGTGTAAGTGAGATCATTATGTCCATCAATTGAAAATTGAGTTAAAATCGTGTTTAACCTTAGCAATATGTCACTACTTCTCTGTTACTTTTCAACTGCATGCATGCGATTGTGTGAATTACTACATATATATATATATATATATATATATATATATATATATATATATGATATAGACATTAATATGAATTATCTATCAAAGGAGAAATTTTTGTTAAAAAAAAAAACAGGTACAATCTGAAATCTGAATTTTCCAGCCCGGGTCATAACAAGCTGGGTTCGGCCCGGATTTAAAACCTAAGTTTTGGGCCGGATATACCTGGTGAACAGTGCTACTAATTATCATGTTCTATAGTTTAGCGGTTGGAGGGAAAAATTTTTAAGATCTAATAAGAGTTTAGTTGCTTGTAAATTTGGTGTATAATTTATATTTATAAAACGGAGGCCCGTATGGATAACATAATATAATGTTTATATGATATAATTTAATTTGATAAATAAATTTTAAATTTTAAATTTTATAAATCAAATCATACAATTTAAATAAAGAAATGTTTTGGGTCCCGAATTCGGAATCTAAAATTTATTCCGAATGTGATTTTTTATTTTATTTTTTTACCGAATGATTAAAAAAATATTTTTTTAATGATGTTGTGAATTTTTTATTTTTTTTAAAAAATGTTTATGATGATTAAAATATATATGAAAAAAAATTTTAAAAAAAAAAGATAAAAAAATATTACAGACAAATTTTGGATACCGAATTCAAGACCGTAGCAGTGCTCATTTAAATAATGTACCCTATTCATCGATAAAATAACTCTATCAACATTTTACTGGCCATAGGATTCATGATTATGAGGTCGGACCCCTCTTTAACAGTTTGTTGGGTGTATAAAAAAAGCTTGTAAATAAATTGTTTTCTGTCACGTAACCACATGAAAGAAATTCTTATTTAATAGTAATGAAAAGTTATATTATAACTCATTTTGTCAGTCGATTCAATCTTATCACTTAGTTAAAAATAATTTAAATTCTATATATTTACCATTCATTCGAAATAGAATTATAAAATAGCTACAAAAATAATAGATTTATCATTTTTCAACATGATTAGTTAACTTAACATGATTACAATATTAAATTAACAGATTTGAAATTGATATAAATGAATTCGTGTCAAAACGGCAGGACTCGTTAAGACATAATTAATGAACGGAACAATAACAATTCAACTCACTTAATTTGAAATCAACCTGCAATAATTTATTTAAATTTTATCTCAAAATGTAATTATGTACCTATATTCATATTTGTTACGATATGATTATATGTGACATGATATTTCTCAATATGTTTATTTTTCTTTATTGTTAGAAATGTAATTCCGTACCTATATTCATATTTGCTATTGTTGGGTTTGTCATATTGATTTTATTATATGTTAAAATCTAAAAAATATTGATATTTTTTATTAGTAAGTAGTCTTATTTTTTTAAGATATTATGATTATTAATAAATATAGATTTTAACTTTTAAATGAAATTATATTTATCAGGTCAAATGGATTATGTGGACTAGTTCAATTCATTTACATAAAATATGTTAAAATGAGTGTCATATTGTGTTGAGTCATTTCTAATTAATTATTAAATAAGTCATACGAATGATTTAAATTAGTGGTATAAAAGTAATATATATCCAATACTAGTCATTTCTCCTTCCCTCCGTTCTTCTCTCTACTCCTCCTTCTCCCTCTACTTCTTTCATTTCTTAATTTATTTTTCTTCCTTCAAGGCTGAAAAAGTCAGATCTATAGTTTTTCGGCAACTCTCGAGAGACACGCGCAACACAAGAAAACTCTCAATCAGCAAATCGTTCAAGGGATAGTGGTGGTTTTGCTAAAATCACCGCGTGGTCCTTACGAGCCAGATCACTGGAACCACCACCACCGTTTTTGTGGTTGCAAAAAGACAACTTTGTTGCCTTCACGTGCTGTCAAAGTCTACCGGAATTGATCTAAACTATAATTCATCTTTTTTCGTTATTGTTTTCCTTATTGTATAATAAAAATAAAAAGGAATTCGTCTCTTGGACAGTTTGTCCGTAGAGATTGAGTCCTTCATTTCTATGAAGGGTGAGGTCGAGTTTTTGTTTAGGCAGAGTATTGTCTCTTGGACATTTGTCTGTAGAGAGTATCAACAGTAGTGAAGTCCAGACCAATCTAGTAGTGTATTGGTAGAGCTCCAAATAATTGAAATGAGGATATCTCCTCGTGTATCAGATCATAGATATAAGTTTCTCTTAATGAATGAATAAATGATGACATTTTCCTTAAAAAATTATATATAGGGTGGTGCTACTCCCACCACTGAGAGCTCCCTCTGGGGACTCCCATAGTTGTTTTCTGGTTTTTTTTTTTTTTTTTGCTTTTTTTTTTTACATATATTTTTAACACTTTAAATATTTTTAAAAAAATAAAAAAAAATCATAATATTATTAAAAAATACTTACTTAATCATTAAATAAAAATAAATAAATAAATCTCAACGGTAACTTCCAGCGAAAAAAACCAGCGGGAAGACTAACATTTCCTAATATATATATACTCGTGACTGGAACTCTTTCTTTAACGGTTTTGTGGATTCAACCATTTAAGCCGTGAGAATAGGCCGTCCATTTATTGTGAATTCCAAGGTTCTCATAGATAGCCTCGTAGCCATAGGTGTGCCTCTGTTCTTTTAATGCACATTCCAATTCAGTGCTTAGAACAATTTTGGACCGAATGAACTCGTACTTTTAGTTCCGCAAGTTCCTACGAACTGCGAGGCAAATGGTATATATTATTGGAACAGACTATGAGAATTGTTGATGATGTGGTTTGCACCTCGGGTATTGGATTCGGTCACATGCAACACAGAGGAAATGGGGGGTTCATAATTGTTTTGGAGAACCTCCAATACCAAAGTTAATATATATTCCTTCGAGTATTTTCTTCTAAAATTCAAGAGAGTCCATTGTTATCTAGTGTCTGACTTTTATACTAGATATCACGTAGACATTACGTACCCTGTGTCATGGGTAGGCGTCTCGAGCACAAGCATCATACCGTAGTCTTTAATGCGGCGTGGTATCGTGGGTTGTGCTTTGATGGCATGTGGGCGGAGCGGTCACTTCCCATGCACTCTGTCAAAGGCAAGGGTGTGGTCTGCGATCCCCATTCGTTTGCTAGATACGATCCCTAAATGCGAGGTGTTCTTGTAGAGGAGTGCCAGAATTGGTGGGTCTTGTCTGCCCATGTCAACACAAGCTTGCTGGCTCAGGGGCTCATGGGCTGGTAGGTCTTGTACGGCTAGTAGGTTGGCTGTGTTGATGGTTCTGGCCTCTTGGGCACATTGGAGGGGCGCTATTCAGGTTGGAATGAGCTTTAGTATCTCGGTTAGACCGACCTAGAGGGAGTGGAAATATCCCCTCCAAGAATATTACATGGGGAGCTTCTCCCTTCTACCTTCCTCTACTTTCCATCTACTATTTTTGTTTCCATATTTACAAATTAATTTAATTTTCTTTATTTTTTTGGTCTATTAAGTCGGAAAATGCTTGATAAATTACCTTTTTGCTACTAAGAATTGGCATTGTCTGACCAGCATGTGTGGCTCATGCACCACCGCGAATTTGCGTCTCCATAAACTACACAAGGGTATCGATGGATTTTTTGGTCTCGTCTCTTCAAAATATAGTCGATCCCACTTCATTCCCGATGCGCGTGGGAACCCCCACACGCTTGTACAGTGGCCAGTGCTCATTTGGTGTCTTTGACAACAGAACTGCTACGTACAAGCGTTAGTGGCAGTCGCCGTGCAATCGGCATCTGACGTGGCATGTTTTTGTGAAAAATAAGAAAAAACGGCAGCATTTTACTACTACTTTATTTCACTGAATCACTGCAGAAAACTTTCAATTTCAGTACCTGAGCAACTCTCCTCTCTCCCTCCCGCAATTCACAAACCAATCTGCAGTGAACCCAAGGATATCTCCTCTCTCCCTCCCTTAGTTCGCAAACCCATATGCAGTTTATTTTCATTTCTATAGCTCCACAGCCAACCTTCTCCTTCTCTCTCTTTGAGCTTTAGCAAATGGATCAGTACTAAGCAGTCATGAACGCCCGTAAAATTACCAATCAGATTTCTTTCTTCTTTTGAAGTTTTCATTTCATTTGGCTCTTTCATGTTATTTGTCTCTTCATTCATGGATCTTCCATTTGAATATTCTAATGTGCTCCATTTTTCTTTTTCTTTTTTGTCAAAAAGCTTCCTCATTCCTGCAGGAACGGTGATTTATTCCTATTGATTTTTCTTTTGGTTTGGGATTTATTTTTCAATATTTTTTTTCCACACAACCATTTGATTCTTATAAGAAACTGGAACAAATCGGACTGGTGTTTCCAATTCTCATCGATTTGTAGCCATTTCCACACAATCAAATGGTTCAATACCTGAGCAACGAGTGAAAATGGACTTGAAAGGGGAGAGAAAATTATAATATAATATAACATCTGGTGGATGAGAAAATATTGACAAGGATCGGAATGTCGTCGTGCGCATTCCACCTCCCAAAAGCAACGGCAGGATCAAATTCTCTGCTATGCTACGACACCGCTACCTGGCGCACTTACAGTTTAATTACCCATCTTCGACCATCAATCTCGCCTTTTTCACCCTGGCCCAATGTGCAAAACGAAGAAAAGCACAGACGTGATTGAACCCCAGAGGAACGCGCATTCCAAATCTCAAAAATCCTTCATGTCTTCCCCCTCTTCGATCCCACCAGACCCCACATCCAACAATTTCTCCAGCAACACCAACTTCAGCACCACTGGTTCCAGCTACAATAACTACTGGTCCAAGTCTTCCACCTCAAGCCGAGCCTCTCTCTCTCGAGCCTCAAGGACTCTCTCCCGGAGAACCCTCATGTCTACCAATTCTTTGAAATCCGTGCCGCCACCAACAGCTTCTTTGCCAAGCGATTCTCCTCATCTTCCTCGTCCGCCTCGTGGCGTTGCTCTCATCGCGACAAGGACTCCATCGTCTTCCAGCGCAAGCTCTGTCGTCCTATCGAGTTACTGGAGCTACGAGACCATTCCACATCATGTCGAAAAACACAAATGAAGGGGGAGATGGGTCGAAGAAATACACAGAAGAAATGCTTCGAAAAACACAGGGGTCGAAACATAGAGAGGAGGGAGAGCTGAGGGAAATGGGGTAAACTTAAAAAAAGAAAAACGGCGTCGTTTTGTGTTTTGTCCCCGTCGACACCGTTTGCGCAGCGCTTGCACCAGCTGATTGCCTCCAGCATTTTACCTTTGACAAATGTATTTTTTCGGCTCTGTTAATGGGAGTCATCTCCTGCCTCAACCAATGAACATGGATTTGAACCTATGGTTATTATTTGTCTTTTTCTTTACTCAATTTTTCCCAAGCATTGCAATTGTCACAACGAGTCTTTTATATGGTGCACTCACCCCATCCTCCTATTATATCTTTGTTTTAATTTAATGTATTATTGGTTTTTTTTTAAAAAAAAGAATATTATAGTGAAAAATACACAAAGCTCCTCTAATTATATTTAGTCAGATAAGAAAGAGTTTTGTCTCAATCCTTCGGTTAGCCTGCCAAAATAATCACATTCTATTTTAGATAAGAAAGACTTTCTAATTATTATTTCATTTGTAATATAATCATCCCTCTAAATTGTTAATATTCACAATCACCTTCAAACTATTAGAAATTGTAATCACATTTTATTTTAGATAAAATTAACATTATTTTATAAAAATATTCTTATTTTATAACGTTTATTATGAACGTATCATTACTCATCTTAATGTTACTTCCAGATAAGTCAAATCAACTAGAAGTTTACACAAATTAACTGATTATCAATTTGGTCAATTCATCCTAAGAGAAAGTCCAATCACACTATTATTTTAGGTTTAGATTCTTATGTTTAGAGTCGCTAACACATGCATTTCTTTTACTATTTATTTTAGATTTAACGACTTCATTAAAAATAAATTTTTTTTAACAAAAATACCATTCATTTTATATCTAATTATGAAATAATTGTAAATAAACCATTTTCTCATTTCTACTTGGATTTATTTATCCCATACATCCTATGTGTATTATAGCTAGGCTAAATGCTGCTCATTGGAATTCGATGTTCTTAAGAGTGGGTAATCTGATTACCTTAAAACACTTTTTACCTTAAAAAGACATCTTATTATTTTTCTGAATTTCTATTCAAAAGAAAAACACATAATTCAAAATTTTCACAAAAGAAAAAACACACTTCAGATCAAAATTTTGATTCAAACAATCTTTTAATTTCACTTATTTCTAACACTCGGTAAGAAAAACACACCTTAAAAAAATTATCTAAATAACTTTTCTACCTGTCCACTTTTTTGGAAAAAAAAATATATTTTTCTTAAAAAAGAAAAGAAATTGAGAAAATTTTACCATTGCCAAATATTTAAATTCTTCGATATATTTTACATTTTCTCTTAATCTTTGGATAAATGGTCGACTCTTGAGCTCCCGAAACCTCCTTGTGATAATTTGGTTGGGGTGGCTCTAGAATTATCGTTGGGGCTCCCATTATTTCATTTTGTATTTTTTTTACATGTATTTTTTAATATTTTTAAATATTTTTATTTTAAAATTTACAATATTATTAAACTACACTTACTTAATCATTAAATAAATAAAAAAATCCAGTGTTATTCCCCAACCAGTTGGAAGGGTAGCATTTTTCATTTGGTTATTTCTACAGTCATCTTCTTTCAGAAAAGCCGGCCACGACTTCCAAGCACTTTGAAATTGGCAATGCCTTGGATGTCCTGATTACGCCCAAAGAATAACGCGGTAATTGTAGCATAGTTTTGGGGTATCGATTCCACAAAGAGACAAATTAAAAAAATAGCTGAAGGAACAAAGAAACTAAAGAAAAATATTAAATGATTAATTGAGAACAAAGATTAATTTTAAATGCAAATTAAAGTGAAGCAAAGTGACTAACTGTAAAAGTACTCAAATTTGATGAATAGTAAAGTGTCGAGAATCCCTTGCACAAATCCGGTATTTTAATTATTCTTAATTCATTGAATAACTTAATTGAGAACTCAATTTCCAAAATTCTCAATCAGAAGGTGTAGATTTATAAACTAAAATTAAACCAAATGTAACCCGTTGAAAAATCATTCACCACTTTTAAAATACGTAAATTATTATCACTATTGAGAAAATCCAACGACGACAATATATTCAGGGAGCGATATTGCAGCAAAAAATTAAATCAATATAGATAAGTAATTGATCCAAACATAATCAAAGAACTAATTCATTCAATAGAAAAAGTATGACTGAATCCATAAATAGAATAAATTCTATGATTATTCAGAGAAGAAAACATCAACAATGAATTGAGAATGATAAAATAAAAGAGTTTTGGTAATTGAAAATCAAATACATAAATTAAAATATTATCTAATGTGTAAGTTCATCCCTAGCCCCACTTGAGAATTTAGTTACCCATAAATATAATGGACAACAAAAATCTCAAGAGAAAAATAAAGTAAACGGCGGCCATTGAAATTAATTTCGTCTCTTTCTTCTTCAGTACTGAGCCGTCTCCCCTCTCTAAAAACTCTCAATTTCGTATTAATGAAATGCTTATATAGGGTAGGACTTATATTGACAGCCACGTACGCACTTTAGAAGTTCGAATTTAAAACTTCTTATTAGAGAAAAATTTGTAGCATTTAAGATAGCTTTCCGACACATCAATAATCGCATCAATCCGATATTCGAGTGGAAAGTTATAATCAAAATACTAAAGTATGTACAGACTATCTTTTAGCGAATTTCGGACTGACTTTTTCTCTTGATCCGAATTACTCTCAAACTCCATCGTTATCCTTATTTGAAGAGTTCTACACTCGTTGAAAGTTCTTAAGTTGTTCCAACGTCTTAGCCACTTGAAAGTCTTTTGAATTTGACTGGGTTTTGACTTCCTATTTTATAGACTCTGAAATTAAACATAAAAATCTGCTCAGGAGTATCCCAAAATAAATAAAAACTCAATTCAAGAATACACATTAATTATTATGATTTCTATTCACATTTTAGCATTTTAGTCCAATAATAAGATATTTAGAGTGCACTTTTGTATACTAATCATGTATGTATAGTGGCAGGTGGTTACATGGCTCCACTGCAAAGTCTGCAGCTCCCGAAGCCCCCTTTTGTACTCCCTTACTCAAACCGTTCATGCCCACTCCCCATATGATTACGAGGTTCAGGCCACGTGCTCACATCCTCGACAGGCCACGCGACTACTGAACTCTTTGCATACATGAAAGCAGGGCGCGTCGAGGAAGCAAAGTCGTTCTTTAAGGACATGTCTGAAGAGAAACCTTCTAACATGAACTATTATGATATCTGGTTTATCACAAAATGGTTTTCTTCAAAAAGGTTTGAATCTATTCAACCAAATGAGAATGGAGGACTTGTGAGCCATGCATGCGAATGATTATTCATTTGTAAGGAGCAATTACATCTTATGTAGTGCTTGGTGCAGTGGAGAACTATTGGTGCAAAGGGGTTGCAAAACAAGAAAATAGTGATAGAAAAATTTGCTTTAAGGCTCGTTACAATGTTGCTTTCCTTAAGACAATATTCACCCCACCAATAACAGTATGCACACAGGTTATGCACACACGAGATTAGACCCGAATACTCTCAGATTTTTCTATTCAACCAAGAGATTAAAAATCAGTTCTCTGCAAAATGAACAGATCCTAATAACAAGTTTTGAATAAATGAAAACTTTTCGAAGAGAGAAAATTTTGAAATTGTCTTCTTCATATTTCAATTCATAGGCAAATGGATCTATTTATAGATGGCCAAAGGATATGAATGAAAAGTTGTAACTTTTTATTTTACTCAAATCCGTTTGGAATAGGTATATGTATTGCACCTGTTACCAACCAACACATAGGTTGGACTTAGTCCAAATGGTCATGCTGCTTCCCTACCATCCTTCTAGTTCGAAACCCAATAAGTGTGACTTTTGGCATTTTATTTGTTGCCAAGAGTTGTGCCAGTGTGCCAAGCACTGGTTGAGCGAGCCACACACCCATAGGCCAATGCGGATTGGGTTGCACATTGGGCCACATGCCCAGGCCCGTGTGGAGGGATGCCCATCCTTTCATTAAATCATTAAGAAACCCTTTCTTGACAAAGGGTGTGGCTCAAACCCTAGCCCTTAAATCTAGAGCCTCAATACCACTAAGCCATTGAAAGACTTATGCATTCACATAGACCCAAAATATTAAAACTATAAGCCACAACTTATAAACTTTCCATAATTTCTCTCTTTCCAAACTAATTCATAACTTTCAAATAAACCCCAAAAATAATACAAATGATAAATATAATATATACTTATTTTAAAAATATTTCCAACAAAAACTTGTAGAGCTTCAACCAATACCACACATGCACGTGAGCACACAAGTGCGTATACACATGCACACAACCCAACCTATACCTAAACCCGCACACAACTCACTCACACCCACACACCCAAACACACTCACTCACACCCACACGCACGCACGCACGCACACATGGCCATGCCCACCCATATGCATGAACACCTGCCCACCTAGACACAAACACGCGTGCGCGCGCGCACACACAAGTAGAGCTCTACTAAAAAATAATAAGCAATACAAACATAAACAAGTAACGAGATTGAGAGTGAGAGAGATTTGCTCAAAAGTGAGAAACAACACCTTCACATGCTTAAAGAAATGTACAACTTCAACCAATATCACACACACGCACCCATACACATGCACATACCCGCAAACACACCCTCCCCGATACACCTAAACACACACATGCATGCACACACTCATGTAGCCGCATACAAATGCATACATGCACCCGCACCCGCACCCGCACCCGCACCCACACCCACACGCACCCACACACCCATACACCCAAAAACACACACATACCCACCCATGCACGCACACCCACAGCCACACACAAAAAGCGCTCTACTAAAAAATAAGAAACAATACTCCTAAAGACAAATAGCAAGAGTGGGAGTGATAGAGCTCTACTCAAAAGCGAGAAATCATACATTTGCATGCTCGTAGAACTGTACAACTTCAACCAATACAACATACAAGCACACAAGTGCATGCACGCATCCACACCCATGCACATGCCCACTCACACACATGCACACATACAAAGTCCTACTCAAAAGGGAGAAGCAATACGTCCACCCGCTTGTTGAACTTGTACATGTCATCAAAATACTTCAAAAAGTAACTTGTCCTTATAGAATCTGATGGAAGAAATGATAATAATTATTTTTGAATTAATAAAATGGATTTTATGTAAAAAAAAAAATCCAAAGTCAAAATAGACTACAAAGTGTAGAAACACAAACCATAATGAGTCTTTTGAACAGCCATTGTCAATGATACATTTAGTAGCATTTAGGTGGATGGGATATAAAAAGTTTTGTGCAGCTTTATAACTAAAACCAACATTTATAAACAAACAAATCTACCAAAATCAAAACAAAATTGACAGAACTATTTGAAGTTTCCTCCAATATAAAGATTCAAACGAATATCTAAAATGCAGAGACAAATAAAGAGAGTGAGAGTGAGAGAGTCGTATTGAAAAGTTAGCAACTGTATCTTTGCATGCTTGTAGAATTTGTACAGTTTCAACCAATACCATGCACATATACCGACACACACACACCTCAACCCACACCCACCCACACCCACACCCACATGCACATGCCCATCCACACCCTCATGCACGAACACTCACCCACGTAGACACAGACACATGTGTGCATGCATGTATAAACAAACAAAGCTCTACTCACGCACACCTATGCACACATGCACACCTATACACAAATGCATGCACAGGTGCACGCACACACTTAAATACATGGGCACACACATATGCGCACACACACACACCCAAAGCATGCACTTACCCACACCCGCACACATGAACGCACACCCACACACACACACACACTCCCAAACACACACACACACCTACATACACATGCACATCCACACACCATAACACACATGTAGACAAGCACACCTGCACAGACGCGTACGATGCATGTACCCACAAACACACCCTCATTCACCCACACCCGCGCACACGCACACACACCCCTACACACTCAAACAAACACACGAATGCACATATGTACTTGCACAGACACCCACATTCGCACACACACACGCGCACCCACATTTGGACACGCACCCACCCACCCACATATACACACCCATGCATGCACCCCCACAACCATACACCCCCACAACCATACACAAAGAGACCTCTACTAAAAACAAGAGATAATACTCATAGAGACAAACAATGAGAGGGAGTGATAAAGCTTTACTCAAAAGCAAGAAACGGTACATTTGCATGCATGTAGAACTATAAAGTTTCAACCAATACCATACACACATACACAAGTGCATGCACGCACCTGCACACACACCTTTAGGCAATTGCATACACATGCACCCACTCGCACACACACAAGCGCAGACACCGATGAACATGCTCACTCACAAGCACACATGCACCCACCCACACCACCCGCACGCACACACACACACACAAAAACACACTTATACAAAGTCCTACTCAAAAGGAGGAAACAATACATCCACCTGCTTGTTGAACTTGTACATGTCATCCAAATACTTCAAAAAGTGACTTATCCTTATACACACCCACACGCACACACCCCAACCCACACCTAAACCTGCACACCCAGCCATCCACATAAACACAGACACAAGTGCACACGCACAAATAGATTCGTGCATCATTCAGAGTACTGAGGGTTTTCAAGAACCCAAGGAGTTGTAGGCCGGAATTGCAATAATTAATGCATCATTCAAATTCATGTCGGAAGTGGTGGGAAAAGAGGAGAAATGCTACTCCCACCACTTTTACCTCCCGCTCCTCCCTCCCGGTAGCTGCAGACTTTTTTTTTTTAAAACCCCAATATAAGCATTTTTTACTTGGGTCGATCTCCTTAAAAGCAAACGTGAACGCTATTGGCATGAACATTAGCTTGGATTTAGATGCAACTCTAATATGCTTGCAGGGATCTGTAAACACTAAACTGTAATAAAGCAGCTGAAAAATTTGCTAGACCCCAAAGGAGGGAACAACTACAAAAGTACATATATGGGCTTCTGAAATGACAACTTTTCAAGCGTTTTCCTGCGCTTGCAAAGAAGTTTAGTCTGATTTCATCTTCTTTTGGATTTTTTTTTAATTTTTTATTTATCTTAGAAGTTTCTGCAGTAAATAATTAGATGGATTTTATTTTCCAGAAATAGAAACATTGTTTTTGGTTTAAAGGATGTTTAAATTTAAAAATCTTGGAACCCAAACAATTATTTGGTTTGAAAGAATGATTCATTCAGTTTCATAAGCATGATAGCTTCATATATGTCAGTGACAACCTTTCAGAAGATCACACTCCACCTACAAATTGACGAAGATATTGTGGAAGAAGAAACTGGGTAAAATGTTCAAAGAATTAAACGATAGTTGATCTACGTCAATGCTAATTTTGCAAGTTAACAGGATTTATGGGGCTTGAACTTCCTCAAGTATGGGGGTATATTCTTACTTCCGTTCCCTTTAGAGGAGATCTTGGAATGAGAAATGGGGAACTCGCACAAAATGAGAAGGAAAATGATTTAAAAATAAGATGATTTACAATAATACCCCTCATTTAACAACAATATGTTGTAGGTGTATCATTACTCGGAAATGAGAAATGGGTCTCGATGCAAGGAAAGAGTCTCCATTTACGTTTTGTTCCTTTCCTGGTTTTTTTTTCTTATTATAATTACACATGGCATGATACTTCAAGCGAGAGAGGCGAGAGGTGGCTGTAGAAGAACTCGGGAAGCGAGCGATCAGACAGAGTTGGGATCAGGGATGGGGGAGAAGTCATGAAGTTCAACAAAGAACATAATTCTTGACAATCTAATGTTGCGGATACGAAGCCAAGCATGACTTTGGGCACCAGAATATTGGTGTTTGCCAACAGGTAGATCATGTACTATATCTGGGCCACTTAGATACAGATAATATGGTTGTTGATTATGGCTTTAATTGTTGATACTGCATGCCTTGTTGGCTTGGCAACTCTAATCGTTACCTTAAATAGTGATTTTTTCATGGAAATTGTAGCAGACTTTTCTGGTGATCATGGTAAAGCCATTAATTTCGAAATTGGAATTAGTCTTTACTTTAAATAGGAGTTTTAATTTTTAATATTAGTGTCTCTATATTTGTACTAATTTATTGGTGCACTCTGTCTTGGCCTCTTGGGCATTATTTGCCTTTTGATTCGGCCAAGACTGTACGCTTAGCAAGTACCTTCTTCTATACATGTAGAACGTCTACGATAAAAACCATGCAAATGCTTGTGTTGCTCTGCATGCATGATGTTTTCCCAATTGGTGCAAAAGGAAAAATTGAAGATTGTCAAACCTTAATAAAAGGAAAAAACAAAAAAAACATAAGACATGTCAACTTTTGACCCTCATATATATATAGAAAAAGAAAAGGTCAATGTTTTGTTTTTACAGGTATTTCTCATGCAAAACAAACATTAAAAAAAAAAAAAAAGCTTTAAGAAGGTTCCATAAAAGAGGATTTGGATCTATATTTGTAAAATAATAATATTTAACGCTTAATAAATATTATAAGACTTACTTATTATGTTTATATTTTATTTAGATTTTAAATATTTAAAAGATAAAATTTCTCAAGACCTTGATCTTGCAAAGAAATCCTGAACATTTAATAGTTGGTTGTTACTAAAATCGTTTTATTATAAGAAACTGTACACAAATGTTGTTTTTCAATTGCCATTAACATCTTAAAAGGTAGTTATGTTATTTGAAATTTCTTAAGGTACCACATCATCAACTTAATATTATTTAATTTATAAGTGATATAATAAAATTTATCTTTTAAATCAATTATATCACGTGAATAATGTTGGGCTTAAATTCATTCAAATAGTTTTTTCTTTTTTTTCTTTTTGTTTCGAATGAAAGTGTGGCGAACTCATTAATAGTTAAGAATAATGATAGAGTTAATATCCTACTACTACCTATTTATTACCTAATTTGTATTTATTTATTTTTTAATTTTTTATTTTACTTGATGATTAAGAAAATAAATATTAATAAAGTTATATATTTTTTTAATTTTTTATTAATAGGATTATAACCCTATCATTACCAATAGTTAATACACAGAAAAGTGGAGGTTAAAATGGTAAAGTCGGTGGCGCTTTTATTTCAAAGGTCGGTTCCATTCCCACCCTTTCCACCCATCAGGCCGTCTTCATGTCCAGAGCTCCTCTGAGATGAGAAGACGGTTTTGATTGCAAAATGGCCGATCTTTCTTTTCTTTAAGGTCGGTTCAATTTGATTTTCAAAGTCGTCCTTCGCATCTCTCCATTTTAGGCTTCTTTTCTCGTGAGAAGAGAACTCAATTCTAAGCTACGAAGAATAAATTCTGGGGGTGAATGTGTTCTTCTTTCACATGAATTGATCATTTGGGAGGAGGAGGAGGAGCAAGTACTGATGCAAGGGGACTTTTCGAGCTGGAGTGGACAAGAAGAGAGAATTTTCGTTTCGGTGAGGTTAAGGCCTTTGAATGAGAAAGAAATCGCGACGAACAATGTTTCCGAATGGGAATGCGTCGATGGCAACACCATCAGATTCAAGCAAGCCCTGCCGGACCGGGCCATCGGTCCCACTACCCATACTTTCGGTAATTAAAATTCATATTATTCCCGCTTTTATCTGTTCATTTTGACTGCCTTTTCTTCTCTCGTATATATGATTCATGTGTAGGAATATATACGGGTGATCAGTGCGAATCATTGAGTAAAATGTTTGACCATTATCACGGGATATGTGATAGAAATAGAATGATAATAACATTATATGGTCTTGAGATTTATCATGTCGAATGCCTTAAATTGTAGAACCGAAGCCCGAAGGTGTCTTTAATGAGCCATTTGTGTAATATGTTTAAGTTTCCATATGACAGACGAAGGCCAGAACCTAATGAGAGTGCTTAGACTGGAATATTTTGCCAACTCAATAGCTTGAAAGGGTTGCCAAGCTCATGCGTAGATTTGGATAGGCTTTTCTAATAACATGAAGGTTTTTTTTTAAAATCTGTATTATAGAATCTCTCCAATCAGCTTTAATTTGTTCTTATTAATTATCTCCCGTTTCCTTCTTGTTCTTACTTTCGACAATCAATGCCGTGGGAATAGATCGAGTATTTGGGAGTGACAGCCTCACGAAGCAGGTGTATGAAGAAGGAGCCAAGGAGATTGCCCTTTCTGCACTCGGTGGTATTAACTGTGAGTAACTTTTTTGACCTCGTCTTTAATTTCGATCGGGAGATTCGTATAATTGATAATAGACAAGTTATTGAATATGCACAGCAAGCATTTTTGCATATGGGCAAACCGGCAGTGGAAAGACATACACCATGACTGGAATCACTGAATATGCAATAGCAGATGTATACAACTACATGGATATGGTGAGTATAAATGCATAACATACAAGTTATCTATTTTCCATGGCAAAGTATCATAAGTTTCACATGTTTTCTCATCTTATAGCATAAAGAAAGAGAATTTTTGTTGAAGTTCTCTGGCATGGAGATCTATAATGAGGCCGTTAGAGACCTTCTGAGGTCAGACAGTGCTCCACTTCGACTTCTAGATGATCCAGAGGTGAATATTACGTTTTGTTTTCCTTCTGTTACAATCATAGTGAAGATAATTTTAATTGAATGATCACGAAGATTTTCACTTCAACAGAAAGGTACTGTTGTTGAGAGACTCGCAGAGATAACTTTGAAAGACCGGAACCATCTGCATGAACTCCTTTCCATTTGTGAAGGTGATGAGCTTGTGTTGGTTTTTGTTTATCAAAATGAAGTTTTTCCTATCTCACATAATGTTTCCATAATATGCATTGCTTGCTTGCAGCTGAAAGGAAGGTAGGAGAAACCTTTCTGAATGAAACTAGTTCCAGATCCCATCAAATTTTGCGACTGGTATACGTGGCAAATTACCTCTTAGTTGTTTTCTTTTCCAATAGTTTTTATACTAAACGATGCTGGATACTATATCTCTTCCACAGACAATTGAAAGCTCTGCTCGTGAATATGAACGCTCAGAAAATGCACGCATTCTTGTATCTCAAATGGTAGGAAATGGTTATTAATGAATTTCTTCCGAAAGTTCTGTAGGAATGATTTTGTGGGAAATGAGCACTTAAGTTTGCATCTTTCTACAGCATTTTGTTGATCTTGCTGGAAGTGAGCGTGTGTCTCAGACATTATCAGCTGGTGCAAGATTGAAAGAAGGTTGCCACATAAGTTTACTGACTCTAGGAACTGTAATCCGCAAATTAAGGTCATGATCTTTTCTTTTTTCCTAAAACAATTAAGATTATGAGCATGCAGAATATGTAAGATGAAAACACACTTCCCACCCTCCAATTTACAGGTGCTTTTCCAGTTTGCACCCTTATAACACCTTTTCCATAGAGTTAAGAAGGCCACATTATAACATTACATAGCACCAAGAAATAAGAGATCCATAAACTCTAAAACCCCGAGCCATAACTAAGTATCATTAAACCGGAATGTAACGAATGTGAATAAACTGAAACTAAATGATATCCTGGAAAACATTATGCCATCATAATCCAAAAGGACCAAAGCCCAACAACCATGTGTTGAACACTTACTAGTAAGATTTCTATTTAGTTATGTGTTGAACACTTACTATAGACTGCATGCCTAGGTCAAGGTTTCTATTAGTACTGGTTCTTGCCAGCTCCCATGCTATCCTCATCAATATTGTTACCGGCCGGCCGTGACCTTGTTAGCTTAGGGTGCCAATTATACATTTGGTAGTTTAGGGTTTCCATTATCATTTTTAGCAGTTTAGAATGTAAATCTGAGAAGACTGACAATTCTGCCTGAAGGGTACAAAATATAATTTTCGCTAAACTTTTTTTTATTTATTATTCTTCATATTTTGTAGTGCATGTTTAATTGACATTCATTGTTAGCTTCTTTATTGTAAATTTAGCTTAATCATTTCTTACTTGTCGATTTACTGTCGTGATTGGATGCAGCAAGGGAAGACATGGGCATATTCCCTTTAGGGACTCTAAGCTAACACGCATTCTACAGAACTCCCTTGGTGGCAATGCCAGGACAGCCATGATCTGCACCATGAGCCCTGCCCGTAGTCACGTTGACCAATCAAGAAACACCCTCTTGTTTGGGAGTTGTGCTAAAGAAGTGACTACTAACCCAAAGGTCAATGTGTGGATGTCCAATAAGGCATTGGTAAAGCAACCGCAAAGAGAAATGGTGGGTAGAATGGAGACCGAGTTCATGAAGAGCTTAGCACCAAATTTCATCACATATGATGTCGTCTCCATAATGAAGGAGAAAGATCTCAGGATTGCGAAGGTACGATGAGATGAATGTTTACACTTCAGTCTCTACGAATTATTAAGAAAGATGACCTTTCAGCGAAGTGATTATTTTTTTCCCTAAAAAAAAAAGGAAAAAGTATACTTTGTATCCTTAAATTATCGAGGGTTCTTATATATCTTGCGGTACAAGTGGACTAAGGATTCTATACATCTAGAAACAATATATATGCTGAGCTGGTGCTAAGATAAATAATAAATGTTTATTATATCTGAAAGAGAAATGATAGTTGCAGTCTTAAGGTGTCCAAACTCCATACACTTCATTTAAAAAAAATTAGATAAATTTAAGACTCACATCAAAAAAATTATTTTTTAAATAATGAATCTCAATTTTTTTTATACAATTAATGCTTCCGCACCCTAAGACTAAGACTGTATCTACCATTACTAAAAAATTGTACTTTGCACCCACATTCGATTATGACCGTTGGGATGAAAAAAAAATAGATTATGTCATACTGCAGATTTCAATGGAAGGTGGAAAATGTCAAATTTTGATAATTTGTAGGTGCAATGAGTTTATATTGGTAATTTAGGGTGCAAAGCAAAACCCATGATAGTTTGAGGATGTGAAGCATATTTACCCTTTTTTTTTATTATTAGAACAGAGGTTTGCTTTGAAAAATTCAGATAAATGAGATTCGCCACAGTTTTTCTTCCTATTTTTCAAGAGCAATGATTCCCTTCTTGTAAATTTGTCGACTTCGTAAGGCACACTTTCTAGAAGTAGAATTAAAAGCTTTCCACCTAACTACTAATCATAGCATTTCGAATGGACATGTGACTTTCGACAAAAGACAAATATAATGGGACATCAATAGAATGAAATTTAGGCTTTTCTTCTGTTCACTTCTGCCCCATATCGTGGGTGAGGCAAAAGACCCATTGAAAATGCCTTTATTTAGAGACTTCTTGATGTTATCATCAGTTTTTCAATTAAAACATATTTTCTGGCATGGTCAATCTTTTACTTGATTTATGATTGAAAAGTAGTGCACTTGCCAAAGCTTTCATTGGAAGGTGGTGTGGGCTTGGAATTTGAAAAGGGGGTTGGCTATGAGTTAGTCAGAATGTAGTAGGAAAAAAGAAAAAAGAAAAAAATAAAGTTTTACCTATTGTACATCGGTTGTTCACAAGTTCAATTAGTATGTGCGATGCAGATGAATCAAGAGATTAAAGAATTGACTCGGCAATATGAGCTGGCTCAGTGTAATTGGGTTGAGAGTATACAACAATCTACTGGAGATGAACAGGTTTTAAGAATGGATGAATGTCCTATACTCCATTCATCACAACTAGTCAATCCTCGTTTTCTCGATCTCGTTCCCAGGACACCCAGTTTTTCTAAAGATTTTGGCAGACCCAGTGCACGCAGTTTCAACAAGCAGTACCCCCAACAGTTTGCTGAGAATCCTGAAGACAACTTTCTGCTGGATGAGAATCTTGATCAAGACAACTTCCTGCTGGATGTCGGTACCGTTGGCCCTGATCCATATGAGTGTTTGGATTGGACTGCTCAAATGGCTGATTCAGAATCTGAAGATGACTGCAAGGAAGTTCGATGCATCGAAGTGGAGGAATTACGAATGGATAGAAAAGTAGAAGCCCCTCTGTCCTTACCTGGTCCTGAAGAAAAAATTGGACACTTACCCTTGAGAGAGGTCATGAATGAAGATGCCGTAACATCCCCAAAGAAGGGACCTACGGAGGCAACGAATGGAGATGTTGTAACATCCCTAATGAAGGTATCTAAGGAGGCTATGAGTGAAGATGCAGTATCATCTCCACAGAAACGATCTAAGAAGGTCATGCATGAAGATGCAGTATCATTCCCTGAGAATAGAGCTCAAGATTTGAGTGATGTCAATGTAGATTACGTTTATGATGATCTAAAGCAAAGAATTCAGAGCATGCAAAATGCTATCAGCTGTCTTATCAGTTTCTGTCCATCAGAGGAAGCTCCAAGATATTCTGATGCTTATATGTTCCGCTCTAGAAGGCCGACTTTGCTTAGAAGCAGAAGTTGTGGGGCAGTTCTCGTGACTATTCCACCTACTGGATTTGAGGACTTCCCTAGAAGTCCAGAACGCCCACAGAAAATTTATTCTGCACCGAGGCTTAGTGTTAACGATGAATATTTTTCAAGAAAAGATTCTCAAAAGTCTCTCAAGAGTTTTTACACAGAAGCACAGAACAGCAACAAGTCTGATTCAGAGCTGGATGCTTTTGCTGGACTGAATGAAGCCAAAAATTCATCTAATAAACGATCTGATGATATGGTGAGATAGCGAACCTCTCTCTCTCTCTCTCTCTCTGTCACACACACCACCTTTGGGTCTCTACTTCACTTGGTTCTAAATTTCTAATTCAAGTCTGTAGGTTGGGAGTTTTAGTATAATTCATTTGGGAGTACTTATTCATCCTACTGATCATATCACTTAAACCTTATCACTTTAATTAACTACCGGAAAACATGCAAGTTGATACAGCAAAGAAATAAAGGGTGGGTTAATACCCATTTTCAGCATTAAATACATATATTGTGCTCAATTTCATTATGGGCTTGTCATGTGTGATAGGTGCAAAGGGCCGTACACAACATGAATGATGCCAAAGACAACGTAAACAAGATTGGCTTGGCTGAACAGGAGGGTAGTTTGCCGCCAGCTTCAAACAGGCTCGCCAAATTTGAGAGGCAGAGAGGTGAAATAATTGAACTCTGGGATGCGTGCAATGTACCATTGGTCCACAGAACCTATTTCTTCCTTTTATTCAAAGGTGATCCTTCAGACTCTGTGTATATGGAAGTAGAGTTCAGACGGTTGTCCTTTCTGAAGGACACTTTTTCGAATGGAGCTAGCATGGTGGATAAGAGTGGAACTCTAACAAAAGCTTCAAGGTATAGCCTCTCTTCCATCTGGGAGATTTATCTTAGCCACAAGTACACACACGTACGTACGAACATGAAACTGGAGTGCCGTACCACCCCGTGACCAACCGAAGCACCCCATCTATAGATTATTATTATGAATACAGTATCATAAAACAAAAACTCTATCTCCACTCATTTTGGCGTGATTATTACGCATTCCATTATTGATTGAATCACTTTTTTTAATATAAAATAATTATTTCAACAAATCACATCAGTAAAATATATAAATAATATATAAAAATGACTATATATAATAGAACTTATCATAAAATTACATATTCCCAAACACAAAAATAATGAAATTAAGAGACTTTCATAATCCTTAAAAAAAGTTGCATTGTTTCCTGATAGGATCCAGAAATTGCTTGAAGACAAAAGAGCGGTTGCAAATGTTTGTTATAATATTCAGTTCCATTTAGCCAAATGTCAATGCATATAAATTTATGGTTTTCTATCTCTTAAATTTGCTGCATTGGAGGAGTCCTAACTTGCTAGCTTGACATTTGATCAGCTACATTATGGCCTCGTTTGTATTCGTAACCCATCTCAACACACCTCAACTCATCTCATCTCATCATTACAACTTTCTCAAATTCCCACACAAAATATAATAAACAATTTAACTTTTTCAAATCTCAAAAAAACTTTCCCAAATTCTCACACAAAATGTAATAAATAATTCAACTTTTATTCTACTATTCACAAATCATCTCAACCCATCTCAACTCATCTCTGAATCCAAACCTCTCCTATATGTATACTCGTCTCCATCTTTGAAGTAATACTATTCATAACCAAAAGAATATTTTATTCCAATAATTTAGGTTAAGGAAAAATAATAGTTGGGAAACAATAATTTAAGTAAAAATTAAATTATTAATTAACATATGGTTAGTGTAGTTAAAAAATATGGAAAAAAATTTAAAAATTATTATTAAAAAAATTATATTATATTATTAAATCTAATGTGTAGTTATGATTTGAATGGTTTTGGATTCATAAAAAATATGTACTTTTAGCTCAATTTTAAAAATAACTTTAATGAAACCAATGCTAATGCTGTTATACTTACATGAAGTCCTTTCAAGTGCCTGCAAGAAATGTCTAATATATTTGTTTTTGGTTTGTTTGGTGGGGTGGGGTGGGGCAGCGCGAAGGCTCTTGATCAGGAAAGGAAAATGTTGTGCAGGAAAATGCACAAGTTCACAAAAATACAACGAAAACGGCTTTACCAGAAGTGGGGTATTAAGCTGAATTCAAAGCGGAGGAGCCTACAATTAGCATACCGGTTATGGAAGGACACGAAAGACATGGACCATATATGGAACAGTGCTGCCCTTGTTGCAAGCTTGGTGGGGTTTGAGAACCCAAGTCAAGTCTGCAGGTCGATTTTTGGACTCGGTTTCTTATCCCTAAGGGAATCCCATAAATCCTCGATATGGAAACACAGTTTTCCATCTCTCTCGTAAGCTTGTTGGATTTAGGGGGCGTATCCATGTCAACTTTTAAGTATATGATGTTGCTAAGTTGTCCAGTTCAAATTAGATCCATACAGTTGCAGTTTCATATGTGAATTGAAAGGCTTGAAGTAGACTCTGCTTACAAATTGAGCGCGATTCTTCGTAACAGCATGTATGTATATGATCTCTGCAATGTGAATGAAATGTACCCAGAAGTTTGTAAAGCTTGAGGATTGTCAGATATTGTACAGGGCTTGTTTCGCCTGAAAGAGAGCAAGCGGAACAAATAAAAGGGACGAGTTTTTTTGGGGCCCAAAAAATAATTTTCAACGTGAATTATCAGTTGTTTTTAAGTTACATCCTAAACAACCAAAACTGATAATTTAAACTATAATCTACCAAGTTTTGAACCCAATTAAGATTCGATTGTTAAAATCAATAAAAATAAAAAAAGGTAACACATTCTTGAGCTTGTTGTAGTCGGTCTTAAAGGGAGAATCTTCCTGTTTGCTTGCTATATCCCCAAGTTCTTGCACGGCTTGGCTAGTTCTTCGAGCCCTGCTTCTCCCTTCCCTCTTCCCCCTTCTAACGTCCAATACGTATGGAATATAGCCAAGTGGTAAGGCATCGGTTTTTGGTACCGGCGTGCAAAGGTTCGAGTCCTTTTTACTCCACGTTATTAACACTCAATGGGATCTTCAAGAAAGAGCTGGCAACTACATGAGAAGTGACTGAGACACCTCATAGTCCGACAAGCCGCTTCATATCCCAAGTCTTCGATCCTTAGCATCTCAGGTGCCAACGAATGCTTTTGATTTCGCTTGATTTGAACCATCTCTGTCGAGCTTGCGTATGACCTTCTATAGTATGGGGACCTTGCCCCTACTCTCTAAAGCTTGCAACGTCTTGTCATACTAAGTAACTGGTTACCGGCTAGAAATATCACGACATGCAAATTGCAATATTCATCCCGATACCATTCATGTGTTAGATCATTAGTATTGGTCTATGCATATACATATACAAAATCATCTCTTTTGCATATTTATTTTGTCATTCAAGCAAAATTTTTACATTGACTTATGCATATTTGAGACAAAATAATAATAAAATATAATTATTTTATTATTATTAATTTTTTGCTAAAATCAATTTTTTTATATATATTTTGTAATTAATATCCACTACATACATTTGACATTAATAATACAAATGCAATAATAAAAAATATAATTTTTTTGTATATTATATTAAAAATATAATAAAATGAAAAAAATTATATATAATATATTATAATAATAAAATGAATGTGTAAGTAAAGGTTTGTTGTGTTGTTGAAGGAGAGAGAAAAGGAAAGGATTGTGAGAGAGAGAGTAGGTGGAGAGAGAAATAATAATTAAAATATGATTTGTAGGGTGAATAGTGGTTATCCAAATTTAGATAAGCAATGTTCATAGGTAGCTAAATATTTGGATATGCATAAGTCAATGTGAAGGATTTTAAGGTCATATTATGCAAATATGACTTTGCATATGCATATGCCAATGCTAATGCTCTTAGCAGGGAATGAAGCTCAATAAGATTTAATGATCACTTGTGAAATTAACTTGTTTACGGATGGCATAGTTAGGACCTCCAAATCATGTTTGAGAACCAAACCCACCCCCCAAAATTCTATAACGATGTATTAATGAAATGACTTAATTGAGCAAAATTATAAGTATAGAGAGCATAACTTAAAATTGAAGTATAAAAAGTTGAGAAATTAATCTCAAAAAGCCAATCCAGAGACTATTTTAATATTAAACTTTAATATGAAATCAAAGATGATCCTTAATTTTTTTTATAGGACGGGGTTCTATTAGTATTATTAACTTATAATTATTAACAACATGCTGCTGACACAACACTTATTACAATTAACTAACAGATTTTTTACAGCAATAACTAATTTTATTTATATTAAAACCAAGGGAAGTAAAAAGTTAAAAAATCAGGAAATAATTTAATTCTAGACCAAATTACGGTAACTATTTTTATATTTAATCTTCATTATTAATATAATGAGCCCAATAAATTTATCGAAAAAATTCTTCTTCAGAAACAACACACCGCACACCAAAGAAAAAAATCGGATCTAAATGTCAGGTCACGACTCTCCCCTTCGAATGAGAGAGAGAGAGTGTGGAGAGCTTGAGAGGAGAGAGACATGGATGGAAAAATGGGAATATCCAGAAATGGAAGAAAAAAATACTAACTGGAGTGCGGTGTAGGGGCAATTTATCGACCTAGCCATACGGAATCGATATTGCAAGTCCAACCGGCTGCATAATTAATCCATCTGTTTGATTGTTTCACTATTAAACATAGCCCGAAAAATAATCCAGCTTCTTGGGTCATAGAAGCAGAATGAGAACATAATTTTTTCGCTTTCAATTTTAACTGGATCCAGAAATGTAGTATGCAAAGGTTCTGCAACATTAGATGTGATCATGTGGCAACATCATCTATTAAAAAGTAACAGTGCAAACAATTTAGAGCTCCCCCTCCCTCTTTCCCCATCCCACCTTCACTTAATTTTGTGGTGCTTTTCTTCTTAGCATTTTAAAGAGCTTGGATCAGTACACTAAACATGCAAGAAGGTTTTGGCTAAATCTCTACCACATTTTCAGCATGAAAAATTGAAGCTAAGCGAGAGGATGAGGACAAATCCTTTATAAAAGCATACACTATTTCTAGACAGCCTCTAATTAAATCCGCATAATGCATAATCATATAGATGAAGAATTGAACTTATTAAGCGGAAAAACTAATTTCTAATTCTATATCCTAGCACCATAACATGACACTTCCTGACAGAAATGGGAAGACAATCACCCTCATCAACAAGAATCTGTATTAACAAAGAAAACTTTTGGCTTGACAGAAATAAAACACAACCACCCAGCAGAAGAATGTGCACATTCATTCAGCTCTTGACTGACCAGCTCGGGAAGAGAGGATGATGCCGACAATAAGACCATAGAGCGCCAATGCTTCAGCAAAAATAAGAATGAGGATCATCCCAACAAAGAGCTTTGGCTGTTGTGCATTTGCTCTGCAAAATACAATGGTTTGGATTCAGAGATGAGTTGAGATGGTTTATGAATAGTAAAATAAAAGTTAAATTATTTATTATATTTTGTGTGGAAATTTAGGAAAGTTGTTTGAAAATTTGAAAAAGTTGAATTGTTTATTATATTTTGTGTGGAAATTTGGGAAAGTTGTAGAGATGAGTTGAGGTGGGTTTTAAATGCAAACGAGGCCATGACATCTTACCACAACCCACAACAAATATTCTTAACCCCGAAGGACCAGTACTACCTTGTCTTTGGAATGCTAATGTTTTGCTTTTTAAGCCTAATGGCTTATATAACTGGGGAAGAAGGGTTTTCTTTTTCTTTGGAATTTTAAGAGGCCGGGCTACATCACTTATGCCGTTCAGCTAGAGGTTATACAGTCAAACTAAAAAGACAAATTTTAGGTCAAATCAAAATCATATTCACCAGAAAACACAACTTGCAGGATACTTAGGGTGTTGGAACATGTTGAAAAATCCACCAAAATTAAAAATATTTAAGATTTTATTCATAAATTTCATTTGTACATCTTTCCACAGTCTTTATTTTTATATGGAGAAGCATGCAAAAGAACAACCACAAATCTTACAAAAGAGTAAGACTGTTTGACTGTGGGGTAGGAGGCAAGGGTGATGAGAGCAAGAGTACGAGAGAGATTTCTCAGGTAAATATCATGTCACCTATAAGCATTATAAAACCATTCATCAAAGAAAATGAAAAAAATTGTTTCATTAAGAATTAACTCGCTAGTTGCAATATGTGATTGGGAATAAATATTTTAGAATAAGTAGCATACCCAATACATGTTACTGATTCACAAATCTAATTGATCCCCCCACTCCAGTTCACGTCTCAGAACTAAGATGATCTCCATTTAGAGTGAGATGGGTCAAAATCAACTTAAATAACCAGTAGTACCCAAAATATATGTCTATAATTCTATAAAATATGGGTCAAACCAAAATATATGTCTATAATTCTTTTTTTCAGTTGGTCTTTTTTTATTTTTTCTCTCTCCTAAAATTTTTTCTCTCCGTACACATGCGAAAAAACACGATGGTGCTTCGTCGTCACTGGAGTAGCGCTACTGGTGTCTGAGCTTCGTGGTTTCCTAGTTAGTGATTAGTGTTACTCTGTTTTAACGTTTGGTTTGGTTGCGATGGAGTCGTGTCGTAACGTTATTATTGATTATAAGACCTTTGAGTTTAAGAAGGAAGATGATAGGTGGTGGAGAATAACGGAGAGTAGCTGTCAGATCGTCAAATATATCTCCATCGACCAAGATGCTTTGGCATGGTTGGCTGCTAAGGTAAAGGAATGTATTGCTTCTAGGGGACCCTCTGAGTTTCTTAGAACTCGCAGGAGGGGAAATCAGGTCCTAGTTATGCAGAGAAGACATAACACTCACGGCAGGTTCTTTTCCTTGTTGGAGTTTGGGCTTGAGAGGAGGCGCGGTCTGATAGTAGTACCGGCAAGGAGGACGGGGGACGGATGGAGGAACTTTGGAGAGACCTTGAAGGAGTTGTTAGCTCCAACCTCTGTTCCGGGTGAGAAAAACAGAGGCAGTGGAAGCTCGCACCCACCATCGGTGACATGCTTAAGCCTTTCGCACGGTCGTACCGAGAGGCGCTCGAGGTGCCTCGAGCAGCAAAAACAACAGAGAGGGCAGGCTCGGCAGGTATAGGAGGGTCTTTCTCTTTAGTGAGGGCTCAAAAGTGTAAGAAGAATGGTTGTGCAACGGTCGGGCTGAACGAGGAATTGCTTCTGCAGGCGTTGGCCGAGATGGAACTTCAAGTGGGTGTTTTGTCTGAAAGTATCAGTTGGTTGAAACGGTGCGTTAAAGGTAAGGCTGTTGGGGACGAGGGCTCGGGCTCGGGCTTGGGCCAATTTCCTACGGGGCCTCTCATATCGATCTGTCTACTGGATTTGGGCTGGACAAGGGCTCAGGCCCAGCACAGGTATGGAAGGAGAAATATCGGGTCTTGCTCGATATACTGATGCAGGGGAGTTGCCCCCTCATCACATCGCCGATATGTGATCGGCCGGACCCAGCTCCGCCACAGAAAGGGTCCTGGTGGGTCCGCAACGTTATTTCCCGGAGGGAGTGTGAGAATCTTGAGGAAGGAGAAATTAGAGAGGATGGTAATGGAAAGGGAGGTTTCGAAGGGGAGTCCAACATACCTATCCCAGCGGTTTTGGGTGGGGAGACCAATTTACCTATCCCAAGGATGGGGGAAATGCCTTTGAGGGGGACACAGCCCTGTTTTGGTGATGCAGGCGAGAGTAGTAGTGCTGAGTTGTCTTCGGATGAGCTGCGGGGAGGGGGTTTTTCTAGGCTTACGGCGGCAGGGGAAGTGGGGCCTATTCCTAATGAGTTGATTGTGGTCAATGGGTCAACAGAGGAGGTGGGGTCCGTAATAGAGGTGTCGGATGAATTTTCAAGGGGCTTACAGATGGTGGTCAATGAAGATAGGGGTGATCCGAATGAGTTGGGTAGTCCTAGTCCGCTTTGTACAGTTCACTCTAAACCAATCTCTATCCATGCGGATTGGTTGCTGAAAAAGGTGGAGGAGCTTCAAGGATTCCTGGGGATTTCTTGTGCGGGATACGAAGAGCAATTCAAGGCTCTTCTGATGGCCATTGAATCCAGTTGTTCAACGGCAGAAAAGTCGGCCGCTAAACAAGATAGAGAGTTGAGAAGATTAATATGCCCTATCAATTACGATAATAAGGAGGGGAGTGTGGGTAGGGAAAGACAGAAGGGGAGGGGGAGCAGTTTTTCTTATGAAGCCTAAAATCATATCGTGGAATGTCAGGGGATTAACGATGCAAATAAATGTCTTCGCATTCGTTCTCTTCTTTGCAGTTGGAAAGCTGATATTGTTTGTATCCAAGAGACTAAGTTGAGCCATGTTGATAGGAATATTATCCGAAGTCTATGGGGTTGTTCGTTTGTGGGATGGAGCTTCTTAGCCTCTTTGGGTGCATCCGGAGGGATTTTGTTAATTTGGGATAAGAGAGTGGTGGATCTAGTAGAGGATTGCATTGGGAACCATTCAGTGGCCATCTCTTTTAAGAATGTTGTGGACGGTTGGAGGTGGGCTCTTGTGGGGGTGTATGGACCTAATATTGATAGAGATAGAAGATTGTTGTGGGAGGAGCTCGTGGGAGTGCATCATATTTGGGAATTACCTTGGGTTGTGTATGGGGATTTTAACGTGGTACGCTTTCCTTGTGAGAGGGCGGGGATTTCTTCTTTGACACGGGCTATGGAAGACTTTTCGAAGCTGATTTTCGATCTCAATTTGATTAATCTTCCTCTAGTGGGGGGGGTCTTACACCTGGTCTAACAGTAAAGGGGGTCAAGATTGGACAGATTTTTTGTCTCTTCTTTAGGGGAGTAGTCACATTTTCTAGATCTAATTCAAAAGCGTTTGCCAAGGGTATGTTTTGACCATTTCCCCATTTTGCTAGATTGTGATGGCTTAAATGGGGGAAGGAGATATTTCAAATTTGAAAATATGTGGCTCCAAATGGTCGGTTTTGGGGAGAAGGTGAGTAATTGGTGGGCCTCATACTCTTTTCATGGTACTCCCAGCTTTATTGTGGCTTCTAAACTTAAAGCCCTCAAGTTGGATCTGAAGAAGTGGAATATTGAGATTTTTAGACACACCGATGAACAAAAGAGTATTCTGTGGAATGAGTTGAGCTCTCTAGAAGAGAGGGAGGTAAAAGAGGAGTCTTTGTTGAGAAAAATTGAGGTGGTGTCCGAAATACAAAGGGTTTTGTTGTTAGAAGAAATCTCTTGGCGGCAAAAATCTAGAATGACGTGGTTGAAGGAGGGCGACAAATGTACTAAGTTCTTTCATAAAATGGCAAATTATCACATGCGCAATAATGTGATTGAGGTGATTCATTCTACTACCACAGTGCATCAATCTCCAGCAGGCATTCAGGCCCATATAGAGAATTATTATGAAGAGCTTCTTAAAGAGACGGAGGTGTGGCGCCCTAAATTGGATGGATTACATTTTGAACAGTTGGATGGTAGTGCAGCGAGTTTGTTAGAGAGACCGTTTGAGGAGTCAGAAGTGCTACAAGTAGTGAGAGGAATGTGCAAAGATAAAGCTCCAGGTCCGGATGGTTTCTCTATGGCTTTCTTTCAATAAAGTTGGGACATAGTGAAAAAGGATGTGATGAGGGTCTTCCATGAATTTCATTCTTGCCGAAAGTTTGAAAAGTCCCTTAATGCTACTTTTATTGCACTCATTCCGAAGCTCGCAGATGCTATTGAATTGAAAGATTTCCGCTCCATCAGTCTAGTAGGCGGGATTTATAAAATTATTTCAAAAGTGTTAGCTAATCGAATGAGCTTGGTGATGGATAAAATCATTTCCAAGCCCCAAAATGCCTTTGTACGTGGCTGGAAAATTTTAGACTCAGTTTTGGTAGCGAATGAGTGCCTGGATAGCCGGCTGAGGGCAGGTATTCCAGGAGTCCTTTGCAGTTTGGATGTGGAAAAGACTTACGATCATGTGTGCTGGGATTTTTTTATATATATGTTGAGGAGGTGTGGTTTTGGAGATAGGTGGTGGGTTGGCTGAAACATTGTGTATCATCCGCTAAGTTTCTGTTTTAGTTAACGTGCAACCCTGTGGTTTCTTTTCAAGCTCAATGGGCTTGAGACAAGGGGACCCGTCATCTCCCTTTCTCTTTGTTGTAGTGATGGAGGCCTTGAGTCGTATGGTGGAGGAGGCGGTAAGGGAAGGTTTTATTGCTGGTTTTTTCGTGGGCAACTCTACCTCCGGTGCTTTTTCCATTTCTCATTTATTGTATGCAAATGACACTTTAATCCTCTGTGATGCTGACAGTGGACAGTTGCAAGCTTTAAGGGCTGTTCTTTTGTGTTTTGAAGTTGTCTCAGGCCTTAAGGTGAATTTGGGAAAGTCGGAATTGATCCCGGTGGGGGTGGTGGACAATATCAATCATCTAGCAAGTTTGTTGGGGTGCAAAGTGGCCTCTCTTCTTATGAAATACCTTGGCCTTCCTTGGGAGCCTCTTTCAAAGCAAAATACATATGGGATGGCGTTGTAGAGAAGGTAGAAAAAAGATTGGCAGGTTGGAAACGGCTCTACTTATCAAAAGGGGGGAGACTTACCCTCATCAAAAGTACCATCTCCAATCTTCCTACTTATTTTCTATCCTTGTTCCCTTTGCCGGTGGGAGTGGCCAATCGGATTGAGAAATTGTTTAGGGCTTTCTTGTGGGGTGGTATGGGGGAAGAACATAAATTTCATCTTGTGAGTTGGCAGAAGGTGTGTTGCCCGAAGGAGTCGGGAGGCTTGGGGGTGCGTAGCCTGTCCTTTTTTAACAAAGCCCTCTTGGGGAAGTGGTTGTGGAGATTTCAACTGGAAAAAGATTCACTGTAGAGATTGGTTATTGTTCGAAAGTATGGTTGTGATTGGGGGGGGTTGGTGTTCTAAGGAGGGCAGGGGTACCTTTGGTGTAAGCCTTTGGAAATTTATCAGAAAGGGGTGGAAGGAGTTCGTAAAACACACTAGTTTTGAGGTGGGAGTGGGGACTAGAATCAGTTTTTGGTTTGATGTATGGTGTGGCAAGAGTGCTCTATTTACTGTTTTTCCAAGTGTTTTCAGATTGGCTGAAAATCAGCAGGCCGCTGTCTCAGATGTATTGTGTTGTGCCAATGGGAGTGTTCTGTGGAATTTGATCTTATCCAGAACACGCAAGACTGGGAAGTGGACGAAATAGCAAGTTTTTACAGTCTTTTATATTCCAAGAAGTTAGGAGGAAACGGGAGGGATAGAATATTGTGGAAACATTCAGGGCACAAAAAATTTTTTGTTGAGTCCTTCTATAAAGAGTTGGCAGCTCATCAGCCCATTCGATTCCCTTGGAAAGGTATTTGGAGAGTTCCTGTACCCCCAAAAGTCTCTTTTTTCACTTGGATTGCTGCTTTTGGAAAGATTTTGACGGTTGACAATTTAAGGAAACGTGGAATGATTGTGATGGAGTGGTGTTATATGTGTAAAAGTAACGACAAATCAATTGAGCACCTTTTCCTACATTGTGAGGTGGCGAGGGAGCTATGGGCGGGTAGCTTCAGTCAAGCCGGGCTGTCTTGGGTCATGCCTAAGAGTGTGACGGAACTTTTAGCATATTGGAATAAGCATCATCATTGCTCCCAACTCGCAGCAACATGGAGGTTGGTTCATTTGTGTCTATTGTGGTGTATATGGACGGAACGAAACAAGAGATGCTTCAACAACAAGGAGATAAATGTGGGGGAATTATGGAATTTTTTTGTGTTTTCTTTAGTTCAATGGTTGGCTGCTATTGTACTAAAGGGAGGGAACGTTCACGAGTTCTTGTTTTCTTTTCAGCTTTCTAGAATGTCATTAGGAGTCTCTTTTGTATACTTCCTGCGTACATGGGCGTTGCCTAATTTCATTCAATCAATAAAATTTCTTACTTCTCAAAAAAAAAAAGTACCCAAAATTCCCATATTCACTATTTGCATCCGAAATACAAGCAAATATGCCAAACAGTGATCCACATCAATCACTTGATCCGATCGATCCATTCGAGCAAACCACAATCAATAAGTAAATTGATAACATGAGCAAATGCAACTACATATATGTTAGAGGAGGGAGAGATATACCGAACACCGGCGTCACCAACGACTCCAATAGCCATGCCGGCAGAGAGGCCGGCGAGGCCACAAGAGAGACCGGAGGAGAAATGTGCGTAGCCATCGAAGAGGTAATAGGGTTTGGCCTTAGGGTTAATCCCGGTGCTGATGATGACGGCAATGATAAGACCGTAGATACCCAACACTCCAGCCATGACCACCGGCACGATAGACTTCATCACGAGCTCCGGCCTCATCACACCCATCGACGCCACGCCTACCCCACTCTTTGCAGTTCCGTACGCAGCTCCCATACCTGAAAGAAAAGGTTGCAGGCATCCGACGAAAACCCTAGACCCACATCAACCAAACCCTCGATCCATGATCATTAATAAGCAAACAATAATCGCATAGATATAGAACTTGCTTACAGGAGAAGACAAGGGCGGCGGCAGCGCCCAGGAAGCCAAAGAATGGGGCGGTCTCATCACCGTGAGACATTTCACTTTTGCTATAAATCTGAGAAGAGAATTTCCAGTTTTTGTTTTTGTTCCGTGGATCGCACCGTCCCAGTCCTCGTATGCGAATGCCACTCTGCTCCAACCTCAGGTTCTCTAAGCCAAGCGAGGGACACAATTACAGAAACAACCTCGTCTCCCGAGGACTTGTTGGGCATTAAACTCTTTGTGGGCTTTGATTATTGAGAATCTAATAGGAAGCCCAATAAAAGTTGGGCCACATATAAATACAATACTGACCCATCTCCAGAAAAATTCAAAGTCCCAACATCTGAAACGATCATTCAAGAATGGAACAATAACCCAGAAAAAACCTGTGTTGAATGTATGTTTGTGTGCGTTGCTAGAGTTACGTTTTCAACTTAACATTCTGGAACGCATTCTACAACTCAGAAAGATATAAACACAGCTGACTCCCTAACATTAAATGCTACCCATACACAATGTGAACTCTAATATTTGGGTCAAAAAATGATACAAAGTTATAGGCATATATTTGCAGCCACAAGCATTAATGTTTGCAGAAGAACATTGTTTAGTTTTCTAATAACCTATGTACATAAAAGTGTATGCATATCTGTATAACAATATATGTGCATTACAACTACACGAGCGAGCTTACGAGTCGAGTCAAATCTTATACGAGTTTGTTCGCGAACATTAATCAAGTCAAGTCGAGTTTTGTACGAGTTGTATCATTTAATAATCGATCATTATTTCATATTCACGAACGAGCTCATTTAATAAACGAATCGAGCACGAGTCGTGTTTAACCGAGTTGAATTCCAGCTACCTGTTGAGTAGCCTGTTCAGATTACACCCCTATTAACAGCATACCACCCTTTTTAATGAAACACCAATAAAAGAACCTCCATCCCACCACTGCCAACATACGCCGAGAACTCCCCCAGACTTCTCAAAATCTTGCACATTAATGAACTCAAAATAGGTCACAATCCTTTAGATCATCAAGATTTCACGTCTGACTTGATTGCCATGTGCCTCTCAATCAATTTGTCCACAAAGGAACGGATCTGCAAGTTAAACACATGAGAACAGCTTAGAAGAAAAGAGGTACCAAATCATTCTGTTGATAATGATATCTGTTCATGCCAGAAATAAAAGACTATAACAATATCTTTTGATTTTTCAAGGTAAAAGTGTCCCATAATTATTCAAATTATCTATTATAAAACTTCAACGAAAAGCACTAGGGCACGAATGCTTTTTCATGGGAATCAGTAAAGCCGCCTTTAATGAAGACTATTTACAAGAAGAGGAAGAAATTTCCCAGATAATTGGTTCTAATATTAAGCATGTAAACGGAAATGCACACCTTGTTCCTGCGCTTGAAATCAAGAAACTCTGAAACAGCCATGAATTTCTCTGCATCACTGGCCTGCTCCATGACCTGAAAATAGAACTAAGGTAAGAAGGGGCCCAAAAAAAACATCCGTTGTGACCTCCTGTTTAACCATGCCATATCTAATCCAGCAGCATTAAATTTTCAACATTATAGAGAAGTAAAGTAGAAAGTAGGGGGGAAGATGAAAAATCAATAACCTTAGTTGCAGTTTTCTTCATAATTGACTTGTATCCCTCCTTATCAATTTTTCTTGCCTTATAAAGGGGCATGAGCAATGATGCAACATAATCTACAACAGCCTGTTTAATGCGATCTGCCCCACGAGGATGATTTTTTACAGATTCCTTGTTTACTGTAACTTGTGAGATAGAACTCTCATTTGCCAGTCTATCATGCTTCCAGGTGGGTAGTCTCCAACTTGTGTTCGAATCTTCCTCATTTGAGCAAAAGAAATCAGAATCGGCAGCAGCTGCTTGAGATTGCCATCTGTCAATGGCATGGTTGTCCTTTATCCCGACACTGCCAGCCGAATCAACCCATGCTTTAGTATAAATACTGCTGTCCACAGCCACGCTTTCCCCAGAGTGCTCTCTGAAGTTCAAATGGCTAGCAATCTCATTTGAATGGCTCCTCTGTGAGAGGTTATCCGCTGAAACTTTTGAACTATCAAAGTTCACACAAGCAGCAGAAAAATCAACTGACCAGTTCCTAACTTTGCAGTTCCTGGAGTCTATTTCTGATATACAATCTTGTCTTCCCAAAACACCACCAGACCACTTCCTTCGAGCATCAAATTCATCAATCTGGACATATTGATCCCGTCTAGCAAACTTGTGAAATGACGGTATCTTAGGTAGCTGCAACGATGTGTTACACTTGGCCTCTGACGCATATGCCTGCAACATACACGAACACTAAATTCCTCCAGCAACATCGTGAACAAATCAGAAAATCAAAGAGAGGAAAAGATTCAGATAGAAATAATAATAATAATAATAATAATAATAATAATAATAACACAAGCCTAAGACATGTTACAATATGAGCACAGAAATCCAGTGATACGGGAACCTACACTTACCAGATAAATGTGAACATTATTGAATGTTATCCAAACTTGCAATCACCTGGTAGATATTATTTTTTTTTTTTTATAAGTAATCACCTAGTAGATATTATTAACATAAGAAAAGAAAAGGCAGAATCTCATTGCATTATTTCCTAAAGAGTATCATTTATTTCTAATATCATTTATTTTCTTATCAAAAAAAAATTATTTCCTAAAGAGTATAACACAATATGACATCAACAGTAAAGACCAGATGAAATGGCCCTGTAGCTAAAATCTGGCTGTCAAACAACGATCAACCTTGATATTTAGGTTCTCCAGAAATTTACTCCAAATTGATACCGGAATTAAGTCTCAAAATACCATCACAGGACAGGAAAGCTGGTAGCATTAGCTACGATGTAAAGAATATAAATATTTAAAAGTGGAAGTGGTTGTAAATTGACTAAGCTAATAACCATGAACAATGCAATTTTTAAGGTAAGAACACAAACAGTAACTCAAAGGCACTGTAACAAATAAAGAGAAACAAACCTCAGCAGCTGCAAGTGCTGCCGCACGAGCTGCTTCTGCAGCTGCAAAGGCAGCTCGTTCTTCTTCAGAAATAGCAGTGTTGCTGTCCTCGGGCTCAGTATCCAGTGTGTCTGTTGGACCTTGGGACCTTGATGTAAACTCCAATTTTGAGTCATTTGCAGCTTCGAGTTTGACTGCTCTACCACTCACTTTCTTCACATTTGCATTCAAATGTAAATGACTTCCAGCAGATGCAAAGACCTGCAAGCCTCCTTTATTCTCTAAAGCACCATGATGTGTGTGCAGAGGCGGCTTTCCAATTAATGGATCTTTAAGAGATTTTCTCCTTGCTGAATCTACAGCACTTCCTTGCCTCAACTTTAATCCACCATTAGAAGCTTTTTCCTTGCGAAAGACTTCGAGCCACACATTAACCAGCTGACTTGCTACTGCGCGTATATCACGGCTAGTATGTACACAAACTTTTTCTTTCACTGTTTTCCCTATGCCTACATCAACATTATCAACAATTGAATAACGATTTCAACAAACACATTCCATTCATCACCATTGTTGGTATTATACTACCACTATAATGACTTCATATAAAATAATAATACAAACAAATTCATGCGGGTCATTTACACCTAAGTTATGAATGATTCGCCTCTAATCAATCCTTATTAAACTTTTATAACAAAACATTTATGCCACAATTGTATAACAATTTTTTTTTTTGCAAGTAAGAAGATATTTTATTGATAAGTTGTATAACAATTATTTCAGTATACCTCAGTTTAGCATAATTGTATACCAATTATTTCAGCATGCCTCAGTTTAACCATTCAAGTAAAGCTTCAATATTCGAAGAGCTATATTGTTGAAAATGTGAATGATTTTGTCTCGGGCAGCTTTAGTTATCAACCTCCTGAAACTTACTGAAGCAGTCTTAAGAGGACAAGCTATAAATTAAAGCCAAATCAATATTTCTTTTCTTCTTTTTCAGTACAGCCACACATTGATGAATATGTGCATGTGTTAATGCTGCATAGAAAACCAGGAAAATAAATCAATACCTGACAAGCGCACAGCAAGTAAATCAGTTGAAACAAGCACAAGTAGACGAACACAGTGCCGCAAGAGTTGAGTCCCATCCTTCCCCATTGAGTCCTGCCATAAGTCCAATAAAATATATAGAATCAGAAACTTTGTTTGACCATTAAAAACATTGGAGGATTGACAGCAAAAGAACAATTTCTAGTGAAAACTCCATATACCATATATATAGATATGGACCAATACTATAGAAGGGAAATGGTACCAGTATCCATGAGTTGAGTGTAGTAAGCCCTTCTTTGGTCCCAGCAAAGAATTTCAAGGTTTCAACGGAAAGATCCAATAACTCTTTGGCCACGTGCAATCGTCCAGCAGTGGTTTTTGCCTTAAAGAACATCTCCTGTAATAAAGCTTCCCTTGTCAAAATATGTGCTCCATCCAAAGAGTTCTTGTATAGAACATTAGATATATCGACTGCATCAAGCCTCTTGGTTATGTCCCTAACTTCATCTCTCTCAAAGTCACTGTGTCTATTTACAGCCTCCATTGCCTCTACTTCTGCAGTGTAATCATGCCCACTACTGAATATGTCAATTATACGCACTGCTTCCCGTAGCCCACTCATCATTGCACCACCAACTGTGTCAGGATGCTCCTTACAGGTGGCTTCACCAGCAAAAAACAAACAGTTATCTACAGGCCTGCCCAATAAATCATAATCTTCTCCAGATGCTCCAACTGCAACATAGGAGTAAGCACCATAGCTATAAGGATCCCTGCCCCAGTCTGTCACTACCGATGCAACCGGATCAGGAACTGAAGCCTCTCCAAAAAGTTTACGGAGAACCATTAACGCATGGTTTACATGATCAGATGAGCTCATATTTTGGAAATCTATAGCTGCCTTGCCAACCACTAAAGCTATAAGAACAGGAGCCCCAACTGTTTTCCTGACATTCCAGAACATGAAGCACTGGCCCCTCCGGTTTGTGTCCTCTGCAGTTGCTCCAAAGTAATCCACAGAATCATCCCAAAACACTTCCGGAAACTCCAAAACCACTTTATTAAGAACTCCAAAACCAAGCCGCTGGATTGAAAAATGCTTCCATTGGGGCAAAGGTGGGGAAAACTTTATGGTTTCTTCTTTCAAGCATCCAAGTGGCACTGTAACCAGGACAGCATCTCCAAAAAATCCACTGCCATTTGAAGTAGAAACTTTGACTCTATAAAACTGACTACCATTAGTTCCAGAGTCCTTGGTGTCATATGAAATATCTGTGACTGCATGGTTCAGGTGAATGGCAAGTCCTTCTCCAAGAGACTCAATAACAGTGCTGTAACCCCCTTTAATCATACAATGAGCTCCTCCAAATCCTCCATAAACATCATCTTGGTTCCAGTAGGGAAGAGATATTTGCTTAAGCCGAGCAGCACAGCCATACTCTAAGTTTGCAAAATGCCAATCCATAACCCTCCTCTCCAGAGGTGTCAAAATCTCTTCTTTAGAGCAATGCCTCGGTGGAAAACTGTCATCAACACTACCTTTTTCAGTATCAAAGAAAGCATTCACTGAACTGTGCACTTCAGTTTCTTCCCTTGTTCCTAATCGTGCCAAACGACGCCTCATAAGGGCATATTCTAAGCCATCCTCAAGAGACATTCTCATTGCATGTTCCCCCTTTTGGGCAACAAGCAACACCATATCATCAAGAAGGCTGTTGTATTCTGCTTCCAATTCTTCATCCAGATCAGCAGGAACTTTTTGACCCGTAACAATATCATAAAGAGGGCAGTCACTATTTAATACAGTCAACTCAAGGCCCAATTGAGCACAAACCAATGAGGAAGGATCTGGTCTTCTTTCAGTGGCCACATCAGCCTCAACACCAGTAATAATGCTAGCACCAAGATCCACTGGAACAGACAAAGATGAACAGTCTGTGAAGACTCGACCCCCTATCCTGCTCCTAGCTTCAAGAATGGTTACAGAAAAACCCTGACGTTGCAAATGGCGTGCAGCAGTTAAGCCAGCAGGACCAGCTCCTACAACAATGATTTTCTTTCTTAACTCTGAATCACATTGCAGAGAGTGAGTCCCCTTAATGTGATCATCTGAGGAACAAATGGTACGCAAGTCATTCTTTAGCTCAGGAGTGATGGCAGGGTCTGTTCCACTATCCAGCATTTCACATGATGGACCAGTACTTAGGCATTCTTCACGTTCTATCATATCAGATAATTCAAGTGCAACCGGAGTACCACGTCTCTTATCTTTAGTAGCTTCACACATCTGCTTTTCATTTTCAATAATAACATCACTCTTTGCTTCCATTGAAGTTTCAGAACTCTTAACCTGACCAACAATAAAAGAAACTCCATCCTCTAAATCTGCAACTGTAGCTCCAGAAGTCTCCTCAATATTTTTTTGTTTCAGAAGCTGATAGTTATGCCTAGCATTAGTTTCTGCTCTCTCCTTCTCAGAAGCAATTCCAACATTTATATAACCCTGTCAAAAGTTTCCAAGGATTAAACATAAACATGAAAGAAACCATATAGAAAAAATTACTGACCCCCCCCCCCAAAAAAAAAAAAAAAAACCTTAACCCAAATTACTGAAAAGCTAATAAGCAAAAAAAGAAAAGACAAACATTAATATTGACGAAAAGCAAGGGCAAAGCATAAATAAACAATTGATGAATTTACAAAACTTACATTATGATCAAGAAATGAATAGATCTCCCTAATAAGTGTAGCGCGTGGTGGCTCATCCTCAAAAGAAGTATCAGAGACCCCACAGTCAGCAAGTGGTAAAATGCGGCTGACATCTTTACTCCAAAGACTTAATATCTGATTCCTGCATTCCACCAAGCAATAGCTTTTAATTAGCAAAAACAGTTCCAGCTAAAAGATATTTAAAAGAGCTGTAACAGCTGAAATATTCCTGTCTGAAACAATAAGGAATTTGCAGGACCCAATCAATATTAATAATTAAATTGTTCATGAAGCTAATAAGAGAGGGTCGGAAGGTAAGTTCATCAACTTCATAGAAAGGCATGTGGAAGCCACAATATTGGAGCTCCGCTTAGAGAAGCAAATCCATGACAGTTTTAAATGCAAAAACAAAGTAATCTTGGTCAGTTATGACAAACAAGCTATAATCTAAACTTAAAAATACAAAACGAAACAAGGGCATAATGATAAATTATATATTACTAAATGTGGCACAACTAGACACATCAGGGTGTAGCCTAGTGATAAAAAAAGGAGCTTGAAATGAGTCGTAGACTCAAACATTCTGGGTTTGCTTTTCCAGCTACAATTTCCATGACCAAGTCTTTTACAAGTTTCATCTATACCTCGATACTGTAATATAATGCAAAGAGAAGCAAATGCCAGTTTCTTTATAATAAGAAGCAAATGCCAGTTTCTTTATAATAAGAAGCAAATCTCACTTGAAACTCATAAGTATATAATTTCCTTTCAGTCCAAGTCTAATAACAAGCCTAGCTAAAGACTACATGTACAAAATGTCCAACTGTGAAAGGTCTTCAATGAATAAAATGGGGCAGTGGTACCTAAAAGAATATCAACATCTTTCCAAGTCAGGTGGGAGAGAAACAGTAGAAAAAATTTTCTTTTTACAGTAAATCCTAAATAACAAAATAAGTGGGTCTAACTACTCAAAAGCACCAAAAAGAATTATCCTCTGTCCAGTTTCGAGTACATTCACCTAAAAATAACATGGGTTCACAACATGTACCATATCAAGCACATGCAAGGTAATGCAACTATAACAGAAACTAAAAAAGGTGTTTTTTCCCGGGTTAGATAACACAGAATGAAAGTTTTTTGATAAGTAATCAAAATTTTATTGAAGCACGCACAAAGCATAGCACAAGTACACGATGTATAAAAGAAACGCCTAATTAGGAATAGAAAAAAGATGCAAGGAAATCATGATTATGATTTATTGAATATGATAGAAATGTAAAACACAAACTTCATAAAAAATAGGACTTAGATTGAATATTAAAAAATATGAATATTTTAAATTAAATGAGACGTTTGAAGAAAATGACAAAATTAACTCTTATTGCAGAAAATACAAATTTCTACGAGAAGGCATCCAAAAACACTAAACAACATGCAAGCATAAAGCCAGGTTTCAAAAGATAATAACTAACCTGTACTCCAAATATTCCTGGAGGCCACCTTTCCGCTTCAAGACCTCCTTAAATTTAATCTTCTCAACTGGACCAACTGCATGAGTTTTCAGTCCAGCTGATACTGCTGCTGCACCACCATTTTCAATCTCCGCAGAAGTATTTGAAGATGTATCACACTTCACTCTTGTTCCAAAAGAATGCTCACTGTCTATAACACCCTGACTTTCGAGAAAACCTTTCTCATTTAATAAATTCTCCCAATCAGCATCCCCCTCATAAGCCATATCTCCATGCCTATGCTTCTTAGGCCTGCGTACAGCACGCTGGCCAGATGATAGCTTTTTATCTTTGCTTTTGCAATCAGGCACAGATATCATATCTTCTGGGTAATTTTCATTTTCATCTCGAGTTATAGATGGAGAAGAACCTCTACAAACCTCTTCACCGACTGAATGATAATTGTGGCTACGAACATGAATACCTTTTGACACATCTTCTGAGGTTTGATTCTGAATGAAGGGAAAAGAATCATTCTTTTGCAGAGAATCTGAAGTAAGATCTGGCTCATCGGTGCACATTTTAAGATCATCACAAGCACTGCAAGTTTCTCCCATCTTCACATGGCGAGATGAAATTTGAGAGACAAATTTTGATGACACCTCAAAAGTTTTTCTAGAAACCGAATTGCGAATTTCCTGGGAAGTGCATTTGCATGATTTGTTCAACAATTCACCTTCACAGCAAGTCTCAGAAACTTCAAGGTCTGCATTTGATACATGTGTTATCAAAACGCCCTCTGAGTGTTGGGTCAATGAATCCCTAAAACCCCTGTCAGAGTTGCCCTCGCCAAACTCATTGATCTCTTCCATCTTTTCCGGACCAGAGATAGAATTTGGCATTTCTACAACATCCTGCACCACAATGCTTGTGTTAAACATTGAACAAGGCTTTAATGTATCCTTGAATGTTCGAGTTCCCAATGCAGCCTTTTGGCTACAAGCAGCGCAATTATCCTTGAAATGAATACGAGCAAACTCTCCATTACAAACTCCATTAGAGTTTTTGTTATTTATTTTAGATCCTCCTTGAGCATTTGAACCACAAGGGTCCTCTGTAGCCTCATCTTGGATCCCTCTAGAAGGAGATATTGAAGTTGGTGAAACTGGAGGTGGAACCTCTAAAATAACTTCGGAAGATAATCGGTGTCTATTGTCATTGGGTTTCATACTCTCCAGTTTAACTGCTGAATTAGAAGGAAGCCTTCTATTTGAATCATGATTCTCTTCAACGAAGTCAGAAACTTGAGAAGAACAGTCATCAGATCTTTCATTTCTGGATTTCAAACCATTGCAGTCAAGTTTTGAGGTAGAACCAGATCTAAGTCTCCTTCCAGTCACAGGCTTAGAAACCCCCGAAACACTTTCAGAGCAAGGGCTGAAACCATCCTCCAAAGTCTCATCCTCTGTTTTCTGCTTTGAACTTGAAGATGCACGATATTTCCTAGTGCCAGATTGTGCCTTGCGAACAAATGCTGATATCGAGTCTTCCAAAGGCTCATCCACAAACTGATCAGGACCTTCCCCAGGCCACAAATTAGACTCTTGCTCCCTCCAAGAACTACACCCAGATCCCAGAGACTCTAAATCAGTTGTAAATGCAGCATAACCAGCTGTTTTCGGTACTGAGTTTATCTTGGGTTTCTTAACTTTCCCTTTATACTTGTTTGCCACCCCTACATCCATGGTCATATCAGAACCATCATCGCCCATTACATGACCTTCCTCCACAACCTTAGATATCAGTTTTTCATCCAATCCCCCATTGTTTGCAGGCCCATTCAATGATCTATCGGAAGAATCCACTACATTCAAAGAAGAACTCCTTCCCCTAACAATTCCAGATCCACCGTCTTTCTTTGGACCCCTCAACTTCTTCCTGAAACTCGCCAAAGTATCATCCATTTCGCCCAAATTTTCAGCCTCAACCTCCAATTTGACTTCTCTAACTTCAAACTTCCTGAGCCCATCACCGCCACTCTCTAACCCTGACTTGACCTTCTTAGCATTTCGGGGTCTCTTCAACTTGAGCAAAGACCCAATTGGCTCATCCTCGTCCGACTCAAAACCAATCTCAGCCGACTTCAATCTTTTCTTGGACCCGCACTTCTTATCCTCCCCATCCATTTTATAAGCCCTAAATTTTAATAAGTCCTCTATAAGCCGTTTCGTTACCGCTTAGCCCACCCTCAGTGCCCAAATCAACATGAAACGATCTGGAGTGCGAAACATATTCCACATAAAAAAACTTAAAGCTCATGTTTCGTAAAAAAATCGTCCTTCAACCATTAGAGCTATATAGTCGAGCAAGATTCAAGCTAACCCAAAATCCCCAACACCCATCAGAAACCTAAATATTCACCAATATAAGGGAAACACTAAATTTTTTGATTAGGTTTCTGTCAATCAATAGCCTCTCTGAGCTTGAATCGAGAAATACAATGGAAACGAAAAATTAAAAAGAAAGCCCTAGGGTAATCTAACAGAGTAACTAAGCCCTACAAGGAAAAGGGTGACCGAGAGAGAGAGATGGGATGCCAGACCTGGGCGCCTTGAAGCTCTAGCTGTGGTGGCATTAATGGATTCGTCGAAGGGACTCGAGTGCGCGCGTTAGCGTCTCGTTTGCGGGATTGCGAAGATCGGCTCTCAAAGTACAAACTGCGCCGCGAAGACCAGTTGAATAAAAGAATAATAAAAATAATATTGCTAAATAGAAAATAACGACCGTATTAACGAGAGAAACGTATTCTCACACGAAAATTAATATTCCTGCAATTCATATTATTATAATTAATATTCATTCAAAATATAAATTTTTATTTAATTTTTAAATCTTAACCTATTCCTCTTTTATTTAAAATAAATTTTTAAAGAATATTATAAGTGTATCGTTATCTTCTTGTCATGAAATAGATATTATTTATTCATTGTAGGATATAAGATATTTCAAATTTTCACTTATCAAAATAATATGAAATTATCAAAATATTCATATTCTTATAATTAATATCATTCAAAATAATCAGTTTTCTATTTAATTTTTGAAATCTTAACCTATTTCTATTGTATATAAAATTAAATTTTAAAGAATATTATAAATATATCATTATCTTGTTTTGAAATATATATAGTATTTATTCAACGTAAGATATAAGATATTGTAATCACAAGTATGATTATAACCCTAAAAAGAAAAAGAGTTCATCATCCTCTTGTTCTCCTGTTCCACTAGAGAGGAGGATGGAACATTGGCTCCCTTTCTCCTCTCTCTCGATTCGGTCTAGGCCCAATCCATCGTTTTCCAACGAGTGATTGTCTATATGCACTCCACCACACAACTTCTTAGTTGTTGATATACTAGTAGAGTGTAGAACCATAGCGAAAATCTCAACACTCGACTCTCACACGAAGTTTAGCTCGTGCATGACCACCACGTGCCTTGTTGAAATAGCTTCAAGTGCCATATGAGTAGTTTCTTCACTCCCAAAATCTTTTAGATCTAACCCACCTCATCTCACTATCACCAACATGTGGCCTTCACGCACCATCGTAGGCGAGTATAAAGAAATCCAGCCACCACGATTCTTGTTAATCATTGTTATATATTCTACTATGTTATCTATTTCCCTAATTGAGATTTTAAGGATAAGGATATTGGTATCTTCTACGAACATCTCAGGCCAACAAACTATAATGCACCTCCAATAATCACCGCCTCTAGTGGTGGCACCACAATTCGTACATCGAACTGTAAAAATAGTCATTTAAGATGGCGCATTCTTGTAGGGAATGGACGGAAACCAAATTTTTGATCCCAAAATCTGATTTATTTTTCTCTTTTGTATTGCGTGCATTTGTTGTAATTGGATGTTTGTTAGGGAATCACACCCCTTCTTCATGCACCTCAATCTATTTATGTTAATGAAATTCTCGCTTCAGGAAACAAAAAGATATATGATATTTTAAAATTTTTCGTTTATCAAAATAATATGAAATGATCATAATGTAATATTTGTTACATTAAATTGATACTATTTATTATGATTTATTGAATAAATATATTTTTTTTTCAAGCCTTTTCAGTTTAGTGAAAAATCATGGAAGGTGTAATGTTAAATAAATCAACAAGTGTGATCGATGTTAAAGAATAATTAATAGATTTAGTTGTCTATTGAGCTGTTTAAAAGTTTTTTTCTAAAATTTTGAATTTCGTATCGTACCAGCTGGTACGGTTGAAATATACTATTTATGTGGCGTAGCTGGTACAGAAAAGGGTATAGTTTCGTACCTGTCAGAATTTCGATCGTTTCAGCCCGTACCAACCGATATTTTAATCTTTACTTTTTTCTTCTTATTTTTTTCATTTCTTCAAACTGCAAACTCATTTTTTTACTCCCAATTTAGATCAGACTATTTATAATTTATATATAATTTATTCATATATAAACAATTCTGAAACAGTATCCAAAATGGTACCGGTACAGAAATATCTCGTCTTAATGTCTCAACCTAAACGGTCACCGGTACGGTATTCAGAACATTGGTTTTTTCTCCCGCTTCAAGTCTTCAACATAAGTTGTTTTGTGAGATTGATAGACAGGCCCCAATTGAATTCGGAAAGTGTTCCATATCATCTAATCATTACAACTTTATCAAATTCTCATACAAAATATAATAAACAATTCAATTTTTTCAACTCACAAAATAATAATAATATTAAAAAATAATATTCTAACAATATTTGTTTTAACTTTTATATTTCATCTAAAACCATATCATCTCATATCTAAATCCAAACCAATTCAAAATTTAGTTAAGAGAAATTCAAAAAAAGTTTGAGATTGTATGAATCTTTTTTACATATATTATGACTTTTGTTAAAATAGATAGAACAATTTGAATAATGTCTTTTTAAATATGTTTTATTTCGGAATTTGCAAAAACATTTATTTTAGGTTATTTTTTATAGATGTTTGGATTTAAGTATAAGATTAAAAAATACAGCTTAAAAAAATAAAAAATACATGTTTTAGAAAAAAAAATTAAGTAAGAGCACTGACATTGGACTATTCAAATGACAGTCAAGTCCAAATTTTGACTAAGTTTTCCCAAAATCAGTTACATTGGACTAGCCAAATCACTTCAAGTCAAGTTATGAGCTACAATAAATAGAAAACAAAAGTCATATTTGGTGAGTTACTATTCACAACCCAAAAGAATATTTTAATAAAAATTATTTCATTTATCTTATTTTCTTTTATCTTTCTCTTCCTTTATTCTTCATGTTAAATAGTTTTAGACAGTAAAAAATAAATTATTAATTGATATATATAGTGTATTTGTAAAATATTAAAAATATTATTAAAATATATAATAATATATTATTATTTTGATTTTATAATGGTTAATCCAATGCGAATTAACCTCTTAAAAGATTTTGGATTTAGCCAAAACCTCAAGTTTTCAAAGTTTTAGTCAAGATTTGGATTTGGCACCATTGCCAATGTTCTAACTGGCCGAATTGTTTCGAGACAAAGACAAGTGGTCACGGGCGATTTCCCTTTCTTATCAACGGAGACTATCGGTAATGTGCAAAAATCAGAACAAAAAAGACTTATACTCAATTTACCGTTTATCTCAAAAGTTTAGATTTTCTTAAGGAAAATTATCATCATTTATTCATTAAATAAACTTACATCCATGATCGGATACATGCACACATATCAACCATTACCTCAAAAACCAGTTAATGCATTTGGAGCTCTACCAGTACACTATTTTCTTTTGTAACTGGTCTGATCTTCACTACTACTGATACTCTTTACAGACAAACGTCCAAGAGACAACATTCTGCCTAAACAGAAACTCAACCTTACCCTTCAGAAACTCAATGCCTCAACCTAAACGGTCACCGGTACGGTATTCAGAACATTGGTTTTTTCTCCCGCTTCAAGTCTTCAACATAAGTTGTTTTGTGAGATTGATAGACAGACCCCAATTGAATTCGGAAAGTGTTCCATATCATCTCATCATTACAACTTTCTCAAATTCTCATACAAAATATAATAAACAATTCAATTTTTTCAACTCACAAAATAATAATAATATTAAAAAATAATATTCTAACAATATTTGTTTTAACTTTCATATTTCATCTAAAACCATATCATCTCATATCTAAATCCAAACCAATTCAAAATTTAGTTAAGGGAATGTTTAGTTAAGAGAAATTCAAAAAAAGTTTGAGATTGTATGAATCTTTTTTACATATATTATGACTTTTGTTAAAATAGATAGAACAATTTGAATAATGTCTTTTTAAATATGTTTTATTTCGGAATTTGCAAAAACATTTATTTTAGGTTATTTTTTATAGATGTTTTGATTTAAGTATAAGATTAAAAAATACAGCTTAGAAAAAATAAAAAATACATGTTTTAGAAAAAAAATTAAGTAAGAGCACTGACATTGGATTATTCAAATGACAGTCAAGTCCAAATTTTGACTAAGTTTTCCCAAAATCAGTTACATTGGACTAGCCAAATCACTTCAAGTCAAGTTATGAGTTACAATAAATAGAAAACAAAAGTCATATTTGGTGAGTTACTATTCACAACCCAAAAGAATATTTTATTAAAAATTATTTCATTTATCTTCTTTTCTTCTCTCTTTCTCTTCCTTTATTCTTCATGTTAAATAGTTTTAGACAGTAAAAAATAAATTATTAATTGATATATATAGTGTATTTGTAAAATATTAAAAATATTATTAAAATATATAATAGTATATTATTATTTTGATTTTATAATGGCTAATCCAATGCGAATTAACCTCTTCAAATATTTTGGATTTAGCCAAAACCTCAAGTTTTCAAAGTTTTAGTCAAGATTTGGATTTGGCACCATTGCCAATGTTCTAACTGGCCGAATTGTTTCGAGACAAAGACAAGTGGTCACGGGCGATTTCCCTTTCTTATCAACGGAGACTATCGGTAATGTGCAAAAATCACAACAAAAAAGACTTATACTCAATTTACCGTTTATCTCAAAAGTTTAGATTTTCTTAAGGAAAATTATCATAATTTATTCATTAAATAAACTTACATCCATGATCGGATACATGCATACATATCAACCATTACCTCAAAAACCAGTTAATGCATTTGGAGCTCTACCAGTACACTATTTTCTTTTGTAACTGGTCTGGTCTTCACTACTACTGATACTCTTTACAGACAAACGTTCAAGAGACAACATTCTGCCTAAACAGAAACTCAACATTACCCTTCATAGAAAGAGATGACTCATCAACCTCTTTAGACAAATGTCCAAGAGACGGACTCTTTTTTTTTTTACTAAACAATAAGGAAAACAATAAGATATATGCGAAAAATGAAAGATTACAGTTTGGACCACCTCTAGTAAACTACAGACTCTGTGATGGCGCGTGAAGGCAATACGCTTATTTCTTTTCAGCCACAAAAGTCAAATCTGAAATATCTTATGGTAGCGATTCCAGTGATCCAACGCGGGTGGTGAGAAAAGCTGCTTAAAGGGTGGCACATGAGGACCACACGCAGTTGTGAGCGGCGCGTGAGGACCAAGCGCGGTAATTATCTCAAAAGTTTAAATTAATAGAAAGAGATAAATTTTATTATTTGTATTATATTTTTAATATTCCTCATCAAATGTGGGTCAGACTCTCATTCAGTGAGTGAGCCAAACACATTATTTTTTAATATTATTTTTAATTTAGAATTTGAAAAAGTTAAATTGTTTATTATATTTTGTGTGAGAGTTTAAGAAAATTGTAATGATTAAATGAGATGAGTTGAGAATCTTTTTATATCCAAACCAGTCTTGTAGCCATTGAATTGCATCCATAAATAATAGTATCCGTAAGAATATTATGTTAATTTGCTTTTCTTTTTTAATTTGAAAATTTGAAAAATTAATGATCTTGTGAATAAGAATATTTAGTTAATTGCTTAGAAAAAAAAAAGAATATTCTGTTAATTTGTTTTAAGCCGAGTTTGGACATAAGAATGTATCACTCAAATCGAATTTAATCATTCACAAAAACTCAACTTGAGTCGGGCTCGAATTACTCGAGTTGAGCTCAAACTTGAGCCAACCTTGACTGGTCATTGTTCGCTCGAATTAAGTTAGATTTCAACCTTGATTCAAAATGATATATAGTAATTATATAAATCAGTATACCCTACGGACAACGAAATTAAATATTAATTGTTGGAGAATGTAAATTCCATCATTAAATTGTCTAGTTTCTCATTTGACATCACTTTCAATGAATCATCTCATTAACAAGAAAAACTGATTTTTTTTTAATATTCTACCTATTTGGGCTGCGTTCGGATGCTGAAATGATATCAGATGATATGAGTTGATTTACGAATCATAATGTTTTATGGGTGTCATTGAGATGTGTTTAAATGTAAATATGTTGAGATGAATTTAACTTTTTCATATAAAGTTAAAAAAGTAGCGAGTCTCATTAATAATTGGATTGAGATGAGTTGAACAACCAAACAAAGCGGGCTAAATAATTTACAAAATATGTAGTAAAATATAATTTTTTTTTCCATTTTATTTATCCTTTGTAATCTAAGTTGATGGCTTAAAATTCAAACCGAATTACATGAAGAGAATCTACTCATTAGAGTAATAGCTAAATGCCTTTGCAATCTAAAATTTGGCTAATAATCCTTTAAAATTGTCTGCATGAAAGAGGTAAAATGATTTGTATTTGCCTTGAATGTTATAGTATATCTCCAAATATATATGTTACTATTCACTCTCAAATTTATTAATTTATGTTATTTTCTCTCTCATCTCTTTTCCACACACTCACACTCAAACTCAAACTCTCTTATCTATTCTCTGGATAGGTTTATATATTTTGATGTGTAGATTATTAGAAATTATGAAAAGTAAAGTAAAAAATTAGGTCAAAAAATATAAAAGATATACATTAACGAGTAGATAAAAAAATTTAAAATTTTAAAACATAATAATATTTTATTATTATAGCTACTGATATACTAATTCAATGTAGGATATAAATTATTATGGATAGACAAAATGAAAAAATTGACATTTATAATTAGTCCACGTTTGATACAAGAAATGTTTCATCTCATCTCATCTCATCATTACAATTTTTTAAAATTTACACACAAAATATAATAAACAATTCAATTTTTTCAAATCTCAAAACAATAAAGATATTAAAAAATAATATTTTACTCAACTAAAAATAATATTTTACTCAACTTTCATCTCAACCCATCTTATTATCTAAACCGTACCTTAGACTTTAGCTACAGTACTACTAATGATCTTAGGAAAAGGTTAAGACCCAAGCCCAAATTTCACATAGAAACATTCAGCTCCGTTCAGATTCAGAAAGTATTTTATCTCATCTCATCATTACAATTTTCTCAGATTCTCACACAAAATATAATAAACAATTCAACTTTTTCAAATCCTAATTCATTTTTTTCAAATCCTAAAATAATAATAATAATATTAACAAATAATATTTTAAAAATATTTTTTTCAACTTTCATATTTCATCTAAGGGTGGCTCTACAGCCACCGCTGGGAGCCACCAATAGTGTAAAATGTTGTGTTTTTTTATTTTATATTTTTATACATATATTTTTTAACACTGTAAATATTTTTTAAAAAAATAAAAAAATTATAATATCATTAAAAAATACTTACTTAATCATTAAGTAAAAAAATATATTAAAAAAATTAAAAAAAAATATAGCGAGACCGGAAGCGATGAGAGTAGCTTTACTCTTCATCTAAAACCATTTCATATTATCAAAGCAGCTCAGATTCCCGCAATGACCCGTGTGCTCCTCTCACCCATATTCATAGTCCAATCGGCCCAAATGATATCAGATTCATGGTCCAATCAAGTTCACTTCCAATATTGTATCGAACAAAACACGTTATTTATCAGCATCCTTTTTCTTTCTTTCTTTTTTTTAATTCAATCAGCATCCTTTTTTATGTAACATCAAGTCATCGGTACTAAACAATCAAAAATAATTTTAAACAATTTAATTTCACGTTAAGAGAAAACAATTAAAAGAACAACTAATAAACCGTGATATTCTATTGGATGCAAGGTCTAATTAAGTCCACTAAACGATAATGAGTATATAGAATGGGATAATGATATTTTTACACTTAATTTACTATTGCTTTATTATCCTTCTGTTTTTTTTTTTCTTTTTTACTATTTGGATCTGGATTAAAAATCTCAAAACATGAATTTCTTCCATAATTTAAAAGAAAATAAGTTTAATCAACAAACGTAATTATTTAATTTAATTAAAAATAAATTCAATTTTTTTTTTTTTATAAAACTTGACCTTCTTTTGCTCTTTGAGTCAATTTTTATAAAATTGAGTTTATTTTGAATCAGTTTACATGATTACGTTGGTTGATTGAATTTATTTTCTAGCAAAAGTAACAAAATAACTAGATAATAAAGTAGTAGTAAATGAGGTGTAAAATATCGTTTTCCTATAAAATATATATATATATTTTTTTCAATAAATCTTCACAACCTCTCAACACTTAACACTCCACATTATTTTTAATTATTATTATTTTTTTTATTTTATCAAATATTTATTATATGAATAATGAATAAAAAAATTGAAATAATTTTAAAAAAATAAACACAAAAAGTTTTTTAAAAAAATATTAAAAATTAAAAAAATGTGGAGTGTGGAATGTGGTGGAAGTTGTGTAGCAAAAATCTTCTTTTTTTTTTTAAAGAGGAAAAATATAGAGATACCACTCGGGCCAAGAGGCAAACCCACAATTCACAAAAATGGAATGACGTGGCACCCCTCCGGCGAGGAAGTTCAAAAGCTTGAAGAAGAGATGATCCCACTTTGTTGTTTATTTTATGAAGAAAAAATCTATTCATCATTTATTTTTTTATCATTCTTTTATCATTCTATAATATGACATTAGATGATAAGTTTACAAATAAAATATAATATATAGTCTCTAATCATTTAATATCACATCATAAGATAATAAGAGAATGATAAAAATTGAGATGATGAGTAGCATTACTCCTTCATCAATATATCCACGTTCTTGGCATGTATGGTTGCCCAAGGATCGGAGCACCTACCTATGCTATTAATCTGTTTACCGATAGAATATATAGTAGGTTTATAACAAATGGTATCAGAGACAATTCACGTATGCGGTCCATGTTGCAATCGTGCGATACGAGGGGTGATGTTGGCATGTTAGTGTTCATCCGGGGCTAGGAAAGACCTAGCGCACAACAAGCCTGTGTGAGCACCGAGGCAATCGTGGACGTCGGCTGGGGAGCGTGGTGGTTGTTACGATCCCACGTCGACTAAGTATGAGATTGGTTGGTAGTTTATAAGCCCCTGTGCACTATTTTCTTGAAAGTCAGTTTTCAAGAGTGAGTTCTACCTAGTGAGTTCATAACAAAAACTGTATAATATTATTAGAATTATTGCTGGTTATTAGCATAAGAATTACAACCACCTTTGACCGAATTTCTAATTTTTAAAATTTGATGATCCAATTGATTTTATTTTTGGAAAAAATAAACTCGACATTTAAAATTACAATGGAAAAAATTAAGTACTAATTGACAAATTCGTTGAATTAATTAACTATGTTCATGTCATTAATTTGTTATGGCCATCATGAGTACTTACGTAGCATGGTTGTTGGTCCTAACATTTATAATAGATATTAGTTTTCAACTTCATCTTGCCTTTAATTCTTCACTGCTTGCTGTGATTCTGTAAGCAGACAAAACATGATGAGCTTTGTGATAATTTATTCCTCAAATCGCACGTCGAGATTAATCGTGCAGCTTATATATATATATATGATGTTGGTTTAAAGTATACTGTTTGGTAAGAGAATAACGTGACCAAAATTAACATTACGAGAAAATAATATTGCTCGACCAACCCCTTCGGATTGCGCTATTGCTAATCTAACCTCCAACATAAACCAAGTATTTAAATAACGACTTGATCATTTGTCGAGTACCCAACTGATGAATTCATATGAAGTACTCCACGATAACGAACGTCGTGATCACACCCAATTACGTACCAAATAAATGCCTATAAAAAATCTTTTTCATTTTTTAACAACATTGACCCAATGCAAAGGATAACGTATGGGAAAAGAACTATCACTAGGGAGAGTGAAGATTCTTTATATATTAATTCATATGAACTATCTGTATGGATCGAGTTCACGTTGTTTGAAACCGGCCATCATATCATGGATATTAGTATTCAAGTTGAGATTTACATAATATAAAATATTTATCTAACTCTCTTTGATCGAATTGAACAAAAACTTGAAGAGCTTCTTTATTCCATGATTCGTATTTAAAGGAGAGAGTTTCTTTTCTAAGATAATTTGACATGTTTAATGCCCTTTAGTTATATAAAATAATATTTGAAAACTCTAGTACCCTCTATAAAGATATATAGTTTCCTTTTTTTTCTTTATCTCATTTATTTGTGTTCTATTCTACCAAATACCAATCTCTCTTCTTATTGTTCTTTTCTTTATTTTTGAAATTTGCTGTAAAGCATGATCTACAATCTCATTATAATATGCTTACATATTGTAAAACATAGTTTTTGTAATTCTCTTCTCTCGCACATACATTTCACTATTCTTTATTGTGTTATTTTTTTGAATTATTCTATTCATAAGTTAATGAATAGATCAGCACATTATCCAAATCATTTTAATGGTAAGATTTGATTGATTAATATTTAAATTTTAAAATTTATCTTTCAAATTAAAATATTCTACGTAAGGCACGTACGTGATGCATGTGACGATTAGACCCATGATCTCAACATCAAATTTTGTTACTAAAAGAAATGATATTATAAAGAGATGGCATGCCAATTGAGCTCTAACTCAATTAATGTAAATCCATACCCTTGGACTCTCTTCCAAAAGACTCAAAACAACTTCAATAGATTTTACGCTCACTGATTAACATCAGTGATCTTTATATGAGGAGTTCCAAATCTATGCATTTGCGATAAAAGTCATGAAACAAGCACCATAGCTAAGAATAAGCAAGAGAATAAAATGTGATATCGAATACATTATCATAAAATTCACACTAAAAGAATTATTCAATGCCTAATTATTTACTTATTTATTTTCTTGCTGAATAGATTCAATGCTTCGTTATAAGAAGGAAAGAAACATAAAGAGAGAGGATTATGATCAATTAATCGTCATCCTAATAAAGTTGACTTGCATGATCCTTGATGTGACCTCCATTCTACAATGATTGGGTAAGGATTAGCTCACGAAGTAGAATTTTGATAAGCAAATGTTGGGCCCACAACCTACTCTTTCTCTCTCTCTCTCCACAAGTATTTAAGACCAAGACAATCCGACATTCTCTGCACTCGACCAAGACAAAAAGCAATACACAACAAGAAGAAGGTATATACTATATACAAGTTTACAACACCAATGGCACGAACTCATGTGATGCTTTCCTTCCTCGCCTGGCAGCTGATCCTCCTCTCTGCCAAACCTTATCTTACCGACGCCGCTGGCGGCCGCTGGCAACTCTTGCAAAAGAGCATCGGTATTACAGCCATGCACATGCAACTCCTCAAAAACGACCGCGTCATCATTTTCGACCGCACCGACTTCGGTAATTCGAACCTGTCCCTACCCGGCGGTAAATGCCGAACCGTCCCGAAAGACTGCACTGCTCACTCTGCCGAGTATAGCGTCATCACCAATACCTTCCGAGCACTTTTCGTCCAAACAGACGTTTGGTGCTCCTCTGGGGCAGTCATGCCCGATGGCCGTCTGATCCAAACCGGTGGATTCAACAGTGGTGAACGAAGAGTCAGGACATTCGTACCCTGCACCGGCTGTGACTGGACAGAGATACCCAACGGATTAGCAGCTTCGCGATGGTACGCCACTAATCATATTCTTCCCGGCGGACGGCAGATTATAATCGGCGGGAGAAAACAGTTTAATTATGAGTTTTATCCTAAGAGCAGTGGCGCACCTAATTTGTATAGTTTGCCATTTCTATCGCAAACCAACGACGCAAACATAGAGAACAATCTGTACCCATTTGTATTTCTTAACGTTGATGGGAATTTATTCATCTTCGCAAATAATCGATCTATTTTGCTCAACTATGCCGCCAACAAGGTCGTGAAGACGTACCCGGAAATACCCGGCGGCGATCCGAGGTGTTATCCGAGCACTGGCTCGGCAGTGTTGCTTCCACTCAAGAATCTGCAAGCCACGTCCGTAGAAGCTGAAGTTTTGGTTTGTGGTGGAGCTCCAAAAGGGGCCTACACCCAAGCCAACAAGGGTAACTTCGTGGAAGCTTTGAACACCTGCGCCAGGATCAAAATCACCGACCCAAATCCCCAGTGGGTCATGGAGACCATGCCTAAGGCCAGAATCATGGGCGACATGACTCTGCTTCCAAACGGAAACGTCTTGATAATCAACGGCGCATCGGCAGGGGCGGCTGGATGGGAAATCGGTCGAAACCCAGTCTTGAATCCTGTCATTTACCGACCTGACAACAAGTTGGGTTCACGTTTCGAGCTGCAAAACCCGAGCACGATACCTCGGATGTATCATTCGTCGGCCATTTTGCTTCGGGATGGTCGAGTTCTCGTTGGTGGCAGTAACCCTCATTCGGGTTACGTATTCACCAACGTGCTGTACCCTACAGAACTAAGTTTAGAGGCATTTTATCCTCCATATTTGGACGCAAAATTCTCAAATTTGCGTCCACAAATTGTATCACCCCCTTCCCAGACCAAACTTAACCCTGGCAGAAAGCTAGCGGTTCGCTTTTCAGTCGCCGGAGTTCTGGCTCGAAATCTGGTCTCTGTGACAGTGGTGTCGCCGTCTTTTACCACGCACTCGTTCTCCATGAATCAAAGGTTGCTGGTACTTGGTGCGGAGACGGTGACAAATCTTGGGAATTCTACGTATGAAGTCCAGGTTACTACACCGGCCGGCTCGGGCTATCTTGCACCATCCGGATATTATCTCCTCTTTGTGGTTCATCAAGATATTCCTAGCGAGGGAATCTGGGTCAAACTACAGTGACAAACAGTACTACTGAGGTGTTTTCTTTTAAATTTGATCGGTTTGAAAATAAAAATGTTGGAGAAAATAATATTATTGTTCCAGGCCGCCAGTTCATTATAAACACAATAATTTGTAAATCGCATGCAGAATTGTAATATATATATTAGTACTGATCAATAAAGTCACGAGTATTAATTTTCTTAATTCATCTTTGTGTAAGGCTAGGAAACAAAAAATAAAAAAATAGGGGAATTATTTCCTTCAAACTCATCAATTTTTTTAGAATTAATTAATTATTCTCATTGATCCTTTGAACATACGAGCTAGAGCACAAAGAGGACTAACGACATGAACACATCCTCCTTTAATTAATTATATCTAACAACCCTTTTATCTCATTATTAATCTAACATGCTCCTAAGGCCTCGTTTGAATACATAAATACTCTCAACCTATTTCATATCATCTCATTATTATAATTTTTTCAAATTCTCATATAAAATATAATAAACAATTCACTTTTTTTCAAATTTCAAAACAATAATAATATTAAAAAATTATATTCTAATAATATTTTATTCAACTCATCTAAAATCATATCATCTCATCTCATCTCATTATCCAATTAAACGAGCCCTTAATCATGTTGGCAACCAACTAGCTAGCTATTTACTGCATGCATCTAAAAATAGAGGAGCACTCTTTGAATGTTTCGTGCTAAATCTATAAGATCAAATTAATACTCTCGACCGAATGATCTCATTTTAGGGAAATTTTGTAGCACACGGCCGGCCCAAAAGAGTTTATCTATATATTGTACTTAAAAGAGCAAAATAGAAGGAATATTAAAAAAAATGGAAAAAGTAAAGTAAAAGTAAGTATATACTTATGTATATAGGTTGTGGTATCTCCTCATGCATGCGGAAATATGGTACTTGACGTAATTGGTAGATTATTTTGTGCTCTCGATCTTGTATTGCAATATGGTAGTGCCTTAAATTTGTTTTTTAAGCTTGCAAGTTGTCTAGTTTTGCCTTTTGTACGTTGATGCAAAGCCGAAGCGCTCATTAATCTTACAGGTTTGAGCCATGAGAAATGATATTTGATGTTTTAGATTAATGTGCAAGTCACGAGCATTTTTTTTGAAAAATATAGATAAATTTAAGACGAAAAAAAAAAATTTTTTTAATAATAAATTCTATTTTTTTTTATCAAATAGAATGTGCGAAACTTGCGTACTCTTAAATTATATCGTCTTGTGTGTCTACCATTACTTGTTATATATATATATATATATATATATATAGTTCTTTGACATGATACGGTTTTGACATTTGTATAGCTAGCATCGTACGTACAAATATCAGATCATATATATATGTCCTCTTAATTTTTTTTTCTTCGGCATTTTGTTTTAATTATGAAAGGTTAACTTACCAAAAAAATATTTTTAATTTGATCTCTTAGAAAAAAAATGTTTGAATTGACTCCTTCAAAATGAACATGGAGTAGTCAGGAATTGACCATTTCGTTTCAGTGGCGCGTACGTACGTATGTGGACAACGATTTATAACTTAATAAGAACTGATCCCGGTCCTTCTGTGACGCATGAACGGCATGCAGTAGACCAAAACAGATATTAACAATTTTTTGCATTAATTTCCAATCAACTAAATAAAATTCATGAAGAAAATTATGTTTCTGAGATTTATATATATATATATTTGTACGCACACCTCATTAGCGAGCTAGACGTTCCATATTTAATGATTTGGTGAAGTGCCTAGCTAGCTAAATCTCACGAGCACGTTCGATCTAGACATTCCAATTTATATTAATAAGCTGGTTCAAACCAGCTTCATTAATTATATATAGAGAGACTTTCAAAGATGATCAGTTCATAACATGACCAAAAAAACATAGCACTATTCGCAACTAATTTTTGTTACAAATAATCATTTCGCTGAAATTAACTGGTCGCAAATAAACAGTTTTCTTATAATATATACGTACGTACCTGCCATCGATCTCCAATGCATGACTAGTACTAACCTTAAACCATACGTACATATATATATATATATATTATATACACACACGATGAATATAATAACAAATTTAGTAAACTCACGAATTGAGGTAACTTGATGTGAAGGTATATTGTAAGATTGTAAAATTACTTTTATTATAAAGTACGTAGATTATATCATTAGGTATCAAAATACCCACTGCAGTGTTGAAAATGGCAAGTTGCGAACAATACTTCACCATAACTTTATGAGATCCATCTCTAACAAAATTTAACGTATCACATCAAGTCACATCAATTAATTTGTGAGTTTATTTTTGTGAATTTTCTTTATAGTTGTAACACTATTATTATAGCAAATTTGATCATTTCTCGGTCTTTTATAATAATAATAATGATATTATTATTATTATTATTAATTTTATATATATATATATATATATATATATTATGTGAGATATGGCAAAGCACTTCTTTTTGATCTACTTGTAATTTGGCTAATTGTTTCGCCTACAGTTTCCTGGAAATTAACTGGCCGGCCGGGTTCTACTTTTATATGCCAGAACGTGAATTCAAAAGGGAGAATGGAGATGCATTCTGATGATCAGCATAAATCTTCTTTTTTTTGTCTTTTGTTTTGATGAACAGTTTGTCATGATTAACAAGGTGTTTAAAGAAATGGATCTCGATAGTACGTTCAGCCGCTTAATTCTTAATGAACACAGACTGCCTAAGAGGAATATTTCCCAATATTCAAACCAAATGATCTCATTTTCTTCGTGGCCAAGCTATGATCCCGAATAGCAAAAATATGGAATAATTAATGCGCTTTTAATTTTTTCATTTTATATTAGTTTAAAAATAATAAATGTGGCCCTAAGACATAATTAATTAATTAGACATATATAGAAACTAAGCTTAAATAGATATTTAACCCATAGTGTATTAATATTCCTGATCAGTTTATTCGCGACAACCTTTTCGTAAGTTGGCTTTTAAATAGTCGATCATGTATCTGGTGGGAGAAAAAATATGCATGTTGTACTTACGTTTTGCTAAAAATGTCCAATTTATTGATCAGTTGGAGAAAACTAGTCACCTACGAAAAGACACTTAGCTTGAAATTTATACGATAACATGATCTGGTCTTTATCCCTTTTAATTTCCTACCTAGCTAGCTAGCGTTATATATTAATTATATATTTTTTCGATTTTAAGAAAAATGTTTTTATTTTTTAGTATAAAATGCTAAATGCTGAATAACATATAGTCATATATAAAAAGAAAGAGAAAAAATATCATATCTTCATCGAAAGAGATGGTGGAATAATAAAATGGTCCGTAGATGATGATCATATATATGCTAATTAAGTCGTTAACAAATATACATTCTGTGTACACACACATGATGACATTATACAATAATATCTCTTGTCGGCAACAATTTTGTTTGTCTTGCCTTTTATTAATTAATTTATTTTTATTCCCCAAATTTGAAGTCATATTCCTATTGAAGATACTCATCATACAACACACAACAGTACTACCGAAGACCCAACATCTACTATGAGGGAAAGAATCCTCAAGGATAGGGCTAAGAGGGGTATCGGGCCTAGGCCCACGCACAGGACCTGGGGTGGGTCGGTCACCAGGCCCAGCCCACATCTAGGACCTGGGATGGAACGGCCCGGCTAGGAAGTTCAAGATGAGAAAAGTCAGGTCAGATGTTCTGACAAGACAAAGGGGTAAACGGCGTAACCTGGCACAGGATCAGGACCACTAACCAGGGGGCACTTGACCCTGACAGGGCAGTCTGGTAATCGAGGCTGATCGGCCATCAGGGATATCCTCGCCCCTAACATAGCCACCTTGGGGCCACGCCACATTAAATGAGTCGAAGGTAAGCACGCCACAGGGGAGCCACATCATGAGTCAAAGGCAAGCAAGCCATAGGGGAGCCACGTTGCATTTAATGCACGTGGGGGTTGGCACGCAACTAAGCGCCTACCTGAATGCCTGCAAAGATCCAGGCAAGGATTGGCAAGATTGGCGTGGAACATGGTTCAGTAGGAACGTGGGATCATGGTAAGGAGTAGCCACCGGTTGTTGTCACCTCGGGATCCTCCCCGATCAGGTATAAATACCCCTCTCTTCACCAAGAGGAGGGTTATTCTCTCACACTTGAACATTGTTGCTATCTCATTCTAATCTCTATTATTTCTTCTTCTTCTTTCACAAACTTAGACTAACTTGAGCGTCAGAGGTATCATGGCTCCCGAGCTCCCCTGTTCTCCTCCTTGCAGGGAAGAGCTCGAGCACTGCCAGTGTGGAGTGGTCCAAGCATGCAAAACACGACATCAACAGCTACAAAACCATATATTGCAATCGAGCCACATAAGATCACCAAAGACCCAACGGGGACAAAACCATATAATATAGTAACCTAGCCCCAAATCCTTTGTTTGTATTGACCCATACCCTGTTATTGGTTCCTTAATTTGTAACGTTCCAATCCAGCTTGCATTTTCCATACTTATCTCTATACATACTCTATATATATAATGGAAGAATTTATGCACTACACTACCATCCTACTCTTATCTTACTTATATATATGTAAGATGTGTCATATTTATCATCATTGGATGATCTTTTATGAGATGAAAATAGGATGAGAGTTTGGAGTATAACATTACTCATATATAATAGTAGACTCTCATGCTTGCGTTCACGGTGTGAGACATTTACACAAACACTTGACTACATATATTTGCCTTTAATTCCAAGGGGTCAAGAATGCTAGAGTTTCTAAAATTTTAAGCGAAATAAATAGACGCATAAATACCTTTTATAATGTTGGATATATTTATATATATATATATATAAATATATTACTATGAGTTTTGCTACACATAAACTGGTGTCTTAACACACACTTAATAATGGGACCATTATAACTTTTAAAAAAATTAAAACACTAATAATTAATTTTTTAACATGGTTGATGTGGAAAGTTTCCACATTAACGGCATTTTGAGTGTGTAAAAAATGATTTACAAATAGATCTTCTCATATTTTACTATACCAACATGCAACATATATTCACGTGTTTTTTGAAAATTTTCACGGATAACAATATATTAAATTTGCATAACCTAATTTCTATGTTTATCTTTCTTCTCTACTGAATCTTAAAATCAGGACTGAAACTCTAATAATAGAATAAAATAATAATAAAAATAATATTAGAAAATATCGCCCGAGGTAACGAGAGAAAAGCATTGTCAGATGAAAAATAATATTCCTACCATTCATATTATTATAACTAATATTTATTCAAAACAATACATTTTTTACTTAGTATTTATATCTTAACCTATTTCTCTTTTATTTGAAATAAATTTTTAAAGAATGGCATAGGTATATCGTTATCTTCTTGTTATGAAATAGATATTATTTATTCATTGTAAGATATAAGATATTTCAAAATTTTCATTTATCAAAATAATATTAAATGATCAAAATATTCATATTCTTATAATTAATATTCACTAAAAATAATAAATTTTTTATTTAATTTTTAAAATAAGATTTTGAAGAATATTATAAGTATATCATTCTCTTCTTGTTATGAAGTAGATAGTATTTATTCAATGTAAGATATAAAATATTTTTATCCCAAGTGTGCTTACCTATGTTTCTCTCTTTAGAGAGGAAAATTCCTGCTTCTTTCTAAAAAGGAAAAGAGTCCATCATCCTCTTTGTCCTGGCGGAGCTTTGGCTTCCATTATCCTCTCCATTCATTTTTCAGCACCACCCATTTTATATATAGGCTTTTCTCTTAATTGTTTCTAATGTTTTATCTCCATCAGTTCGGTTTAGGGCCAATCTATCGCTTTTCAACGATCGATTATTAATATGCACTCCACCATGCAACTCCTCAGTTATCAATATCCTTATACACTGCAGAGCTGCAAAGAAAATCTCGTTGCGTGACTTTCACTCGCGACTTAGCCCACGCATGATCACCACGCCCCACACTGTTAAAACGCCTCAAACGTATACACACGTCATGCCAGTACTTAGTTTCATCAACCCAAAAATATTGTAGATCTGACCCACCTCCATCTCACTATCACCGGCATGTGGCCTCCACATGCCGTCATAGGTGAGCGTGAAGAAATTCGGCCATTGCAATTAGGGCCAGTCAATGCTATATATCTCATTATGTTCTTGCTTTTCCTAACTCGTATAAGACTCGTGTAACTTAATTATCATTCATGAACAAGGTTGTATAAAACTTCGTTTGGCTTATTAGCTCGCTCACATATTAACACAAATAAATATATTATCTTTGTATATAAAGATGCATCATGTTATATATTTATATATAATATGATATATGGTATATATAGTAATTATGAGTGAACTATATACGCATGTGCGTGTGTATAGTTCACTATTTTATTAGTATAAGTACTGTATAAATATTACAAACATATATATTAGTATATATATATTCCTATACAAGTACATGAATTTATTAACGTTGGATAGAGTCAAGTAGTCTTGTAGCCATTTAATTGCATTTGTAAATAATGGTATTAGTAAGAACAAACTATCTAATCGTAGAATGTAAGTAAGAATATTTTGTAATTCTTTTTCAAAAAAATTCAAATTTTGAAAAATGATATGTAGTGATCAGTAAGAATAGTCTATTAATTTGTTTTTAGTTGAGTTTGGACATAAGTTTAATGCATTATCCAAATAGAATGACACATGTAAGTTTTAAATTTATTTATTTTTTAAAAAATACATACGGAATTTACACGCCTTACAACAATCAACAATGCATAAACAAAAAGACACGACAATATGGGAGACACGACTCCAACCTAGAGGAAAGCCCCATAACCATGGAATTAATGACGACATCCCACTTTGCTGCTTTTTTCATCAATATATTCACGTTGGTGGCAGTATGGTTGCCCAAGGAGCACCTACCTATGCTATTTGTTTACCGACAGAATATATATATATATACACACTTGTTTTTTTTTAATAGTAGAAGGGAATAATAATGTTACGTCATCATTCCCAGGGGGCTCCTCTCTAGTTTGCTGACATTTCATTGATCTACTCCCTAAAACTGTATAATCTTATTAAAATTGCTGGGTTAGCATAACAATTACAACCTTTTGACCGAATTTTTATTTTTTCCCAATTTATGGATTTTATTAAATAAAGAAAAATTATATCCAATTGATTTTATTTTTGAAAAAAACTCGACATTTAATGAAAAATTATGTTGGCAAATTCGTTGAATTAAGGTGAGGTTTGAATAGTGAGTTGATATAAAAATTGAAAGTTGAATAAATATTATTTGAATATTATAAAAGTTAAAAGTTAAATTGTTTATTATATTTTGTGTAAAAATTTAAAAAATTTAAAATGATTAAATGACATCATGAGATTATGATCATCTGAGTCGAGATCAGTTCTAAATCCAAACAGGATCTAAATGTGTTGTCGTTAATTTGTTATGGCTTATAGCATGGTTGGGGGTCCTAATATTATTAGTTTTAAGCTTGATCATCTTGCAAGATGAAGCTAAGAGTATTATCTCTTAGTATTGTTGAATGCTAAGAGTATCTTAGATGATCTAGATAGATTATCTGTGAATAGTAATGAGTTCAAATATTTGAGTAAATTTTGTATATATAAGAGTGTGGGTCTAATTGAGATCATGTGTTTAAATGTATTAAATAAGTTGAGATATATTTAATTTTTAATTTATAAAAAGTTAAAAAAGTAACAAGTCTTACCAATGATTGAATGGGAAAGTCGAAAAAGAAAAGGGGTGCGGGAAAGAGAGAGAGAGGAACGGTTGCATAAAAAGAGAAATTCTGGATACCAGCCCGTAGCCGTAGCACACCTGTGTAATATATATATATATATATATATATATATATATTTTTTTCATTAGCTGCAGTAGAGTGTGCTGCGGCTGCAGGCTTCAACAAAGAATTTTTCGCATAAAAAATTCACTTTATTCATCAGGCGTCTAGCATGCTTAGTGATGGGACGTTCTTAGATCTGAATAGTAAAGGAGTCGATTCATGAGATCAGTATGAACATGGCTGTGTTTGGATGTAGAGGCATTCGATCTATCTGTACAAAACCATGCATATCTGAGTTTATCTGAGATAGGCTAGCTATTAGCAAGTAGCAACCAACGCAACCTAATTCTTCACTTGTACAAATTAACATTAGTTTTGTGAGAACTTATACGAATATTGAGCTATCGTGCATGTTCACAATATCGCTCTATATGACTACTCTTAAAATAGGCTTAATTATATATATTGAATGTCATAAAAAACTTAAAACATATCTTCCTTAATTATATATAAATTCTACAAGCAGCTTATTTATGTTATATTTTTTATTATTGGCAATTTATAACTTACACGGTCTGACTACTTCAATTGTTTTGCACAAAAATATTATTAGTCCGCAATCATATATAACATTCGTCATCCAATATCATATTTCTATTGTTCTATATATATATATATATATATATATATATATATATATCATCCTCAAGGGATGTACGCACGTACTCAACCGAAACTTCTTTTAAAAAAAAAAAAAGAAAAAAGAAAAAAATTGACTAGTACTTATAATACATTAATTCCATATATCAAGATCAACTAAGATAAAGAAAACAAAAAGAATATTGGGGAATGAATCGAAATAATGCTGGTTTGTACAAGTCAAATCACACGACATTCGCGCTTATATGACGGTTCAAAGTATACTGTTTGGTAAGAGATAAAGTGACAAAAAATGTATATGTATATTGCTCGATCGATCGATCTACCAACCCCTTCGGATTGCTATATATTAATGCATATATGCTAATCTAACCTCCAACATAAACTAAGTATTTAATTATTAACGATTTGATCATTTGTCTACCCAACTTAATTCCTAATCTAACCTCCAATTTTCTTGTAGTGAGTACCAAATATATGCCTAGCTATAAGAAATAATTACTTTTCTTTTTTTAAAAATTGACCCAATGCAAAGGATTACTTATGCAGGGAAATTAAAGAACTATCGTTACCTAGAACGAAGATTCTCTCTATATATTTGTTTTATGTAAGTTGAAAAAAGAAAAACTTATAAATATGAACATCTCTGTGGAACTAACTAGTATTGAAGTTGAGACGACTTAGATGTTATGTTTATCTACCTCTCTCCGAATTGAACCATTCGATTTGAACAAAAACTTGAAGAGCTTCTTTATTCCATGATTCGTATTTTATATAAAATAATTTTTGAAATTCAACACTGGATCTATAAAATATATAGAGTATGAACTCTAAGGTTGCGTTTGGATGTTGAGCTGAGTTGAGTTCTTTATGAATAGTAGTGAATTGAGATGGTGGATCAGTAAGTTTTGTAAGACCCACTTAAGATGAGTTTTGATGTGTTTAGATATTAAAATGAATTTAGATATATTTATGAGAATTTGAAAATGGTTATGGGTCCCACGTGTAAAGAGGTGTTGCATTAAAAAATATTGTGGGTCATGCGTATAAAGGAGTTTTGAGTTGAGATGAGTTTAGTGATTTGAGAGTTGAGTGTTTAGATGTTAGACTTAGCTTAAAATTAGATTGAACTGAGTTGATCCCAGTACAGTCCAACAACCAAACGGAGCCTAAATCTTTTTTTGTTCTTCATTTCCTTGAGTTCTATTCTACCAATCTCTCTTCTTATTGTTCTTTTCTCTCATTCAGATATTTGCACCAAAGCATCTACAATTTCATTATAATATACTTACATATTGTAAAACATATTTTTTATAATTCACTTCTTTTGCACATACTTTTCACCCTTCTGATCTATTAAGTTATTTTTTTGAATTATTCCATTTTCGCACCATCTACCTTACTTTGATAATAAATGTTAATTTTGATAAGATTAAAATTTTAAAATTTATCTTTTAAATTAAATTATATCACATGAGCAATATGTACTTTAGACGTTTTAGAATAAAAATACTATATATATTTCCCCAACACGCGGCATGTGACGATCAGAGCCACGATCTCTCCATCAAATTTTGTTACTAAAAGAAATGATATTATAAAGAGATGACATGCCAATTGAGCTCTAACTCAATTAATGTAAATCCATACCCTTGGACTCTCTTCCAAAAGACTCGAACAACTTCAATAGATTTTACGGTCACCGATCAAAATTAGATCATCTTATCCGAGGAGTTCCAAATTTATGCATATTGCGATAAAGTCATAAAACAAACTCCGCAGCGACGAATAATTAAGTGAGAGAATAAAATGCTATATCGAATTAACACTTTATCATAAAATTATAACTAAAAGAATTTAATTATTTATTTCTTTATTTTCTTGCTGAATAGATTCAATGCTTCATAATAAGAAGCAAAGAAAAATAAAGAGACGATTATCAATTAATCCTCATCCTAATAAAGTTGACTTCAAATTCAATGATCCTTGATGTGACCTCGATTCTACAATGATTGGGTAAGGATTAGCTCTCGCAGTACAATTTTGTTAAGCAAATGTTGGGCCCACAACCTACTCTTTCTCTCTCTCTCCACGAGTATTTAAGACCAAGACATTCCGACATTCTCTGCACTCGACCAAGACAAAAAGCAATACACAACACCAAGGTAAACCAATGGCACGAACTCATGTGATGCTTTCCTTCTTCGCCTGGCAGCTGATCCTCCTCTCTGCCAAACCTTATCTTACCGACGCCGCTGGCGGGCGCTGGCAACTCTTGCAAAAGAGCATCGGCATTACAGCCATGCACATGCAACTCCTCAAAAACGACCGCGTCATCATTTTCGACCGCACCGACTTCGGTAAATCGAACCTGTCCCTGCCCGGCGGTAAATGTCGAACCGTCCCGAAAGACTGCACTGCTCACTCTGCCGAGTATAGCGTCATCACCAATACCTTCCGAGCACTTTTCGTCCAAACAGACGTTTGGTGCTCCTCTGGGGCAGTCATGTCCAATGGCCGTCTGATCCAAACCGGTGGATTCAACAGTGGTGAACGGAGAGTCAGGACATTCGTACCCTGCACCGGCTGTGACTGGACTGAGATACCCAACGGATTAGCAGCTTCGCGATGGTACGCCACTAATCATATTCTTCCTGGCGGACGGCAGATTATAATCGGCGGGAGAAAACAGTTTAACTATGAGTTTTATCCTAAGAGCAGTGGCGCACCTAATTTGTATAGTTTGCCATTTCTATCGCAAACCAACGACGCAAACATAGAGAACAATCTGTACCCATTTGTGTTTCTTAACGTTGATGGGAATTTATTCATCTTCGCAAATAATCGAGCTATTTTGCTCGACTATGCCGCCAACAAGGTCGTGAAGACGTACCCGGAAATACCGGGCGGCGATCCGAGGTGTTATCCGAGCACTGGCTCGGCAGTGTTGCTTCCACTCAAGAATCTGCAAGCCACGTCTGTAGTAGCTGAAGTTTTGGTTTGTGGTGGAGCTCCAAAAGGGGCCTACACCCAAGCCAACAAGGGTAACTTCGTGGAAGCTTTGAACACCTGCGCCAGGATCAAAATCACCGACCCAAATCCCCAGTGGATCATGGAGACCATGCCTAAGGCCAGAATCATGGGCGACATGACTCTGCTTCCAAACGGAAACGTCTTGATAATCAACGGCGCATCGGCAGGGGCGGCTGGATGGGAAATCGGTCGAAACCCGGTCTTGAATCCTGTCATTTACCGACCTGACAAGAAGTTGGGTTCACGTTTCGAGCTACAAAACCCGAGCACGATACCTCGGATGTATCATTCGTCGGCCATTTTGCTTCGGGATGGTCGAGTTCTCGTTGGTGGCAGCAACCCTCACTCGGGTTACGTATTCACCAAAGTGCTTTACCCTACAGAACTAAGTTTAGAGGCATTTTATCCTCCATATTTGGACGCACAATTCTCAAAATTGCGTCCACAAATTGTATCACCCCCTTCCCAGACCAAACTTAACCCTGGCAGAAAGCTAGCGGTTCGCTTTTCAGTCGCCGGAGCTCTGGTTCGAAATCTGGTCTCTGTGACGGTGGTGTTGCCGTCTTTTACCACGCACTCGTTCTCCATGAATCAAAGGTTGCTGGTACTTGGTGCGGAGACGGTGACAAATCTTGGGAATTCTAAGTATGAAGTCCACGTTACTACACCGGCCGGCTCGGGCTATCTTGCACCATCCGGATATTATCTCCTCTTTGTGGTTCATCAAGATATTCCTAGCGAGGGAATCTGGGTCAAACTACAGTGACAAACAGTACTAGTACTGAGGTGTTTTCTTTTAAATTTGATTTCTCGCACGGTTTGAAAATAAAAATGTTGGAGAAAATAATATTATTGTTCCAGGCCGCCAGTTCATAAACACTGTACAATAATTTGTAAATCGCATGCAGAATTGTAATATAGAAGTACTGATCAATAAAGTCATGAGTATTAATTTTCTTTTAATAATTAGTTATATCCATGTGCATGGCTCTTAATTTATCTTTGTGTAAGGCTAGGAAAACAAAAAATTAGGGGAATTATTTCCTTCAAACTCATCAATCTTTTTAGAATTAATTAATTGATTGATCTCATGCATCCTTTGAACATACAGATCATCATCTAGAGCACAAAGCTGAGGACTAATGACACGAACACATCCTCGTTTAATATCTGACAACCTTTTTATAATATCTTTGTTAATCTAGCTAACACATTTAATCATATTGGCAACTAGCTAGCTAGCTATTTACTGCATCTGAAAATAGAGGAACATTCTGTTGATGTGGTGTTTCGCGGGCTTGGAGGATTCCACGCTGATAGTGCTCGGGACACAGTGCTCGGATTCTTCCCTACAAGGAGGAGATGGAGACTGAGGGGTCCGTAGTACCTTTGACGCTCAAATTAGTTTTGATGTAGGAGAGGAAGAGAGAAGGCAGTAGAAATGTATGTAGAAATGTTAACCTTATCGTCGGTTGCAAGAGACGTTTATTTATACATGTCGGTCTGGTCTCCATGGTAGTGGGGTGTTGCTTTGTAGGAGATCAAATATTCATGCCACCTATTTGCCGTGCTATAAGGCACTTAAGTTTGACGTGAGTGTTCCAGGCTTTGGATTGCATTGAATGCGGCATGCTTTCTTCCCCTCCCAATTCATGCGGCATGCTTTCTTCCCCAAGTTTCTCCCATCTCATTCATGCAGCATACCTTCCTCTCTAAGCCTCATTTCCCTCATTAATGCGGCATGCCTTCCTCTCTAAGCTTCTCTGTCTGTCATGTCTAGGTGGCGATATTTTTAGTCGGCAAGCACATATGTCCGTTGGTTAGTGATTTCCAGGCTGTCTTTCTTGTCACACGTTTTGATATGATTTTTCTATCTACTCATCCCCTTGATCTAGGCTTTCGATGTATACATGGCCCGGCCCTGATCCCATGTCTGGTCTAGGCTTAGGCTTGGGCCTAGGTCTAACCCAGGGAATAACCCTCTTCACACACTCTTTGCATGTTTGGGGCTAAATCTAAGATCAAACTTAATTTTCCATGTCACTACAAGGTTAAACAATTTTACCAGCAATTATATATCGCTAGCTATACCCACAAAATCGCTGACATACATCTAGCCCAGCGATTTATAAATTGCTGAAATTTCACCAGTATTAAAGCCCCACTTTAGATCTACTCCAACGGAACCCAAAACTCGCCGCTATATATTTTTATTCCTGGCGAATATTATTTGCTGTTGATGTTGTATTTAATCGCCGCAAATTCAATATAGGATTCAATTGTTAAACGCTGGGAAAGATTGGTTGTAGCGATTAATTTTTGTCTCTAAAAGAGATAATATCGCTGGCAATTATATTTGCCAGTGACTCTTTCAAATCTCCGTAATATAATTAACAGTATTAGAATTGCATTTGGCAGCGATTAATACTCGCCGGGCTTCATTAATACCCGCGATTTTTTTATCGCTGCAATTGGAGTTGTACTTTTTACCAACGAACATAAGATCGCTGGGTTAGCTAGTTTACGGCGAGTTTTTAATCGCCGTTAATTGACGTTTCAATTCGATAAGTCTTTAGCAGCGATCGCAACATCGCCGCTATTGTCTTATAGACAGCGATTTTTAGTATCGTCGTAATTTACGTTTTGTTATTTAAATTTAGTTGCGGCGAATTTTAAATCGCTGGTATTGAGGTTTTAGTAGCGATTTGTACATCGTTGGTTTAGGACAAATAACGTTTTAGTTTTTAGCGGCGATAATTTGGTCGCCGGTAAAGGCGTTAAATTCACCGCTAAAACTTAATTCGCCTATAAATTTTGAGGACCCAATTTTCTTTCTAGGCCTGGTTTTTGGTTGTTCCTAAATGCAACATTCATAATCAATGGCTGCTCCATTCATTCAAGTTGAACATCGATATAACATGCAAAATAAAATCCATCAACAAACATCCAAACTCATATGTATTACAATGGGGTGGTGTATTATATTCTCATATACAAACTGAGCTAAATCTGGAATAATAAATAACAATCACGGTCATTTCTCATTTTGTTTCAACTCTACTATCCACTGAAATAACACCACCAATATCAAACATGTAGCCCTAAGCGTCGTCTCTGTAAAGTAATAGGGAAGCCCCCCCACAAAAATGTGGTCAGGCCCCTCATGCCTATGTACAGATCCCGCAATTAACCCAACAGCGGCCATGTTCAGTACTGGATTAGGCTGGCTTGGACCAAGTGTTGCAGCACGAGATGGGTTGTAATCACTAGGTCTCCTCACCTTAATAGGGGCACCTTGGAAAAAGTAGAAACAATGAAAGAGATCAGTCCCATGTCATGTACTAACCCATCCAACTAATACATAGGTGGTAGCTTATGAAAACAAATCGAACTCAAGCACCAAAATACCTAGACCAGCAGTGTTTCCTCCAATTGCAGCCATAACATGATCGAAATACGTTGCAACAGACTGCAGTAGAACATTTGAGATAATTATGATCATTGGGTTTTCCCAAAGAGCATGGCTAACAAGAATAAAGAAGGTAACTGAAGGTAATTGGATATTTTCTCAGTATAACTATGTTAGAGAGAGAGAGAGAGAGAGAGAGTTTATCAAAAAAGAAGGAATATTAAAAAGATGAAAGGATTTATTAAAAAAAAACTTGCCTAGATTTTGATTGAAATTTAAGGTAACTGTTGAGAATGCTAGCTCTAAATCAAAAGTACGTAAGCATGTAGTTTGTGGTATGATCTCCTCATGCATGTACTGCGGAAGTGTAGTACTTTGACGTTGGTCGATCATTTTGTTCTCTCGATCGGTCTTGTATTGCAATTTCGTAGTGCCTTAAATTTGTTTTTTAAGCTTGCTAGTTGTCTAGTTTTGCCTTTTGTTGATGCAAAGCTATGGTTTGAGTTATGAGAAATGATATTAATTTGCAGTTCTAGATCAGTGTGTAAGTCTCACGTACTTCTTTTGAAAAAAGTGGGTAATTTTGTGATTAACATAATAATAAATTGAGTAAACTCACAAACTGATGTAGTTTGATATGGTATGTCAGATTGTAAAGTTACTTTTATTATGAAGTAAATCCAACATATTACATCAAGTCACATTAATTTGTGAATTTAATTTTGTAAATATTCTTTGTACGTAGTTGTAACACTACTATAACAAATTTGATCATTTATCGGTCTTTCATCGTAATAATAAAATTAATTACATATATTTGATGGTGATCAGATATTATGGCGAAGCACTTCATTTTCTACTTGCTTGAGGATATGTTTGGATGTTGAACTGAGTTGAGTTGAGTTGAGATGATAAAATATATTATTTTTTAATATTATTATTATTTTGAAATTTGAAAAAATTGAATTGTTTATTATATTTTATGTTAAAATTTAAAAAAATTATAATGATGAGTTGAGATAAATTTGGGATCCTAATATACCGTTTCCTACCGTTTCCTGAAAAACTGGGTTCTACTTTTATATATTCTAAAGATCAGCAGCATACATTTTTTTTTTTTTGTCTTTCTCAAAAGAGCTAGCTTTGATAAATTTGTATGGATCGAGTCTGTTTGTTTTATTAGTTTGTCATGATTAACAAGGTGCATGTTTAAAGAAATAGATCATATCTTACGTACGTTCAACCTTAATTCTTAATTAACATAAACTACCTAATTAAGAGGAATATTTCCCATGCAAACCAAATCTCATTCTCTTCGTGGGTCAGCTTTTCTCCCAATTAATAGCAAATTTAAATACGGAATAAAGCACTTTTTGATCACTTTATATTATTTTAAAAATATAATAAATGTGCGCCTAAGGCATAATTAATTAGACACATATGGAAACTAAGCTTAAATAAATATTTAACCCATAGTGTAATATTATTTTTGGAGTAGTGTTACATGTACTTACATTTTTATTTACATTTTTATAACTTACAGGATTAATTCTATTAGTTTTTTTTTTAAATTCAAATTTTAAATTTTATGATTTTCAGTTTATTAATAACTGACACGTAGATAAATAAGTTTTTTTGTAAGTTTTTCTTAAATACATTTAACATTTTCCTTATTTCTGATCGATCGGTTTATTCTCGACAACCTTCTCGTAATTATTTGACTTTCAAATATTTTATGTATCTAGTGGGAGTAAAAAATATGTTGTAACGTACGTTTTGCTAAAAATATGTCCAATTTATTGATCAGTTAGAGAAAACTAGTCATCTACGAAAATACACTTGAAATTTTCAACCGATAACGTGATCTGGTCTTTATCCTTTTCCTAACAAGCTAGTTAATTATGTATGTATTAATATATATTTTTCGATTTTAAGAAAAATGTTTTTTTTTTCAGTATAAAATGTTAATGCTCAATAATATTTTATAGTCATAAAAAGAAAGAGAAAAAAAATATCAAGTCTTCATTGAAAGAGAGTGGAATAATAAAATAGTTCGTAGATGATCATCATATGCTAAGTCGACGCGCGCGCGTTAAGAAATATTCTTTGCGTATTCACACATTATACATATACAATATTAATAATGTTGTCTCTTGTCGGCAAGTCTTGCTTTTTATTTATTAATGAAAGTTTTCACGCCATGAGTTTGCCTCTCATTTTCACCGCTGGTGTATTTAAATATTGTTTAATTTATTTTTTTTAATAATTAAGGAAGTGATTTTTAATGTATTGATATATTTTTTTATTTTTAAAAAATTTTAAAATTTTTAAAAGATATAAAAATATAAAATAAGATATGAAATTTGTACTAGTGGGCATGCCCAGCTGTTAAAGCTGTGCAGCTAGCACACTAGTACGACTCGAATTTTGCAAAACCTAATTCATATGTTTATCTTTGTCTTCTAGAATCCGGCCATAAACTCTAGAAAATATCTTGAAATTAGTAAACATATTTCGAATATATATATATATATATATATATATATATATATATGCATAATATATAGTTGTTCTCGATGGTCTCGGTCATTTAGTATACACGCGTATGAATAGGGAATAAGGTACTCTAACACGTTAATAAAGTTATGATTATAATAGATCAGATACGAAGATTAATCACGCGGACAAAATAATTTGGTAATCAATAGCTTTCAATTAATGTGTATATATATATATATATATATTAATAATAATATGAGACATTTTCGTTTTAAATGTAAGAAACTCGAAAGAGTTAGGATAAGGTGCAAATAAAATAAATATTAATATATAGTACTAAAACCGTAATGACAGACCTATTCATGATGTAATAATTTGTACTTGCATAGAAATATATATATATATATATATATATATATGAGTAATGCTAGGTACAAGATTCAAATAGATAAATTTTATATAAATCTTTTATAATTTGTATAAGACTTGTCTATTTAAAATTGTATAAATTATTTCTATATATCTGTGTGTGTTTGTATATATTTACGAGGAAAATTTGTTTTCTCCCTCCATTAGTTTGTGCATGTGAGAAAAATAAATTAAGAAAGAAAGAGAAATTCCATTTCTTCACATTTTTATTTTACACTTCATTTTTGTTTCTATTTATTTATTTATTTATTTATTTTGGATGATATGTTGGGAAGAAAAAAGGCGAGACAGAAATTATTGCCAACGAGATCAGATGAATTAATATGAGCAATATTTTTTTAAGAAGACTTGATCTGGCACGTAATTGACTTGATCTGGCCACGTCGTGTCTAACATGTTATTCAATTATTTTTTTCTTTTGGGGCGTTAGATGGGTTCTTTGAAAGAACTTCTTTCTTTCCTTTCTGATCTTTTATCCTTTTATTTATTTTTTATTTATTTATTTATTTATTTTTATCCCCGTTTCATTTTCACGTGTCCATTGTGCTCTCTCTCTCATTCTTAATGCATACCATTCACAATCAATATATTACGGGTAATATTAAATAAATATAAATTATTAAAATTATAATTTTTTTTAAAATAAATTATTGATACAAGCAATGATTTTACGTGATATTAGAATTGAGGAATTTGAATTCTAATTCTATACGACATAACATATTATCTGCACAAATCTCAAACATTGCCCAATGCCTAACTAGACTCTTGCATATATACCTTAAATAAATATATATATATATATATAATTACTATCATTTATGTGAATACTGTGTCAATTATTATTCTCATCTCTCTATTTGTTTTTTCTCTAACACCGTGTATATGCAGCATTATTAAAGGGTGGGACACTTGGTGATAAGCAGTGGCACTTATTGATATGCTGAGATGAGATCATGTGCATCACACGTGAGCAATCTTTGGCCTTCTGACTAGTGTGTTTCCAGCCGCTGGATTAAAGACACGTGCTGCCATCTCTTTAGTAGATATATATATGCCTCTTAGCAGTGTTAGGGTTACGGGATTCTATTGTGAGCAATTGGTTTCTGCCGTTTCGAAGAGAGACAGAGAGAGAGCTTTGTACATACATGAGGGAATCTAGGGTTTTACTGAGGGAAGAAAGAAAGCTGTATTGAGGCTTGTATTTTGGCTCAGTATTAGCTTGATCTGTGTATATACATTGGCTTTTGAAGATTGTGCAATAAAGAATAATCTCTGAGGCTGTTCCTGCCATGGATGTAGGCCATTAGGGCCGAACCACGTAATATCTGTTTGTATTTCTTATCCTTTATCCTTTTCTTTATTTCTTGTTATTTGCTGAGTTCTTGCTGTTATTCTTGATAGTGTATATCTTCGATTCTTAAGATTTCTTGTTTGGGACTTGTTTCGTGATTACTGAGTACCTTTCAAGTAGAATGAACTCTGTTTGTGTTTATCACAATTGGTATCAAGAGCTTAGGTTAAATGGGGACCACGAAATTTGATGTTGAGAAATTCACAGGGCTTATGACTTCGGGTTATGGAGAATAAAGATGAGAGCTTTGTTAGTCCAACAGGGCTTACATGATGCTCTCACCTTTGAGAAAAGGGCCTCTTCCTCGAAAGAGGAAGGAAAGGGAGAAGTCCAGAAAGACATTCTCCAAAAGGCCCACAGTGTTCTTATTTTGTCTTTAGGAGATAAAGTTTTGAGGGAAGTAGCAAGTGAAGAAACTGCTGCTGGTATTTGGCTTAAGCTAGAACATCTTTATATGACAAAATCTCTGGCTAACAGACTTTGTAAGAAAACTAGGTTATATACTCTTAAGATGACTCCTGGAACTCAAATAGGGGAACATCTGGATACCTTTAACAAAATTATATTGGACCTAGCTAATATAGATATTAAGGTGGAGGATGAGGATCAAGCAATCCTCTTGCTGAGTTCTTTGGACTCCTCATACCAGAATCTTAAGGAGACCATGATGTATGGTAGAGATACCCTGTCTCTAGATGAAGTGCAGTCTGTTCTTCATGCTAGGGAATTACAAAATCAAGAAGATACAAAACGAGAACATGGTGAGGGTTTGTCTGTTAGAGGAAGACCAGAAAAGAGAGGCAAGAAAAATAAATTAGATTTTAAGAAATGAAGGTCTAAGTCAAAAGGAAAACAGTTAAAATATTTTCTTTGTCATAAAGAAGGATATTTCAAGAGAGATTGTCCTGATAGAAAAACTTAGGCAGGTAACAAAATTAAAGAAGATGGAGATGTAGCAGTGGTGTTAGATGGGTATGAAAGTGCTGAGGTACTGAATGTATCTGAGGTAGGGTCTGGAAAAGAGTGGATTTTAGATTCTGGTTGCTCTTTTCACATGTGTCCCAACAGGGACTGGTTTGAAACCTTTTCTGAATTAGATGGTGGACATGTAATTCTAGGGAATAATAAATCCTGTAAAATCATGGGAATTGGGTGTATAAGACTAAAATTACATGATGAGATAAAGAGACTTTTGAGGGAGGTCAGATTTATACCTGACCTAAAGAGAAATTTGATTTATCTTGGCACACTTGATAATTCAGGATATTCCTTTAAGTCTGAAGCAGGGGTCTTTAAAGTTACTAAAGGTTCACTCACTATTATGAAAGGGGTAATTAAAAATGGCCTTTATACTCTAGTTGGAAAAACCACTGTAGGGGAAGCATCCCCTGTGCAGAATGCCATTGAGAATAAATCTGTGCTTTGGCACAAGAGGTTAGGGCATGTTAGTCAAAGAGGACTTTCAGAATTACACAAACAAGGATTGTTGACTGATGCTGGCTTGGAAAATTTACCTTTCTGTGAAGACTGTGTCTATGGAAAGGCTAAAAGAATCAGTTTTAAAAGGGCAACTCATATGACTACTCAGACCCTTGATTATGTACACTCTGACCTTTGGAGACCTTCTAGAGTAGCTTCTCATGGTGGAGGGAATTATTTCCTCTCCATCATTGATGACTACTCTAGGAAGGTATGGATTTACATTCTCGAACACAAGAGTGACACTTTTAAAACTTTCAAGGACTGGAAATCCTTAGTTGAGAATCAAGTTGACAGGAAACTAAAAATTTTAAGAACTGATAATGGGCTAGAATTTCTGTCAACAGAGTTTAATGTTTTCTGTCAAAAAGAGAGGATTTTAAGACACAAAACTGTGAGGGAAACTCCCCAACATAATGGTCTTGCAGAAAGGATGAATAGGACTATTCTAGAGAGAGTGAGATGTATGTTATCTAAAGCTGGGTTACCAAAAACTTTCTGGGCAGAAGCTGCTGCCACAGCAGTACACTTAATTAATAAGTGTCCTTCCTCTGCCATAGATTTTAAAACACCACAAGAAATGTGGACTGGAAAACCACCTAGGTATGATTATCTTAGAATTTTTGGCTGTACTGCTTATGCACACTAAAAAACAGATAAGCTAGACCCTAGGGCTCTCAAGTGTATTTTTGTGGGATATCCTGAGGGTGTTAAGGGGTATAAATTGTAGCTTGATGAACCTGGTAGACATAAATGCATCATCAGCAGAGATGTGGTCTTTAATGAATCCCAAATGGCTAGGGTACCTAAGGCAGAGGAAGATCAAAGACCTAGTATCATTAGGGAAAAGATACATTTTGAGGTGGAGAGGGCAAACACCTCAATAGATCCTAAGACTGGGCAAAACAGTAACTCTGAGGACTCAAATTCAGAGGAATTAGATAAACCAGGTTCTGATTCTTACAATTTGTTAAGAGACAGAAAGAAAAGGATTATAAAACCACCTCTAAGGTATGGTCAAGCTGAACTTACAGCTTTTGCTTTGACTGTTGCAGATGAGGTTGTTTATCAAGAACCAAGAACCTATAAAGAGGCTATCTCCAGCAAGGATGCCACTAAGTGGATACTTGCTATGCATGATGAAATGGAGTCTTTAAATAAAAACAAAACTTGGGAACTAATTACCAAACCTAATGGGGTTAGACTAGTGGGATCCAAGTGGATCTTTAAAAGAAAGGAAGGCATACCAGGGGTAGAAGGTACTAGGTTCAAGGCAAGGGTAGTGGCTAAAGGTTTCACTCAAAGAGAGGGAATAGGTTTTAATGAGATATTCTCTCCTGTGGTTAAGCATAGTTCCATTAGATTGCTTTTGTCTTACATTGCATATCATGATTTGCACTTAGAACAGCTGGATGTAAAAATTGTTTTTTTACATGGAGAATTAGAAGAGGTTATTTACATGCAACCCCCTGAGGGGTTCATAAAAGACATTAACTCTAATCAAGTTTGTTTACTTAAAAAATCTTTATATGGTCTAAAACAGTCTCCTAGACAGTGGTATAAAAGATTTGATAATTACATGCTTGAAAATGATTTTAAAAGAGCTGTTATGACAGCTGTGTTTACTATAAAGATGTTAATGGAATATTATTATATCTTTTACTGTATGTAGATGATATGTTAGTGGCTTGTAAAGACCCTGTTTTAATCAAACAGACTAAGTGCATGTTGAAATCTGAATTTGACATGAAGGAACTAGGACCTGCTAGTAGAATTTTAGGAATGGATATTATTAGAGATAGGTCAGAGGGATGTCTATACCTATCTCAGAAAAATTATTTCTTAAAAATTCTAAAAAGGTTTGGTTTGGACCAAGTTAAACCTGCATGCACACCTCTGGGTCAGCATTACAAGCTGTCCACTAGTCAGGCCCCAGAATTAGAATCTGAAATAGAATTCATGCAACAAATTCCCTATGCTAGCATGGTGGGAAGTGTGATGTATACAATGGTATGCACAAGACCAGATCTTACATATGCTATCAGTGTTGTTAGTAGGTTTATGAGTAATCCTGGTAAGGCTCACTGACAAGCTATTAAATGGCTTTTAAGGTATATTTCTGGTACTATAAATTTGGGCCTGAAATATGGATCAAATGTTAAAGAAGGTTGTGAATTGGAGGGTTTTGTAGATGTTGATTATGCTGGTAATGTGGATACCAGGAAATCCTTAACAGGATATGTTTTTACAGCATATGGGGGGGCTATTAGTTGGAAGTCAAACTTACAATCTGTTGTGGCCTTGTCTACTACTGAGGCTGAGTATATAGCTTTGACAGAAGCTATAAAGGAAGCCATATGGCTAAATGGTATATCACGAGAATTAGGGATTTTCAAAGGAAATATTACTGTACATTGTGATAACCAAAGTTCTATATACTTGGCCAAAAATCAAGTATATCATGAAAGGATTGAGCATATAGATGTTAGGCTTCATTTTGCAAGAGATATAATAGAGTCTAAGGAAGTTGGAGTAGAGAAAATTCCAACTGAGGAAAATCCCTCAGACATGATGACTAAGTCCCTTCCAGTAACAAAGTTCAGACACTGTCTGAACCTTATTAACATGCAGACTGTTAAGGATCCCTAATAGAGGGACATTGCAGGAACAGCCAAGATGAGAGTAGGATAGAAGTGATGGTTTTAATATTGTCAAGGTGGAGAATTGTGAATACTGTGTCAATTATTATTCCTATCTCTCTATTTGTTTTTTCTCTAACACCGTGTATATGCAGCATTATTAAAGGGTGGGACACTTGGTGATAAGCAGTGGCACTTATTGATATGCTGAGATGAGATCATGTGCATCACACGTGAGCAATCTTTGGCCTTCTGACTAGTGTGTTTCTAGCCGCTGGATTAAAGACACGTGCTGCCATCTCTTTAGTAGATATATATATGCCTCTTAGCAGTGTTAGGGTTACGGGATTCTATTGTGAGCAATTGGTTTCTGCCGTTTCGAAGAGAGACAGAGAGAGAGCTTTGTACATACATGAGGGAATCTAGGGTTTTACTGAGGGAAGAAAGAAAGCTGTATTGAAGCTTGTATTTTGGCTCAGTATTAGCTTGATCTGTGTATATACATTGGCTTTTGAAGATTGTGCAATAAAGAATAATCTCTGAGGCTGTTCCTACCATGGATGTAGGCCATTAGGGCCGAACCACGTAATATCTGTTTGTATTTCTTATCCTTTATCATTTTCTTTATTTCTTGTTATTTGCTGAGTTCTTGCTGTTATTCTTGATAGTGTATATCTCCGATTCTTGAGATTTCTTGTTTGAGACTTGTTTCGTGGTTACTGAGTACCTTTCAAGTAGAAGGAACTCTGTTTGTGTTTATCACAATTTATATTATGAGTTTTACTATTCAGCATCTCACACACTACATGTTGTATTTATTTATTTTTTATTTTATTTTTAATTTAAATTTTATTCTTCTTAAACTAATTAAATTTTTCTACTCATCATCTATATACTACACATTTGATAAGATAAAGAAATAAAAAAAATATGGTATAGGGATATGATAAATAGATTTTTTTTTATATATATATTACAAGTGCACGCTATTATGTGTACTAAATGACATCGAGTTTATCTAAAAAAATAAAAATAAAAAACCTTGAGTTTCGAGATTTGGGCCGAAAGGTTAATGAGCAAAGCCCATAGTTTAAATCGTGGGACTGTGGTCTTGTAAATAAATCCAGAATACGAATCTCACACCACCACCGCATGGGGCCGCCAACTTAGTACTCAGATTATTATTCGATTTGATAAGATTATCAATTTTAGGCCGACATTCTACTCGGCTTCAACTCGTCCTTAGAAAACAATGCATCAAATTCATTTACATTTTTGTGGGCTTTTATGGCCGTTTGAATACATAGAATATTTCAATATATTTATAAATAGTAGTGAAATGATTTGAATTAAGATATTTTATTAAATTCTAGAAAATGAGAGAAAAAAATTGAATAAAAATAATATAAAGTTAAGATATTGTTTGAATATAATTTTTATTTTGAAATTTAAAAAAATAGTATTGTTTTTATGTTTTGTTTAAGAGTTTGAAAAATTTGTAATAATTAGATGAAAAAATTAAATATTTAAAATTGAGAAATATCTTATATTTGAATAATGTTTGAAAATGAAATATCTGAAAATATTAAGAACAATTGTGTCGTTGAACGAACCCTTAATTCTCGAGTAATACTATTTCACTTCACGTTCATGTAGGAAGAGTTTGGCAAATCGATTCTCAATTTTCGATACCTAATCTCCTCTTACTCTTAGGTGTTGTTTAGATAATGAGTTGAGATAAAAGTTGAATAAAATATTGTTAGAATATTATTTTTTAATATTATGATTATTTTAGAATTTGAAAATGTTGAATTGCTTATTATATTTCGTCTGAAAATTTAAAAAAGTTGTAATGATGAGATGAGATGAAACATTTTCACTATCTAAAAGAACATTTAAATAAGCCACTTAGCATGTATACAGTGTAATCTAGAATGATAAACCTGATACGAAAAACGATATTTATAAAATTCTTATGATATATTATTTTTAGGGTAGGATTGATGATCTGGAGACCGTGTAAACACAATAATCTGTTTACTCAATTAAATTTTGAACTAGTGTGAATTTATGATCATTTGTTACGGAACAATTATATATGATAATTTTGTAGAATCTCTCTATAAAATTATCTAATAAAATATCAAAAATACACGTTGGGTATCAAAATAAATAAATAAATAAAACTAAATGATCAAATCGAAGCCTACAATTTTCAGTTTTTCCATCCCACTCAAAAATTGTTTTTTTTTTTTTTTTTGACTGTAAAAAATTGTTAAACTTGCACGATTTGCTCTATGAGATTCAACTTGCTTTGATGGCTCACCAAAATAAATCCCACAAGTATACGTTTTCTTCATAATTGTTTATATATAATCTATCTATATCTTCTTGAAAATTTATTATTTACAAGTCAATATATAAATCCACAACTTCTGATAAGACTTATTATAATCATAAAGAGAAATTATATTTACAGTCTTTATTGAAGTATGTAAAAATACATTTGAAAACAGTTCAGTTTTTCTTCTTTTAGTTTATTGCACGTGTGCAGCACATGTATTCTTTCCTTGTATATATATTTAGTTTGCTTTGTATTTTCAGTTACGGTTTTTACTTTTTACATAATATAGAAGCTTGGGAATTTTCCTTTTCATACGGTTCCAGAACCTTCCTGATCTTTCTTGAGTTCTCTCTAGTTTCTTGCAACTTTCGGGTGATTGGATCATCCTCAATCAGTTTTCCTACATGGTATCAAATTGTGACTGTGGATTCTTGAAAGCAGTACTGGAATATCAACAAAAAGAATATGTGATGAGGTTTTTAATAGGGCTTAGTGATACATATTCTAATGTTAGAGCCCAAATTCTATTGTTAGATCCCCTACTGCCCATAAACAGGATTTTTTCTCTGATTTTACAAGAAGAACACCATCGTAGTCTTCATGTTCATAAATCTTCCAATTTAGAGTCCATTGCTTTGGCTTCTACTGCGCATGATTTCCATAAATCTGGTCCAAGATTCAAGACTTATTTTCCAAAATCAAAGCCTATTTGTAGCCATTGTGGAATGACAGGACACACAAAAGAAAAGTGTTACAAATTACATGAGTCTCCTCCTGGCTACAAGAACACCAAACCTAGAACCAATTTTGTTGATGGTAACTCATCTAATAATATTTCACAAGACAAGCAAGTTAGTGAGATATCTTCATTACATTTTACTCAAGAACAATGTCAACAATTACTTTTTTTGCTTGAGATACATAATTCATTTGACAAATTTGCTTCAGTTCATTTAGTAGATACCAAATCTTGGCAAAATCCTTAGATTCTTTTTCAATCAGTCAGGTAAATCTCATTCTAATCTGACTTTTGATTCTTGCTTGTTTTCTGTTAAGAAGTATCATTCAGATCTTGATATTCAATGGATTATCGACACTGGAGCTACTGATCATATGGTTAGCTCAATGTCACTTCTTTCTTCTTGCACCATTGTTAAATCAACTTTTGTAACTCTGCCAAATGGTTACAAAGCAACAATTACACACAGTAATTGTTAAACTTTTAGATTCTTTGGTTCTTCACAATGTCCTGTGTGTTCCTTACTTTTCTTTTAATCTTTTATCAGCTAGTTAGCTTATCCATTCTTCAAATTATTGTCTAATTTTCTTCAACAAAGTATGCTTCATTCAGGACCTATATGCATGGAAGACGATTGGTCTAGGTGAAGAAAGAAGTGGTCTTTACTATTTGTCGCACGCTAAAGCATCATTGTCTGATGCAACTAATTCTAGTACATCTTTAGTTGTACCTTCAGTTTGTACTTCTCATTTTGTCAATTTGGATCTATGTCATTATCGCTTAGGTCATCATTCTTTTCTAAAACAGAGTTTCATACATAGATTTTTTCCTGTTGTACCTTCTTCAAAACATACAAGTTGTGATGTATGTCATTATGCAAAACAATCCAGATTAGTTTTTCCACATAGTGAATCTCATACTTCTTGTGCTTTTGAAATAATTCATTATGATATATGAGGTCCATTTTCTACTCTTACTCTAGATGGTTTTCGATATTTTATTTCTATTGTTGATGATTTTACAAGAGCAACTTGGGTATATTTAATAAGAAACAAATATGAAACTAGAATCAAACTCATTTCTTATATTGCCCTTGTAGAGACACAATTTAGTTCCAAAGTGAAAATCCTTAGAAGTGATAATGGCTTAGAGTTTGATATGTCTTATTATTTTTCTGCTAAAGGCATTATCCATCATAAGAGCTGTGTTGGCACTCCTCAACAGGATGGAGCAGCAGAAAGAAAACATAAGAATTTACTAGAAGTTGCATGTGCCCTAAGATTTCAAGCCAATTTACCTATTCGTTTCTGGGGTGATTGTGTTTTGACAAAAGCTTATATTACAAATAGATTGTCTACCCTTATTCTTTCTAATCAATCTCCTTATGAACTTTTTTTTTCTCAAAAGCCAAATTATTCCAATTTAAAAGTGTTTGGTTGCGTATATTATGCTAGCACTATTCCTTCACAACGATCTAAATTTGATTCTAAAGTTAGGAAATGCATTTTTCTGGACTATCGATTTGGTGTCAAAGGATACAAGTTGTATGATTTACACTCTAAATCTGTTTTTCTATCTAGAGATGTTGTCTTTTATGAACATATTTTTTTCATATAAACACAACAACCACATTTCTTTAGATCCTAATTCAGTTTCTTTAGATTCCTTTGTGATACCCACTCCAGTTTTTCATACACCTACTGCTTTTTTTTCCCATTAATCCTACAGAATCTTCTTCCCATTATGTGCCCATTGATCAATCACAACAACTTTTAGATCCTCTTCCTTCCACTATTAATCCTTCTGTCAGAAGATCTACTAGAGTCAGACATACACCACAATATTTGCAGCAATATCATTGTGATTTAATCACTTCTTCTTTATCAAACCATGATTCTTCTATTGCTACAGCTTCTTCCAAGGTGAGTACTCCTCATTCTTTGTCTACTTACCTTTCATATAACAAACTTTCTCCCACACATCGTGTTTTCACCATTAATCTTTCATCTCAGTTCGAACCTAAATTCTATCATCAGGCATTAAATTTCATCATTGGCAAGAAGCCATGACAGCAGAATTATTTGCTCTTAAGAAAAATAATATTTGGATTCTAACTGATTTGCCTATTTATAAACATGCCATTAGTTGTAAATGGGTGTACAAAATTAAATACAAATCAGATGAGACCATTGAACGTTATAAAGCTACGCTTGTAGCTAAGGGGTACACTCAACAAGAGGGGTTGGATTTTAATGACACTTTTTCTCATGTTGCCAAGCTTATCGGTGTAAGATGTTTGCTTTTTGTTGCTTCTTCAATGAATTGGTATTTGCATCCATTAGATGTAAATAATACATTTTTGCATGGAGATTTGGATGAGAAAATGTACATGACACTACCTCAAGGGTATGGCACCAAGGGGAGACTCGAGTATGCAAGTTAACTAAGTCATTATATGGCTTAAAACAGGCTTCACGGCAGTGTTATTGTAAACTCACTAACTATCTTTTTACAGCATGGTTTTACACAGTCAAGATGCGATTATTCACTCTTCACTAAAGTTTCTAATTCTACATTCCTTGCTCTCTTGATATATGTTAATGATGTGACTATAGCTAGAAATGATCTTAATGTTGTCCAAGACATAAAATCCATTCTCCACAATGCTTTTCAGATTAAAGATCTTGGAGATATTAAATGCTTCCTTTGATTAGAAGTAGCTAGAACTTCTGAAGGAATTTCACTTTGTCAAAGATTATGCCTTGGAAATATTGGCATCTTCTGGTTTTCTTGGCTATAAACCAGCCAATGTTCCAATGTGTTCTAATCTACGATTTACAAAGACAGATTCTGCTTTGTTGGAAGATTCCACTATTTACAGAAGATTAGTGGGGAGGTTGCTTTACTTGACAATAACAAGACCTGATTTGGCTTACTCTGTATAGATTTTAAGTCAGTTCATGGATAGACCTGCTCAAACACATTTAGTTGCTGCATATCATGTCTTAAGGTATCTCAAAGGTACACCTGGACTAGGAATTTTTTTATCATCTTCTTATTCTTTACACTTTTAAGGCTTTTACAGATTCTAACTGGGCAACTTGTCCAGACACTAGACGATCAGTAACTGGATTTTATATGTTTTTGGATGATTGTTTGATTTCTTGGAAATCAAAAAAACAAAATACAGTTTCAAGGTCTTCAGCTGAAGCCAAATATAGGGCTTTGGCTTCCACTGCTTGTGAATTGACTTGGTTAATTGCTTTACTTTAAGATTTTGGCATTACTTATCATTCTCTAGCATTGTTGTTTTGTGATAGTAAAGTTGTCATTCACATAGCAGCAAATCCTGTTTTTCACTAGAGAACTAAGTACATAGAAATCGACTGTCATCTTGTTCGTGAAAAGATACAGTATGGTTTGCTTCGAACTCTACATGTCAGTTCTCTGCATCAGCTAGCAGACATCTTCAACAAAGCCTTGTCTTTGAATTAGTTTTTTTTTTCTTTTTAAGATGGGTGTTCTTGATATACATACTCCATCTTGAGAGGGAATATTGAAGTATGTAAAAATACACTTGTAAACAGTTCAGTTTTTCTTCTTTTAGTTTATTGCACGTGTGTAGCACATGCATTCTTTCCTTGTATATATATTTAGTTTACTTTGTATTTTCAGTTATGGTATTTACTTTTTACTTAATACAGAAGCTCTGGGTTTTTCCCTTTCATACGAGTTTCAGAACCTTCTTGATCTTTCTCGAGTTCTCTCAAAATTCTTGCATCTTTCGAGTGATTGAATCATCCTCAATCAGTTTTCCTACAGTACTGAGTGGGGGATTGCGTGTGCAGTCTCATTGATGAATGGAGGTAAAAGAAAAAAAATATCATTTTAAAAATGATATTATTGTAATTTTTTTTAAACATAACTATATGGACTTGTATGAGCAGTCCCCATTTGGAAACTGTATATAGACTAACTCAATTATAAAAGGTAAAGGTCTTTTGAACCATATGGTATGAGGTATGATATTCAAATAGAAGAACTTGGTTCGAACCCCAACTGGATAAAAAAAATTATCGTTATAAAAGAATAAAAAAACTAATATATTCTTATTCTAATCAAAATAGAAGATTTTGATATCAACAATATATTGACGAATATATATATTTTTTCATTCATTTATCTATTTCCATTTGTTTTGGTAGGTCCATCTTCCTAGGACCTAATCCATATCGTGTAATATACCTTGTCGGACTACCCTCATGATCCATCTACTTTGATTGGCCTCTCATTGGTTAATTATTTTGATTCTAATACTTTTCTACCATTCTGTCCAATTCAAATGTTTAGGAATTAGAGCACTATTTCTAATTTTAAAAAAATGATTTTTAAGTTTGTATATAACTTTTCAACTTTGATTTTTTTATTATTTTAGAAAACGCGATGTGCAATGTAACATTTTCGTTATTAATCTAATTAACGAAAAGATTTTGTTGAGAAAATTACAAAATTAAAGATCAAACTGATAAAATTAAAAGTTGAGAAAGCAAAAAGTTATGAATATTTAAAAAAAATTAATAAAAATTTCTACATTGTTTAAATTAATTATATAAAATATTGCATGGGGTGGTTCTACTCCCACTGCTGGAAGCTCCTGCTAGTTGATTTTAATTATTTTTTTATGATATTTTTATATGTATTTTTCTAACACTTTTATATATTTTTTAAAAAAATTCATAGTATTATTAAAAAATACTTACTTAATCATTAAGTAAAAAAAAAAATTAGCGGCAGCCCCCAACGGTAAGAGTAGGATTTTCCTATTGCATATTATCTTCGTACCGCATAAGCACTTCAGTCTCATGTATATTTTTGAAAAAATTATTTACATCAACCTACTGTTTACATCAGCCTCAACACACTTAATGTGTTGAGTTAAAAAAATATATATATATTGAAACCGCGGTGTGTAGAGAGTGTAGACTGATCTATTGTTGGCCTCATATTTTTGAATTATTTTACTATCCATATCATTTAAATGATAAATTTTAAATTAAATTACGTAGTATAAGTTATTTATTAAATATACCCTAACAACTTGATATAATTTTTATATTTTATTCTTCGCAAAGAGCTTTGTTTCTGCCCGAATGTGTTGCGAACAAACCCGGAAAAAATAACATAAAAGAAAAAACAAAAAAACAAAAAACAGAACAGTGGAAGAAAAAATGAAGACAGGGACAGGCAGACAGGTAAAAACCAACACTACCAAGAGGGAAAGCGGATACTACCATTCTGTCCCAACGGTGACCTTCACAATTTTTTTTACTCTCTCGATTTAGGTTTCCCAAAGTCTCCGTTCCTCTTCCGATTCTCTTGCTCTCTCGCACCTGTTGGTAAGCTTCGATATCTCTTCTCATCTGTTTCTTGTGCTTTAATTTCCTTCATCCGATTATCGGTATTGTTACTACTACTACTACTGCTACTACTGCTACTACTACTGCGTACCGAATTTGTGCTTGTTGCTGCTTGAACTGGGTTCTCTGTAACCCTTTCTGTTGGAGCAGTAGAAACTAGTTTTGGTGGTTTAGTATTAAACAGCCAAGCTCGCTCTTCAAGATTGTTTTAGATTTTTGAGAATCCTTTTGAAGGTTTGACTGGCGGAGTTTCTTTTGTAGAAAGTTGAAAAGAAATGGATGCTTTCTATTTTCTTATAAATGCCATCTTCGGTGCAACTTTTGTAGTCCGGGCCTAATTTGAGCTCAAGATATGTATGACCTTTTGAAACCTGACCAAACATTGTGCTACATAAACCGTATCAATTTCAGATCATTACTGGACTTTCTACTGTGGTTTTAGTATCTTGGATATGAGATTGATGTTCAAAGCTATTATTATGTATGGGAAAGTTTTGTATATTTGGCAACGAAAAAGGAAGCTGGGGAGAGAATTAGAAAAACATTAATTAGTTTTGAGTTCATTGCCTTTGCACGTGGCAGTTAAAATTCCTTTCTGCCCGCCCTCCCCACAGAGAGAGAGAGAGAGAGAGGGGGGGGGAGTAGTAAGTCTGTCTCCAGAATTTGAAAGGTGAACCATAAGCTTTTTCTTTTTCTTTTTCTTTTTTGGTATTGGGAATATAAAGTAAAAGGTGAACCAAAAGCTTTTTTTTTGGCATTGGGCATATATTCTGTTCTCTAACTCATCTAGTGGAACAGAAAACGAGTTCCTTGTTGCGTCTAATGTTGGTTGACTACATGTGGTCTTCATCCCCCATAGAAGTTCATTGAAGCATATTGTGAATTACCTTGTTGGGGTGGTTTGGGCCTTTTTTACTTTATCTCCCTAACTTTTCAAAAACCTGCACTAGACCCCTCCTTCCTTGTGGGTTGTAGGTTTGGAGTAAGATGCAAACATCAGTCTTTCTGTCAAAACTAACATCAACCTTGCACGAGTTGATGATGATCCCTTATGTGATTTACCTCTTCCGTGACTTTTTCTCATGTGCATCTTAGTCCAAATCACATGAAGTTTTAGTGCAAGTTTTGAGAAGTAAGGGAAGCAAAGTGTTATGGTGCAGTTTACATCAAAGAAGTGTATGTCCGTGTAATTGTGTTTGTGCACCACTTATCAAAAATAAAAAATAAAACAATTGTGTTTGTGCACTACTATGGTTTCTGATGGTTTCTCTTGGGCATCGTTTATTGTTGCTCACAAGTCTTTACTGTCAAGGTATCTAGAGGATCAACCTAGAACTTAGTACTGTGAAGGTGATCTTGAGGATTAAACTAGGATTGACTAGCATTTGAAATGATATTGCTATGCTGTTATACGATTAAGCATCTTTGGTTATGTCGTGATTCTTTATATTGCTTAATTGATTGCTCTTACTACCACGTGTTATTGGTTCCTTAGAAGGAAGCTTTTACATGGCATGTTTTATCTGATTGGTTTTTGAGAAAATCATTATGCACAAGCATAAAACAATAGGGCCAAGAAGTATAGAAGCAAAATACACAATTAGAAGTCCTTGACTCTTTCACGAGAGCCTAAACATCTCGTGTATTGAACTTAAGCATAGTCAAATTGAGGGCTCTGCATGTGGGCATGCATTTGCTCAAATTATGCAAGAACATTCTGCCAAGTGCCTTTGTATTTTTTTTTTCCTAATTTGTACCCTTGGTCACTTCCATTATATACTAACACCTGATATGTTTTGTGCAATCACGATCCAACCCGGTATATCTTCAGAAGGTCAGTGTTTATAGTCATGAAAATTTACATATCTTTTGTTTCTTCTGATTAGGACTAAGAATTTGCATTTGATTTTGGTCAAGGTCACCATCCAGTTTTATATATTGTTTCTCTAAACACTTTAGGGCTCTTGTAACTTATTTATACTTTTAGCTCAACATCTTTGCTTGGACCCATGCTTTAGCTAAGAGCCATTTCAACAGCATTGTCATTTGATATGAGCTTTCTGAGACTCTTCTTTGGAATTTCTATCAAATGCAATTTATGCATCATCTTTCTCCTTTGCAGTTTTGAGTATCAGTTATTTATAGGTGATATTGATTGTTAGCACTTTTGCATCTTGTGGGTCAGTTTGATGGAATCATGTTCATCTTGAACTTTGGATTTATGCATGATTTCTTATATTTCCACCAGGATGGATTCCTGATGTTCTTCTGCCTACGGTTCTGTAGTATGAATAGTAATCTCTCTCTCTCTCTCTACCTTAATGTGTTATTGCCTATATGTATCTGCGCACCGACAAGCCATAAACAAAATATGAACAGTTTTTTCCTTTTGCTTTGAGATACAGAATCTGTAGCCTGGATAAGCGATAATGCTTGATTAACTGAGGTTTGAAACTGTTGTCCACAATTATAGCTATTTGTGGGTCTCAGATGGATGATGGAGGGCACCGTGAAAATGGCAGACACAAAGCAGATCAATATAAAACAGCTCAGGGTCAGGTACGAGAAACAATTTGCTAAAGTTACATACATTTTCTTAACTAATGTCCAATGTGATGAAGTTCAAAAGCTTCTGTTGTTGCAGTGGTTGATGCAACATCAGCCATCAATGAAACAAATAATGGGCCTTATGGCTGAAAGAGATGCAGCCTTTCAAGAAAGAAACTTGGCCCTTTCTGAGAAAAAGGCAGCTATTGCAGAGCGAGATATGGCATTTTTGCAACGAGATACAGCAATTGCAGAACGAAATAATGCCTTTCTGGAACGGGACAATGCCATTGCCACTCTTCAATACCGGGAAAACTCCTTGACCAGTGGTAATATGTCATGCCCACCAGGATGCCAAATCTCACGGGGGGTGAAGCACATCCACCACCCACAGCAGCACACGCATCATTTACCCCACATGAGTGAGGCTTCTTACAATACGAGGGAAATGCATACAACTGATGCCCTTGCAATATCACAAGTTGCTTCTGAGGCTGCAAAGTCACGACGGGCCAAACGAACGAAGGAGACCAAGGGAATGCCATCTGATAAGAAGGCTTCAAAATCTCCAAAGAAGATAAAGAGGGAGAGTGATGACTTGAATAAAATCATGTTTGGCAAGACACATGAGTGGAAAGGTGGGCAGGATATGGGTGGTGGAGGTGATGATCTGAACAGACAGTCAGGGGGTTCAAAGTCTGATTGGAAGGGACCGGACCTGGGGTTGAATCAGGTTGCATTTGATGACTCAACCATGCCTGCACCAGTATGCTCCTGCACTGGAATCCTAAGGCAGTGTTACAAATGGGGAAATGGGGGGTGGCAATCTTCATGCTGCACCACAACCATGTCAATGTATCCTTTACCAGCTGTGCCCAACAAGCGGCACACTCGAGTAGGTGGGCGAAAGATGAGTGGAAGTGCCTTTACCAAGCTGCTCAGCCGCCTTGCAGCAGAAGGACATGATTTATCAAATCCTGTTGATCTGAAGGACCACTGGGCTAAGCATGGAACAAATCGCTACATCACAATCAAATAGACGAGTAAACATCGATGAAATGGAGGAATAGGATAATAGCGAACGAGAAAAAGCCATTAATGAACAGGTATGCATCTTCCACTATTTTTCGTTTAAACCAAGGATTTATTTGGCACAACAGGACAAGCTTGTTAGGATGCAAGTTGGTTTACTCTCTTCCTGCAGATAGTTTGCTTCCTCTGTTTGTCATCTATGTAACTTTGATATCAACATAATAACGAATGAAAGGCTTCTCATCTTCCTTCGTATTCCACATTGAACCAAGGAACAAGCATTCCTTGGTTTAAAACTAGTTAATTGTTGTCCATATGAAGGGATCGGTCCTTGGTAAGTTTAGGTAGTTGTTGGAAGTTGCATCTCAAGGTTCGGAATACTTGCATGTAAGGAAGTGTCACTCTAAAGTAGATGATTTTCTTTCGCTGAATAATTTGGCCATTTTCGGGACATGACATGTATCGTTGAACTTATTCCGCATGGCCATGAGATGACATGCTTTAGTTTGATTCTGATGATAAGGTGGACGAGTTGTCTGGCGCTCACCTGGACTTTTGAGTTTTGAGTCCAAAAATCATTGTTTCTGCTCTGCTTTCCAAAGACACAGGCTTTTAATAAGCTAACGCAGTTTACCTTGTTTTACATTTTTGCTGATTTCACGAACTTCAAGTGCCCATAATACGTCAGAATCTTAAATTTGTTACCATGAATTTTAACGAAGAAAAATGGATTGAAGAAACTGACCAAAGATTACAAAAATTACATATCCTTCAACATATAGGTTTAAATAGAATGACTAACAATTCTATATAAACAAGAAGAATATTAAAAAAAAAAAAGGAAAAATATAACTATACAGTGCGTGTCAGATTACAAACTGTCAGCACCCATGCAAGGATAATTATATCAGTACATTTCTTTGGGAAAAAGTGGAATAGACTTCCCATAAAAAATTTAATAATAGATCTCATTTTTTTTTTTATAAAAGAGAAATGTTTTAGTCATAAAAAGATTTTGTAATAAATTTATAAATTAACGTGATTTAGTGTGATATATTAGATTATAAATTTAGTTTTATTGTAAGTAGATCAAATGTATTATATGAAATTATATCATTTTATAAATTTATTTTTATAAAGTCTCTTTATTATGTCTATAGCACTTCTATGAAAAGAGGCGGAATGCCTCAGACCGTCCTAGTTCAGGAATTTCAACCCACATACAAGTTTTAAAATATAATCAGTCAAACTCAATATCCTAGTAATTGGTTATTTTATCTACAAATATAAATCAGTGCTTCTTATAATTTTCACATTAGCTCTTTTAATTAAAATTTATTTTTTAATTACAATTTATCAAAATCAAATATATTAAAAATAATTACAATTTTATATTACATTTTTCATCGTATTTCAATTTTCTTGTGTTAGAACATTAGTAGTGATCTAACCATTCTTTCGCTAAATTTTGATTAGAAAATTCACTTTTATAAATTTAATTAGTCACTTTTTAATAACACCATATAACAAACTCTCTAAATTTATCACTATTTTATTAAAATATTAATTTTATCCTTTTTATTTATTTTGATTCTACTTATAATTAGAATATTTATTTTAATTATAAATCTATCACGTTTGATAGATAATGCCGTGTCACCGCGACAAAATATAGAGCAGTTCTACTCATAAGTCCCATATCTTGCACACCCATTTAAAAACATATCATTTTATTATTTTATCTTATTTTACTTACAAACAAATCTAAAATTATTTTCATTATGTAAATAAAAAAGTAAAATTTCATATTTTTAAATGGGTGTAGACTTTGTAGAATTTTTTCAAAATATACGGCGTCCGAGAGAGAAGCCTATTACTGTGGTGAAAAAAAAAAAAAAAAAGGAGCTTGTGTTGGGCAACTCCCAAACGGCGAGTCTGAGCTCTTGGAAGTGCAGCTCAAAGCCTATTCTCTAATCTCTACTGTGGATACATTTTGGCCGATAAAACATATCGCGGACTTCAATAGCAGTCGGTTATGCTTTTACTTTTGGGTTTCATCTGCGGTGTGCGGACCAAAGAGGTAGGGTCTATCGTCTATTACTAGTAACCGTGTCTGTGCGTTTGGTCGTGCAGTCAGTTCTTTTTTTCTTCGTCTGTCTCTGCTCATTTGGGTATCAGTAACTTTGTAGAGTTTGTTATTGGTGTGGGGTTTGGAGGTTTTGATTGATTACCATGTAAAGTAGTAAAGTGGTTTTAGGGTTTTGTATCTTTGTTAAAGGGTTTAGTATGTAATAGTGGGAGATGGGTTGCGCTGATGAAAGTTGAACTACTATGCAAGCGGGGCATCAATCTGCTTTTAGATTGAACTCACAGAACCAATCGGATATGCAAAATTTCAATGCGTCTCAGATGGGGTTTCCTGTTCGTCAACTACCGGAAAATTTGAGTCCTGGAGGCAGTGAGAATGGTAACAAGAGACCTGGTATACCACCCTCACACCCGATTAACCCTGCTTCTCTGCCTCAATACTCGCAGTTTGTCGGGTCCTCGCCGGCTTCTGGGCAATGGGGTTCCCAGAATTTGAGCCCAGGGATTTCCCATTCTAGGTCTTTGTCTCAACCTACGTTTTTTGCGCTTGATAGCTTGTTGCCCCCTTTGAGCCCTTTGCCTTATTCTGAACCTTCGACGAGCTCGTTCTCTGACCCAATTTCCATGGATGTGTCTATGGAAGAAAGTGCTGTTAATTCTCATGCTTTATCACTTCCTTCGCCTATAAACGGAGGTAATGCATTTCGGGTTGGTGAGGGCCTTCCTCCTCGTAGAGGACACCGGCGCTCCAATAGTGATGGTATTCCATTAGGATTCTCAACCATGATTCAATCTTCACCTCAGTTGACTCCCATTGGGAGTTGGGGAGTTTTGGATCAGTCTATTTCTGGAAGCGAGAATTCAGGGGTGGACAAGCCGATCCAGTTGGTGTTGAAGGGGGAATTGAAGAGGGATAGGGATGGCAATAACATTGCCAATGGGACAGGTGAGGGAATATCTGAGGGAGTAGTTCTGGATGACTTGTTTAATGAATTTATGAATTTGGAAAACATTGATAACATGAACTCATATGGTTCGGAGGAAAAGGATATGGATGGTAGAGCCAATGGCTCGAAGATGAAGGGATGTGATGGCAGCGATAATGAAGTGGAAAGTCGCAAGAATGACTGTCTAAACTGTGTGCAGGGTTCAAGCTCAAGTTTTGCTAATGAGAAGAGAGAAGGAAAGAGAATTGCTGGTGGAGACACGAAGCCTACTGTCCGACACTCGAGAAGTGTTTCAATGGATAGTTATATGGGAAATTTGCATTTTGATGACGAATCACCAAAGCTCCCACCTATAGGAACTCGAGTGGGTCAACAATCACCTAGCAATGCACCAGAGGGGAGCTCAACTAAGTTCTGCATGGGGTTTGGAAATGGTCATTTTAATGAGGCTGAGCTGGAAAAGATCAGGGAAAATGCGAAACTGGCTGAGATTGCACTATCAGACCCCAAACGTGCCAAGAGGTTTTTTTTTTCCCTGTTTAAATTTTATCAGTCAATTAGCAATCTATGCATCGTTGTACTCATTTCTGATCTGCTCATCCAGGGTTTTGGCTAATCGTATGTCAGCTGCTCGTTCCAAGGATCGGAAGACGCGATACACCACAGACATAGAACACAAGGCACAAATTCTACAGACAGAGAACACCACCTTGTCAAACGAGGTTACAAAGTTACAGGTAGTATCTGGATGATGAGATATTGGTATTCACTAGTAATTTAATTGATTAATTATTGATACCCATTTACCTATAGGAAAAAAATTATTGATACTCATTTATAAGTTCCTGTTTTTGTTTTTCCCAATCCAGAGAGAGTCTACAGAACTTAAGAGTGAGAATAATGAGTTGAGATTCCGCCTTCAGGCCATGGAACAAGAGTCGAAACTCAAAAATGGTATGTATACCTTTTTTTTTCTGTCCTTATACATTAGTCAGCTGAAACCAACCTTGATTTTTTTGCGATATCACATGAAACTTTTCTGCTAATCGAATCTAGCATGAACTGTTGGTTTTATTTTGTTGTATTTCTCCTGATTTAATTGTTGATATACCTCGTCAAAAGAAAAAACTACGTCATATTTCTTTATTCCACTGAAAATCACTCTCATTCTCCTGTTACAAAAATTTATGTGCTTGACTCTAGCTTCTAATTCCACTTTGCTGGTTCTTTCTTTACCTTGTGAGTTTATGAAGATTTTCTATTTTGTTGATGTACTTGTTTCCTTTGATATTTTCCCTTGGGCATTTCTAGATCTATTTTGTTATTTCACAAACTGATTTGGATTATTTTTTTATGCCTTTTACATCGTCCAAATATGTATCACAGAAAATTATAGTTTTATAATTATTGATCGCAATTTTCTCTGGATTGTTCAATGTCTTCTCCTAGGATATCAACTTCTTGACATATGCAATTGGAAACATTATCAACGGTAGGGTTTAGTTGCTTCATTGTGTTATTGGGAATATTATATATGAGGGGATTAAATTTTTTTTTTTATAAGTAAAATAAGTATTTATTCATCCAAACAACTGTCAATTACAAAAACAGAATATGCCCTAATTATGTAGGAGCATTAGAAACTAAAAACTCATGAAAGTCCATGCCATTAAAGTCCACAGCAATAGCCCAAGTACAAAGGGTCCTAAAAAATAACATTTTTAGCTCCACCATAGATCTCTCTTTGTCTTCAAAAATCCTCTTATTGCGCTCCTGCCACAAGCACCACATAATACAGATATGAATCATCTTCCAAACCGCTTTGATCTGTCGCACGCCTCGAATTGAGGTCCAGCAAGCCAAGACATCCAACACGGTTTTCGGCATAACCCACACTAAATCCATTCTGTTAAACACCTCATCCCAAATAGTCCTGGCTACCTCGCAATGTAAAAGTAAATGATTCACCGATTCACCCCCTCTTTTACACATGCAACACCAGTTTGCTATGATTATGTTTCTTTTTCTCAGATTATCCGTAGTAAGAATCTTTCCCAAAGATGCTGTCCACACAAAGAAATAAGCTTTGGGAGGAGCCTTATTACGCCAAAGCTTTCTCCAAGGAAATTGTATCTCAAGAACTTGTGTGAGTACCTTGTAAAAATAGTGAACAGTGAACACCCCTTTCCTTGCTGGACTCCACCACACGGGGATTAAAATTTTTTTTTTATCAGTAAAAGAAAAATATTATATATATGAATGAAATAGGCATAGTCCTTGTACACAGGAAGTATACATAAGAACTCCTAGCTACATTCTAAAGACGATAAAATAAAGACAAGAATTCCTGGATATTATCCCCATCTAATACAATAGTAGAAAACCAACACATTAGAGTATGGAGAAAAAAATTCTTCAACTCGGTCATTGAGCGTTCCTTATCTTCAAAGCAACGTGCATTCATTTCTGTCCAAATACACCACATAATACACAACGGAATCATCTTCCATACTGCTACCACTTGATGACTGCCTTGCATATTTGGCCAACACCCCAACAAATCCACCACCCTCATAAGCATAACCCAAGCAACATCAACCCTTAGAAAGATTTCATTCCACAACACCCTTACTTACTCACAGTGTAATAATAGATGATCCACAGATTCTCCATTCTTTTTGCACATGTAACACCAATCCAATACTACACAACCTCTCTTTCTCAAATTTTATGTGGTCAATATCTTCCCAAGAGCAGCACTCCATACAAAAAAAGAGACTTTTGAAGGCACACGGGATCTCCAGATACTCTTCCAGGGAAACTGAATACTACCAAGTTGTGTTGTTAAGATACTGTAATACGCCTTCACTATACATATCTTGTGGTTATTAATCCGCCACTTCAAACTATCTCGCTGTGCCGTAGGAGTCTCCATCGAGTATAATAAGCTGAAAAATTCTAAAACTATAGGTAATTCCCAATCATGGAAATCCCTAATAAAAAGAACATTCCATTGCTGCACACCATGAGAGTATACATGCACATCTGCCACTGAAGCTTCCCCATTACCTGCAATACGATATAAGGCCGGAAAAGCCCTTTCCAATGCATAATCTCCACACCACACGTCCCGCCAAAATCTAATACAAGCGCCCTCACCAACTACAAAGCGTATTTGATTTACAAAACCTGGCCATCCCTTCCTTACGTACTTCCATAAACCCACACCATACCTCCCTCTCACTTCCTTAGAGCACCAACCACCCCAATCGACCCCATATCTAGCGTCAATAGTTTCCTTCCACAATGATCCCCTCTCCAGGTGATATCTCCATAACCATTTTCCCAATAATGCTTTATTAAAAATTCTCAGGTTACACACTCCCAACCCCCCATTCACAACTGAGGCACATACAGTTTTCCATCTAACAAGATGGAACTTCTTCTCCTCCCCCATGCCTCCCCATAAAAAAGCCCTGAAGAGTTTCTCCATTTTGTTCACCACCCATACAGGCATAGGAAACAAAGATAGAGAATATGTAGGGAGGTTAGTGAGTGTACTCTTGATAAGGGTGAGGCGACCCCCTTTTGATAAATACACCCGTTTCCAACCAGCAAGCTTTTTCTCTATCTTCTCCACTACTCCATCCCATATAGCTCCATTCTTGAAAGTTGCTCCCAACGGGAGGCCCAGATATTTCATTGGGAGCAAGGACACCTTACAATCCAAAAGACTTGCCAAACCTAGGATATTAGAGACCTCACCCACAGGAACCATCTCAGACTTGCCCAAATTCACTTTTAACCCTGACACTGCTTCAAAGCAAAGTAGCAAAGTTCGTAAAGTTTGGATCTGGCTACTAGTCGCTTCGCAAATACTAACGTGTCATCTGCAAATAGAAGATGTGAAATGATAATGGAACCACCAGAACCATTGCCCACTTGAAATCCTGATAAGAAACCTCCCCCAACAACAGCATGCATCATCCTACTTAAAGCCTCCATAACTATAACAAATAGAAAAGGAGATAGAGGATCTCCCTGCCACAATCCCCGCAAACTGTCAAAAAAACCAGCAGGTGTGCCATTAACCAGAACCGAGAACCGAGCGGTTGAAATACAATGCCGCATCCATGCAATCCACCTATCCCCAAATCCAGTTCTCTCAAGCAAGTATAAGAGAAATTCCCAATTCACATTATCATATGCCTTCTCCATGTCAAGCTTGCACAGAACACCTGAACCTCCCTCTCGTAATCTGTAGTCCAAACACTCATTTGCAATGAGTACTGAATTAAGAATTTGTCTCCCTCGAATGAAGGCATTCTGGGACTTGGAGATAATATGTTCCAACACCGGACTAAGCCGGTTAGCAAGCACCTTCGAAATAATCTTATAAACGCTACTAACCAGACTTATAGGCCGAAAGTCTTCAATAGATGATGCCCCATGTTTCTTGGGAATGAGAGCAATAAAGGTCGCATTCAGTGACTTTACTTTTCAAACTTTTGGAAAGAATGAAATTCATTGAAAACCTGCAAAAAATCATCTTTTACTATGTCCCAGCAGGTTTGAAAGAAACCCATTGTAAACCCATCCGGTCCCGGCGCTTTATCCTTAGCCATACCCGAAATGACCTTATAAATCTCTTCTTCGCCAAAAGGTCTCTCCAACACACTTGCACTCTGCGGGTCAATTGCCTCAAAATGCAAAGCATCAAGCTTTGGCCTCCAAAGAACCGATTCTGAGAGAAGGGTCTCATAGTACTGAACTATATGGTTTTCTAGCTCGGATGGAGAAGCTAGTACCTGAGACCCTGAATTAAGAGACTTAATAGCATTGTTACGCCTATGTGAATTGGCCACTTTGTGAAAGAACTTTGTACACCTATCACCTTCTTTCAACCAAAGAGCCATGGATTTTTGCCGCCATGAAATCTCCTCTGACAACAAAACCCTCTCCAGATTTGCCATAACCATGCCATTCCTCAATGCCACATCTTCCAAATTATCTCCCAAGAACTCTTTCTCTTCTAAGTCTTGCAGTTCCTCCATCAGTGTACCCTTCAGACTGTCGATGTGACCAAACACCTCCAAATTCCACTTCCTCAAGTCTTGTTTAAGAGCCTTCAATTTGCCTGCAAGAATGTAACTAGGGGTACCAATAAACTGATACGAAGCCCACCAAGCACGTACCATCTCTACAAACCCATTCGCTGTAAGCCACATGTTTTCAAACTTGAAATATCTGTGCCCCCTGTGAATACCCCCACAATCCAAAAGGATAGGAAAATGATCTGAACTGATTCGAGCTAGTCGTTTCTGACTTACTTCCGGATGTTTAGCTTCTCACGAGGGAGATACCAGTAATCTATCTAATCTCGACCAAATCCATCCATTTGACCAAGTGTACTCTCCTCCTGCCAGGGGAAGATCCATGAGATCTAGATAAAAAATGAACTCATTGAATTCCTCCATAGCCATAGAATGTCGACTAAGCCTTGATCGCTCACTAGGAAAGCGAATAGTGTTAGAATCACCCCCCATGCACCATGGCACATCCCATAAGGAGTATAAACCCGCCAACTCCTCCGACATCCCTCTCCTAACCCTATCCACATTAGGACCATAAGAGCCTGCAAATGCTCATTCCCATCCATCCACCACATTTTTAAATAGAGTCGCAACTGAAAACTCTCCAATACATTCCTCAATCATCTCAATCATTCTTTTATCCCACATTAGTAACACTCCACCTGAGGCTCCCACCGAGGCCAAATAAGTCCATCCCACATACGGGCACCCCCATAAACTTCTCACAATTTTTCTATCAATGTGTCGCAATTTTATTTTTTGCAAACACACTACATCCCCCTTCCACAACCGCAATAACAATTTAATACTACCGCATTTATTACAATCATTGAGCCCCTGAATATTCCATGATATAATCTTGGGCTTCATAATAAAACTATGTTGCCCCTCCCTCTCGATCTATCCCTTCCACCACTCCCTTCTTTCACATCATAATTAACGAAGCACGTTAACTTTTTAAGTTCCCTATCACGCTTTGAAGCTGACTTCAAATGGCTATCCTCAAGAGCTACAAGGAGAGCTTTAAACTGTTCTTCATAGCCTCCAAACGAAATCTCAATGACAGCTTGAATCTTTTCTACTTTCTTGAAAACCCACTTTGACGAACCACTCCCATATTTAGAACTGGGAGGGAGTGTACACAAAGGAGTTAGGCTGGCCCCCTCCTCCTCTGCAGGAGTAAAAACAGCCAACTCCGAGCCACACACTGAATTTGGTTCCCCACTGACAGGGACAACCAAATTTATCTTTACAGCCCCATCCCCCACCTTATTCTCTTCAAAAGATACCAACTCCAGTGATAGAGGGTCTATCGGAGACCCCAGTATTGGGATAGGCACATTTGACTGCTCAGGGCTCACCACTGTGCCTTCCATCCCCCCACACTGCAAAAACTGTATTTTCCAAAAACAACCCTCGACTCAGCGACGACAGCTCACCCAAAAACCCATCTTCTACCAGCGAGATTGACCCAGAAGCTGCATGTGGCCCTTCGACCACCACGCATGGCTGGTTTTGTGCACTCCCCGACGACAACCCACCTTGCGACGACAGGGGATTAGCCCTCACGATCTCCACCGCAACAACATCTTCTGCGATCTCACCATCCTCCAAAATTCTCCGCCTGAAAGACTCTACCGGCACACCGTTGAGCTCGACCGCGACCGGCTGTTCTTTCTGTGCCGGTGGGAAGACAGTCACGGCACTTATCGGCACCATCGGAGACTGACTCAGCAACTGGACCAATATTTCGGTCTCCCTCTGCTTAGGCAGCCAAATTTATTTGCTGTTGGTAGTGTTGTGCTAATGGCAACAACGCATTGTGGTGATTAGGGTATTAGTCCAGGTTGAGTTAGTGTGTTGGTTGGTTAGGATGGGGTTGTGTAGAGAGGTGGTTATTGATCAGAAAGTTTTTGAGTTCAGAAAGGAGAATGATAAGTGGTGGAGAATCACTGAGAGCAGCCGCCGTGGGGTGAAATACATTTCTTTGGACCATGAAGCCCTGGGATGGTTGGGTTCAATGGTTAGGGAGTGTGCAGCTACTTTGGGCCCTGTAGAGTTCCTGAGAACTCGTAGAAAGGGAAATAATGTTTTAAGGTGAGAAGAGGCTGTAACAACAACGGCTGTTTTATCTGCATTTCAGAATTTGGGCATGAAAAGAGGAGAGGTATGTTATTGGTGCCAGAAGGAAGGAAGGGAGAGGGGTGGAGAAACTTTGGTGTTACTCTTAAGGAGCTCAGTCCTCCTTCCTCTGTTTCGAGTGTGAGAAACAGAGGTGGTATGGTTCAGGCTGGGAACCCGGAGATGTTTAGGGGTGGTCGTGGTGCTCCTTCATGGACGGTAGTTGGGGGGCAGTCGTACAGTCAAGCGCTCCAAACACACATGGGCCAGGCTCGAGCAGTGAGCGCTGGGTTGCCAGGCGTGGGAAGTGCAGAGATCGTGCATGGCAGTGTACTGTTGGGGCCAAATCAGGAAAACATTTTAAGGGTGCTAGGGGAGATGGAGAAAAAAGTTGGGAATTTATGTTTTTGCTCTCAGTTTTTGTTTTTGCTTAGGCACACGGGGATTAAATTCAATGTATATGATTTCTTTTTGGGGACTTAGAAGAAAAAGAAAACCTAAAATTGAGATGCCCTTCTATCTGTGAGTAAATGTGATATTGAGAGATCTAATGCAAGAGATTTCTGAAGATCAGTGACAGTAAACGTGCCCACACGTGGTTTAAATGTGAAGCCTAGTGTGGCTCACATCTAGCACCTTAGGGCGTCCAAGAGAGGCTCCCTAAGACAATGCACAAGTTGAGCACAAAGATGTGTTTTCTTTTACAAAATTCTGTAGTTGTAGTTCTAGATGAGATTATAGTATTAACTTTGTTTCTAAGATCTCTAACCCATCTGTTTACCTTCTAGTCATATTTAGTAGTTTTGAACTCAAATGCTGTTTCATTTTTTTGAGAGCTTAGAAATTGTACTTGATAAATTGTGTGCTCGAGTGATTAGTTAGAATTCATGCATGTTGAAATTTCATTTGATTTTGTAACTTTATTTTAGAGTGCAGAAAAGTGTGCAATTCTATATACACCTGCATTTATTTTCTGGTTCTATAAAAGTGTTTTAATTCACATAAGTACTCTACCACCCTCAGGTTCATTCCTGGCTTTACTTAGGGCTCTGTAATACGTACTTAACTGCTTAATTATGTTGGTTTGATGTGGCCATAAAAATGCTGTTAAAGAAGATGAAACCCCGCGTAATCACTTATAAAAAAATGAAACCCCACGGGATCGAGAACTTGCATGTTGTAATGGAATTGACCCTGGTATTTTGACTAGATAATTATCCATTGGTTATGTATTTTACACCTCCAACATCATCAAGAGAAGGGTTGTGAATTTTTATCACTGCTACAATAACCATATGTTTCCACGCCCTCTTGCTTGTAAAAAAAATGTTTCCACACCCCCTTGAAACTTTTCCTCTGGACAGGTTCCTATAGATTGTCTCAAACATGAATATTTTTCTCTGAAACAATTTTTATGTGGTTCTATGACAGTTGGGGCTTTGATACAAGACATTAAAGGCACCGGTTCAATTCTTGCTAGTCTTGCATTTATTTTTATCTTCTCTCTTTATTTCCATTTCTTCCTGAGAATTTTAGTAGTGTAATTTAGAATCATATTTTGATATTTGATTTTGTCCTATTAAGTACTTAATAATGTTATTGGTGGCGATTGTTTGTTTTATTTTCAACATGAAGCTTTAAAGGAGGCCTTGAGAGCTGAAGTCCAGCATTTAAGGCTTAGTGTGGTAAAGTGTGGTGGGGAGGGCTACCTTGCGCACTGTATGGCTCAGCAGCTTTCCATCGATCAACAGATGTTCCAGCTGCAGCATCCGCATCACACACAGGTTAACCATTCGACATGGGAGCAACATGTACTGCCACAGCTGCCTCATCCCGATGGACTAGAGCCCCAGCAAGAGAATGGTGATGTTGCTCAGCAAGAGGCAAACACATAGGTTGCTTAACTGCTAGCGTCAATACAAACTGCATTGGTGTCTCAACTCCATTTGAAGTAAAGGTAGTGTGCAATCGTATATAACCTTCTTCAAATCTATCAATATATCAATGTTGTCCATTTGATTAAATTTAAGTCATTTTTTAATTTATTATGTTCAGAAGCAATTAGAAATTGAGATTAAGAGTCAATTTTATTTACTTATTGATCTGCTCGATTCATTTTCTTGGGTGTGATGTGGCTGCATGTTTGGTTTGGAGTTCAAATGTCAAAATTTCCACTTCCATTGACAATATGGATGTGTGGGGTTAATCACCTATGTGCTTAATTTGTCCAATCTCCTTAAATTTTTTCATCTCACTGCATTCAAAACATGAACTTGACCTGAATATAAACGACCATAAGTAGTACTTCGGAGTGGTATAATGTAGGACCCTCATGAAACTGTCCCTTCATGCTACTTGGTCCATTTACTTTTAGGACATCCGAGGAGACCCATACAATATAACTCATTATATCCGTTTTCAAGCTCTACTGATTACTTTATTTTGGCCTACCATGTGAGTCACACAAAAAGGGCACAGCCTTTAGTTTGATGATTTGGTTGCTTCTCTTCTCTTTAGCAGTAGTGTTTTTTTTTTTTTAATGAAAAAAAATGTGAAAGGAACGTTTTATCCCTGCACAGTCAAGGTGCTTTCCCATGTGACAAATGGCTCCACCAGAATGACCATAATGAGGCCCCAAAATGGTGGACAGTCAGTCATATATGCCGTTGTACCTAAATCTAAATGTCCAGTCGTTTTGCCCAAAATAATTCTCCCACCTATAATTTTTTTCCCTAAAGGCTATGTGCTCCCTTAATATATATGCACATATCCTCCTGATGATGATTGCGACTCAATTCCTTCAGTGGGCTTCCTAAAATCCCACTCTGCATTTAAGGAGTGTTTAAGACGAAAACCCTGTGGGGGTGTGTGTGTGTGTGTGTATGCATATACATTTTTAAATGATTAGATATGAGTTTGGTGTATGCATTGACTATATTATAAGAGAGAGGATGGAGACCCCACAACTCTATATATGGACGTCAAAGAGCTCGAAATTTGATTACCAAAAAGAAGAAAAAAAATGAAAATTTCTTCTCATCAGTTACTATTAACCACTCCACACCCTACACCTTTATATCCTATGAAAAAGTATAGGTGTGCGGTGTGAAAATGAATAGTGACTGATATATAATAAATTTTTTCTTTTTTAAATTTAATATAATAAATTAGATGAATTTATGAAAGTTGAGAGTTCCCCACATGACAGATTCATTGATTGATTCATGGGCAACGTGGAAGCTGGGATTGTTTGGGGATGCATACAGCGCGGCGTAGGACTCCCATCATGTGCTTGATCGTATACATGAGGGTTGCCAGACGAGAAAGCCACCTGCCATGTCCGGACAAATAATCTGTCAAAAAATGGGGTTGGTTTCTGGTTGGATGTGCTCACCTTACTTTATTATTATTATTATTATTATTAATTTTTATTTATTTATTTATTTATATTATGGTTCAAATGAGCTTATCTTTAGTGGTTAGAGTGGATAAATTAATGGGACAACCCCTGTTGCTTCCTTCCTCCTTTGTTAACCACCCTTTTTACTTGTTCCCCTAACCTCGCCTCACCTGTTTTTCAAACTCCTGTTGGTTCCCCAATTCCTCCCCCCCCCCCCCCCCCCCCCCCCACAAATTATCGAGATCTCTTATTCAAACTCTTAAAATTTAAAATCAAAGAGAGATGAATGATAATGTAAGTTTTATAATATTTATTAAGTATTTAATTTCTGTTTCCCGATAATAATAAAATTAATAATGGAGGTTAAGAGTAAGATAGAAAATTGAGTAATGTTATATACCGTTAGTCTTAAGATGTATAAGTTTCGTGTATTTTTTTTTTAAAAAAAAAAGATATACCATTAAAAAAATATTTTTTCATGTAATTTTCAAATTGGTTTATTTTAAAGCAATAAAATATACGAGACTTTCATGCCTAAAATCGTACTAATTTGTAGTTTATCTAAATATACTGTACCTTGTCCATTTTAGGCCCGATTGGATAGTGAGATGAGATGAGATTGGATAATTTTAAATGAAAATTAAAAGTTTAATAAAATATTGTTAAAATATTATTTTATTATTATTATTATTATTTTGATATTTGAAAAAGTTGTATTTTTTATTATATTTTATATGATAATTTAAAAATTATAATGATGTAATAAGATAAGATTATTTCTATATCGAGGATGTTGTTCTTGCGTCGTTGAAAATAACCAGATTGTCCCTGGGCATTAGACATGTATTTTATGAGGTTATATTCAAATGCTAGGCAGTTCATCCGACGGGACTGGGACAAATGATCCAATGGCCATCCAAAGCTGAACCGTCGCACGTTTACTCACAGTCTTATCATTAACAAAAATAAAAATAAAATAAAATAAAATTAGCATATCCAAGCTCAAACGGAAAGCGTGAAAGCTAAACTTTTTTAGCATATTCAAAACTTCAAATGCGGATTATATAAAAGAGTAATGTTTCCTAAAATTGTGGAATTCGTAAATATTGTGCAGTTATTTTGAAAAAAAATGAAGTCTATTATTAAAAAATTAATTAATTTTTATGTGGGTCTTATATTTATTCACTTTTTTCAAAGCGACTGCACGGCGCTTGCACACTCACGACTAAAAGTATCATTTCTCTATATAAAAATGAGTAATGTTACATACAGTCGTAAAATGTGTAAATGACATACAGTCACTTTGAAAAAGAGTGGGATCTACTATTAAAAAATTAAATTTTTTTCATTTAGGTCTCATATTTATTCATTTTTTTCAAAGCGACTGTACGGCGCTTGCATACTCACGACTGCAAGTATCATTTCTCTATATATTTGAAAAAATTATAGTGCATTAATACATGTAATCGGGTATCAACTATTCAATGATCGATGGAAAATTATTTAAAATAAAGAAAAAGGTTATGGTTGGAATTGTCCTCGAATAATTCCAATACTTAAGTCAGCAAAAACAATAGGTGGATTAGAGTGTTAAATTCGGATAAGATCGATAATCAACGACTAGTATGGATGTCACTTTCTGTTGATTTTTTTTTTTAAATTATAAATCAATTACTTAAATAAAATGTTACTTAAGAATATAACACATCAATAAGTGTGATTGAAATGATAAAATTTATAAAAATATTGAAAAAATATAATAATTAAGCACTTCATAATTGTATTTAAAGCCTTTTGTTTTGTAGTTATTCATGGTAATTTCTTTTTTCCATTATTAGCAAGAAAGGGAAGGTACTAATTACAACACAAATTGGGAATCATTAACGGTTAAACTCATGTTCCTTTTTTCTTACATATGTGTCTCTCTCTCTCACACACAGCCTTAATAAAAGTACGGTCTGGTATGGGACAAAAACAAGTACCTTAACCTAAACAGGTGGACCTCACTTGAGTGCAAAACAGCACCAGCACTTTACAACACTAATCACCTCTACAAAACTTAAACAAATGTTACTTTTGAAAGTCCTCCCAATAATTATGTATCTATTTGTGTTGATGGTAAGAATGAAATGAAAAGGAGAGAAATATCTATCTACAATTTTATTTAAGTACAATATTTTTTTTAGAAAAACATATGAAACACATTATAACTTTTAAAAATAAGAAAATATATTTGCAACCATGAATTGTATAACTACCGTATAATTGTTTTGAAAAAAGTAAATAAAACATGAGACTCATATGAAAAAAATTAATTTTTTAATAGTGGACCTCACTCTTTTTTAAAGCAATTACGCGGCATTTACGCACTTTACAGTTGTATGTAGAATTTTTATTTAAAAATATAATATAAATAATTAAATCTATCTCTTCCTATCAGTTTAAGTTTTCAAGATAAATGATGATTTTACATGGTATCAGAGCGTTTTTAATCTAGATCTTAATTCTACTACTTTTAATTAAATATTTCAAATCACTTATTATAATTGATTACCTTTGTCCAAATTAAAATAGAATTATAATCTTTGTTCAAATGGAAAAATTAACCTTTAAATTCTTTCCTATTTTTTTAAAATCTCAGTAAAATGTACAAAAACAAAATTCAAAATAAATTTTATAAAACAAATACTAGATAAGTTTATTCAAACTCTACTAATTTAATTTCACAATTTTTAATACAAAACTTAAAAAAATATTAAAATTCTCTTATCTAATATTACAAAAACTTAATAATTCACACACTTTAAAAAAAATAGAAATTTTAAAAAAATATATCTCAGTGCTGATGTGTTTAAATTTTAGGGAAGAGTGAGATAGGATGATTTTAGATGGAAGTTGAAAGTTGAATAAAATATTATTAGAATATTATTTTTTAATATTATTATTATTTTAAAATTTTAAAAAAATTAAATTATTTATTATATTTTATACGAAAATTTTAAAAAATTATAATAATAAAATAAAACCATTTATGTATGAAACGGACATTAAATTTTTCCGCTTTTCAATACCTGGTAAACGGTAGACGTAAAATTTTTTATTGTTTTATTTTATTTTTCTCGCGAGTCTCGTGACTCGACGGCTGGATAATGTGGGTATTTTCAATTTCCAATAACGAGAAAGAATAAAAAAAAAAAAAAAAGTGTAGAGATCTGACAGCTTTTTTCTCTCCCCTCTCAGCGGACAGTGCCTCGGAGACTTAGCTAGATTTAAGGAGTGTGTTGAGGTCCGTGCTCTTAAGCTACTACATTGTTTTTGATATGTTTCGGTTTCCCAACATCGCACCAAACCAATATAGACTGGGCGGTGTTGTGTCCGATAGAGTGCTCCCAGTTGGCTTCGCTGAGAGAAACTTTCAGTAGTAGGAGGCAAAAAAATGGCGAAATCTATCTCATGCTTCAAGATAATCACCTGCGGTAGCGATTCGGCGGACAAAGATGATCTCGAGGTCTCTGAGGTACCCGATTCGTCCCGACTTCGGAGTTCTTTGTTTTTCTTCACTCAGATCTGTTTGACCTTCTCTCGCGTTTTTCTTTGACTTGTTCAATCCGGGTTTGATGGTCTTGTAAGATTTGCATTTGATGCAGTGGTGGTGTTCTTAGTTTGGATGCTTTTAGAGTAACTAAGTAGCCGATTGTTCTCTGTTTGGAAACTTTGAAAATGCTACTAAAGGAAGTTTTTTATATTAAGATCTGAGTGGTCCGGATTGGCATTAGACTGAGTTCATCACAATTGGGTGACTTGATTGGGCTGAGCTTATGATTTCTCTTTTCTAGTATTAAGATCTGGAGAAATTTGTTGTTTCTGATTCGTTTATTCAGTAATTACGCAACCTTGTTTGTGCAATCAACCTATGTGGGTGATGATGCCTATGCATATCGATTAAGCGTGCGTGGGTCGTAAGTAGAACTACTGCCCTCTTCTTGAGAGGAAGTGTTTTACAAGCATTGTAATTGATTGAGCTCTTGGTATCACTTTTTGGTTGGTCCAGGGAATGCTCGTTTCCAATGATATTTTCTGTTTTAAGATCACCATGCATTATGGAAGATCACCTTCATTTTTTTGGCTGATTGAAGTGGCATATACATGATACTTTGGCCCGAGGCAGGACTATTGTAGAAGCATTTATAGTTGTTAAAATCCACAAACAACAAAGCACATTATGTTGATCATGGTTCGACAGGGTCCTTTGAACCCACTCCTAGGAAGTGATACACAATTCTACTTGGAAAAATCGTGTATCAGGTAAACTAAGGAATTTTCTTGGGCAGAATTGAACACAAAATGTCGGAATCTATAACTCATAACAAGCCCACCCTTTGAACACTCCTACATCTTGATGGCTATGGTCATCGCTTACAGTGGTGGTGTCTACTCTCAACCACAATTTTGGTTCTAGAGAAGGGGAAGAAAATTGAGAGGGAGAGAGAGAGAGAGAGAGAGAGAGAGAGTAGAGATACATGAAAGGGTAACTGATAACATGAAAACTTATGTTTATTCTTTTATAATCCAATACATAATTCAAACTGATGGGGAACTTAATGTTGTGCTTGTACTAAGTTATAGGGCAGGGCAGTCAAAGTTCTCTCTCTGTGTGCATACACGTTTGTTTATGTTATTATTTTTTCCTTCATTCCAGAGCAAGGGTTCAGGTGACAAACGTGGCTGGAGTTTCCGGAAAAGGTCTGCCCGGCATCGAGTGCTTAGCAACACTGTTATCTCGGAAACACCCTCTTCTGGAAATAAGGAAAGCCCAGAATCTGCTACTCTTAATCATCCACTGCCAGCCAACTCTACCGTTCCTGAGAAAGTTTCGGCGATACAATCAACAGGTGAAAAACCCCAGTTATCAACTTCGGTGAACCCAAAAGTAATTGAGACCATAGTTGCTGCTGAAAATGAAAGTACACCTGATGTCAACCTGGAGGAGTCTGTTGTTATTGCCATCCAAACTGCTATCAGAGGGTTTATGGTATCCCTTTTCTATCAACTGCACATGTCCAAAAATTACTGGTGAATGCCAATTCTAACCTCTCTCTCTCTCTCTCTCTGAACTATGTGCCAGGGTCTGAGAATGCTGTTAAAGCTTAAGAACGTTGTTAAATTGCAAGCTGCTGTTCGTGGGCACTTAGTACGGAATCATGCTGTGGGAACCCTACGTTGTGTTCAAGCCATTGTCAAAATGCAAGCTCTTATTCGTGCCCGACGTGCTCGCCTGTCTCTAGAAGTATCATGTCCAGAAAAGAAGTTAGATGATAAGCACGAGGAGGGTAACAATAGTTCAAATACCCAGGTAATTCTACTGAACTCATCCAGTATGTCATGAAACATATGAGGTTATGAGATGAAGGTTGTTTTGCATTTGGCATTCTTCTTCATGTTGAAGTGACAACAGGTTATATGAATCAATGTCAAGATGTTTTCTAACAACCCTGCCTGGTTATTTCATTTTACAGGTGAATGAAAGTGTAGTAACTAAATCAACTATAACGTACACTTCCATTGACAAGCTGCTAAGTAATAGATTTGCTCGCCAGGTGTGATATATTGGTGTTTTAATTCCGTTGTTTATAACTGCATTCTTTGTTATTTATTCTCACACCTGTATAGCTCGACTAATTTGATTTATATGTTGTTTAAAGCTGTTGGAATCAACACCAAAGACCAAACCTATCCATGTCAAGTGTGATTCTTCTAAGCCTGATTCTGGTTGGAATTGGTTGGAGAGGTGGATGTCTGTTACTTCACCAAATACTGTAGAGTCAAAGAAAGCAGAGTTAGTAACAGATCAACAGAAAAAAGAAAAGGACGAGAATGTTGTGTCACTGGTGGAAATTAAAGTTCCATCTGAAGAGTTTATGGAGTCACAAGATGTGAATTCCAGCAATAAGGAAACACTAGAGAGGTCTGAAAGCGAAGACAATCTGATTACTTATGATCCCAACAACTTCGAATTTCAGGCATGCCATCCCACCTCATCTTTGCAAAATGATGTTTTGGAGCAGCGTCGGTCTGATGCGAATGAAACCCCATTGATAATAACTTCCACTCCAAACCAAAGTACTCAAGCAGATTCAACTTCTCAGGTGGAGTTCAATTCTCTTTCTGTGAAGCCTGAAGCCGAAACTGAAGAACCCAAACGTTCTATGAAAAGGCTTGCCTCTGAACAGCTTGAGACTGAAGCAAAGAAATTTGTATTTGGATCAAGAAAAGTGAGCAATCCTGCATTTATTGCTGCCCAGTCGAAATTTGAAGAACTGAGTTCAACGCCCAATTCAGATAGACCAATGAGTCCTTCCTATGAAGATGCTGGAGTTGAATCACATACAGACACAATCTTGTCTGGAACGGATACTGTTATCAGGACAAAGGAGCTGATTACGGCAGAAACTTCAGCTCCCCATAGTTCAAGGGCTCAAGTTGGTGGCTCTGAATGTGGCACTGAACTCTCTATTACCTCTACCCTTGATTCACCTGATAGGTCTGAAGTTGGAGCCACAGAATGTGGGCATGAAGCGAAAGTTTTAGAGGAAGGAATTTGCAATCCTAATAGCACAGAGAATGTTGATGTTGAATCCAAGGATGCATCTGTCATCTCACCATCCGATTTATCGCCCTTTATCTCGGATCAGCCAGAGAAACCTGGTGATGCAAATGGCGAGTCCATTAATCTTGAGGTAGCTGCGAACTCCTCACAGCTAAAGCCGCAGCTGGAGAATAATGCATCTGATATGAAGAGACAGCTGGACTCTGAGATAGGCCATCAATCGTACCGGTCATCCCCAGAAGCTTCTCCCAGAAGTCATATAACCATTCCAGAATCTCATGGGACACCTTCTAGTCAGGTATCTGTGAGAGCTAAAAAGAACAAAACTGATAAGAGTGGATCCAACCATAAGCGTAAATCACTGTCAGGAGGTAAGAATTCTCCGTCCAATCCAAATCTTGATTCTGCCTCAAGGAGTAGTATGGAACAACTGCCTAAAGATCAGAAAAATGGGAAGAGGCGCAATTCCTTTGGTTCACCCAGGCCTGATCATATCGAACAAGAACCAAGAGATAGTAGTACTAATAATTCTCTTCCCCATTTCATGCAAGCAACGGAATCAGCAAGAGCCAAGCTGCAAGCTAACAAGTCTCCAATATCAAGTCCAGATGTGCAAGACAAAGACAATTACATCAAGAAGAGACATTCCTTACCTGGTGCAAATGGGAGGCAGGGGTCTCCACGTATTCAACGGTCAATGTCTCAAGCCCAACAGAGTGCAAAGGGAAATGGTACTTATCTTCACGGTATCACCTAAACCTCGTTGTACATATTATCAATTTTTGCTAATAAGTGTTCTTTCCAATTCTATTCCACAAAATATGCTTAGTCAGCACCGTCTACGTCATAGAATGGTTTCTTTCAGCACCATTAAAATTCATACTGCTTGGTTTTTCTCCTAAGATGGGATGCATTCTCATCATGTGAAAAGTTTAGATCTCTGTTCAATCTTTGATTGCTTGTTTTAATGAGGTTTTCCTTGTAATTTATAAAAGAAAAGTTTGGAAAACTAATAAAAAAGAAAAGAAAATAAAAGTTGGGAAAAATACACGCCCCCATAAACTTCCATGCAATTTGTAATGTCCCCGAAACTTCAATCTCAGCAATATACCCCCAAACTATCAAGCAATTTCATTTACCACTTTTTCCCCAGAAAAACCAATTACCCCCATAAATTCTCAAAAAAGATAAAATATCGATATAATCAAAGAAAGGTGAAAAAACTTTTAAGAAAAATAAAAAGCGGAAGAAAAAGACAGAAAAACCAAAGATTAAAATTTGACACAATTATAAAAATACTCTTCATAAAAAATAAAAAAACTAGAAAAATTTCAGAAAACATTAAAAATAAAAGCTAAAAAGTTTAAAAAACAAAAGAATAGAATTTATATATAAAAGAAACTCTGGTACTGTGTGGGTGGGTGGCCCAGTCTCAGCACCTGGGTGCATCTTACTTTTTATATATTATCTTTATTTTTGGTTTTTAAGTTTTGGTTGTTAATGTTTTTTTTTTATTATTTTTTGGTTTTATTTCTAGATCTACTTTTTTTTTATCAAGGCTATCTGTGTCAACTTAATTTTACCGAGGGGGTAGATTGCAATTTTTTTGGTAATTTTCCCTGTGGGACTTTGTAGAAATTGATAGTACTAAGGGGACATTGCAAGTTGCATGTTAGTTTGGCAGGTGTTTGCGTAATTTTTCCCCAAAACTTTTACCGCCCAACTAAAGGATTCTCCATTTGTGCTACAATCTGAGTTTTGTAGAAGCTGCTACCATATGGTTCTGCCATTGCGAGGATTTTTTCCCTTAAAAAAGAAAATGATTGTGGATGCTGCCTGACTCAATACTTTGATGGTTTTTGTTGCCTAGACACGAACCATACTGTGAAGACATGCATTAAATACTGTTAGTTCAGCATTTTTGCTGTATAGCACATCCTTTGAGCACTCTGATTATGCCATCTTCCCAATCAGCAATCCATTTGTTCTGCCTCTGACAACTAAAATATATATATATATATATATATATATATATTGGGCAACATTTTGTTTTTTAAAAGAGAGGATGGCACCCTAATTTTATTAACCATAATCGGGCAATTAAATCAGATATTTATCATGTAGTCCTTTATATGCTATTCAGGACCGCTTGTTAAGACACTTGGTATATGTAAGTTCCATTCTTGCACAACAGCAAAGACGTCCATCCAGTTGGGGTGGAGTTTGTTTCGAGATTCTGAAATTCACTTCCTACTGTTGCCATGACTTTTTACTTATTTTTTCATAAAAAGAAAGCTGTCAGGAGAGGAAAAAGTAAAGAAACAAAATCTAAGAAGATACAAAAGAGCATTTATGCATGAATACTTGTTTACTTGCTGCTTGATCTTACTTTTTGCAGAAAGAAAATGGCAGAGGTGAAGGGACACATTGAAAGTGATTGTACACCCCAATGAAAATTATGGTACATCACCTGTTCTAGATGGGCGAGTCAATTGATGATCTACTTGAAGGATAGCATCTTAGATCTGAATTCTGGATTTTTTTTCCTTCTGTGATTTTACCTTAGTTTATCCATCGTGGCTTTCAGGGTGGTTTTGGGAGGTTATATATATATATAAAGAAAAAAGCCGAGTGATGTTTGCATGTACATTACTGTTACCACTACCATATTTTTTCCCCTATTATTATTTGCTGTAATGTCGTTCCTCAGTAATAAGATAGTTAAGAGTATTTGGTGTGATATTACTTGGTTGAATTACAGGATGTTTTTGCTTGTTTACAGTGTTGAGAGCTTTTCACCAGATGTTATTGTAATAAAATGGATTTTCTGTGTTTCTTCTTTAGTTCCCTTAATTTCTCGAATTCATTTCATTCTTATCAGCCAAGATTCCCTACAGCTCCCACTTCACTTAATTTTTTTGGTGCTCTTTTCTGATTCTTGTTGCCCATATTTCCAATTCCACTAGGCGTCACAACTTTACAAGCCCCATCTACATATATCCCCGCTTCTTTCTACTCAATGCGTGCTGCCTGCCCCCCTAAATTGAGTTGCTTCTTTGCCCCAACCCACTCCCTCCCCCAGCCCACCTTCACCTCCACTTGAGCAATAGATTTGAGGTTTTTTTCCTATTTTTTCTTTAGATATTTGGGAGCTCGATCTACCCCCCAGTGTGTTTAGCAGGCAATATACATTTCAAAGCAGTCCAATAGATTTCTTCAACAATTTTCCAACTTATCATAACGTAACAAGAATGTGTAACCCTCCTCATATTCGGGCCACCTGTGCCTGAGTTGAAGTAATGTTAACTGGGAGAATATGGTCTTGCTTTTGCTCTGCAATTCTTTCGAAAACTTCAGGAATACAGATTAGTACATGCTGCTCTAATTCAATACTTTACCATCGGCTTCGGTTGTTTTCTTAACTCATCTCATTTCATCTCATCTAATTATTACAATTTTTTCAAATCTCACACAAAATAAAATAAACAATTTAACATTTTTAGATTCCAAAATATAAATAATATTAAAAATATAAATTTTAACAATATTTTATTCAACTTTTAACTTTAATCTCAATTCATCTCATCTGCGAAAATAAACAATTGTGCTAAAAGTAGAGAAGAAACATGAAGACCTACTTCTCCCAAGACTTTGGAGAGACACTCCCCACAATCAAGCTTCAAGGGAGGGATTTCGGAGCTTGATAAAATGCATTTTATGGTGAAAATTTTGAATTTAGATTTTAGATTTGAATTTCAAATCAACCATTATTTGAAATTCAATATTTTAGAACGTATTCTTCTGCTAATGATGTTAGATTAATAAACAATTGCAAACCTCAAATCAACCATTATTTGAAACAAATCTTGTTTGGCTTTGTTACACACAAAACCAAATTCAAATTTTAACATATTATTTTAAAAAGGAGATTTAGATTATAAAGATTTAAATTCAAAAATCATATTTATAAATCTCAACATCCAAAGGCAACACGGGACAAATAAGTTGTTGATAACCATGGATGTGCAAGCATAAACAATGAAAAAAGAAAATCTTCTTATGCTAAGAGCATTGGCAATGGTCTAACTATTGTCAAGTCTAAAATTTGGCTAGAATCTTAATTTTTGGCTATAATATCAATTTTTGACTAGGTGAGTCCACATTGGACTAGCTATTATAAAGTTAATAATAATATAATATAATATTTTTTTTAAAATTTGTTTTTTACAAATATAATTTATATATTTCTTAGATCTTCATACTTTGTAGAAATAATGTGTCTACTCTATCAATAAGTAGAAATAATGTGCATGTCATGTATGTTTTACCATTCAAAGAGAGAGGGAAGTGATAAAATAATTAAATATTACTTTCCATTATGAATAGTAACTAGCCATATTTGGAGAAGACTTAAGATTTACCATTCATCAAGTCTTAAGCTTTGGACCATTGGCTAGTCCAATGTAAAGATTGTTTCTCACATCTAGCTAAAGTTTAGACTTACATTGACATTTGACTAGTCCATTGTCAATGCTCTAAACTTTGGGATCAGAGTGTACTCCCACTTGAACATTAGCAAGACCCTTGGTCGATGACCTCTCCAATCTCCTTGCATTATTTTCAGTTTTTCACTTACAGGATGGAGAGTTTGGGATGCCATTTTCATACTATCCAGAGCTGACTACCTACAACCACAGATCAAGTGTCAAGATGCATTAGAGTATATGAATAATAGTGAAATATTTTTTTAATTTTAACATCTTTAGAATATTTCTTAAAAAGTGTATAAAAAATAAAGCATTAAGAGATAAACTCCTTGTAATTAAGGGCATGTTTGGATAATGAGATAAAATTAGAATTCTGTAAATAGTAATAAAATGTTTTGAGTTAAAAGTTTTTATTAGGCTTTAAAAAAGTAGAGAAAAAGATTTAAATAAAATATTATAAATTTAAACATTTTTTAATATATTTTTTATTTTAAAATTTGTAAAAGTTATATTATTTTGTATGTTTTCTTTTAGAAGTTTGAGAAAATGTAATGATTAGGAATGGTTAGATAAAAAAATTAAAAATTAAAAATTAAAAAATAATTTATATTCAAGTGATATTTAGAAAATAAATTATGAAAAATTTTGAGACGATATGATTATATTACTTCTAAAATAACTTAAGCCCCTTATAACTTATAAGTGCTACTTCACGGGCTTCGGCACCTCCTGTGCAAGCACGTGATTGGGATAGAGAGTAGATTTTATTTTGGATAGTGAGATGAGATGAGATAATTTTAAATGAAAATTAAAAGTTGAATAAAATATTATTAGAATATTATATTATTATTGTTTTAAAATTTTAAAAATTTATTATATTTTATATAAAAATTTTAAAAAATTATAATAATGAGATAGAAGAAACTCATTAGGCATCCAAACGGGACCTTAAAAAGGAAAATGTACAAAACGACGAAAGCAAATCCACTGGATGCAGGGTTTCTATGGACTTCTTTCCATGGACTACTTTTCTGCTATTAGTCTTGAGATTTTATTACTATAAGATCTCCATCGGTCCCCGTGCCTCTGCGATTCAGTCGTGTATATTTCGTACAATTAGGGTTCTTAGAAGTGGTAAGTGATTTAAAGGTCTTTGATACAGTAGGCTAGGGATTCAAATCTGAGAGTTGGGCTTCTTTTACTCTGAACTCTATGACCGAACCCAATTGAAACCTATCATAAACATATATTGGAAATCGAAGCGGAGAAAAGAAGTTGGGGACATTTTTGAGTCAGTAAACTATGCGGGGATTGCACAAATCGAAAAGGGTTTCATGGGCTTCAGATGTAAACCTTTGTCAGGTAAAAACTGCATTTCAAAATTCAGATAACCGGGTTGAAATCTGAAAACCTAATTTTTGTTAACAAAATGAAAATTGATGTAATTCAACATTCCCTTGTTTGAGCTCTAATTTATGTAATTTTAGTGGGATTTTTTTTTTATCTAACTTAATTTTTCTGATAAAGGAACTTGTTTGTCATTCTTTGCCATGTCTGTTTCATTGTCGATGTTGTTCTGAAGGATATCTTTTTACTGTTCTTGGTAACTTCTTTTGGCATTTGAAGAAAAAATTCTGACCTTTTTTTATTTTTTAAAAAAGCTAAATGGAAATTTCACATAACTCTGTATCCAATGTATTGCATTTGAGTACAGAAGCACATTTAAATGTCAAAATGACAAAAAGAGGGAAATTTTGTGAAACCATGGAGCAGCTGGCAGGAAATTTGTGTAAATAACATGCATATTTTCTGGCCAAATGCTGAAAATTAATGACATTGCTTTCCATATATAGGTGATATTTTGAGTAAATTACTTTGAAGTAATACACTGGTATGAGTAGAGCTGAAAGATCGCTGGGACTATGGTATTGGGGATTAAGTTTCGAGTACGACAGTTCTGTGGAGAGAAATCTTTCTAAGCGCTTAAAGTCCTATCTTTCATGTATTATCTAGGCTATAGACCCACGGTTCAAGGCCAGTTCCTTCATTGAATCCCTCTTTTCCTCTACCCTTAGTACTGCAAATTTATTACATCTATACCAAGCTCATTGTTTTTGTTGCTGACACAAAACGTATCTGGAAGTAGAAGGAGAAGCAGGTTGCTGAGTCAACGGAATAGGGAACTTCTTGTGAGGAATAGATGCCTTGAATGTTTCAGATAATAAGCAACTTGCTAACTGTAAAACCTGGATAGGAAGTGCCTTAAATGTACCCAGTTATGCTGCCAATCATCACTATGGTAGCAGATCATAATAGATTTTTTTTTTATCCTCTCTATACAAAGAGCAGAGGACATAGTAGTTTCAGCTCGAAAAAAAAAAGATGATTGGAGGATGTTTATATTATTTTATTTCTAATATGTGCTGTACAAGAAAAGTTGAAAAAAATGTGGTATAGGATCCCTTCCAATAGACTCAAAGTTTGAAGTGAAATCGTAATATTAGGTTTATCTTTACCTATGGGCTCCCAGTGTCCTTGGAAGTATTTGGAGAGTGAAGGTCTCTTTAAGAGTGACATTTTTTGTGTGGATGGCAGCTTTGGGAGAGGTATTGCTATTGGAGAATCTGGGGAAGCAGATTGTCATTGTAGTGGACTGGTGTTTTTTGTGTTACGAGAGTGGGGAGTCCATCTATCACCTTCTTTATTGTGAAGTAGCAAGAGTTATGGAGCTTTTCTTTAATTTCTTTTTTGGTGTTGACTTGGTTATGTATAGAAAGGTGAGAGAGTTGAGTATGGTTTTTTTTTTTTGGAGGGGTGGGGGGGTGAGAACAGGAGTGGATCTGTTACATGCTGGAAGTTTTTGGTCCTATATGTTCAGTATGATGCATGTGAAGGGAACAGAATGCATGAACATTTGAAGATAGAGAATCTCAGTGGTAGAGCTGAAACAAAATGTTCTAGATTCCCTCCACACATGGTAGCAGATCATAATATATTTTTTCTGATTTTTTTTTTTCTGATTTTTTGAACTTCTATTTTTCTTTTTCTCCTGAATAGTGGGTCTCTTCTATACTACATGTGCACTAGGGTTGTGTCCTCTGCCCTTTGCTGACAGGAATTATATTACTTATCAAAGTAAGAACAGGGATGCCTTTTATTAAAACAGTGAACATTACTTTTGATAGATCCTAATGGCACAAGACAGTTAAAATGAATCCCAAAGATGTTGAAGAAAGGCCTTGTTTGAAGTATATGCCCCTTCACAGACCTAGAAAGAAAAAGAAGTCCGTGCTTATGATTCCTCTAAGGATCAATTACTAGGACGACTTGGAGAAAAACTGCCATGGAAAGGCACTTCGTTTATATTTCATAAGAAGTCATTTGTAAATTGTGTATGGGAAGGGGTCTGTGCTATATCAAAATCATACCTCAGTTAGTCATGGTGTTTGAATTAAAAGCAGCTGTGAGAAGTGAAATACATACCATGTTGCAACAGTTGCATTTTTTGTTTTTTACTTCTGTATTTTGGTAATTATGATGTGGGTTTTTTAAAATACCTTAACAATGTATAAACTAGGTATATTTCATGGTCAGGAACCAAGAACTTTTGGAAAATGTTAGTTCAGGAAAAGGTTCTGAAGAACTTATAATACTGCTTGATCTCCAGATGCTTACAGATTTTATGTTCATTTTAACTAGTAGCCATCTCCTCCATTAATAGCTCATTCCTTTAAGTGAACGAATTATCTGTACTTCGGTACTCTTTCCTCATGGTGTTAATTGGGTGATATATAAATGTCTATAAGCTGGATTTCATCATGCTTTAGTGGAATTCTGTATTATTGTTTACTTCTTGCTTCGTTTTGTTTCAATACCTAATCAGGACAGTTGCTTTTCAATTCTTATCCTTTGTTTTTTAATATTTCTGTTAAGGATGCCTTTTGTTTTGGTTGTTGGTGTCATTTGGCATCTGACGAGTCCTAAGATTATCAGGGAAGGATCTAAGCTAACGTTTCCCTGTGAGTGATCTTTCATTTATCTCAGAGTCATATCCTTTTGCCAACTTCTTGTCTCATTGGACATGCATCAAGTACTGGGCTACTTCTTCAATTTCTATTTTTTCTTCTTTTGTTTATTTATTTATTTTTCTTTTTTTTTTGGGGGGGGGGGGGGGGGCGGGGATGAAGCATTTTCCAGGCAATTTTTTATGGATAGTCGATGGTTAGTTTTACTGAGATTTATTTTTATGAAGTTCTTTGAGCCTTGGTTTTGAATATGAATATTTTTGTTGCGAGTTCTAGTGGTTGAAGAATCAGTGGATCTGCTATTCCTTTAGTTCTGTTGCCAAAAGTTTCAATGTATCCATGCTGATGCCTTTGTATGGAGTGGTGCAACTTAGCAGTACTTTCTTATTTTTCCCTTCTAAAATTGTCTCTCTTTCTTTCTTTTTTGAAAAGGAGGCTTAGCCCAAGACTTCAGCCAATTTTGACATTGGAGGGTCAATTGACGTCCCCTCCACACATGGCTAAGGAATGCCAAAGAACCAGACTGAAAGGTGACTGAAGTCCTTGGTTGGCCAGCCATTTAGATGAATGTTTTCTTTCCAGAGTGTCTGGCACGCAAAGCATCTTTGTCTTGACTGGATATGGACAATGCTAGTAATTCCTGTATTGGTATCCAAACGTGCAGTGTCAGATCAGAGGCTTTTTAAAGAGCTCTGGCATCAGATTCAGTAATTTGAAAGGTTCCCCCTGTGGCTAATGGAGGATGAGCCCTTGTCGATGAGCAAATTTTGCCATGCTATTGATGGCAATGCCAATATTGCAGTACACGCCTAAAATTTAATGGTCACCATATTTTCCAGTAAATCTTGTCTCAGCACGTCCAGAATTCATTAGAATAACTACATTGTTTACCGGGGTCGAAGTGACCAAATGATCATCTATGATTTGATTTTGTTTACCTGTTGGAATTGGCTAGATGGCCATATATATTTCCTTTCTATTTTTCTTTGAGGAGTGGGGGATTTTGAAGTTAGTTTGGCTTGGTTCTATGCTTTTCCTAAGGAAAATGTGAACCATGGTGGAGGAGATTGGATATTTGGTTGTTTGTTTGAAATTTCATCGAGGAAAATCATATGTGCCATGATATCTCTCCTCCAGAAACTCTAAAGAATACTTTAGATTCTTTTTTTCCTTTAGCAGGCAATTATCTAGGGTTTGAGAGTTGAAAGATTGCCTGCAGTCCCAGTAGGGCGTGGGGATCAAGCTGATTCCTAAAATCTGGTCAAGTGGCAGTCTTGAATGATACCTTCAACTATCCTCCAAACCATGGCCACGCACAGCTATAGTTCCTATCTGAACCCATCTTCTGTTTCAACTCCTCCGGGGCCTAAACAAGTAGGTGTTAACTGGTTAAGTGGATGGCAATTGGGATGCTATATTAGTGTTCATAGGGAAATCCCTCAACATAAATGAGTTTTGGGTGAAATGCACTGGAATTGCCATTTTCAATAGTCCTTGCAAGGATCTTTATCTTTCTGGATTAGAAACGGTCAAAATGGAAATATTGAAATAAGCGTCATGATTGTAAACTCATCTTATGCATAGGTTTGGAAGACTACCTTTGAAATCTTTCTTCTCCATTTGTGTACTCCCTGATTTTTTGTTTTGCTTTTACAAATTTTATTTGACCCCTAGTCAGATATAGATTGGAAACAAGGAAGGAGATGAAGTGGTTTTGGTATTGAAGTATGTTTAACTTACCATTTCCTTGTGTACCAAAGTTGTAGTTGCTTGTGTGAAATTTAATGAGGACCAACCATCTAATGATACGATACTATTTATAATGATATCGCTATTGAACAGGTCAGGCTGTTCCTATCAGAGGATTCACCTACACAAGTTGGGCAGGGTGCTCAAGATCACCTCCAAGCAAAGACGTCATTGGTATTGCATTCAACAGGACCAGGGTCTGATGATAACCTGCCGCCTGGCTTTGAAGGATCTCATCCTGATAACCAGCTGCAGATTAAGCTGTCCCAAATTCATCTCATCAAATGGAGATCTCCTTCTCAGGTACTCTTAAATTGAATCATGCCACTGAAGATGCATTATGCAAGCTTCGTATCAGTTCATTCCTTTGCTCGTTTAATGTTTCTTTGTTATGTTTTGATTTCTATAGTTTGTGCTGGATTTCACTTGGCAAGTGGTTGCGGGGGAAGAAAGTGAGGAGAGTGAGGTTCAAAGTCAGAGGGAGATGAGAGTACTCGAAGCTGTTTATCCACGCCCCTCTGCCATTCCTCCTAAGTATGATACTTCTTCCTTCCTAAGGCTTTTGTTCTTCGGTTATAGTCTTCCTTGAACTGAACAGTTTTCCATGCTCCACACAGCCCTTCTGTTTCAGTAGATACAGAAGACTTGAGTCACAAAGATGAGCAAACTCTTTTGATACCTCTTACTCCCATTGAGGATGAAGATGTGGCGGTAGATATATCACCTAATTCTGTTGCACCATTTAATGTTCCTATAAGCCATCAGTCACTGCTATTGGCTCCTGGAGTTCCATCTCCGTCTCAAGGTAGTTTACCTACCATTGCAAACCCTCCAGTCCAGAAGCCACCTGCTGCAATGGTCGTTGGTGCACAACCTGATGTTGTAGCATCTGCATCTGCTGCCATAAATGCAATTGGGAAGACCAATGAGCATGGAAACTTGATTGACCCTGAATTGCTCATTACAATTCTAAGCAACCCAAAAATGATTGAGAAATTGGTTACAGATTATGGAATGGGCACCAATACACAGGATGTACCCAAGGCTAGTTCACCTCCGGTGGCTTCATCAGATCAACATCCTATTCCCATTAATCGGAGAGTAACTGGTACAACCTCAGCAGCTACTGTATTAGGTGGACCGTTCTACCCTAAGCCAAATGGGGTTGGAGTACGACATCCAAATCTACCAATTTCTCCGCCCCCAGTTGTACCAGTTTCCTCTCCACCCTCTGTCGTAGCTCCTCCTGCAAAGGACATCAACTATTACAAGAGCTTGATTCAACAACATGGGGGAGAAAGACCAGAGGCCCTTCCACAATATGGTAACCGTCACAGTCACCAGTCGGGAGCAAATCAGGAATTGATAAATAACCACAAATCGAGAGATCTGAGGCCTAAAATTATGAAGCCTTGCATATATTTTAATAGCTCAAGAGGATGTCGGAATGGAGCCAACTGTGCATACCAGCATGATACATCATTCCAGCAGCGGGGGAGTAGTGTGCCGGAGGCGCAAAGTGCAAAGAGAATGAAACTGAATAGGGAGATCAGCAGTTAGCCTTACTACTACTGAATGTACATTTCTCCAGATGGAAAGGCTTATTGCAGCTCTCATTATCTTCGTTATCTTTTGGCTTGATTTTATCGTCAAATTGTTTACCTTTTTACCACTCTACTCTATTTTGCGTGAAACATTGAGATTTAAAATTCTGGTGGGGATGGTTTGATCTGATAATCTTCACGGATATTAATTAAAAGGTTAATCACAAAATTAACTGAGCTTTTTACTCCTTGTGCTAAGATTGATCAAATTGGTCCCTCCGATAAAAATCATGGGGACTAATTTTATATTTAACTCATTAGTTAATGCAATAGCAATTTCTCTTCCTTTGATCATTTGTGATTCAAATAAGATCTAAACTTTGATGCGCTGAAGACTTTTGTTAAATGTGTACACCCACCATTTGTTTTTGGATTTAATACAATTATTATAAAAATTAATATTGTTTCTGCATCAGTAATTTGCTAGGTAGTGTAACTTTTTTTAAAAAAATAAAAATAAAAAATTTAGAGTCTAAACTTTGGAGCTTTCCGAATATGGGGGTGTCTTAGGTGTTAAGAAAAGAGAAATACTTTAGATACAAATGGATTAACAAAAATAAACTTACAAATTGACGTGGTTTGATTTGATACGTCAGATTGTAAAGTTATTTTTATTGTAAAGTAGATTTAATGGATCATATCAGTTTGTAGGTTTAGTTTTGTGTAATCTCTTTATATGTTGCAATTCTAAAAAAAAAAATCATATCATAGAAGTGTGTAAAAAAAAGAGTAATGTTAAATTTAATTATGGGCTGCGCGCAAGTATTATGTATTCAAAAATTATGTGTAGTGTGTAATATATAGTGTATGAAAATGATGAGTATAATTTTTCTTTCTTAGAAAAAGAAGATACCTCCATAAGCGGGTGTGTATCGTGCGGAAAAGCTTTATTTTTCCGATGTGGGCCGGGCATGCAAAACAACGAGATGAAAATATAAATGTGGCGAGCGTGGATCGAGTTCATTGACTCCTCCAAATCTTTGAGCACAGAGTGAGAGAGACAAGAAGACTGCAGTAATGTTGAAGTTCCTCTCAAGGGTTCGTATCGAGTTTAATGCCTTAGACCCACGTACAGCATCGTGCATGGAGTTCTTGGCGCAGTGCAATGCACGCAAGGCCAAAGAGTCCAACCCCGCTTGTCAAATCCAGGTGAAGCGCCGAACCGACGACCACCCGCCCCAGATCACCGTCGCCTTCGTCAACGGGGTCGAAGAGGTCTTCGATGCCACAGCCACCCCGGCCCAGACTATAAGGAATATGATTCTCGAAAAGGGTCAGCTCCTCGAGACCGAGCAAATGTTCCGTGAAGCTGGCGAGGCCTGGCCCGTTATCATCCCTGAGGAAGAGCTACACCAACACGCGCCGGGTACTAAGGTGCGCGCATGTTCTATCTTGATGCGTAGATGTGTCGGTTGTCTTCTATTTATGTTTCTATTTAGGTGTGTGGTTGAGGCATTTGGTCGAACATTTGATACGTATGGGTTTTATTTCTGAAACTAGGGATCGATGGGTGTTGAAACTTGAATTGGTTGTTTTGTGGTACATTGTTTTGCCATGTTCGTCATTTATTAGTTACCTCTAGCGTATATATTAAATCATTTTTATCAGGCGTTTATCGTTCTGGGACTGTTGTAAAAATATTTGCTTTTTTCATTTATAAAGCTCCTGTCTTGCTTTTCTTTGTTGATGCTATTTGCGGAATATTATTTTCTTAATCTTATTAGTTTCTCCCCTACTCTCTAAAACTGAGCCATGCCTTCAACTTTAGAATTGTTGTTCTTTCTACTTTATGGAGATGGCCAGTGTGTTGGGCATGGCCACCTCCGGAAACCCACGGTAAGTGTTTTTTTCTGATGAAGTACAATGGTGGGGGATGGGGACTCCAACAAACACCCCAATGCAGCCAATATAGAGCAAAGAAAAAAAAAGGCTCATTGGAGCCCGTGCCATGTTTCTTGGCCATTTCTTCGTCCGAAAATATAACCATTGGAGCAATTTTTGAGGCAGTTCAGAGTTATATTTTGATAAGGTGCACCCCGCGGAAAACCAAATTGAGGTGGTTGCTGTTGAACTTCCATTCCCATCTTTGTAGGTAGGAGCACGAATCTTCTGGCAAAAACAGATGGTAAGAAATCTGCAGTGGAGCACAATGGCACATGGAAATAATGTGTGTTGAAAGGCGAATGTGGTTTTGGTGGATTGGTGGAGCCGATCACCAAGAGATTTCTGACAAGGTGCATGGGTGGCAGGGGACGGCTGATGGTCATAGATTGGAAATTCAATGTCCCTGAAAAAAGCAGAAAAGAAGAAAAATAGAAAAGAAATTAAGAAAAATAAAAAGGGAAGTAGGCAGGCTGACAGCTAAAAGAGGTTGGCTTCAAAATGGGGGCTCAAATCTGCTTCAGGTGGGTGCTGTGTGGTTGTCACAGTGGAATGGCCCTTTCATTGGTCAACCAACTGTGGACGAAGGAGTTACAATGTAGGGTGTGTGTGGGTAAGTGGCGGACTGAAAGAGATTTTAACCTCCAATGGCCTGAAGGGAAAAAAAAAAAAAAAAAAAAAGGAGAGGAAAGGGGAAAGGGGATGGAGGAAGAGGGAAGGAGAGGAGAGGGTAGGGTAGGGTGTTCTAATTTACAGGGGGGGGGGGGCTCTTCTCCTTTGCTCCAGTGAGTTGAAGGAGTCTTTTGGGGGCAGAGAGGAGTTTTCACAATGAAAGACCCATGTTAAGTGTTCACTTGCATGTGGGAGAGAAATAGGTAGCAAAAGTAATCAGGGGAGAAGTAACCGTGTATTTTGTGAAAATTGAATGACACGCTAGGAGTTCGCTCATGGATTGTTCTGTATGTATTCAAATTAATGTTAGTGATGAGCATCATGTCTTTACATGTCTGACATGAATTTGATCAAAGTTTCCTACAAATCATTGGCTGTAGTTTTTGCTACATATCATAGTATGCGATGTATGCTAATTGCACGACTTTTCTTCCTGTACTTTAGATAAACTTCCTTCTGGATTAAATAGAAAGGATGTTTGGTTTAACTATAAGTGCATTGTAGTTACGATCTTCTGATGATTATAGCACAATTACATGATTCTACTCAATTCACTGCATAAATAGTTTTTTGTGGACACTACACTCACCAATATCGGAAGGCCTTGGTCCGTGCTGGGTGCTTACTAAACGCCAGAACAATAGATCCTTTCATAAGCAGAAAGTTCCCATGTTTCTGTTTTCTGTTTTGTTTTGTGCATTTTATTGTTGGCAGTTCTGTACCCTCTTTTGTCTGCTGCATGTGTATAGTTTTAGATAGCAGAGGAGAGTCTTTTGTTTCTGTTTCTGTTTTCTTTCTGCTTGTAGCTTGCAAATGATACAACTTATAATGATCTACATTCTCATGCTACCTTCTTTCAGCCGAGGAAAGCAGAAGAGAAGAAGCAGTAACAGTTTCACATCTGTGATGTATATCTTGCTTGGGATCATTATAGGTGGTTGTCCGATCTGCTGTACTTTTAATTGTGAAGTTTCATTTTGGCAAGAAAATCCCACATGTGAGAGTGTGAGACATTACTTTGAACCTTGCCTTGTTTTGTACTGCTAGCATGCTGCTCTTGCTTCGCAAATGGAGGCATTGGGTCTGTCGAGTCTATTTGATTGTAATAATAATTGAATCCTTATTTCTCATCAGTGTGTGGATGGTTATAACATTTATACTTTGATTCATCATTTTAGGTCCCAGGCCCGGGTATGACCCTCATTCCCTAGGCATCTATTCTCGAATTGCAGAGTCTACCTGAAATTCATAACAGAGTTGGGCTTACATCTAGTGAGAAATTACTGGATGCTTTTTGTTAAAAGGTGAACGAATTAGATCTAATTATTTATTCATTTCAATCGATCTAATCTATTCATTTACATAAGAACACGTTAATTGTACTGAAAAACTTACACGAAACTTATTTCTGTATATGTCACGAAATTTGAATTCAAAAGAAAATTGATAAAATGAGTCTTGTACGTAAAATTATAAGTATATGTAACACTATTCTTTACACAATGGGACACGTTCATTGGTTTTTTTTTCACAAGTAATGCTACATGCAGTCGTGGAGTGCGCAAGCGCCGTGCAATCGCGTTGAAAAAGAGTAGGGTTTACTATTAAAAAATTAATTTTTTTTATGTTGGTTCTTAATTTTTTTAAAAGCGTTTGTGCACTCACGATAAGAAGGCCCCTTATAATCTATGTATATTGTTTTTATCCTTTTCAAACCTGTTCATAAACTAATGTTAAAACTTAGGTCATCTACTTCTTCCCCTATGACTACTAGTCTTCCAACCTAAAAATAATTCTCCCCACTGGTTGCCAAATAGATTTTTTCCTCTTTCCTCTCTAAAATAAAATATTCCTATTTGTTTAAATTTTATAAATGTTCCTATTTATTTGGTCAAGAGGAAGTAGAAAATGTGCTAATTTAAATGGTTGATCAATGAACAAATTTATAATGTATTATCATATCAATCGGTATGATTAAAGATGAAAAATTAATCGATGTGATTGAGGTTGAAAATTTCAAGATCGAAAAATTAGCATTGCCCAATTTCACCTTCTTATCTCATGAAATAAAAAAGGCAGTAATTTTTATGAATGAGTGGTACTATATGTATTTATAATTTTACATATATAATTTTACGTATAATATTATACGAATAGCAGCCTCATTTTATGGTGTTTTCTTTTTAAATTTGGATTTCAAATATTGAATTTTGAAATTTTCATTATGTAAGTAAAGTTGTAAATATATATATAATTTTCCAATTCTTATATAAGATGATTTGATCAAAGTAATCTTTCAGTAGCGCCGTGCGTATTATTTCAAAACAAAAATAGATCTCGTTGTTGGGTTTACGCGGTCTGGATTCGGAAAGTGTTTTATTTTATCTTATTATTATAATTTTTTTAAATTTTTACATAAAATATAATAAATTTTTTAAATTTTAATTTAATTTTTTTAAATTTTTAAATCATAATAATATTAAAAAATAATATTCTAACAATATTTTTTTAATTTTTATGTTTCATTTAAAATTATCTCATCTTATCTTTAAATCCAATCCCGCCCTTAGTGTCCTAATTGGATTTCTGGGCTGATCCAAACTGATGCGAAGCCACACGATCTTTCGGTTTAAAATCCGGCCCGACACATTTCATATTTGCATGCTTCGTGATTCAATACTTGAGAGCGAAAGCAAGGGGAGAAAACCTGATCCGCGAATTGTGACGTTTTGATCCGATTAGGGTTTTACCAAAGGCACTTGGTCAAGTTCAGCCATATTCGGTCTGAGATCGGATGGCACCTCCTCCAGGCCCTTATTCTGGCACCAGCACTCTCGCTCTGGTACTTCTTCAATCTTCACCTTTCAGTCTTCATCAAATCTCTGTTTGGATTCGAAGTCAAGAGTATTATCACAATTTACGGCTCAGTTGTTTTTAGAGATGAGATTAAATGAATTGAGATTAAAGTTAAAAAAGTTGAATAAAATATTGTTAGAATATATTTTTTAATATTATTTTTGTTTTGAAATTTGAAAAAGTTGAATTGTTTATTTTATTTTTGTTTTGGGATTTGGAAAAGTTGTAATGATGAGGTGAGATGAGATGAGATGAGATGTGATGTTTTCTGAAAACAAACGAGGCCGTGTTTTCGGCATTCCTGGTATTCAATTAGTTGGTTTAGGTTTGTGCGTCAAGTAGTTGTTTTCTTTGTTCTTTGCAGGTGGCTCGTGCATCAGCATTCACTTTAGGTGTGGTCTATGGAAGCCTGAAGCTTAAGATTCTCAAAGTAATTTATGATCATATTTTTCCGTTTTTCTTTTTTTCTGGATTTTAGCTTTTGACTTGCGTGCTACCTTGGTTGGGCCGGTCCAGAATTATCTGTTTCCCTGCTTGTATAAGTGGGTCTGTAGTTAGCACGCTTGCATGTGAAATTGCTAGAAGTTAACATTGCTTATAGCTTGGATCTCCCTCCCCCAACCACATGAAAAGAAAGGGAAGAACTTTGAAACGTAAATTTCAATTTCTCCCCTCGTTAATGTCTATCCATTAAGCTGGGCGGGCATGATTTTAATGGCTGGGATTTAAATAAGGTGGATAATTAGAACTTATGTTTCAAATTGTGAGGTGGCTAATAGTTTATGGAATGTCATTTTTGGAACGATGGGTATTTCTTGGGCGATGCCAAAGCATGTGGTGAATTTACTAGCTTGTTGGAGGTATGCTGGGCGGAGTCTACCTATTGGAGCCATTCGGAAAATGATTCCTTTGTGCTTGATGTAGTGTTTATGGCTAGAAAGGAAAGATGGATTTTTTGAAGACACAGAACAATTGATGGAAGAAATTAGGGATTTTTTCTTTAAAACTCTATGTCTTTGGGCTAAGGCTAATGTAATGAATGGTGATGATGTGTTGGAGTTAATCTAGTTTTTTCTGTCTTTTTAGTCGCTGTGTGTAGGTATTTCCTCTTGTATACTTCCTTTATACTCGGGCTATGCCTATTCATGGTAATAAAATTCTTATTAATTATCAAAAAAAAAAAAAATTTGGGGGCTTGGTATATAACCGTGGTAGTTTGGAGGTCATATTTGCCGAAGAAATGGTATTTTCGAGGAAGAAAGTATAATTTCTCCGAGAGAGAGAAGAATAGAACAGGGATACAGCCTCTCTATGTTCTTTGTAACATATATATATTCTAAATTACTCTCATCATATGTATATATTTTTGCATTTTTATACTTATGATCTTTTTCTAACCTATAAAATGGCATGGTATCTCTTTAAAAATATCATGATATATTACTTTGTACTATGAAAGCGTTTTAACATTGAAGAGAGTAAAAAACAGTGAAGAAGAAAAGAGTGTGGATTGTTTTGACACCAACATGGGCCACGTGAACATCCCCAGCATAATGTGCAACCCATAAGCTAGTAACTGTTTAGACATACGTTGAACAAAGTTTCATGTAGTTAATAATAGTTACTAAGTTCATTTATGGGGAAGGAGTGGGGAGGGGGAGCATTGCATTCAGATTACATGATGACTCTTCGTCATATATAAGGTAAAATAAGCATAACGTCTCAGTTCTAGCTTGATCAAGGTTTTGCGTGACATAATAATAGCCAAGGCTACATATGTTGGGGGTTTGTATGGATAAGGAATTTTTACATTTGAAAGACCGAAGAAAAAGGGGATAAGATGCTGGCTAGCATAGCTTCTAACTTTCATAGTTTGATGCTTGGATAAACCCAACTTACAAGTGAGAGTTCCCACTCAGCCAAAACATTTTGGCCTCCATTTACCGAGGTCTGCTCTGGTGAAGCCAAACCATCAAGGATGACTACTTCATAAAATCGCAGTGGACCTAGCTTGGAGGTCTAGCTGGAGCCATTGTCTCACATTTAACTGCTCTTGAAATTAATCCAAGTGTTGATCCATTGGACATGGAAGCAAGTCAAGTGGGTTAGAGATTAGTGGAGCCTGGATGAGGTACTCAGATTGTTAAGAGGAAAGGGATGAAAAAAGATGAGAAAGACAAAATAATAGTCTGTTCATTGAGGATATGCTTTTTTGGATGTCAAAACCTTCTTTTAATAATGCTCTGTTTGTAGAATGCACATAATGTCTTTTAAGCACCATTTCAAGAGAGGATACAATGTCCTAGGGCCAAAGTTCTTCACCCAAGTAACTGCAGTATTTATATATGAAATTGTAAATGGCTTGGTGCCATTTTTCATCTTATGGAATTCAATATGCTTGAGGTACATTTTAAGCTCACTTCTATCTTGTAGTTTTATTGCTAAGCACTCTTTAACCAAGAGGTTGAAGTGGGCAACTTACCTGATATGATCTATTTAGTGTACTGAAGTAGAATTAAAGAAAAATTCTTCCTAAAGTACACAATTTCTTGGTGGGAAATCATACTTACCTTCAAACTATTATCCGTTTTGCATTGATACCTCAAAACTTCCAATTTTGGTATTTAGCACTACAATTTATTACTTTCATGACAATTTGCGTTTACAGAAATTTGTAGTTTGGATTGTGAAGGATAATAGTTTAGGGGGTTTGTTGTGATGTTTGTCTCTCTTTCTGAGCTAAAGAACACCTAATTCAAGTCACTTGTCGAAAAAAAAAGAACGCCTATTCAAGTCCGCAGAAGTATAATATTTTCTCTTTGTTCTCATGCTTGGGTTTATCAATCTTGTTTTGATCTCTGTCGGCAGCAGTTCTTTATCTACAGTATTTTTGTAAAAAAAAAAAATGATGTAAGTTACTGATTTATTTATTTTTCTCCCCCTCGTTGCTGCCAGGCAAAGGCAAAGTCACATCAGAAAGCTGATGCTAAGGCTCATCACTGATGGCTGTGGCGGTACTTCAATTTTTGGGGCTGCTGGCAGGAAGGAGAGGGCTTGTGTTTCTTTTATAAGACGAAAGATTGTTTTAAGAGTATTGCTGGACCTATAATTTTATTTTACTCATTTTGTGAGTTTTCTTTTAAAATTTAAAAGATTGTCTTTTTATGAATGGCAAATAGTAAAAGCTTGTCGTGGCTAAAGCTATGCTTGTTGGACCAGAAATTTTGTTGGTAAATGTCTTCCTGTGGACGTTCATGTGCCTCTTATATTGGTTTACACGTACAGTATTTGGCATGGCAATGAGAATCTCTATTATCTGTTTAAAAACGTTTAAAAATCATTTTTCAATTATAAAAATAGCTTTAATATTTTCTGAAAAATTATGTCTTAAAAACATTATTTGTTATGTGATACTATTTTTTGTTAATTCAGAAAATAATTTTATAATTTTAAATAATTTTAAAATAATAAAAATATCGGATAAAACCTTTCGATTTAGTTCTCAAGAGACCAAAACTAACTTTACGTACTGTCTTCCTCTGCTTGTCTGGTAAGAGTCCCAAAAACACTGAACTCTAATTCCCAGAACTTGCACAAAGTCTCGATCTATTGCTTCCTTGAATCTATTACTTCTGTATCTTCACTAATGGCACCCGCTCCCAAAGACGACGGTCTGAAGAAGCTCGAATACTTATCGCTCGTATCCAAGGTATGCTCGGAACTGGAAACGCATCTAGGGTTTGGAGACAAAGTTCTCGCCGAATTCATCACCGAGTTGGGCCGGGACTGCGAGACCGTGGACGAATTCGACGCGAAATTGAAGGAAAACGGCGCCGAGATGCCCGATTACTTTGTACGTACGCTTCTGACAATAATACACGCTATTCTTCCTCCGAAGCCGAAGTCCGAGAAGGAATCGAACAAAGAGAGCGCTCCGGATGATAAGAACACCAAGTATTCGGCGCTGGTGATTGCGGATAATAGGGATAGAGCTAAGGAGATCGAGAGGGAAATCGAATTGGAGGCCCAGGAGCGCCGTAGAGACAGGGAAGAACCCTTGGAAGAAGATAGGCATAGAGCGAGAGACCGGGACCTGGACCGGGACCGAGACCGAGGCCGGGACAGGGACCGAGACCGAGGCAGAGACAGGAACCGAGACAGAGACCGAGACAGTGGTAGAGATGGAAGAGATAGGCGCAGGGATAGATATGATAGAGACGAGAGGCATAGAGATAGGGATATCCATGGTGATGAGGATGGTAGAAGGGATTACAGGAATAAGGAAAGGCACAGGGATCGACACGAGAAGAATGGGAGAGACGATGAAAATGTGGATGATAGGGATAATGGTGAAAAGGAGGATTATCGGAGAGGAGGTAGAGACCAGCACGATGGGCGGTATCAGTCCAATGAGCCCGAATTGTATAAGGTTTACAAGGGTAGGATTTCAAGAGTGATGGACACGGGCTGCTTCGTGCAATTGAATGATTTGAAGGGGAAGGAGGGTTTAGTACACGTTTCACAGATGGCGACTCGGCGGATTGCTAATGCCAAGGATGTGGTGAAGCGGGATCAGGTAGTCCACGTGAAGGTGATTTCGGTATCGGGTCAGAAGCTGAGTCTTTCGATGAGGGATGTTGATCAGAATACTGGTAAGGATTTGCTTCCGTTGAAGAAGAGCTCAGAGGACGATACAAATAGGACAAATCCATCCGGCGGGTCAAGGGAGGGGCCAGTGATGAGGACGGGTCTCTCGGGGATCAGGATTGTGGAGGAGGACGATGGTGTGCCTTCACGTAGACCATTAAAAAGGATGAGTTCACCGGAGATATGGGAAGCTAAGCAGTTGGTTGCTTCGGGTGTTATGAGTATTAAAGATTACCCGACGTATGATGAGGAAGGAGATGGAGTGCTTTATCAAGAAGAGGGTGCTGAGGAAGAGCTTGAGATTGAACTGAACGAGGATGAGCCAGAATTCTTGCAAGGGCAGAGCCGGTATTCGATGGATATGTCACCTGTTAAGATTTTCAAGAACCCAGAAGGGTCTTTGGGTCGTGCAGCTGCGCTTCAGTCTGCACTGATAAAGGAGCGGAGAGAGGTGAGGGAACAGCAACAGCGTACGATGCTCGACTCTATTCCAAAGGATCTAAATCGTCCTTGGGAAGACCCTATGCCAGATATGGGTGAGAGGCATCTAGCACAGGAGCTTAGAGGTGTTGGTTTATCCGCATATGACATGCCTGAATGGAAGAAGGATGCTTATGGAAAATCCATCAGTTTTGGGCAGAGGTCAAAGCTCTCCCTTCAGGAACAAAGGCAAACCTTGCCAATCTACAAACTAAAGAAGGAACTCATCCAGGCTGTGCATGACAATCAGGTCCTAGTTGTCATTGGTGAGACTGGTTCGGGTAAGACAACTCAGGTAACTCAATATCTTGCGGAAGCTGGATATACTACGAAGGGGAAAATTGGTTGTACTCAGCCCCGTAGGGTGGCTGCCATGTCCGTGGCCAAGAGGGTTGCTGAAGAGTTTGGCTGTCGGTTGGGTGAGGAAGTTGGATATGCTATTCGTTTTGAGGATTGTACTGGTCCAGATACTGTGATCAAGTACATGACAGACGGCATGCTTCTTCGGGAAGTTTTGATCGACGAGAACCTTTCTGAGTACTCTGTTATTATGCTTGATGAAGCACATGAGAGGACAATGCATACAGATGTTCTTTTTGGATTACTTAAAGAACTAGTGAAACGGAGACCTGACCTTCGCTTGATCGTCACCTCTGCGACACTGGATGCAGAGAAGTTTTCAGGGTATTTCTTCAACTGTAATATATTTACAATTCCTGGTAGAACTTTTCCTGTGGAGATACTCTACACGAAACAGCCAGAAAGCGATTACTTAGATGCATCCCTAATTACCGTGCTACAGATCCACTTGATGGAACCTGAAGGGGACATCCTTCTCTTCTTGACTGGTCAGGAGGAAATTGATTTTGCATGCCAATCTCTTTATGAGAGGATGAAAGGGCTAGGTGAAAATGTTCCGGAATTGATTATTCTACCAGTATATAGTGCACTTCCTAGTGAAATGCAGTCAAGGATATTTGACCCTGCCCCGCCAGGGAAGAGAAAAGTGGTGGTGGCTACAAATATTGCTGAGGCATCTTTGACCATTGATGGGATTTATTACGTAATTGATCCTGGGTTTGCGAAGCAAAATGTGTATAATCCGAAGCAAGGGCTTGATTCACTGGTCATAACTCCTATTTCACAGGCATCGGCCAAGCAACGAGCTGGGCGTGCTGGTCGTACAGGGCCTGGGAAATGTTATCGCCTCTATACTGAAAGTGCATACCGCAATGAGATGTCCCCTACTTCAGTTCCTGAAATCCAGAGGATTAACCTAGGGCAGACTACGCTTACCATGAAAGCTATGGGGATAAATGATCTTCTGTCTTTTGATTTCATGGACCCACCTTCCCCACAAGCGCTCCTTTCTGCCATGGAACGGCTGTACAGTCTAGGAGCTCTTGATGAGGAGGGGCTTCTAACTAAATTGGGCCGGAAAATGGCAGAATTTCCGCTTGAACCGCCATTATCTAAGATGCTACTCGCCAGTGTGGACCTTGGATGCAGTGATGAGATTTTGACGATCATTGCAATGATTCAAACGGGCAATATCTTCTACAGGCCTCGGGAGAAACAAGCCCATGCAGATCAGAAGAGGGCCAAGTTTTTCCAGCCTGAGGGAGACCATCTGACGTTACTTACAGTTTATGATGCCTGGAAAAATAATAACTTTTCTGGGCCATGGTGTTTTGAGAACTTTGTTCAGTCTAGGTCCTTGAGGAGGGCTCAGGATGTCAGGAAACAGCTGCTCACCATCATGGACAAGTATGGTCTTCCATTTTCTTTTTATCTATCTAAGTTCTAGAATTGATTCCTGCCATTAGCTTTGCTTCCAGTTCCGACTTCCATTTCTTAGTTGCAAAATAGCAATTGTTCCCACCGTGGTTGTATCCATGCAATTATGATAGCAGTGAACGATCATCTGAGTTTGTATATCACTGAAGTTAAAATGTGCTCTCCACCCTGAAGTGACATTTTTCTTGTATCAATGGTGCTAGGATAACTGCTTTTTGACTAATTTATCTGGAATTTTCATGAGCCCTATTACTTGCTTGCTGCTAGGATTTTTTCTCAATCCATTTAGTTAGTCACAAACAGTAAAGGACGTGTAAAGAGACTTTCTGATTCTTTGATGTAGCAGCATCCTTGCTGTACTTTTTAACGATTGTCTGTGGTAGAGCTTGCTTGTCATATATTTATTCTGACTCGATAATTGATACTTCACTGCAGATATAAGTTGGATGTAATGAGCGCAGGAAGGAATTTTATAAAGATAAGGAAGGCAATAACTGCAGGATTCTTTTTCCATGCTGCTAGAAAGGACCCACAGGAGGGTTATAGGACCCTGGTTGAGAATCAGCCAGTTTATATCCATCCTAGCAGTGCTCTTTTCCAGAGACAACCTGACTGGGTCATCTACAATGAGCTGGTTATGACCACAAAAGAGTACATGCGAGAGGTCACGGTTATAGATCCAAAATGGCTTGTTGAATTGGCACCAAGGTTTTTCAAAGTGGCAGATCCTACAAAGATGAGCAAGCGCAAACGACAGGAAAGAATCGAACCGCTTTATGACAGATATCATGAGCCTAACTCTTGGCGTCTGAGTAAACGTCGCGCTTGAGATGCGTCCCACCTTGATTGTACATCTTGTGGACCCGGGGGTCGGGACAAGGGCACACCCCGGACGGGGGGTGCGGATAGCACCCCTATCTTGTGTAAAGGTTAGTATTGCCCTTGAATAATTTTGAGGCTATTAAATTATTAATTCCAGTTAGGTGTTCCTCTATGTGTACCTCGGTTCTTTGCTCTTTTTTAATTAAATCTTAAAAAAAAAAAAATTGAGGCCATTTTGACTCTCACTGACCCTTGAACAGTAATGGTGAAAAGTTTTCCAAGTTTTTTATTTTGACTGACTATAACAGATTGGCAATCAATAACATATTCAGAAAAAATTCAAAACCCCTGGTCGATGGAACAAACGAGCACAGCCAAGCCAAGTACATATGAGTATTGAAATCTATTTGGTAAACAATAACAGATTCCCCCACACAAAAGACAGGCAACATATAAAAACTCATGAGCGCATACAGATTCAGTAAATATTTGTACTGTTTTGTAATACACATTATTATTAAAGTAGGAGAAGCTCAGGTTTGAAAGACCTAAAAATATGCTCCCGTGTGGTTCAGAGTATTGTGTTCTCGTGCAGGTTTATGTTTCAGCAATATGTTTTTGGTTCTAAATTCTTACACTCCAAAACCCAGCCCAACCAAATCCAGCAAGACAAAAAATCATAGGAAAACCATCCCTATCATATTATTTAAGATAATCATACCCTTACATTTTCTTTACTACTATTTTATTATTCAATTTTTTTTTTCTTTTTTTACTCTTTGAATTTGGATTGAAAATCTGAAGAAATGAGTTTCTTGCATAAACTAGAAAAAAATAAATTCAATCGACTAACGAAATCATGTAATTTAATTAAAAATAAATTCAATTTTATAAAAATTGACTTTACTTTTAAGTTATGCAAGAAATTCATGTTTTGAAATTTTTAATCCAGATTTAAATAATTAAAAGAGGGGAAAAAATGGGTAGTAAAGCAGTAGGAAATGAAGTGTAAGGTATCATTTGTACATGAGAAATGATAGTTGTAGTTGTGAGTGCGTAAGCGTTGTGCAATCATTTTTTTTAGTGGTGAATTTTACTTTTTTTTAAAGTGACCGCACGGCACTTGCGTACTTCATGATTGCATGTAGCATTATTGCTAATTCAAGGCTAAACACCCAGACGCATGCATCAGATGCAGGATAAGCTTTGAGGAAATATACCCGAGAAAACCCTGTATAATGATGGACAGCCAAAAAAAAAAAAAAGGGAAAGAGGGTTAATGAGCATACCTGAGAATATATATATATATACACACCTGATTTTCCTTCAATTCAATCAAAAATTTCTTTTGAAAGGACAATGTTTTTTTTTATAAGTGAAAGGACAATGTTTTATTTGAGAGAGATAAGAAACAATATTATTTTTATTTGATAGAAGAGAGAACGAAGAATTAAAAAATATTCGATTGGTTATGTGGAGTGCTAGAATATTCTGGAATGCAAAAGAGTAATTATTGTATTCGTGTGTGTATAGTATTTCTATCCTATCATATTATGTTATATTATTATAAACTAATTCTTTTTTAATTAATTGTAATAATATGACATTTTACAATAAAATTCTGTCTTTTGTTTCAACCCCACGAAGTCCTCCTATATCTCTATCATTTTTCATAAAAGAATTAGGCCATCCATTCTCAAAATTACAAATATTTTTGGAGAAAAAATATTTACAATTGTGAATTATGTAATCGTCGCATAATTATTTTAAAAAAATAAATAAAATATAAGATTTATATAAATAATTTTTTTTTAATAATAAATCTCAACCTTTTAAATTTAAAATAATTATGCGATATTTACGAATTGTATTTATGTTAACTGGCTTTCAAGTGTTGGTGTGCGGCGGGGAGCACAGATTGATTCTTTACCCCAATCTCCTCTCGATAACATATGACTTCTTCATTCGATCCTCTTCCACAAGCTCCACTTCACAAGTCTCATCATCTATCGGAACAATCTCACTTTCTTCACTCTTCGAGCCAAAACTAGAAGAACTAGAACCTTGATGGGGTCAGTATCTCTGAAAATCGGGGATGGAACAGCAAGATTCAGAAGAGCAGCCCTGTACTCTTCAGCAATCAACATTATCATGCTCTTCTCTTTGCTCACCACCAATCTATTTGCTTTCTACGCTTTCACATCCTCCCCAAAGGACCGCCAAAACCACCTACTTCACCACACTCACAATAACATCTCTCTCATCTCGGAGCACGTCTCGCTGATCCTCAGAGAGATCGATTCCTCGAAGAAAAAGCTGGCCAAGATGGAAAAAGAGCTTCTTGGCTACGAAAGCCTCGATCTTTCAAGACCTCACCTTTCAAACGAGCTCAAGCTTTTTCTCCAGCCTCGCCAGCTTCCACTGGGGAAAGACTCGAGGACTGGGATCACCGAAATGGTTGCTTCCGTGGGCCATTCCTGTGTGAAATCCGTGGACTTATTGTCTCAGTATATGGCTTACAAGGTCTCTGGGCCTTGCCCTGACGATTGGAGCGTTGCCCAGAAGCTAATTTTGCGCGGTTGTGAGCCTTTGCCCAGAAGAAGGTGCTTTGCCAAGTCTGTTCCTAAGGTGGGTCTCGACCCTTTTCCCATTTCTCTCTGGAAACCTGTCGGTGATAAGAATGTTATCTGGAGCGGTCTTGAGTGTAAGAGTTTTGAGTGTTTGAGGAGCGAGAAACTGAGTAGAGATTGTGTTGGTTGTTTTGATTTGGTTGGTGGGTACGAGAATCAGAAGTTTGTCAAGTCTAGAGGCAAAAATGAGTTTCTAATTGATGATGTTTTAGCTTTGGGAAGTGGAGGGGCCAGAATTGGATTTGATATTGGTGGTGGGTCTGGGACCTTCGCTGCTAGAATGGCAGAGAGGAATGTGACTGTGATCACTAGCACCTTGAATATTGATGCCCCAATTAGCGAATTTATTGCTGCAAGAGGACTTTTCCCTCTATTCTTGAGTTTAGATCATCGTTTCCCTTTCTACGATAACACGTTTGATTTTGTTCACATCGTTGGTGGATTGGATATGGGGGGAAAACCTGAGAAATTGGAGTTCCTTATGTTTGATATTGATCGCATTTTAAGGGCTGGCGGCTTGTTTTGGTTGGATAATTTTTGTTGTCCTAACAACGAGAAGAAAAGTGAGTTAACAAGTTTGATTGAAAGGTTTACATATAAAAAGCTCAAGTGGGTTGTGGGGGAGAAGGCAGCCTCAGCTGGGTCAGGGAAATTAGAGGTTTATTTGTCTGCCGTTTTACAGAAGCCTGTGAGAGTATGACACTCAATAGAGCTTCAATAGGAAATAACAGGAGGTAATATAAATTCTCTTACAAATAAAATTCTCACATGTTAGCAGTGTAGAGCCCACACCGACTTGCAAATATAATTTTTCATATATTTATATCCATACCCATCTTTGTTCACACAGAATTTGTGTGAGTCCATTGCTTTAAACATCCTTATGATATTGATTCAGTAGCAGAATACGTGCATCTATTTTTTTCTCTTTTCCCAACTGCAAATTGGCAGTGAAGAATGATATGTGTATGTAATGTAGTTGTAAGGCTGTTATATGTATATTAGGAAATGAAAGAATCGCAGTGTATTTTTGCTGCTGTTAAGGTATTTCATATTGATGTTTGAGTTTCAGCTTTAAAATATGCTTTCTTCTGTACAATGTTTCTAATTGAATCAAGATCCACCTTACCCAGATGTCAGGCCCCAAAGATTAGCATTATTCTGATATTTTTCATTAGCATCTCAAAAAAAAAAAAGTTACTCACCAATTGTCTCTGTGGTGAATATACTGCAAAAGCTGAAACAACTCAGATGGGTTATCTGGGGAGAGGACTTCTGGTGCATGTGTTGCATGGAATGCTTGACTTTGCATCAGCTCCATAACCACTTGTAATCTGTGTATGGGTCAAACATTGGATGAGTTTCTTGAATCGATTCAATAGTGCGCACAAAGCCACCTTACCAGCTTCGTTTCCTCAATCCAGGCCTAATGCCACCCGCAGCAGAGCATCCATTTGCACCCTTTCTTTGATCTGTTAATTGGGGTAAGCTCAGAAATTAATCAGAAAATTAGCCAATTGAGGTTCCTTAGTAATTTCGTTTGTAGGAGCTTACCCTGCTTTTTCATTATTTGAGAAGCCATTAGAATACATCTGATTGCCAAAAAAAAAAAAAAACGATATGTGCAACCATATGCATTGCAAAATAGATATAGTTCATGGAGATCTAGCATTGAATTCAGCAACGAGAAGTTCAACCAATGATTGTGAAAATTGATACACAAGATATAAATATATTAATTATATGATCGTTGCTTAACTTCTTTTACCCCCAACAACAATTTGAAAAGGAAAATGATAGGTATACCGAGAAAGTGTATTTATCATTTGTATCGATTGCTTTGTTTGTTTGTTTTTTTTTTTTTTTTTTTTAGGATTTGTATTTGTTTATTTTTGTATATTGTATTTTTTATTTTTTGGTTTTTTTTTTTAAAAAAAACATACATAGAAAAAATGCTTTAAAAAATAAAATACCAAAAAATTACACTATCATACCTTTTATCGGTGGCACTAGAGCCACCCATTTGAAATTTCAGTACAGAAGTTTTTGCGTAGCAATGACGTATTGAATGCTGTAACGGGAACTTGTGTGGATGATTGCAATCAAGCATTGGGACCATTGCTTTGCATTCTGGTTGCAAATTTGAGAGAGATAGATCTAAATCGCGAATAATGTGAGTTATTCTACAGGAAAGCTTACACCACAAGTTTCTATTTAATCAAAATGTGATTTGTTATTTTTATATTTCTATTTAAATACATATATTTAAGCATTAAAATAAAATGACATTGTCAAGAGCCTGATGGTCTGATAGCATATGACTCGATTCTCTAAATAGAAAATCTTGGATCGAAACCTCCCACCCCTTGTATCAAAAACAAAAAAATAGAATGACAAAAATAATAAATCACATATTGATTATGTAGATGTATGTAGTGTAAGGCTTCTATTTAAAATTTTTCTATTTAATGTAGTGGATTCACATTCTATATTTATCTTTTCTGAATGGAATAAAATGCTTAGATCAGAAAATTATAAAAAAAAATAATAATAATACTACTATGTTTCTTCAATTTATCCCCTCATTTTTACTGCTTATGCATTTTATTTTTATTTTTTTAATATTTTTTTTAATTATTAAGTAAGTAGTTATTAGTATATTTGTATTTTTTTATTGTTTAAATATGTTTAAAAAATATTTAAAATAAAAAGTAAAAAAATTTGTAATTTACGTTAGTGTAAAATATTGTTTTGTTTTTCTTCCGTGAAGACATTTCACTCTTGAGCTACCACTCCATGATGATGATAAATGAGCTTTGTTGATATGACATGACAATAATGACGTGGGCAAAAATCATAAACTAACCTACCAATGTATTGCAAAATTACACTACAATAGAAAAGATATTTACAATCGTAAATTGTGTAACTATCGCGTAATCGTTTGGAAAAAATAAATAGAATATGAGACTCACATAAAAAAAATTAATTTTTTAATAGTGAACCCTACTCTTTTTCAAAATGATTACGCGGCGTTTACGCACTTTACGGTTATACGTAGAATTACACATTATCAATTAAACTATTGAATAAAATTTCAATAACATTACATAAGATGTATTCCTATCATCTTTCCCCTATCTTTTAAAACTTAAATCTAACTATAATTTCTGCCTTTTTTCTTCAAGAGATTTGAATTTTATAAAACTCATAAATTAAGAGAGAAATAGAGACGTAAATTGGGTCTTCTAATATTTATGGAGCATGTAATGTTGTCCAAAGAAGTTTATACGGATAAAAATAAATATTATATTATTGTACTTATTTTATATGTATATTTTTTTAACTTTAGATTAGAGAGAGAGATTTTGTCATTTTTGGATAAAGAAACGAGTAATGTTATACACCATACTTTCATCCTATTTTAATTATATTAAGTAGTATATGGCACATTCATTACTATTAGATGATAAAGAAACATGCAATAAATGATCATTTAATGATGATAAATGTATCACATCATATTTAATGGGATAAAAATAAGATGATAGTATGGTGTATAGAATTTTCTATAATCATTTATTACATATTTTTTTATCATATAATATGATCAAAATTATTTGGAAGAAAATTAATAAATACAAGCCCAGCCTATAAAGCCCAGCAAATTCACGCCCCTTGCCTCTTTCTTGCTATATAAAGCCCAAATCCCACGAAAACCCTAAGACCTCCATCTAAAACGATGTAAAGCATCGTGGCCGTAAAGCGTCTGTTTTTGCTTCTCTGGCAGCAAAGCCCTCTCAATTGCTTAGGGTTTATAGCTCTGCGAAATGAAACCCTAGTTCCTAATAGTAATTGGAACCCGTCAATGGAGGGGTTGAAGGTATCAGATGCCAATTTGGTTGCTTACGTGAACCCATCGAAGAGTACCAAGGTTCCCCAAGCTGTCCTACGCGAGCTCAGCTCTCTGCTTTTCAAGTACTCTTCGTTACCCTTCTGTGTTTTTCGATTTTCTGGTGCTTAATGATTTTTAATTTTTATGCTGGTGTTTATGAAACATTGGTGTCCATGTTATTGGAGTGTGTATGAATGAGCTTTTACTCTTTTAGATTTATTACTTGCGGAGTTAAATTTTGTTCGGGGCGGGCGTTGATGTGCTATTGTTTGGATGAGGAGAAAACTTGAGAAAATAACTAAGATGGCGAATATGCTGCGAGTCTAAATGGTTATGCTTTGAATACTGATAGCTTTGGTATTGTCTTGCTCTTATTCATGGCTATTTATCGGATATTTCAGTTAGGCATTTGCATCGAGTATTATTGGATGCATTCCCATACAAACCACCCCACCACATATCTTCATCTAACACCTCTCCTTATTCCCCCATGAGCTGTAATCTCCATTTTTATAAATTTGTTATCTTGATCATTAAACAAAAAAAAAGAGCTAGGCGCCTGCATACAATGCTTGATAACATGCTTATTTCTGTATACTGTGAACTTTGTGTCATTGATGATGCAACTATAATGCTTTTACCCTACTGACATGTATTAATAGTGATGTTTAACTCTTCATGCTTATGTTCCTTCCGATTTTTATTTTTGGTGAAAATTCAGTGCACATGATGGCTTACACTTGATCTCTGAACTTCAGGTAAGTTCATATGTTGACAAGTACACATGCTGATGCACTCTCTTTGCACCCTTTGTCTCAAAATCATGAATGGTTAATGTGCACTGATATCTCAGTTTTTAAGATTATTGCACTCGATCACCTTGCATGCTCACTAGTTGGTTAAGTTTCTATGTTATACATTTGAGTAACCATGGAAGGGTTTTTATCCTAATATGCCAATTCTATGAATGGAAGGTCTTTGGCATATGCAGCAAGCCCTACCACTTTTATTATTGTTGATTGACCATGATGTTGCTTGTTACACTCCTGCCGGCAAGAGGATATGGCATAACTTGCATCGTGTGGCACTATTTGTGTTATTTTTCATAGTTGAAAGTGCATTTCTGCAGTTTTAAATATTGTAGCATTAAGCACTCTGGTCTTTTTTAGGGGGATGGTAGAGAATGCGAGACATCTGTGTCTGATTTGAATTTGAATCTTAATCGTTTGAAATCTACAAGATGGAGTAAGTCTGCTTGGGATGATGTGCTTATGTAAGCATTTTGGTGTTGATTACAGGTTCAATGAAACTTTTGATGGTGTGGTATTAGCATATGACGTCCAAATTCAAGATAAAGTTGCAAAGATTCTTCCTGGACTTAACCCTTATTTTTGTGTGAGACTAGCAGCAAAGTTGTTACTTTTTTCTCCGAAGCCAAACATGCTTTTAGGTAGTTTTTCTATGACCGTTCTGATTATTCACCAGATAGTGTATTTTCCTTTCTTCCTTTTCATAATTTTTTCCTTGTCCTTTTTTTATTATTATTCTTTTTGTAATGTATAATACCAGATTTTTTTTCTAGGAAGGGAGCAGATCTAGAGTTCATTTAAGATTTTGATAGCATCAGGAGGATCCCTACACCGAATCCTAAATATAAGGAGTAATGAATGATAATTAGGAGTAATTATCAATTGGGTCGGTTGGTAGTATTTATGATAAATAAAGCAAGATTGCTATAGTTTAGGCATAATTATATGCTATGTGATATAGGATTACCATAGGGAAGGACATTGACAGCTATAAAAGTTTCCTGTCAAAGATGTCAAGAATCATCTTTAATCCTTTGTATATCGGTGTGTTCCTAACCCCAAGTGGAACAAAGCCTGCAATCAACTTTTTCAGCTTCTTTCTTTTCCTTGATCTTATCACTTTCATAGACTAGGGCCCATCAGATTTCATGACTATGTACTGTATGTTTGACTATCCTCATATTTTTCACTTGCAGAAGGGAAGGTTGTGAAGCTTACTCAAACATCCATTCATGTCATTGTTCTTGGTTTTTCATCTGCTGTCATGACAGATGAAGACATTCGGCAAGAATTTATATATAAAACCGTAGGTGGATCTTCACCATCACATTTCATAGTTCACATCCTTTTCCTTTGTGTTTGTAAAACATCTATATGGTTGAGATGTTGATTTTGTTTTATGATATGTGGAGTTTAACCTAGAAACACGGTGAGGAACAATATGCTAGCAGATTTCACAAGCGACATGTGATAAAGGTTGGAACCACAATACGCTTTTCAGTCAAGAGGTACACATTTTTATTTACATTTGGTATTTAGCTGGTCATTGACACACAAAGAATTGCATATCTGTTTATCCTTTTATTGACTGAAGTATGGCATGCTCCTCCACCATCCTCTCTCTCATACCAAGGAATTTTACATAAATTTGTTACTGATTGTATGTGAAAAGCGTCCTTTTTTATATATTGATCACTTGATTCGCATCAGTGGTTCATGTTTGCAGTTTTGATGAGGAAATACTGCACATTTCTGGGTCTCTGGTTCCGACAAACACGGGAAGCATTGGCTGGTTGGCTAAACATATGGAAGATGTTTCACGTATTGACAGGTTTTTTTACTGGACTTTGATTTCAAGAACTCAAAAGTTTTTTTAATATTTGAATCTTAAAAGGTTCTGGTGTGCGCTACACAGTAATTTTTGAACATTTTATAGGAGGAGTACAAAGAGGGGAAGAGAAAGTGAGGGAGAATCGGTAATTGTAGAGCACAGTGAAGCATATTCCTTGCACAGTGACCAAATCAGGACGTCAAAGAAACGCAAAATTAAAGACGAGTCTTAAAGAATGCGTAAGGTGTTCTCTTGTTCTGATGTAATTGTGGGAATCAATTTTTATTTTCATGTAATATTTCAACATCTTTGTGGCATCGATAATTTATTTATTTATTTATTGCATTGAATTTTTTTTTTTTTTTAATTTGAGGCTGATGATTGTTCTTCACCCCCCATTAATCATTCATTCTCTCCATTGGATTGAAAAAGGGTCTTTCCATAACAGTTGATGCAGGGGGATACTGACATTCGGTATACAACTTTTTTAACGTGCGTTTTTTTTTTTTCGTTCGGTATTTTGTTTTCATTATTATTTATTGTTAACGCGTGTGATTTCTTTTTTAAATAAAACCCTTGAAGATTAAAAAGACAAAATAGCCGGGAAGGTGTGACCAAAGGGAAATGAATCTGCAGGATCTGGGCTCGATCGTTAGGGAGAAAGTTGTGTCAGGACCAAGCACACTGCAAACTTGAACCCAATCCATCTTCAAAGCCCAAAGCTCTACCTCGACCCCAGAGCTTAGGTACACTTATCTTTTCGAAAAGCAGAAACCCAATGGCCAAGAGCCCAAATCTTATTATATCAGGATTTCCCTCCCTATCTGACCCAAACAAACTTTCACAGTTCGGAATCTCGGATACATTTACAACCAATATGGAGGATTCTAATGTCTTCGATGTCTTACATGAAGGTTTTGTGTTTTTCTTACTTTTTTGTTTTAATATTTTATTAATTATTTAATATTTATCAATAGCGAAAATTCTTAAAACATGATTGTGTAAAAGGTTGTATGTGTATCATTTTCTATCAAGATTTCCCTCCCTACCACTTTGCAAGATAAAAATAAAATTCCTTCATATAAAGACTAAGCAATTTTTACCATTCGGATTCATCCACAACTAATAGGATTCTAATATCTATTCTGGTTTTGGATTTTTTATTTCAACAAATCTCTCTTTTTTTTATTTTTTTTAGTATATTTGATATTTATCAAGGGGGCTTTTGTGTCAAATTTTGTATCTTGCAATTCTTAGATAGTTTGGAGGGATATTGACAGAATTCAAAGATAAGGCCAGTTAGCTGAGGGTATGAGGAAGTTTATTCTATTCTTGCTTTGATTCTATGTATACCAGACCTAGATTGGACAGACGTCAAAAACCCATGACTAAGTGTTGGTTCATCAATCATTTTTCAGGGGGATTTGAGGAGTGTAAAGTACATTTCATGTAAACCATGTACTTGTCATAGCCATCGCATGCAGTTGGTATATAAATAAATAAAGGAAGTGGAAGACAGATGACAGATCTATATATATATATATATATAATATGTAATGAGTATTGGAGGAATATTTTGTAAATCATGATGAGGTTACGGGGCTTCTATCAGAACCCACCCCCCATAATAATAGTTGTAGCTTTGATCAAAGGTTTGTTTGAATGTTTGTTGAAAGGTTATTTTTATGAGTTTGAGGTGAAATAGAGGAGAGTGGGAAATCTATGCTTTTCAGTTTGGCGAATTATGATGTTTCTGCTTCTCGTCAACCTCCCCCCATGTGACCTACCTTTTATTTATTTTTACTCTCCACTGACTTTGCCGTATAATCCGGCATACCGTTTGCATCTTTGATGGGTGCCTATCCGAAACCTTTCTTTTTTTTTCACCTGATGACTGATGGCCGGGGACCATGTATGGGTTATTTGGTTTGTTATTTTTTTTTTCTTTTAGAAAAATATTTTAGCCACAAAAATAAATTATAAACTGACGTGGCTTGATGTAATATGTCATACTATAAAGTTATTTTTATTATAAAGTAAATCTAACGGATCTCATAAAATCAAATCAATTTGTAAATTTACTTTTGTGTAATTTCTTTGTATCTGTAGTATTTTTTTTTTTTTTATAGACAAATTTGAAATGATTAAAATAGTAAGGGTGTGGAATCCCTACAATAACTTTGATACAATGTCGCATCAGTGCAAAAGAAAATAAAAAATAAGTGAAAATGGAGTCAAATTAACGGTTTAGTTTAAAGTTTTCTTCAATAATCAAGTAGAAGAAGGATGTCGTCGTTTAGACTGTTAATATAACAAATGAAAGTTGTTAGTTTGTTGCAGAGAAAATAGCAGCCACAGTAGGAAGAGGTGCATTGTTTTGCATACGGATAATGATACATCTTTAACTATTTTACAATTAATTTATAATTTATTTTAAATTAATCAATATAATTGTGACATTTTATTAAAAGATAATTTCAATTTTACATAACTACCATTCATTTTAAATAGTGTGATAAATTAGCTATAAACTAATTGTAAATTTATCATTTCTCTATTATTTATTAGTTATTAACCTCCACTTTACAAATCTTTGAGCATGCGAACTAGAAAAGATTAGCTAGCAATCATCCCAGATTTTTTTTTTTTTTTAATGGTTGTTTGTGAGGACTGAGGAGCGTTCTCTTATTGGGTGGTTGGAATCGTATCGAGGGTTTAAATTCAATCTCCAATTAAAAATAAATAACTAAGGCCGGTTTGTTTTCAAGACTAGGGTGGGTTTGGATGTTGAAATGAGTTGAGTTGAATTGAGATGATAAAATATTATTAGAATATTATTGTTTATTATTATTATTATTTTAGAATTTGAAAAAGTTGAATTGTTTATTATATTTTATATTGGAATTTGAAAAAGTTGTAATGATGAGTTGAGATGACGTCAACTTCCAAACAAAGTATCTCATCATTATAATTTTTTCAAATTCTCATACAAAATAAAATAAACAATTCAACTTTTTCAAATCTCAAAGTAAAAATAATATTAAAAAATATATTTTAAAAATATTTTATTCAATTTTTTAAGTTTAATCTAAACTCATCTCATCTCATTTATAAAAAAACGAAGCCTAAATTAGAGATTGGAAGATGAAAATATTTCATATATTGGGCAAAACTCCACATATATAATATAGATATTTAAACCAATACAGATTGAATAATATTACTATACGGTCTCATTTTGTCTTTCATTTTGACTATTCATATATTTAATTTTTTTTATATTTTTTTATTTACTAATTAAAGAAGTGATTATTAATGTATTGATTTTTTTATATATTTTTAAAAAATGTTTAAAAAATTAAAAAAATAAAAATAAAAAAATTGATAAAAGTAAAAAAATAAAATTTCGCCTAGAGTACGCCCAGCTGTCACTGCTGAGCGGACCCTAGCAGCACTCATACAGATTTGACTTCGCAAAATACACCCGCCAATTTTTCGTTGAATATAAGTCCAATCAAATCAAAAAAATGCCATTAAGTCTTTTCATTTGTATAGTAATAACAATTCCAAATTTTTTTTTTCACTAATGCTTGTAAGCCAAACTTATCTTCACGGTGGCCACTTACTACGGGACAGTGAGAATATTTGAAAAATGTTAAAGAATATTTATAAATAGTTATGAGTAGAGATTAGGTAGGGGTGGGCAGCGGGGCCCCGCCCCCACTGTCCCGCCCGGCTTCCGCCCCGCCCCCGCATGGGTGGGCGGGCTAACCCGCTCCGCCCATGCAGGGGCGGGGTCCCCCGCCCCGCATAAAGAGGGCATAGCGGGGGCGGGGGGCGGGATGACCCCAGCGGGGCCCCGCCCCACCCCCGCTCCACATTAAAAAAAAAAATTTATTTATATATATTAAATAAATATATTGTATATAGATATACACAATTTATAAAAGACTTAAAATTATATTCAAGTCATTGGATTGTTTTGGCCTCCTAGGCCAATCTTTATATAGGAGGCCAAGGCAATACAATAGTCATCCTTAAGCAATGTGGGACTTAGTAGTAAGTCCCACATTGCTTAAGGATGACTATTGTATTGCCTTGGCCTCCTATATAAAGATTGGCCTAGGAGGCCAAATCAATCCAAAATCTAACTCTAATGAGTTTAAATTTTTTCATATTTATAAATTTTAATTTATTATTTAAATTATATTATAATTTTGGTCTAAAAAAATATTTTTAGACCAAAAAAATTTTTTTTTAATATAATAGCGGGGGGCGGGGCGGATGGGGGTAGCACCCATAAGATTAGGGTAGGGGTGTTACCCATCCCCTACGGGACGGGGGTGGGATGTGGGGATTTCACCCCCGTCCCCCGGGATGCGGGGGCTGGGTGGGGGGCGGGCCCCGCCTATTTTCACTTAAAAAAAAATATTACATTTATTTTATTTAAAAATTATTTATAAGTGTAAAAGTAATTAAAAATATATTTTTAGATCTAAATTATAAATTTAAATTTTGTAAATATGACTATAATTTAAAAACTATGTAATTTTTAAATTCGCTAGTGCATATTTTGTATAAATTGTAGTGTATTAGTTTTTAAAAATTGTGTATATATAAATATATATTACAATTTGTTAGACTTGTTCACAAAATATGCATTGACAAATTTAAAAACTGCCGCTAGGAGCCCTAGATGCGGAGCGGGGTTGCCCACCCCGCCATGCGGGGGTGGGGGCCCCGTTGCCCACCCCTAGATTGGAGTGAGTTTGTGGGTCCCATTAAGAATATTTTGAATTGTTTGGATGTGTGAAGTATGTTGAGTTGTTGACTTTTGGATAGGTAGTTGAAAAAGGTTGTGGGTCCCATAAATATTATAGTGATTTTATTTTTAGTCATAAATATTATAATGATTTTATTATAGTGATTTTTTAATATTAATAAATATTGTAGTGATTTTATTTTATTTTTATATATAATAATGATAAATATTATAATGATTTTATTTTTTATTTATATATTATAGTGATTTTATTTATATATAATAGTGATAAATATTATAGTGATTTTATTTTTTATTTATATTTAATAGTAATAAATATTATAGTGATTTTATTATTTATTTATATATTATATTGATTTTATTTTTTATTTATATATAATAATGATAAATATTATAGTAATTTTTGGAAAGACTTTGATACGAAGATGGTTCATTGCGTTTGACATGTGAAGTATTTCTAATAATACGAGAATACTTGAAAAGTATTAAGGTATGCTAGCTACCCAAACTTAGCCATATAACGATGCCCTCGAAATAATGTACCATATGATTTAGGATTTGATGGATTTGGAAACTTTAGGGCCAAAAGTGAGAAAAATATAGACAGATAAAGTGGGTATCGTACCATATAAATGTTCAATAAATGATGTGGGATCTACTTTATATGTCTGTCTCCCTACTCTAAATTGAATCTGAAATCGAATTCGCTCGTCAAATCATAATTGCCGATGCGAATAAACGCTTCAAAAACTCAAATATAACTGTTATAAAAATTTTATTCATCATTTACACACATCACCCATTACACTTTTTTTTCTCTTATCAAATATATGGTATATGAATGATGAGTAGAAGAATTCAATAAATTTAAGAAGAATAAAACAAAAATAAATTTAAAAAATAAGAAAAAAAAAAAAAAAGTAGTGTGTGGAGACGATGAGTAGCAAATCTCATAACTGCTAAGTTACGCTAATAATTATTAATGATTCACTTTGATTAAACAACTGAACAGTACTTACCAAGACATGAACAACCGAAAGGAATGATTAAACACCAGACATACCCAATACCACCAACCAAGACAACATTTCTCGATCTTTCATTACCATACTTGAATTCTTCATGCTCATCATCGAGAGGTAGTGTGAGAAATTAAATATGCTAACAATATAATAAGACTACAAGCTGCATAATTATGTTTTGAATGTCTTGGAGAAATTCTATTTGCAAGTATTTGTATATATATATATATATATATATATATATATATAAGTAATGCCACATACAGTCGTAAAATGCATAAGTGTCGTGCAATCATTTTGAAAAAGAATGAGGTCTACTATTAAAAAATTAATTTCTTTTCATGTGTGTTTCATATTTATTCATTTTTTTTCAAAGCGACTGCACGACACTTGTACACACATGACTGCAAGTATCATTTATATATATATATATATATATATATATATCACATAACAAAGGATCTCACAATGATAAAAATCTATTGGTATTTGAACTTAATTTTTTATAACTATAACGAGTCCTTAACAAGCAGTAAAACTATGTGCATTATAATGTAGTTTAGAATCTGTGGGCTGTGTAGTTGTACCAATCAAGTGTATTTTTATGGGGCTAAGCTTATATGGTTATTCTCTGCACCGTCCAAATTATGTCTGAAAAAGGTGGAACAGGCAAAAGCTTCTTTTGTTTGTGGGCGTGCGTTACACATCATAAGTATTTAAGTACTAACAAAAACCAAAGTGGTCTGTCTAGCTAGCTTCCTACCTTGTATTTGTTCCTCTAAATTAAATAAATATTATTTAAGAATAATGCTAGTTTCGCCACTCCCAGTTGTATTTATAATATTAAAATATAATATTTAAAAGTATTAAAAAATACATATAAAAAAAGCCAAAAAAAAACACACCAAAAGCTACTGGCAGTAGCTGTAGTGCTTTGTTTTTCTGTAATCTTTTAAGGAAAATGATACTGTCACCATTGGGTTTTACCGCTCGGTGTTATCGTTAGAATTTTTAATTTTATTTTTATTTAGTAACTAAGAAAATATTTTTTAATAATATTACGATTTTTTTATTTTTTAAAAAAATATTTAAAAGTGTTAATATATATATATATAATAACAAGATAAAAAAAGACTTACTCCCAACAGGAGGTGGGATCGGTAGACGTAGCATCATCAATTCTTAAAGAGGTTTAACTTCGTCTTTATTCATGAGGGTCGGTTGTTTTGTTGGAACAAAAACAGTTGGATGTTCCGGATTGTACGTTCCAGTGCACCCTCATCTGTACTGTCTTTCATCTCCTTTTACGACCCGGCTCAAATACAATAACAAAAAGGGTACGGCTACTTATAATGTTGCCGAATGAATTCATATTGCTACTAAAACAAATTGACTAAAAAATTTAGAATATAATGTTAATATATTCTCTTATTTTAATTAGATAGTACGGCATACTTATCCGTTACTACTGGACGGCAGCCTAACATCAAAATTAAAATTTAATCCGACTCTAATTCTCAGTCTAATCAAAATTAGAATTCAAAATTTTAAATTTTAATTTTATCAAAATCTAAATCTAAATTTATGCGTCGAGATTCGAGACCCCATTCTCTTTGTTTTGTAGGACGTTGAACGAGCATTGAGCTCGTATCATTAATATTAATGATCATTAGGTTTCAGCAACAGAAATTAAGAAAGCAGACAAATTACAGCTTGCGTTGATCTAAGAACCACAGCCACGGTGTGACAGTATCTAGAGGCTGTGCGTGGGTGAGATAAAAATCCAAAGCATTAGGCAGAGAATGGGTGACATCTCTTTTGAAAAAAACAAACATTTCTAGTACTTATAATGGGTGATTTTAAAATAAGCATCCGAGCTTTTCCTACCCACCCAGCCAGCTTGGGAATATAATTAATTGTACTCTTTATTCGTCTAGCACCAAGATTGTCGGGCTTAATCCAAGTTAATTAGGAGTAGATCCCAAAGGATGATTAAGAGAAAATGTGATGGAAAAATCTAATTGTAACGATTATACGTATTAATACACGCATCTATTCAATATGATTAGTCAAAAAGTACATTTTATTAAAAACACTTTGCTAATTTGAATTTAAAATATGAAGGCAACAACATTAATACACAGATTAGTAGATAAATTTCCTTGTACATAACAAAACTCAAATGAGATTCCTCCAAAAACAAACATCACAGCAAACTGCCAACAAAAATTTTTGTTTTGTTTTTGTTTTTCTTTTAGGATTTGGCTAAAACTACGTAGAACACCCGTCCTCCTTCCACATTCTGTATTAATAAATACCCTTGCTTTCCTAACTTCTTTGCCCTTTTTCATTTATGTAATCTATTGATCACTATCAACTACCTTAAAAGACCACATAAAGCATAAAGGAAATGCACGTCACCTTCAATAGAAAGCTGTTATTATAAAGGAAAATGATTTTTTACAGTCTCTCGAATGTAATTTTTGCACATTTTTTTTTAAAAAGTGAATAAATTTAAGATTTACATAAAAAAAATCTATTTTTTTAATAATAGTGAGCGATGATTGCATATTTAATACTGTATTTAGCATTACTTATTCACAAATTCACGTAAATATATTATTTTTTAGAGTCAATTATAATTATATAAATATATTTAAAACATAACATTTTTTATACTAACTTATGTGAAAGATTTTCATATAATGTATGAACGAATTTGTAAACAGATATTTTTAGTTAAATTAGAAATTCGACCAATCAAAACTAAAAAAAAAAAAAAAAAAGCATTAAGTTTACAATCCTGACGATCAGGATAAATACAATTACATGGTTTAAAATGTTTTTAGATCATCATTTAGGATGATAAAAATGCTTGGGACATGGTTCACGATCGAACGGTCAATAAGAGATGTTGGGCCGGAACACCTGAATGTTGTTGATAAGAACACAGATGAATTTGTGTGTGAATGGAACATTGCCACCGAGGTTCCCGTACGGGAGGAGTAGACTCGCGACGGGCAGTGGGGTTCGGGACACAGTTCAGTACAACTAAGCGGATACGAACCTGGACGGTCTTTTTTTCACAGGACCCAAAGGGTCCCACCCCAGAACCCTCTTTAAATGGTCCCAACTTGATGAAAGATGATGCCATGTCAGCACATGGCAGTGACATAGGATACAGCAATGTTCCTAGAGAACCGTGATGAAATGAAGCCTGCATATGGGATGCTGCCACGTCACAAAAAGAGTGGGACCTAAATAGAAACATGGAACATGAAAATTAAATTGAAACCAGAAAACAAAACAAATTAATGCACGTAACATGATTCGTTAATGGAGGGGATGTTATAGATCACTGTTGCCCAAACTGTGGTTTTCGATTGCTGTTCACATTGTGTATGGAGATGCATGAACAATAAAAATAAATGCTATGATCCTTAAATCCTAACAAGTAGGGTACTACCTTTACAAATTAGACATTTTCAAGGGGATGTATCATACCGAAGCATATCATGCACGTGGACCCTTGGATTTCTAATGGGGCCCCACCATCTCGACCTTATTTTTTAAGAAAAAAATGATACACAGGCAAATCTTTTTATAATTTTCTGTATCATTATAATTTAAATTGAAAGCATTATGATCTGATTTTTATTTTGCAAAAATATATTTCATTTAAAATAGAATGGTGAAAAGAGTTGTACCTATATTATTATTCATTTTATATTTATAGAGATAAGATGTTAAAATGGGAGCGAAAACAGTTACGATTATTTGGATGTTTAACTGAGTTAAGATGAATTGAGTTCTTTATAAATAATAGTGAGTTGAGATGATGGAGTAAGTTTTATAAAACCTACTTAAGATGAATTTATATGTGTTTGGATGTTAAAATGAGTTAAAATGTATTTATAAAAAGTTAAAAAAAATTGTGGATCCCGTGTGTAAAAAATGTATTGAGTAAAAAAAAAATATGAATTTTATATATAAAAAGATTTTAAATTGAGATGAATTTAATAGTTTGAAAATTAAATATTTAAATATTAAATTCAAGATTAGATTAAACTTAAAATCAGCTCTTTCTAAGTTCTAAACGGCGCCTTTGTTTGTTTGCGAGGTGAATTATAAACAAATGGGAAAGGGGTGGGGCATCCTTTGCAGTTTGCACATGGGGACATGGTCAGATTTGGAGAATACAGAGTAGTTGTGTATGAGGTGTAGAGTAGACCGTAGGCTGTAGCGTGGAGCATCTAGGATGGCCTAAAGGGAGTTTGGAGAAACTTTTTATCTTCCAACTACGCATGTGCAATGTGCATGGTGGGTTTTTGGAGTTATTGACTTGATTCGCCAAAAGCAACCCGTCCCGCACGCACAGCTCAAACTTTTTCCTCTGGGACTCCGCCACCGTGGCAGCACCTCCACCTGCTCCTAACACAAATTAAGTATCGTTGCTCCGTGATTTTGATTTTTAAAAAAAAATTTATTTTAAATTTTTGTAAATCAAAGTTCTATAGTATTAATATTCTCTACATCAACTATTAAAATTACATATATTTTTTTTAAAAAAAATTGTACTCTTTCTTAAAAGTTTTATGAATCTATTTTTTTTTAAGTAAGGTTAGATACAGTCATAAATGTAAGATTCATGCATTTTTTTAAAAAAAAAGTAAAGTCTATTATTAAAAAAATAATTTTTTTCACATGCATTTCAGATTTATCTATTTTTTTTTAAAATAAACGCACGACACTTACACAACTTAAAACTGTAAATATCATTTCTTTTTTTTTCCTATTGGTTTGTTGGCAGATGCTTGGATGTTGAAAGATTTTGATAATGAAAGGCAACTGGGACATATACATGTTTCAATTTCACTGCACACAATCTAGTTAGATGAACCGCATCCAACAACATTATTAGATACATATTGAGCATGTCTCATATTTTCAACCTAGAGTTTCCCTTTCATCATCTTGAATTTGAACCTTGTTTATATTTTTTTCTTAATTTGCCTATACACAAAAAATACGTACTTTCTAAGGATGATTATACTTTATACCCTCAAACTATTAAAGAAATTATACTTTACACCCTCAAGCTACTAAAAAATAAACACTTTGCACCATCTGTTAAGATATGACGGTTAAAATTGTGTCACTTCACATGTTTTTCATATATGTAAATGTCCATAATTAGATAATAGTGTAAGCAATTAATATTTGATAATTTGGATATGCAATATGTTAAGTTTTGAAAATTCAAAAGATAACGTGAAAACCCATTATTTGACAGAAAAAAATGTTATTTATTATCTCCACACCACACATCAACACGTGATTCGTGATTTTTATCGTTCTATTTAAACAAATCACATATTAATATGTGGTGTAAGACATGATAATTAGAATTTTTCTTTCACATCACACTTCGAACCTTTCCTTACTTTTCTAGTTTCCAAATTATTTGAGACACCTTTTTTTTTTTTTTCCTTTTTGAAAGTCAATAATTAAAAAGACATCCCATATGCACAATGGACCGAAGTTGTTTTCATTGTGGAAGGCGTAGTTGGGTTTTTAAGTTTGATCAAAACATGGCACTAACATGATGGACAGCTTTTTTTTTTTTTTTGATAATAAGCATAAAACGAAACAATAAAGAATTTTATTATAAATCACAGTCTTGATATCTTAAATTCAACTCATTGGGTTGATTAGGCTCCTTGAGTCCAACATTAGGTTATATGCTCAACAACTCAATTCTTACTGGTGAAGTTATTCTGATACATCTGAAAAGATATTACACAAAAATAAATCTATAAATTAACATGATTTTATATAATATGTTAAATCTACTTTACAGTACATATTAATTTTATAGTTTGACATACTATATTAAATTATATCAGTTTGTAAGTTTAATTTTATAAAATCTTATTGTAACTAAAGCATTTTTCTTCTTGTGTTCATCGTAGTTATTATAGGAATTGTTTGTGCTTTCTTTTTCTCTCACTAGTAAGATGTTTCAACTCGCCATATTATTTGTTGCTTCCACCATAGATTCAGCAGTAGTGTACTCATATAGCTAACTTGCTCAACACTCTAGATTTAAAGGGTGATTTGTGATGACCCAACCAAGCCGCTTGAAAACTAGATCCATATTATGTTTGTACTTGAAAAAATACTTGCCTAGTTTGCAGGTTAGCAACCGTAACCATTTGAACGTAATATCTAAAAGAGTAGTTCTACATGTATGCACAATATCATATTAATTGAGTATCAGTTCTATTTTATCAATTTTTTTCTTTTTTAATTCAAATTTTAAATTTTAAAATTTGCTTAAAATTATAAGTATAGATATCATTTTGATAGGAATAGAAGATATGCAAATTTTTCTCCATCTATCCACTCTGTCTATCAAAGTAGTTCTATTTTCTTAGTTTATTTTGTTTCCTTTAAGGTCGAAAAAGACAGGTCTACAGTTTATCGGCAACAATCGAGACACGCGTAGTATAAGAAAACTTTTATGCTCAAATCATTCGGAAGATAGTGGCGGTTTTGTGAAAATCACAACGCGTGGTCCTCACACATCACTCAAAATTGCTCGTGGTCCTCACGTGCCACTCCTTCCAAAAGCTTTTCTTGCTGCACGCGCCAAATCATTGGAATCATCACCATCAGATTTTTCATTTCTGACTTTTGTGGCTAAAAAGAGACATGTGTTGCCTTTACATGCCGTCACAGATTTCGAAGTTAGGGCTGCAAACGAATCGATAAATGTGATAAACTAAACTATTTAATTCATATAGATAATATAATAAATCAATAGTTGTAGTTGTAAACCCTATCTAAAGTCTACCGAAGTTGGTCTAAATTGTAATCCGTCCTTTTTCGCATATATCTTATTGTTTTCCTTATTGTTTAGTAAAAATTAAAAAAGAAGTTCGTCTCTTTGACATTTGTTTATAGAGGTTGAGTCTCTATTTAGGCAAAATGTTGTCTCTTGGACGTTTGTCTGTAGAGAGTATCAACAATAATGAAAACCAGACCAGTCAGAAAGAGAAATAATGTACTGGTAGAGCTCTAAATGCACTAATTGCTTTATGAGGTAATGGTTGATATGGAATATCTCTACATGTATCTAATCATAGATGTAAGTTTCTCTGATAAATTAATGATGACAATTTCCTTTAAAAAAAATCGTTATGTAGCATAGTAATTCATGTCGAAAAATTAAAACACATTATTGCAAATACATGGTACATAGTCGAAATAATTAATATTAATTATTAACTTTGTCCAACATACGGAATTGCATCATCCAACACAATTCTATGTGTTAGTAATAATACTAGATCAAGTTATATTTTGTGTAAGTACATTTCTTTTTTAAAAGAAAATAAAATCAACTGTTTAAAAAATTAATTACTTTTCATATAAATTATATATTTACTCAACTGAGTGCGTGATTGCTCGTTACAAAATTGCAAATCTCATTTCTTCTACAGTCACCAAAAGCGCACAGAAGTACAGAACAACGTAATTATTCCCAACAGCAAGGGTAATATCGGGCCACCATCCCTACATAAGTCTCCTCACTCCCCGAACGGCCAATTCCCCCAACATCATCTGCTTCTACCCATCTGAAATAAATAAACAAAAAAATAAATCGAAGCCGCCCTCGGTAGTCGAGACTCAAAAAGGATTGTCATTCTTTTTCTCCGTTCTTTCCCGTGAAAATGTCAGCCGGACTCGGAAAATGCAGCAAAATCCGCCACATTGTGAGGCTCCGCCAAATGCTGCGACGGTGGCGCAACAAGGCTCGCATGTCAGCTAATCGCATACCGTCTGACGTACCGGCCGGACACGTGGCGGTCTGTGTGGGCACAAGTTGCAAGAGGTTCGTGGTGCGCGCGACCTACCTGAACCACCCCGTCTTCAAGAAGCTCCTGGTCCAAGCTGAAGAAGAGTACGGGTTCGCCAACCAGGGCCCGCTAGCGATCCCTTGCGACGAGTCACTGTTCGAGGAGGTGCTACGGTTCATCTCCGGACCCGAGTCTAGTAAATCGGCCCGGCTGGTGAACCTGGAGGACTTCCAGAGGTCCTGCCACGCGGGCATCAGGAGCAATCTTGATTTCTGGCCCGAATCTCGACCTTTGCTTCATGGACTCGCCGAGAAAACCATCGGGTAAGTCGGTTCTTACATCTTACGCTGATGTGAAACACTCCGAGTTGGCTCCTGCTCAAGGGAAGCCCCTCTCCGGAAAACTCAATTGAACGGATAAAGAAAGTCGTCGCCGAGTACATGCTGCATTTGACTCGGCCGAGTTAAAAATCTTTTTTTTTTTTTTAAAATATGTTATTATTGGTGGTGGGTTTGGAGAGCCGAGTACTATCTAATGCTCCGGAGGATACCGAAGGAGATGGCAAATGGGTGGCGAGTTACCACCGAGTCGTCCCGGGTTCAAATCGGAGTGTATACCTGGGAAAAAATGAAAAAGTGAGAGAGGCACTTTCATCCTATCGAAGCGAAGGCAAGGAAGTGATGATCGGTGATTTGGGTCACGTAAATGTAAATTCTATCATTTAATTGATTGATTAATGGAAATGTTTGTAGAGAAATTCCCAATCATGATTGGTCCATTTTATATTATACTTTCTCCATAAAAATTTCTTGACAACTAAGATTAATAATTTTCCTTTATTTTTATTGTTAAAACTAATAAAATAAAATTACTAAATAGTTTAATCACGTTAGATCGTTGTGGAAGGTATAATGGGGCACCGTCCCAACCCATGTTAAAGCAAAAGGGAAGTCTCTAATTTGCTCCAATTCACCTTATTCACGTGACTTAGTCTATACATTAGTTACTATTTACTTATCCACATAATATTTATAATTTTTTTATAGGATGTGAAGGTATTTTTTGATGAGTAATGTTAGAGAGAAGCCATTATAATAGTGCACACTTTGCACTCACTGCGTGGCTGCTTCTAGTTATTGTTTCTAACACTCACTTGGAGATATGTGTAGTCTAGATTATGACACATCATATGTGCAAAATATATGCTTCCAATAGTAGCTTCTATTTATATTTATTCTTTTTTTATAGAATGTATGAGTATTTTTTACAGAGTATAAAGTGTGAGATAGTAAATAATCACTGATAAGAAAAAATATTCTATTCAATTTTATCTTTTAACTTTTGTGAACACTAGGCCACAATTAATTTTTATAAAAACAAATTTATAAATTTATTTTTATAATATTTTTTTATAATTAAAGCATTCTCCATACTTAAAAAGAAATCTATAAATAAAAGAGTAATATTACATTCAATTGTGAAATGTATAAGTATCGTGTAATTATTTTAAAAAAGAGTGAGATCTACTGTTAAAAAATTAATTTTTTTTATGTAGATTTTATATTTATTTACTTTTTTTTAAAATGATTATATGACACTTGCACACTCCAACTAAAAAATCATTTCTCTAAATAAAAAGTGCTGGACATCATGATTAAGCAAGGAGCAACAACTTTTGTTGGATGGGGGCCATGGGGGAAAAAGTCAAGCTAATTACTTTAATAGACAACGATTATTGTACCCAAATTATGGACCTTTGACTCGATTTATGAAGCTCGAGAGCCGGCCCCCAATTAACCCGATGAAGACGGCTTCTCCATCATGACAACATTGACAATAAACAAATAAATTTAGCTTTCGGATTTCGGATAACAGATAGAGATGAATTTAAATAAAAATTAAAAGTTAAATAAAATATTATTAAAATATTATTTTTTAATATTATTATTATTTAAAAATTTTAAATTATTAAATTATTTATTATATTTTATTTAAAAATTTAAAAATATCGATAAGATAAAATGATTTCACAATCTAAACGAACCTATCTGATAGGGAAAGTGGGCAACCTGGCAGTTCAGGAGGGAAAGCTTCTCTCGATTGAAATTTGAATATGGTGATAAAGTTGAAAGTATATATGAAGAGTTTTTGTAGTTCATTGCAAGCGTCTTCAAGAGATTTTATGAGATAGTGGCTATTTACAACTATTTTGAATTACTCTTTTTTGAATAAGCTATAGAATAGTTGTTTCCAATATCCATGTTGTCATTATTAATTAGATGCTATTATGATATATATGCATGATGATTTAGGTCCTGTTTAGATACAAGAAGTATTTCATCTCGTCTCATCTTATCGTTATAATTTTCTTAAATTTTCACACAAAATATAATAAATAATTCAATTTTTTCAAATCTCAAAATAATAATAATATTAAAAAAATAATATTTTATTCAACTTTTAATTTTTATTTTAACTCACTATCCAAATCGCACCTTAATTGACTTTCTATTTTGAAGAAGAGGGATGAAATCTTCATTTTTATTGATAATTTTTTCTTTTGGTAGAGGAAAATACCGCATACAATGGGAGAAAAATCTTATAAAATATAAAAAAAATATAACTGTATCCTCATTTCACTTTTATTTTATTAAGTTGACACGATATTATTAAACACGATATAATTAAACATAATATGTTTTAAATAAGAACCGAATCAAATATTGATCATATATATAGTATCAACTCAACAAAATAAGATAAGAATATGATATATCATTGATGAGCAGGGTGGAGACTCTCTCCCCCTAACAACCATGCGAGGCAAAGTCGAACTCTTCTTCTTTCAAGTCCCGTGTAGGGTAACCATTCAATTTGCGTGGTTACCCGCCCCCTGTGCAATGAGGCATGGAGAGGAGAGAGAACTCAGAGTTGACAGATAGAAACATTTCAAAAGAAAGTCGTATTTTAAATACTTATCTAGGTCCTAAAAGTCCAAGCTATCAAAGTTCGAGGAATTTGTAATACAATCCCCTTGTATTTTGTCATCCAAATTAAGGATCCTCTTTCAACGTCTACCTTAGGCTGCTACTTTTTTTTAACGAGGAAAAAAAAAAACACATGGGAATACTGGATTTTTCAATCAATCTGTCCCCAAGAAAAATGAACTGATTGCTCATTGCCCAACGAGTTAGTGGATAATGACGACGGCTTTGGCTGTGCATATGTAGACATTGCAATTGCGTATCAGAGCATAAGTCCTTTGTTCACGTAGAATGGCATTGATACATGAGTGCCGATTCACCGCATACAAATCACAATTTTTGTTCAAAATGACATCAAATCTGGCTTCGTTTGGTTATATAGATGAGATAAGATGAAAGTTAAAAAAAATATTATTAAAGTATAATTTTTTAATATAATTTTTGTTTTAGAATTGAATTGTATATGAGAGTTTGAGAAAAGTTATAATAATTATATGAGATGATTTATATAACCAAACGATGCCTTAGCATTTGAGAAATGATCTACGTAAAAAAAAATGTTGGACTTTTAATGCCCCTACGGCTAGATTATGAGTGCCAAAGTCAAAGCTATATTCCAGGCTCTTTGAGTCCAAAAAAAAAATCTGGGTAACAAGCAGAAAATAGTAGAACCAGTAGAATTGGGGAACTGTCAGCTTCGTTTGGTATATTGAGTTGAGGAACATGGAAGTCTAGTTTCCTGCTGGAGGCACATGTTCTTAATTAGGTTGTGGGTCTAATTAGAATCAGATTGGATTTAGGCCCAATTTGGGCCCGCTTACTTTTCAATGGACCCAAAATGGCATATTATATATTACATGTATGTGTGTTCAAAACCCAAGTGCGATTCAATTTCGAATGTTCACTTTACTTGGCAGGCAGGCAGGCAGGCAGGCCTTGATAATTTAAACCTCAATATCTTTCAGTCTAGAGCCCAACCCAAAGAACTAAAAGAAAAAATATTTAATAGATTCTTGAGATGCTTGTTGATATGGGTACTAATGGTAAGCGATAAATGAAAAAAAATATGGGATTTATATGAAAAAAATAATTTTTTAATGATAGATCTCACATTTTTTTAAAATGAATATGCGGCATTTATATAATTTATAACTGTATCTAACATTATTTGAAATATGTATCTTTTTGTTGAGGTTAAATCTTACCATAACATCAATATAAAATCAAGAAAAAAAAGAAAAACTGGGTCAAACTTTCTTCTTCTTTTTTTTTTTTTTTTTTCAGGTTTTTGCCTTGTATGATAGAAGTCAATTTTTGTGAGGATCCCCAAAACGTGTGATTGGAACAAGACTCGGTGATACGGAGGGCAGTATTAAAAACATTGCCGGTTGTTGTTGCGGCCCTTAAAAGTGGCAGAAAATCCAAAAGTACTTGGCCTTTAGAGACGAGCCAGGGGCAACTCCGACCAAACAATGCTGTTTACTATAAATAAATATAGATAGAAGTCACTATTAGAAATATCTATTTTGCACATATGATATAGCATCATTTAAACTACACATCTCTCCAAGTGAATTTTGGGAATAATCAACTAGAAGTAACCACACAGTGAGTGTAAAGTATGTACTGCTATAGTGGCTTCTTTCTAGCATTACTCGTTTACTATAATATAAAGTAGGGAAGTCAGGCAAACCAGCAAACCAGCTTCCACCTATTCCCTTATTTCCTCTATTATTATATTAATTATAGGGACACAACAATCCAAAGTAAAACTTATTTTGATGCCTGGTTTGAATAGAAAGATGTTTCTATTTCATTCTATCTCTTCTTAATATTCAAACATAAATAAAAATATTTTTTCAATTTCAAATCTTCAATTTTTTCAACTAATCATTACTTAATTCTTATAATTTTTTCAAACAAAACACAAAAAATAATTCAACTTTTTCAAATCTCAAAATAAAAATTATATTCTAACAATATTGTAATTTTATAATATTTTTATTCAACGTTTTCTCTCTTCTTTCCTGAAATCTTATAAAATATTTTAACTCAAACCATTTCACTACTATTCTTAAATCATCTCATATCAACTCACTATTAAAACCAACCCTAAGGGATTGTTGAAACAAATCAATGTGGATTGTGAATTGTAGATTAATAAACGACTTTTAGTGTTTTAATATTCGGATAAAAACAAATGAATCATGTGGACTGTGGACTAATAAAAAGAGTTGTTCTACTCCGCTACCTGCACCACACACTTCAATCACGTCAGTTTTTATTTTTTATTTTTATTTTTATTTTTCTAACCGCTCATTTTGAAACTGATACTCAAAATTTTACTATTGAACTTCTTTCTTTTGATCTACTCTTAGACAATCAACACCAGCAGGTTGCTCTTGAGTCCATTATGGCATTTGTTTCTCACCAGCCTTCCCAATCCTTTAGGAAGAAACATAAAAATTATTATACCACATCTACTCCTCCAAAACCATCCAACTTTACTGCTGCACAGCCTTCCCACACTTCCAGCTCATCTACTACATTGTCGATTGCACCTAGATCTCCATGTCAAACTTGCAGCTAATCTAGTCATCGTGAGCTTGACTGTTATCATAGGATGGACTATGCCTATCAAGGGCGTCATCGACCAGCTCAATTGGCGGCAATGGTTACACAGTCCAACTCTTTACCTGATGATAGTGCTTGGTTTGCGGACAGTGATGCTAATGCACATCTTATGCCTACCCTTGAGACTCTAAGTCTTCATGAACCGTATAAAGGAAATGAGAACATTGTCATTGGTAATGGTACATGTTTGGCTATCCAAAACATTGGTTCTCTTACGTTAAATACTTCTCAAAATCCTTTTATACTCTCTTGTGTTCTTCATCGTCCCTCTGCATCGGCTAATCTTCTATCTATAAATCAGTTTTGTAAAGACAATTCTTGTTTCTTTATACTAACTGATTCTTTCTTTTATATCAAGGACAACAAGCACACGGGTCGTATTCTGCTACAAGGAAGAAGTAAGGATGGCCTCTATCCCATCTATCCAAATAAAGCCAATAAATCATCTTTGCTCACTGCACTGTTCGGTGTCAAAGCTCCTGTTAATGTGTGATATTCTCGCCTCGGTCATGCTTCTTTCTACTATTTTTCGTATGGTGTCCAACAATAAACTACTCCTTCTCCGTTCATCTCGCACTACTGAAGTTTATGCCTCCTGTCAACTTGGCAAGAGCAAGCAACTTCCCTTCCAATCCTCTGTTCGAGTCTCTACTGCTCCTTTATAGCTCATTCATACAGATGTTTGGTGCTCTCCAATTGTGTCTCTTGGTGGCTTTCACTACTATGTTATTTACGTAGATGATTTATTTCACCACAGTTGGATGTACCCTCTATTCAATAAATTAGATATTTTTCTTTCATTATTTGTTAAATTCAAAGCATTCATGGAGAAACAATTTTCTTTTTCTATTAAACAGTTACAATCGGATGGTGGGGGAGAATTTACATCACAACAATTTCGTACATTTCTCGATCAACATGGTATTTTTCTTCGAATTAGTTGTCACTATATAGCTCAACAAAATGGACTCGCGGAAAGAAAACATCGCCACATTGTGGAGATGGGTCTTTCTATGCTTCCACACTCTAAATTACCTCATAAATTTTGGGTTGAATCTTTTCTAAGTGATGTTTATACAATAAACGATCTCCCAACCCCAATTATTCATCATGCAAATCCTCATCCTCTTTTATTTCAAATACCACCAGATTTCACCTCTTTCTGCACTTTTGGTTGTCTGTGTTTTCCATTACTACGTCCATATAATACTAACAAATTAATGTATCGTAGCAAACGTTGTATCTTTCTTGGATATGGTTATCATCATAAAGATTATCGATGCTTTGATCTCATCTCTAACAAAATTATTGTTATGTGTCATGTGATGTTCGATGAAACTTTTTTTCCAGGTATCACTCTCTCTCAAGATGCCATCCCTACTCCTCTAGCACATGCAACTCGTATGATTGTTCTTCTCCCTGTTGATGCATTCCCCACATTGACTTCAGCTGCTCCTTCTAACTTAGGTATGTCTTCCCCACTTCCTTCTTCTATTTCTAAATCTGCTCCACTTTCCTCTACGGCATCTCCTTTAGTCCCTACACCACTTGCCTCTTCTATCATACCTGCGCCTGCACCCTTCTCGGCTTGCCTCAAACCCATGCCACCCAATGGTTACTTGTTCCTGCATAGGTTCACTTTGCCCCAAATCATTCCCTGACTACCAAATGCTTTACTCTACCAAAGATCCTCACCAAGCTCTTAGTAGTGTCATTCAGCCTACGGAACCCACCTGTTACTCTCAAGGCTCTGCCTCTATCGAATGGCGAGCTGCTATGGGTCAAGAGTTTGATGCCCTTATCTCCAATGGCACTTGGTCATTGTGTCCTCAACCCACTGGCCATAACATTGTCCGCAACAAGTGGGTCTACAAAATTAAACGTAGACCAGATGGTTCTATCGATCGGTTCAAGGCAAGATTGGTTACCAAATGGTATGATCAAAAGTGTGGAGTTGATTTTACCGAGACTTTTAGTCCTGTTGTTAAAAGCTCTACTATTCTATTAATATTGGTTTTGGCAGTTAACTTTGATTGGTGCATTCGTCAAATGGATGTTTCTAACGCATTCTTACATGGATATTTGGATGAAACTGTGTATATGGAACAACCACGTGGCTTTGTTGATCCTCAATTTCCAGATCACGTATGTCGCCTACACAAGGCTTTATATGGCTTAAAACAAGCACCCCGTACTTGGTATTATCGTTTTTCTCAGGCTCTTCTTGACATTGGATTTTGCACATCTGCTGTTGATTCATCATTATTTATCTTGTCCACGCCTGCAGCTACCATCTTTGTGCTTATCTCCGTAGATGACATTCTTATTACAGGTACCGACAAGTCTATTATTTTCTTAGTTATAAAACAACTGCAACAGTCCTTTGCCATAAAAGATCTTGGTGATCTTGGATATTTCTTAGGAATGGAAGCTCACCGCACCTCTGATGGTTTACATTTGAGACAATCCAAATATATTTTGGACCTCCTCCATCGTGCTGGTATGATCAGTGCTAAGCCTTACTCTGCTACATCTGTATATGGCACCAAACTTTCTAGTCACGATGGTTCTACACTATCCGAAACTGAAGTCTCCACTTATCGGCAACTCGTAGGTGTACTACAATATTGCACTCTTACTAGACCAAATATTGCATACTCTGTAAATCAACTTTGTCAATTTATGCACTCTCCTACCACTTCTCACTGGGTTGCTGTTAAACGAGTCTTAAGATATCTTAAAGGGAGTGTTGATCATGGTCTGTTTTATCGCAAAGTAGCTTTTCAGCTTAACATTTGTTGTGATTCCGACTGGGATGGTGATCCTAACAACGTAGATCCACCACAGGCTATGTTGTATTTTTTGGCTCAAGTCTCATTTTGTGATGTGCCAAAAAGTAATCTGTAGTGTCTCGCTCCAGTACTAAAGCCGAATATAAGGCTATCTCGTATGCCACTGCTGAAGCTTATTGGTTACGGATGCTTTTGCAAGAATTGCGTCTCCCCTTGCCTTCTCTACCAACTATTTGAAGTGATAATATTAGTGCTATTCACTGGCTTCTAATCCTGTGTATCATGGACGTACTAAGCATATTAAAATCAATTTTCACTTCATAAGTGAAAAAGTGCTTAATAAGGATATTGTGATTCGGTTTATTTCCACCATTGATCAGGTCGCAGACATCTTCAGTAAAGGTCTTACTGCATCTCGGTTTGCTCTGCTTCATGACAAGCTTCATGTGCTTCCACCTCCCATAAGCTTGCAGGGGCTGTTAGACTTACCTCTCTCGACTCAGCATGCAAACCCAAATCTTTAGATCTTAAGGCTCATCCACAACAGAAGGATAATGATCATCCGCAATAGAAGGATATACAACAACATTCAAATTCAAATGTTAAATAGATAAGCACCACGTCACTAGTTTAAATTATAAAATAGTTTGAATTGTAAATTTGGATAAATACTGATGTAACAGAAAACTCTATATATTCTGCAATATATTTCTTTGTTTTGGTATTGAGTATCAAAAACATTTCTCCAGCTTTGATATATTTTACACTATCAAGTTTCTCTGGAGGAGGAGATTGTTTTTCGACCATAGATCTCGGCCACCGCTGCCACCTTTTCAAAAATAGATTTTTGAAAGAAAATAACTTAAAAAAAAAAACTCACTTTCTGATTTTTCTGTTAAAACCCTAACCCAAAAACCTCTTCCCCACATTCTCCTTTGCTTCTCAAACTCAAAACCCTCGATATCAACTTCTTCTCCATCACCTAATCATGCTCATAGCTTTATGTAAAGTGACGAAGATGAAATATTGAGAACATACGTGGTTTAACTTCTTTTGTGTGTGTGTGTGTGTGTTTGGCTGCTTAGAAAGGTGAGGAAACTGAAATGTGGATTTATTTTAAATTAAATGATGTTTTTTAACTTCTTGAGTTTTAGCTTCCTGAGTGGAATTATATTAAACTGATAATCTAATGCACATAACTCGATACGACGCAAACCCAAATTAATCTACACCCCTACAGTTGATGATCTACTCCACCCTATCCCCCTCACTCCCAAGATTACAAACTCTTTCCCGAAGGTACGTAAAAAAGCATGCACGTGAAGCGTAGTACTTTTCATGAGTAGAATGCACGTGAACCAAAAACCTGCGAAGAGAACAAACGCTACTAACAACAAGAAGCTTCCAATTATGAAGCACATGCATGCATGCATGCATCTTATTACTGGATTAATGTCAAGTACTGGGATGATTTTGGATTCTGCAATCCCCAAAAAGTCGAGAAAAACAGAGCTGGACCACTATAAATGTGCCATGCATGCAATCATTAGTTTCTGAGTTTAGTCATCGTCTCATGTGTTCTACAGTTCTTTGAAAAGAGGAGAAAATTAGCTAGACTAATATGGCACAAGTATTATAAACAGATGACATAAAAGTAAATTTATAAATTAACGTGACAACTTGATATAGTACTAAATTAGATTGTAAAATTTATTTTATTATAACGTAAATCTAACGTATAATATAAAATCACATCAATTTATGTATCTCTTTATATATCCCTAGCATTTCTCAAAGTGAATTGGGTTAGAAAAGTTGTTGCGAGAGTAATGGCAAGGGGTAGATAATTGTAACTACGGTACTATCGCTCTGCAAGTCTCTAATTAATCACGAGGCACGCGTCTCATCCTATAAATCTAATTTAACAAGATGGAGCTAGCTAGCCAAACCCCAAAGTTGTTGGTTTTATTTCCGTTGAAGGGAATTGGGATGCTATTAATTAATTCGTTTCTGATCTTAGGATTCTTGTCTGTCTCTAATGGTATTCAGTCACGAGATCGACATCGAACCAAGGCCGGGCCTTTGTTCGATATATACGTACGCTATTGATCAGGTGCTTGGGATGCAAGGACTTCCGCAAGTCCTCCATGATCGATCAGTGAGGACGTGCATGATAACTGTTCCTCATATGTATCTCCCAATTAAAAGAAGAAGAAATGCATTCACTTCATTAATTTTCAGCCCATTAACTGCCAATTAATCTCCATATTGAAAAGCACTAGCTAGCTAGCTTTTGCTTTTGGTTAGTCCGGATTCTAATCAACTATGATTCCTTTCATCAATTATCAAAAGAAAAAGGAGATCTAGCTAGAAAAGAAGCTTATTATAAGATTAATTAGTTTCAACGAACAACAAAAAAAAAGGGGGGCGAAACAAAGATTCGTTCAAATTAGATTATGATTTGTCATGATGGGTGAGATCTATAAATGACAACCATGAAAGTATTAATTAGTCGAACACTTTCAGGTAGCTGATGAGAAAATAATAATGATGTTATCGAGTGATATCGACAGTGTATATATGATGAGCTGTTTTGTTTAGTTGTCGTTTTGTATGTTTTTTTTTTTTAATAAATAATCTATTTTATTTTATTTATTTATGTTTGACATTTGCCAACTAACTGGATACACCCGCACGTGAAGTCGGAATCATGTATCCAATTCATAGGTTGATTGAGATCGTGTAATCGAGTTCGTTTTTGGAAGGTCAACTTCATTGAAAAAAACAAGTATCGAAGGCATCATCAAGGGATGTACACATGATACTCTAATTTCTAGAGTCTAATAATACTATTTCCAGCTTAATTAACTGCAAGAACGGCAACAGAACATATTATCAACAGAGAACTAATCAACAATACATTGCCAACAGGGACATATATAATTAGTAAATGTTGCACTACTAATAATAAATTAGAAATAAAATAATACAAATAATTAAATTTACTCCATCTTCCTATCAATTTAAACTCTTAATCGTAGCCATATATGCTATAACATAAATGCTTTTACTGGAATAGATTTTTTGGTCGCAAATAAGTTTTGCCACCCACCCGCTCGAGCGGTGGTTGAACTTACGACTAAGGTTAGGTTTGGATAGAAAGATGATTTCATTTCATCCTATCTCATCTCAATATTCAAACACAATAAACACAAATACTTTTCAATTTCAGTTTTGTCATCTAATCATTATTCAATTGTTATAACTTTCCTAAACTTCCAAATAAAACACAAAAAATAATTCAATTTTTCCAAATCTCAAGACAAAAATTATATTATAATAATATTTTAAATTTATAATATTTTTATTCAATTTTTTCTCTCTCATTTCTCAAAATCCCATTAAACATTTTTACTCAAATTCTTTACAACTCACTGTCCAAACCAAGCCTAAGAGTAGCATCAGTTTGGACGTGTTGCCATAAGAATGAAATGGACCACCTTTTCAAAACCTTTGTAGCCGAGAAGATTACCTCTGTCAGTTACTTCTTGTTTTGCCTGGTTTGTTTTCACATGTGAAATGAGATGAAATGAAATGAATTGAGATAAAAGTTGAAAGTTGAATAAAATATTATTAGAATATATTTTTTTAATATTATTTTTATTTTAGAATTTAAAAATATTAAATTAATTATTTTATTTTGTATGAAAAATTGAAAAAATTGTAATGATTAAATAAGATGAGAATAATTGTGAAAATAAATGACACGTAATCATCACACATTCACACTCTCAGCAATGGAGAACCAAAGCATAATATATATTCAGTGGATTCATATTATTTACTCACATTATCTTACAATATTAAGTTATTAACACCGCAGTACTTACACTACTTTGGTATGGCTCTTGTACCCATGCAGGACTACTTTTACCCTACACATGCATGGAAATATAAAAAAAATTGACGAAAAAAGTAGCAGTCAGAAAAGAAGAGCTGGAAACTCTCGTGACAGTATGCAGTGGAAGAAGAGAGTAAAAATCCAAATTCAAAGACATGATGGGCCCTTTGTTACTTAGCAACAGCATTAACTCAAACCAGATACGATACAGCGGACATGGCCCAGCTCGATCGTAATCCAAGCCTTAGATCATATATATATATATATATATATATATACGAATATTTTATAAAAATAAATTTATTAAATGATGTTATTAATTGATGTAATAAATTAAATTTATTTTATGATAAAAAAAAGTTTAATAATATAGCTTATTACATTAAGTCACGTCGATTTATAGATTTACTTTATTAATTTATCTTTCATCTTTCAACCAAAGTTAAAAAATAAGGATCATCTAGATCTCGTACTATATTTTCATAGTAAAGTTGTCACTGGGTGCATTGTGAATTTATTAGAATTCGGCTATTATTTTTAGTTGAATAGTTTAAATTTTTTTGTCTCAACCTACAACTTGGAGAGATACAAATTAAAAACTAAAGATATAGAAAATATATAAAGGCCATTATGATAATAAGATCTAAACAATCGAATTTAAAAAATTATAAAAAAAAATACAATATAGATTTAGATTGAGAAATCTAAAAGATCCAAACAACCACAAATCTTATAAATTCTTTAAGTAACAAGCTATAATTTAAAAAAAAATATATTTTCAGTGAGAAATCAATACTAATTTCATTACCTAACAATATTAAGGTCTCGTTTGGATAGTAAGATGAGATAATTTTAGATAAAAGTTGAAAGTTGAATACAATATTGTTAGAATATTATTTTGAGATTTGAAAAGTTTGAATTGTTTATTATATTTTATGTAGGATTTGGAAAAGTTGTAATGATGAGATGAAATCGTTTATGAATCCAAACGGGATCTAGTTTAATTTGTATACAATTTATTGAATAATATATAATAATTATACTTATTATTACTATTTTAGCAACATAAAAAATTAGAAGCAATATGATCATGATAATGAGCAAAGAGAAAAGCAAAAAAGTAAAAAGAAAAGAGTAGATGACTTGAAGAAGTGCCAAAGGCAATTAATAGAATCCAAGGGGAGAAGAAAACGACTCGGTTACTTTGCCAGGGGGAGGTGGATTAGAGATCACGCCTTGCTTAAGAGTACTGGATTCCCAAAGGGTATAATTTGGGCCGTAGAAGATTAACCCCTCACCTTCCACACCTATAAACAGGATCCGTAGTAGGTTTATTAAAAGAAAATTAATATAAAAATATATATATATAAAATTTAATATGATAGGTTATATATATTTTATAATTAAAAAATTTTACAGTAAATTACGGTAATTTATAAATTAAATAAATTTTATAATTCATTTTATAAAAAAAATTATATTTGTAAGTCGGTATGGATAATTTATCTAATAAAGTGTTTATATGACATAAAAATTTGAAATTTCAATTATGAAATTTCAATCTTACAAATCAAATATTACCATCTAAGTCATGTTCTATATACTAATTTAAAAATAGAATAACTCTTTTACAAAATCTATCATTTGTCAAAAAATAAAATTCCTTCGTACACACGAAGCAAAGGTATGGAAAAGATGGAAGCTACACACGAAACTAATGAGGCTACGATATGGTAGCAATCATTCTCACGATTTCAATATCCCGTACATCGATCATCGACCATTGTTTTTTAAGTTTAACTATAAATGTTTGATTTCAGGTTCTTTTCTGATTAAGGTGAAATTTAGATAGTAAGTGGAGATAAAATAAATTAAAATGAAAGTTAAAAATTAAATAAAATATTGTTATAATATTATTTTTTAATATTATTATTTTGAGATTTAAAAAAATTAAATTATTTATTATATTTTATATAAAAATTTAAAAAAATTATAATGATAAAATGAAATATTTTTACCGTATGTGTGTTATAGTTTGGTACACGTCTTTTAACGCGACATGCATGTGTATATATATCGTACATGCATTGTGGGTAGGCCAACTTAAAAGGACAATAAAACTAAGGTGTTCCCCGTGTATCTAGATGAAGATCATGCTTGGCATTGTAACCAAATCAATCCAAAATCTAACTCTAATGAGTTTAAATTTTTTCATATTTATAAATTTTAATTTATTATTTAAATTATATTATAATTTTGGTCTAAAAATATTTTTTTTAGACCAAAATTTTTTAATGTGGGATTTAGAAACATCACCCGCATGGTGATGCCCCCGCCCCGCACCATGCGGGTAGCACCCCTAATGTGTGTTTACCCCCGCCCCGCACCATGCGGGTAGCACCCCTAATGTGTGTTGTTTTGGTACACGTCTTTTGACGCGACATGCATGTGTACATATTCGTACATGCATGTTTGTACAACTTAAAAGGACATACAACTAAGGTGTCAAGTGTATCTAGATGAAGATCATGCTTGGCATTGTAACACGTCCTTTTTTACATTTAATATATATGTACGTGTGTATATCATGTGTCGATTTCTCTTTTTATGTTGAGCTTTGTTATTCATTATTTTTATACACCACATGTCACATTTTTTTTATTTAACTTTTTAAAAATTTATTGAATTCTTCTATTTATTACGCACTTACAAATCGTTGGCTGGATTGCCAATAACACAATGGATTGTCCAATAATATAAAGTCGTGAGCGCCAAGTTTGAGACAAATCTTTTAAAACAAGTGAACCTCTAGAAAAAAAAAAAAAAAAAGATTTTTCTTGATGGAGTCCAAGATACTTCTTTGACTTGCCCGTCAAAACTCTTACAAATAATTATTGTAATGAAATAAAAAAAACATCGACTAAAATTATTAAATCACCATTTAATGGAACTCCTATTTTCCATTTTTCTTTCGGTTGTGTTTGAATGAAATAATATATATTTGAAATATCAATATTTCATTTTTTAAGAGAAATTATATTTGCAATCTGTGCAAATGTTCTTCATTTTAAAAATAAATAAATAAATATGTGACCCATCTAGAAAAACTAATTTTTTAATGATGAATTTCACTTTTTTTAAAAAAAAATGCGTACACAACCCATAATTATTAATTATATCTGGCGTTACTTTTTTTTTAATGTAATCTGAAATTCATAATTTTGTAAAGGTCAAAATCCAGTCTATGCCACAAAATCCCAATATAAATTTTTATATATAATCTAAACAAAACATTTAAATGCTGACTAAAATTCAATAAATTCTCCCCACATTAAGTCATCCAAAAAGCATAATAAATTATTGGTTTGGGGTACCAAGGGTCTTGGAGGTGGCAATATGTGATACGATCCGTTAACCCAACATGAACACGACACGATAAAAGCAATTTTGAGTTTGGTCTTAACTGGTTTGGGTCAAAACGGGTTGACCGGTTAAGACACGATTGTTTAACGAGTCTCTAATGGGTCAACCTGTTATATCATATTTGGGATTGTAATTTTAATAATATTACAATGTATGTTTATCATATTTGTGTAATTGTGTGTTTATCATATTTGGTACTGTTGAAATTTTAATGTCGGTATTTTTATTATATGGATTATAATTTTGTATTTGTAGTTAGTTTTTTATTTTTTATATATATTGTTTATATTTTAATATTTGTATAAAATCAATATGGTTAAATGGATTGAAACGGGTTTGTTCAACCCATTAATGTAAACGGGTTGGGTCATATCATGTCAATATATTTCATATTCATTAATGAGTCAAAATAGGTTTTGTTGTATCAACCCGTTATCTTAATAGGTCGTGTTAGAATTTGAGATTTTGACACAAAATCCTTAACGGGTCGTGTTTGAGTTGGCCCTTTAAATATAATATACATGTCTTGACACGACACGAATACGACCCATTAGCATGATTTGACAGGTCCAAGGCACAAATAGGTTGCTTGGATTGAGGCGCTAACCCATCTAGGTGTTAAAAAAGAAGATAATAATATGTTTACTATTTCTTACCTTTTTTTTACCATTTGTTTTTTACTTAATGGTTAAGGAAGTGACTATTACTGGAATTATATATTTTTTAATTTTTTCTTAATGATTAAGGATGTTAAAAAAATACTTAAAATAAAATAAAAATTTTAAATACACTATAAAATAATAAAAATATTGTAAGAGGATAGTACGCCTATCATTATCCTAAAAGAATCTGTGTAGAAATCCATACAGAGATTCTTTTTAGAGTTGAATTAGGAATAGCTAGCCAACATCGCTAACTACCAAACATAATTTTTTTATGATTATATTTTGAGTTTTAGTTGGTGTCTTATGGAATTAATGGTCAAAAAGACAATAAGTACCTACAATGATTTTTTATAATTTCACCAAGACAGAAATCAACACATTACTATATATACATATTATAAAATGCACGAAATATTTATTTGGACAAATGTTTTTTTATAATTTTTATCCGAATTATATAACTTAGAGGGAGAGAAATAGACACATGTAATAAACCCGCAACATTTATAGTTACTCGATGAATTTCTCGATTAACATTAAATTATAAATAAACATTACTTAATTTATTTGATTCTAAATTTAAAGTTGAGCCAATAACTCAAGACGAACCAATCCTATCTACACTACCATACTTCCTAGTATTTTTTTTTTTAATTTTTCATACTATAATACTGGATAAAGTTAGATAATATAATCGGACCAATTAATCCAAACAAATAATTAAACTCAACATATATAATAATATAAAGTAGCCATTTGTCATTGGGGGATGGGTGCTTTTATGCAACCAGTCTAGCTGGCAAACAGCTGGAATTTCTTTTTAGAATAAAACCTATCGATATTTGGGTAAAAGTGACATCTAAACCACTAGCTAACTTCATTAAACTAATGTACATTAATTAGAAAACATATAAAAACCCAAAATTTAAAAGAAATTAAGAAATAATTACAATTACCTAAACCATCTTGTTTATTTTATTTTATTTTTTAGGTGAACTTTAAGCATTTATAATTTATTACAATTTCCTGATTGAATTAATGTCACAATCTATGAATCGTCAAAGTCGTATTTACAATCATTATGCTTATCGGAATAATTCCTATTGATTATAAGTGCTTGATGTTGATATCCTTGAAAGCTCCAAAAACCCTATTTGATTATTATAGTTTAATTTAACATGAACATTAATTATTATTATTACAAAAAGACGACCTGTTCAAGTTTTCACTTGAAACCCATATATATATACAATGAAGATAGCTCGGAATAATTTATCTGATTTTTAATCTGAAAATTAACATAACTTATTTAATCATCGCACTAAGGTCCCGTTTAGATAAATAATCGGTTTTATTTTATTTCATATTATTATTATAATTTTTTTAAATTTTTACATAAAATATAATAAATAACTTAATTTGTTTAAATCATAAAAAAATAATATTATTAAAAAAATAATTTTTTTTAATTTTTAACTTTTATTTCATTATCATCTCATCTCATCTTACCATCTAAACTGTCCAGTTTAATGGAGGTAAGCTTGGATTTCAGCCGATTCAATGTCAGCAAAAATTTGGATGGTGACTAATTATTAATCAGATAAGAGAAATACTATTTTGCCTCTCCATTTTGACCATTCTATTTGACCGCTGGTTAAAAAAAAAAAAATTACTTAGTGATTTTAAGTGTATTTATGTATTTTTTTCTTTTTTAATAATATTTAAATGTATTAAAAATATATAAAAAAAAAAAAGAAACGGTAAGAGTGGGGACGGAGAGTAGCCACACTCAATCAGATAATTTCTTCGATTAGGGTTTAATTAATTCTTAAAAGTTAAAACTCATTCAAATTGGAGTGGTTGTTAGCTTGTTTTTTTCAGAACTAACAACCACATATATAATAAAGCTTATGTCTAATCCAATCCAGCTTTCACTTTCTTTATCAGCAGAAATCTTTATGTGCAGCAATCACTTCACGGCTACAGCAGCCACCACTTCTAGAAACTTTGCCAACAAAACAAGAGAACAAAAATCAAGTGCATATCAGTTCTTGTGCTTTTTTTTTTTTTTTAAATAATTGATATAAATATTAAAGAGTAATGATATATACATAACATATTCTCCAATATATTATACAATAATATTATAAAATGAGAGTAGCTTTGTAAAATGATGTCACTTTTAGAAGATGTTTTACAAAAATACTCCTTATTTAAAACAAAATTGTATAGTGTTATAAAAAATGTTTTGTGTAAATCATTTTCCAATCTTAAATAGATAAATTTATACAAGTTTTTATAAAAAAATTAGATCACACCTAAAAAAATATAAAAAAAAATATTCTTTGTTAGTGAGATTTACTTTCTTATAAATAATTTGTATAAAATTTATTTATTTGAGACTTGTACCTCACATATATATTTTTTTAAATGGTTGGTTTAAATTTTGTTTGATTATGAAAAGTTCTTTTAAACGATAAATGATTTGTTTGATAAATTTATAAAAAAATTATTTAAACATTTTCAAAAAAAGTTGAAAGTTAATTTGTATTTTTAGTAACGAGAAATATTCTAGTAACAAAAAAAATTACATTAAAACATTCACGTGACTTGACGTAATTTGTTATATTTTAAAATTATTTTTATTGTAAAATAAATTTAAAGGATCACATAAAATCACGTCAATTTGTGAGATTACTTTATATAATTCCTTTTTAACTATATCATTCTTCTTTAAAAATTACTATAATTAATTTAAAAAAAAAACGTTTTAAATGCATGTAAACAATAAATAACTTTTTTCACAAGAGAGCGATTTAGTAAAATTCTACAATTAAAAACTAAAAATTATACTTAATTCCTACTGCAATTACGAACCGACACAAAAAGTTGATGTATCAATACACGCGACAGGCAGACATTGGTGATATGAAAATAAATGAGAATTAGGTACGTACTTACGTAGGTGTATTATTGAGTTCACGGAAAAAGTCTTTGAACTGATTGGTTGAAGTGATTAGCACTTAACATGACCATTAGAAGAGTGTAAAATGTAAGCAAGAGTCAGTTTCACGATGTATTTAGTACCCATTACATGGATCATAGCTTAATGAGTTATCATTTTTTTTTTAAATAAAATAAAACTAAAAATCATAGCGCATGATTTTTACTTTTCAAGAGAGAGAGAGAGACATCATAATTGGCCAAATATTTATGCATGATCCTCCTCGCTTTTATTAATGCATGGGTGTTTTTTTAGTGTAATTTTCACATAAAATGGAGAGGAAAAAAATATATCAAAATACTCTACTTTTTGTTGAATATTTTAATCATTTAGCATGAAATTAAGTGAGATACAACGAATTAATTAATAATTAAAAATAACAGGAAATACGAATTTAATTGAAAATAATGAACGAGATATTAATGATCCTACTAAAAAAAAAACTAAACAACTTTGCTACTTAATTATCCTAAAATGATGTTAGAATAATCACCTTGTTGGTAAAAAAATGAGTATTTGTTTCTTTTGGGTTATTTGAAAGACAATTGACAAAGAGAAATATCGATTTTAGGAATTAAAAGAAATTTTTTTTTTTATAAATTTACGTGATTTTACATCAAAATTATGTTATGATAAAAAAAAAATTAAAATACAACATGTCTAAAGTAATTTTTTCAAGGTTCACTTGAGGAGATGTTTGGAAATAATTTTCATCTCATCTAATTTTTTTCTCATAAATTATTCAAACACAAATATTTTCAAACTAATCATTACAACTTGCCAACACAAAAAATAAAAAATAATTCAACTTTTTTAAATTTAAAAACAAAAATTATATTCTAACAATATTTTAACTTTGTCATATTTCTTATTCAACTTTCTCTCTCTTATTTCCCAAAATCCAATAAATACTTAACTAAAATTATCACAATACTATTCACAAATCATTTTTGTAAGGATTTTTTTCTCTGGTCGAGCCTTAAAGCAAGCCCATGAGGGACCATTGGAGAAATAAGTCAGAGAGCTCGACCAAGTGTAGTCAAGCCCAACGACCCTCCTTTAAAAGGAGTCAGTGGGTCTCTACAGATTTCTTTGCCCATGAGTAAAACCCACCCACAAAACAACCTATGTGTAGGGAAAGTGAACGGTTGGGACAGATGAGACTCATCGCCCTGACACCACCCTAAAGACAAACTACCCTCGGAACCTGCACAGGCAAGGGGCAAGAAATATGGAGAACCCGTGATCTCCTGGTTGTAGGCAGGGATAAGCTTAACAGGGAACGTCCACTGGGTAAAATGAGTCAGGGAACAACGCCGCATTAATTGCGCCACCCCCCAAACTCTACGTTATATTAATGACGTCGCCTCAGCAGCTACACTACAGTAAATGATTCTGACTAAATGAACAGTGAAAATGATATAGGCCTCTAAAATTCAGAGATAAGCTGTCCCCACTAGAAATATAATATAAAAGTCGATTCCCAGGTATGAAAAGCTCTCTTTAATTCCTCTAAACTTATGCATGAATTACTAAGGAGATATATTGACTTTAGCAATAGAGACTCTCGTCCCCCTACTTTTCGTGTTTGCTTAAGTATGTAAGTGAAAGATCAAAATTCTAAGTTACTGAAACTCAACCCAAAAGCATGTAAAACACGATGTTAACAACTATTTATGAAAATTTTATCTCATCTCATTCCTAAGCATTCTCTCAATCTTTCACTATTCCACATCTCAAGGACCTGAAAGGCATTCTAAGGATTGTGAAGCTCGCATTTGTCAAATAAAAAGTCCTTTTTTTTTATTGGGCTGAAACTATGCTTTTAAATTTCAATAAATGTGTGGGGATAGTGATGGAGTTTTGTTTTGCGTTTTTATTATTGACGTCATTTATAGTGTTTTATGCTCTCACTTTTTCCTGCCGACGCAGTCCGACCCGAGGATCCGGGCTTCTGTAAGACGTGGTTGATTTTACCGACACGTGTCCATGAAGGTGTCATTGGGGAGTGGGGAAATGTGGTCCCCACTTCATTGAAAAAGACCACTTAACAGTTAAACGCTGATACTTGTGGGGTGGATGGGACCACGTGTCTATTTTATAGATAGACATCATTGGATGCTGCCCTCTTCGTTTTGGGTACTGTCTTGTTCTGTCTGAGAGTCCCAGCGCACTTACACCTAAGCCACCTCGATAAGAAATGATACTTTCTCATGTTTCCAAAAAAAAACCAGTACTACTTGACCCTTCTGTATTTTTAGAGGTAGTATGGTTATTTATAGAAGAGGAATGATATGGATCTATTTTCATTCTCTGTGGACTGCATTTGGTTGTAAATTTAGTTGAATTCAATTTAATTTTAAATTAAATCTAATATCTAAACATTTAATTTTTAAATTATTAAATTTATCTCAACTAAAAATCTCCTTACACGTGAGATTCGTAACATTTTTTCAACTTTCTATGAAAAATATTAAATTTACATTAACATCCAAACACACTTTAGATGAGTTTCACATAACTTTCTGTACTACTTAACTCATTACTATTAATAAAAAACTAAACTCAGCTGAGTTCAGTTCAACACTCAAACGCTGCCTATATCTATAATTTTATTTTTATAGAATTTGTGATGTTTTTCATAACGTGTGAAGTATGAGATAATAAATAGTGATTGATAAAAATAATTTTTCTTTACCCTATATGTACTTATTTTAAAAAACATAATATTTATTATTAACAAATATACTTTTTAATATAAATATTAGATTCACTTATTTTTAAGATGAAAATTATTAGTACAAGCCTCGCGAAGTGTCTTTATAAAAAGTGGACATCACTTTAAAAAAATATAAAAAAAACTTATTCTTTATTTGTGAAACTTATTTTTTTTTATAAGAGATGAAACTTATCTATTTGAGATTTATATGTTGTATTACTACTTTTAAAAAAAGTATGAAACTTATAAATTCAAAAATAATATAAATAAAAGAATTTGTAACCGCCGCACACTCTATTTGAAAAAGAGTAAAGTTTACTATTAAAAAATATATTTTTGAGTCTCATATTAATAATTTATTAATTTTTTTCAATAAAAAAATGCGACGCTAACGTATTTAACATTTTTTTTATATTTATAGATTGAACATTTATCTTTTACCAAAAATAGCATCTTGGATATAAGTGTTAGAAGTAAATATTTGATGCCGACAATCGAAACTAATAAATTATATTTTCTCCTTAAAAAAAATAAAGCGCCATTACAATTATAATTTGATACGAGACGGCTTCTTAGAGATGTGGGCATCGATAATTAAGTTATAGGTTCATTGTCAATCAATGCCGCATTCAATAATCAAGACATTCATAACAATAATTTGAATGGAATAAATCTACTGTGTGAAGCAGCCCCAGCACACTCTACGTGCTGGGGTGAGAAAAATAAAAGAAATAAAAAAAAAATTATGTGAAATATGTGGAGAGTGTGATGAATAGTAGAGTGTGATATAGCAATACCCATTTGAATGTGTCCATCAGCTACTTGCCCCATTTTCCGACGACTCCGATTCGTCTATTAAATTTTTAAACGTCTTGGTATTTAAAATTTAAAATTTATATATTAAATTATTTTACGTGGTGGATAGTATGTATTGTAAAATCTTTTAAATAAAATTATTCTATATTTTTTTCTTATCTTTTTGCTTTAATTATTGACTCATAATTTTTTTCTCTCTTCATAGCAAATGATAAAATAACATCCATACCATATTTTGATGAAAAATAATAATTTTACAAAAAAAATTCATAAGATAATGTAATTTAATATGATATATTATATTGTAAAATTATTTTTATTATACAATAAATTTAACGTATCATTGATATATTTAAGTTATTTTTTATATTGTTTTATTGAGTAATTCTATATACAATCGTAAATTGTGTAGCTGCAGCGTAATCGTTTTGAAAATAAGTGTGGTCTATTATTAAAATATTAATTTTTTTTTATGTAAATCTTATATTTTATTTATTTTTTTTAAAATAATTACAAAACAGTTACATAATTTACTATTGTAAATATTATTATTAATTTTTATAAGAATACGTGACATAAAGTTTCACATACCAAAATTAAATCGGTTAATGATGGACAAACTTCGAGGACTGAGGAGGTTGGTTGACAGGCATCTTTTTGCTCATAGATTCTATGGTGAGGTGCTTCATTCAGATCAACTAAACAGGGTTGTCCTTTTTGGCGTGTAGCTGGTTACGTACAAGTTAGACGTGTCATCAATCGGTCGTTCAAACTGTCCAAGTTTTTATTATCGCTGTTGCCTTTCAGTATGGTTCAATTCCGACCGATTGATATTCGTAGAATTTGTTAATTTAAACATATTTTATAATTTATATTTGTATTACAATGTGGTTCATGTATTGAATCATACGATGAACTTATTGCATTAAATATTAAAATTTATATTGAAAGTCTTAAAGTATAAAAGTCTCACACACTTCATTTATAAAAATAATAAGAATTTGAAACTCACGTGAAAAATCAAAATTTTCACAATAGATCTTACCTTTTTAAATAAGGGTACGTGATTTTCACATCTTAAAACTGTAGTCTATATTTAATATTATTTTAAATTTTAAATAATATGTCTATCTATTTTTAAAATTATTAAAAATATTAAAAATAACAAATTATAACAATTATATCGTCTAACTGGATTACAAAGTTAGAGAAAATATGCGAACAAAAAGTCAAAACTTTGATCGACGACAACAGTGTTTGTCATTTGATTAATATTAAATTCAAATTTTAAATAGATAAGTCTCATACAAGTCTTTTATAAAATAATAAATCCTACTAATAAATAATAATTTTTTTATACTTTTTTAAAGTAGGATCTATCTTTTTACAAAAAATTATATGATACTTATCTATTTAAAATTTATATAAATTATTTATCTTGTGATTTTAGAAACTGAAAAACTGGTTTTCAGGCCAGAACTGACATCATCTGTTTTCTCGTGGGCATGCAATAGATAGGAGATCCCGCTCCGGCTCCTCTGTACACAATTAAAGTCCATTAATTATAAATAGACATGTTCCATTTCAGATGTCATGCTTACCTATGAGAACAGAACAAACACAACAAAACAAAACAAAGAGTATTCTCATACATTTCTACACTTTGTTGATTGTTCATTATTATGATTTTAATTGGATTTTAATTATATATATTATTAATGGAAAAATCAACTTTGTAGTACCAGAAAAATAGACCCTTTGTTTGTAGAAAATGATGGATCCAGTATTTTTCTTGAATACTGTAATGTATCGTACTTATCAAATAAAAAAATAAAAAAAAATATCTGATTTGAAAACGAAATGCCCACGAATATAATAAGCTTTCCAATTATAAATATATTTATATATCAAAAGTATTAAAATAATTTTATGAAATTCACTATAAAAAAATTCAAAACATAAATATATTAGTTAATAAAGTTCATATCAATAGTATAATGTTTGAGCTTTGAGCTAATGTTGTATGAAATAATGTTATATATTGAAGCAGGTGCAAGTCTCGCACACATCTTTAGAAAAAGTAAGCTGCTAGAGTCATCAAGAAAACTCATTGAAGATTTGTACCGACAGTGGTTTTTTCTTTTTTTGCTTTTTTTTAAAGCATTATATATATATATATATATTTTAAAAAAATAAAAAAACACAAATCTTAAAAAATAAAAAATAAATGCACGATCAGTACAAATGATAGATACACTTTCTTGGTGTACCTCTTTTTTAGAAAAACATGATAGAGTTTATTATTAAAAAAGAATTTTTTTATGTAAATTTTGTATTTACTTATGTTTTTTTAAATGAGTAAACAAGCTTGCAAACAGTATCATTTATCAATTATAAATATTTATTTTCTAAGTTAATATTTATATTTTAATAATTAAAGTTTTTACTGCAAATAATTTTGCAAAGAAATACCAAACGTATGAGCTGTAGTAACGGTGGTCCAAAGTCGTAAAAGCATAATATATAATTTATTAGAAAAATGATAGTTGCAATCGTGAATCTGGAAACGTCACGTAATTATTTTGAAAAAAATAAATAAATATGAAATTTATATTAAAATAAAATTAATTTTTTAATACTAAATCTTATTATTTTTCAAACCAACTAAACGATATTTGTGTATTCTATAATTATATGAAATATTATTCAATTGAGTTTTGCTATGTACAAGCAAGTTTGCATACCAATCTGCGTACTAATGTTGTTACCTTCAAATTCTAAATTCAAATTAGTATTATTTTCAATACAATTTACTTTCTGACCAATCATATTGAATGGGTGCGCGTATTAGTGCACAAAATCGCTTACAACTAGATTTCTTCTATTCAATTTATTATAATATAAAAGATCGGGTACCAGCTCATCTGTTGCTTCCGCCACAAGCGCGGGCCGTGCGGAACCCTCTCGCCATAACTGAACTTCTAAGGGGCAAATACGTCAAACAATTGAACCAGCGATGATAATATTTATTTTTACTTTTTTAGTAACAATTTCGGAAAGAACAAAAATAGATTTTTTTTTTTTTTTTAAAAAAGGTGGGGGGTGGGGGCGGGGGTTTGGAGCTTTTCCAACGTCTTGCCTTTTAAGTGACACCTACCACTGATACCATCACCTCCGTCGCCAATTCCATCTCTTCCATCCCCCCCACCTCTCTCTCTCTCTGAAACTGAAACCATAGAGGATCGAAACCTGATTTTTGGATCTCCCATTGCTCTACCTTGGAAGGCACGGCCTTCTCCAACATCGTCCACTCCTTCCATATTATCCGAGAGCATCTCCCGAAGCTGCATTTCTTTCGGTAAGCTTCTTTTTTTCCCCGGACGTATTGTTTGTGTGCTCGTGTGTGAACCAGTGGAGTCACCGAACCGACTGATTAAGAAGTGGATGTAGAAGCGTCTGATTTGTGTGTTTTTTTTTTAAAAAAAAAAATTAAATATCCATTCTGTTTTCCGAAACCATGTAGTTTATGTTTGAGTTCTTACTTCTCTTTTTTACCTCTTTTTTTGCCCGTTATCGTCTATGATTTATTCAGTGGAGATTGAAATAAATTTATACCCTTTTTTATTTTTTAATTCAGGTTTTGAAAAATATCAATTTTGCTTTGTTATCGTGTTTGTATTGGTGTTACTCGTCTAAAAGTTCTTCATAGTGTCTCTGAATATTTGGATCTTGAAGAATTTACTGATGCTGTAAGTAAAATAATTTCTCAACGTGTACGATACTGTTTCTAATTCTATACTCTTTTGACTGTTATGAAATGTCTTCTGAATTATTGGAGATCTTCGGCAGCAAATTACTCTGTAAATAGATCTTGATAACTGACTTCGTTGCTTTGGCATGCGTCCTAATTTGATACAATGTACCCCTGTTGATTGAGACCTGAGAAAATTCTAAGCACTTCCGCTTGGCTCTGAACCATTCTACTGTTAATTGCATGGATACCTTTCTGGTTTTTTACCCCAGATGAAAACTTTGTAAATTGTCTGAATTATTTTCCCCCAATTAACTCGCAGTTGTGCAAATCTTACTATCTAGATGGACCGACGGAGTTGGCCGTGGAAGAAAAAATCATCCGACAAGGCAGCTGCTGAAAATGCGGCTGCTGCTTCTAACACTGCCGGTGCTGCTTCTCAGTCTGATCAGGTGAATTTATTGACATCAATATTCTTACTAGCTTAAACAGTTTTATAATGAATGAGGGTTTATCTGTTCTTTTTTCCATCTTTCATGCCTGCCATTTATTGATTGGTACCCGTGGTTGTTTGGTTCCTCTGCTTTTAAGACTATTCCTGAATCTATCTAATCGGTACTTTTTATTAGTTTGTGTGCTAATTTTCAACTTGAACATCTTTGTAATTTTAGTTTAAACAGTTCTATAATGAATGAGGGTCTGTCTGTTCTTTTTTCCATCTTTCATGCCTTCCATTTATTGATTGGTTCCAGACTTCCAGTGGTTGATTTGTTCCTCTGCTTTGAAGAACATTCCTGAATCTGCCTATTTGGTACTTTTTATAGTTTGTGTGCTAGTTTTAAACATGTTGATCACTAGCTTTTGGTGTTCTTTGCTTAATTTTAAGTTTCTGCCTTGATATGTTCTCGACTATGGTGATGCCAAGAAACTATACGTTGCCACCAAGGTCTCTGTTTCCCTTATCCAACTGTTCTTTTTCCTTTTGAACCTTCTGTCGTAATTTTTATTGTCTCTATCTTACGACTTATATTTGAAGCCTCATCAGACTATAGTTATTTAGCATCTCATGAATATTCCCAAAGTAATTCTGATAATAGTTTTATCAACTATCAACTGCCGAAGTGGGACACATTTACCTTTCTTGCTCGATATTTTATTCTATTTTTCCTTATAATAGTTATACTATTAAAGTTTGCAGGAGATATCCACACATGCCTTTGTGCATGCATAATTGAGTTGAGGATTGACATTGATAGCTATAGATGATGCTAGTTTTTACAATTTCTTAACTGTTAAGCATTTTTATTGAATAACTCTGCAGCTACTCTTTGTGGCTTACTTATTTTATGAAACAGGATAACTACAAAAAACCGAACTATGTTCAAATTTCTGTGGAGTCATATGCGCTTCTGACCAGTTTGGAGGATCAAGTGAAGACATATGAGGAACAGGTGCAGACACTGGAGGATCAGAATAAGGAGTTGAATGAAAAGCTGTCAGCAGCTCATTCAGAGATGACTACCAAGGAAAACTTGGTAAAGCAGCATGCCAAAGTTGCTGAAGAAGCTGTCTCAGGTATGATGCTGATCTAATATTTTTTTCATATATGAATAACTGCCAGTTGACTGCTAGAGGATATCTCAATTTATCTTGGATCTAACTTTTCAAATCAATACCTACTTTTCTGCAGGTTGGGAAAAAGCTGAAGCAGAAGCCCTAGCATTGAAGAATCATCTGGAGACTGTCACGCTTGCAAAACTCTCTGCTGAAGATCGGGCATCACATTTGGATGGCGCTCTGAAAGAGTGCATGCGGCAGATACGTAATCTGAAGGAAGATCATGAACAGAAATTGCAAGAAGTTGTTCTTACCAGAACCAAGCAGTGGGACAAAATTAGGCTCGAGTTTGAAGCGAAGATAGTTAACTTAGAGCAGGAACTCCTAAAGTCTGCTGCTGAAAATGCTGCCCTTTCAAGATCTTTGCAGGAACGTTCAAGCATGCTAATCAAGATAAGTGAAGAAAAGTTACAAGCTGAGGCTGACGTTGAGCTCTTGAAGAGCAATGTGGATACATGTCAAAGGGAAATACATTCTCTTAAATACGAACTGCACATAGTTTCCAAAGAGCTGGAAATTCGTAATGAAGAAAAGAACATGAGTGTGAGGTCCGAAGAGGTAGCTAACAAGCAGCATATGGAGGGTGTTAAAAAAATAGCTAAGCTTGAAGCAGAGTGCCAAAGATTACGTGGTCTCGTGCGGAAGAAGTTGCCCGGTCCTGCTGCAATGGCCCAAATGAAGCTAGAGGTTGAGAATTTAGGCCGAGATTATGGAGAAACTAGATTAAGAAGGTCTCCTGGTAAGGCTTCAAGTCCACACCTCTCTCCAGTGCCCGAGTTTTCAATTGATAATACTCAGAATTTCCATAAAGATAATGAATTTCTCACTGAACGTCTATTGGCAACGGAAGAAGAAACAAAGATGCTCAAAGAAGCTTTGGCAAAGCGTAACAGTGAATTGCAGGCTTCAAGGAGTTTGTGTGCTAAGACGGCTAGCAAGCTCCAAGTTTTAGAAGCACAAATACAAGGTTGCAATCAACAAAAAAGTTCGCCAAAATCTATCATTCAGATCACCGCTGAAGGTTCTTCAAGTCAAAATGCAAGCAATCCACCAAGCTTGACCTCCATGTCCGAGGATGGAAATGATGACGAGAGAAGTTGCGCCGATTCTTTGTCTACATCATTGATTTCTGAGCTCTCCCAATTCAAGAAAGAAATGAACAGCGGGAAATTGAACAAGGTTGAAAACGAAAATCACTTGGAGCTTATGGATGATTTTCTTGAGATGGAGAAGTTGGCTTGTCAATCAAATGATTCCAATGGAGCCATCTTGAATTCTTCCAATAATAAGATACCTGAAACCCCAAATCGGGATTCATCAGAAGTCATTACCGAGACTGATCTCCAGTCTGAACAGCATCGAAATTTAAATGCATTAGAAAATCAGGTATATTCTATCATGGAATTGTCAGAATCAAATCATGGCTCTCATGTAGACCAGCTGCCGCTGACGAGGCTCCAGTCAAAAATTTCAATGGTATTTGAGTCTGTGCCCAAGAATCCTGATATGGGGAAAATCTTGGAGGATATTAAGCATGTTTTGCTGGAAGCACACGAGTCTCTTCATCAGCACCCTGTAACTTGTGCTTCCAAGGAAGTTGACTGTTCGGTTGGCAAATCTGACCAGAAGTCTCATCCTGCACTTGGTGTGTTAACTGCAGAGAAGGAAATTTCTTTATCCCTGCCAGCTATAGAAACTGTGAAGATAATTAGCCAAGATTTGGCAGCTGCCATTTCACGGATTCATGACTTCATAGTGTTTTTGGGCAACGAGGCAATGGTAGTCCATGATATCTCACCTGATGGCAGTGGATTGAGTCAAAAAATTGAGAAGTTCTTTGTCACCTTTAATAAAGTCATGTACAGTAAGACTAGTTTGGATGATTTTGTTCTTGATCTTTCTCATGTTTTAGCTAAAGCCAGTGAATTCAGATTCAACTTCTTGGGCTATAAGGATACTGATGCAGGAATTAGCAGTCCCGATTGCATAGACAAGGTTGCTTTACCTGAGAATAAAGTAGTTCAAAAGGATTCATCGGAAGGAAGATATCATAGTGGTTGTGACCACATTTCTAATCCCACTTCTGACCTTGAGGTTCCTGATGATGGAAATTTAGTCTCAGGGTATGAATCAAATTCCACATCATGTAAGTTCTCATTAGAGGAGTTTGAGGAATTAAAATCAGAGAAAGATACGTTGGTGGTGGATCTAGCAAGATGTACCGAGAACCTAGAGATTATGAAATCACAGTTACAGGAAACTGAGCACCTTCTAGCAGAAGTTAAATCACAATTAGCATCTGCTCAAAAGTCAAACGGCTTGGCCGAGACGCAGTTGAAATGTATGGCTGAGTCATACAGATCTCTTGAAGCTCATGCAGCGGAGTTAGAAACTGAGCTGAATTTTTTGCGAGCTAAAACAGGAACTTTAGAAAATGAGCTTCAAGGGGAAAAGAAGAGTCTTCAGGATGCACTGGCTAGATGCGGGGAACTCCAAGAGCAATTGCAAAGGTTAGCATCAAACTTTTTCTTGTAGTTGATTGGCATCAGTCACCTGTCTTGTCCAAATTGATACACCTTCCTCGTCAGATCAGAAATCAGAATGATTAAGGGCCTTCTTGGCAATTCTGGGTGTCGTTTTTTAAGGCCAAAATACATTTAGTTTATGCTGATTGGCCAATTAAATGGTTATATATGCATTTTTTTATGATTTGTATTTCACATGTTTCTGAGACTCGTGGGATACCCTATTATTTTTAGGAACGAGAGCTGCTCTGTTTGTGCTGCAGCAGCTGATATTGCTCTCAAGGCGAAACAGGTGAGACCTTTGGAAATTATAGAGCACATTTTCATGAAAGCATTATGTTTTTTTTTTTTTTTTTCTGAAAAAAAAAGAAAACCTTGATATTCAGCAAACATGTTCAAAGTCTCCTTGTATTTACGATTTAGTCAGCATGCAAGCATCGAAGCAACAAAGTTTCTTCGCTGATGTGCATTGCTTATTTGAGTGCCTGCCTTTTGGTCATAGGTTTGTGGATAGGGCTAATCAATATGAAAAAAGGAGAGAATAAATTTAAACTGGAAACTGTTTCTTTCATAACAGGAGACAGAGTTAGAAGCTGCAGCAGAGAAGCTAGCCGAGTGCCAAGAAACCATTTTCCTTCTTGGCAAGCAGTTGAAAGCTTTGCGCCCTCAAACAGAGCTTATGGGATCTCCTTACAGCGAAAGGAGTCTAAGGGATGAAGGTCTGACAGACAATGAACCAGCTACTAGTGGCATGAACTTGCAAGACTTTGATCAAACCGAAATGGACACTGCTGCTCCTCCCAATGTGCAAAAACTAGGTGCTGAATATCCCATGGACTTGTATAGTTCCCCATGTAGCCCGTCCGATGCTGAAGGAAACCATCACCAGAGTTCACCAGTCAGCTCAAAACATCCAAAACACAGGCCCACCAAGTCAACCTCTTCATCTTCTTCTACCCCAACACCAGAGAAACAGTCGCGAGGACTTACCCGGTTCTTCTCCTCTAAAGTAAAGAACGGACTTTAGGCTTGCAGCTCGGAGGCAGAGTAATGGATGTTCTGTTGTTAGAAGCACCAAGGTGGGGAGCTCCATCATCTAATATCCTATGGTATTAGAATTAGATTTTGGAAGGTTTTGTGGAGCTCTTTCTGAGAGGAGGGCTTTCCAAACGTCAGGTAATTTATGTAACAAATGGCTGTACATGATATCCAAATATGTGAATTTCTTTTCTTCGATTTTAAATGCCTGGTGTAATTTGGTTAGTGTAACCTTGACATTTTCTGAAAATATTTTGAATATATCGTATGTGGCAGATTTTTTATAGATATGGTCGAACAAACAACACGGATCTGATATTTTAAAAAATTATGTTGGCGGGTGATGAGTTTTAGGCCTGTTTGGGACTTTAACTGAGTTGAGTTCAGTCTAATTTTAAATTGAGTATAATATCTAAATACCTAACTCTCAAATCACTAAATTCATTTCAATTCAAAATCTCTTTACATGTGAGACTTACAATCTTTTTTAACTCAACATCTCTTTATATGTGTGATTTACAACTTTTTTTAACTTCATATAAATACATCTAAACTTATTTTAACATCAAAATATATCTAAATTTATCTTAAATGGACCTTACAAAATTCACTTAATCTCAATTTATTATTATTGATTTCAACTTAACTAAACATAAACATCTAAAGGGACCTATGTGCGTATTTTAAGGTTTTCTTTAATCACATCAATTGATATGAAATATTTTAATTAAGTTTATATGTCAATCATTTAAATAAAAACTAATTTTAAAAATCATTGGTGCGATTGTAAATAATAAAATGAAATGAATTAGAAGGGAAGTTAATCAAGAATTTGAAAGTGAAAAGTCTATCCTTGAGCCTACTAGGCTTTATCAGGAACTGGTGGCCTTTTAGGCCCTGGGCTCACGAGCGGGACTTTATATGGGTTTAGGCCATAGGCTTTAAAGGTGAGTTTTAACACAGTCTGACAGCACGTGAGACCCTTTCTGGTGATTTGTCTGACGTGGTCGTCCTTGTCATCAGCTATATAGGCTAGTGCATTACTATTCATAAGTCCATACACTACACATCAAAAAAATTTTAATTTTTTTAAATTTTTTTTGGTTTTATTATTCTTAAAATAATTGAATTATTCTATTCATAATCCATATACCATATATTTGGTAAGAGAATAAAATTAAAAAAATCATAAAAATGATGGTGTATGATGTATGAGACTTAGGAATAGAATTTTTCTATAGGCTATAGCAGCGTTAGAACACTCTCAATCAATGTATGCTCTATAATATATATATTTTTTTTAAATAAAAAAAAAATTCTTAAAAGTATCTATTAATAAATCTTGTATTCCATCTTTCATTTTACGTTTTGTTACACTAACATGCTAGATGCGGATAAAACTATTCATCCTTGTAAATATTTTAAAGAGAAAATATATTTACAACCGTGAATTGCGTAACCGCCGCGTAATTGTTTTGAAAAAAATAAATAAAACATGGGACCCACATGAAAAAAATTAAATTTTTAATAGTGGATCCCACTTTTTTTCAAAGCGATTACGCGGTGGTTACACACTTCACGGTTGTATGTAGAATTACTCTATTTTAAATTAGTTTCTCTTTTCTGTTATTTGATTTTTTTCATTTCTTCAAAAGTAATTTATTTTTATTTCATATCCTCTCTCTCATTTCCATACTTTCTTCTTTGTTGGATGTTAAAGATAAAATCTGAAATTGAATTAATCTTTTCTTTTCATTATATAATATTTTCTTTTTATTTTTAAATTAATTTATATTTTGATTTAGTTTATAAATTTAGATTAATTTAAAATAGGACATAATTATATGACATTATATATGGAGAAATATTACAAATATCAAAAGATTTAAAGATATTATTGATAGTTAGAGAAAATATTTGAAAATAAATAAAAAAAATATTAAAAAATATAATATTTAAATGATATGAAGAAAAAATAGATAAGCTGATGTATAATATATTGTAAAAATTAGTATATAAAATAGAAAAAGTGGATTTTAGTGATGTATTTTAAAGGATAAGATGAAGAATCTATTGGGAGTGCTCTATAGGATAAGGAGAAAAATAAAATATTTAAGAAAAATGGAAAAGAAAATAAATGAATTAGGCTAAACAAACGAATGTAAAGAAAAATCTCACTCATTTCTAACCTGTTTTCAGGAAAATTAAATATAAAAAAAGAAATAATTTTTTTTTTCTTTAGAAAAAACGATTCAATTCATTGGGTTATATTTTATTGTATTAGGATGTAACAGTTCTAAACTCTTATAATTATGGAATATGGGTCCATTGTGACCCTATCTTGCCACTAATTCTTCGAACACGAGACTACTTACGCGTGCTTGGCTTTTGTTTTTGTTTGACGTTGTTTTTATTAATGTTTGATTTATTGTCTCTCCCTATGATCAGCCGACAATAATTGATGTTCACTTTAAATCATCAATAATATCTATTTTGTGGAACACAGCGTTTTGATTGTTTCAATTCACAATTATATCTTCATTCTAATTTGAAACATGATGGTGAAAATATCTTGTATTTCCTTCCTGCTAGTGCTAATAGATATTATCTATTTAAATTTTAAAAATTCTTCTCATCAGCTATTATTTATCACTCTACACAAAAACATCATCACACCCTATGAAAAACACTCTGACACTCTATGATAAAGCTATAGGTGTGTGGTGTGGCAATGAATTGTGATTAATGCGTAGCATTCCTCTTTAAACTTTAATAAAAATAGTTTGGATAAATTTAAGACTCTAAAACTGTATCTAATATTATTCTGAATTATTTAGCCGTCACCATTCCTTAAATCATGTATGTTTAGTTTCAAGACTTCTATAGTTTATGAGTTTTGAAAGATGGGTTTAAAAAGGGGGATAATATATTATAACAAAAATATTGTTTCTCAAATGTATTTTTAAAACAAAACAACACTTTGATTATGATATTCCTAATGAGAGTTTAATAGTTAAATATCTGAAAGCTTAGTGGTTGCATAGTCTATTCAATCCTAACGTACTTGTAAAGTCAATTCAACATAAAATCTGAGATTTAATGAATATTTTCGGCCAAAACAAAAAACTTGACTTCAAAATGACCACATTATAATATAAATCAGAAGAAATCAATTCTATACTTATAATAATTTTGGACTGTTTTTGGATGTGTGCGTGTCATTCTAGGGGCAATGCTAATAATAGCCCAAGTTGCATACCCTACAAAATAGCCCACCTTCCAACATATGTTGCTCACCTTGTCCAAAAGCACCAAAACTAAACCCCTAGAGAAAAAAAACGAATAGAATTAGGAGATACTTTCCATCTCCAAGAATATACAAATATCCAACTAACTAGACAAGCCCATTTCTCTTCCTAATTAGTAGTAGCTAGCAAGAGATGAACAATAGCATGCATGCAGAAGAGTAATGATAGCTACAGTCTTAAGACTACAAATGATTTTTTTTACGTGAATATCAAATTTATCTATTTTTTTCTAAAACTGACGGATCAGTTCAGGTTATAACCCTACATTTAGTGGATTGATCGGCTAGATCTATTCAATCAATGCTCTATGATCATACTTAAGAGTGAAAGCAAAAAAAAGAGAAAATTTAAAGAAAATAACTTCACACAGGTCAATCATAAGGATTTTGTAATTGTCCGAAATGTCATTACTATGGTGCAACCAGTTCTAAACTTTAATTTTGTGCAATACTGAAGTGTCATCTTATTATTGGTATCCAATAAACCCACTCTATCGGATTGCCCTACTCAAGGAGGAACTGAAATTTAAATGACATTATTTTCAGAAGCAGAGAGAGGGAAGGAACACTTTTTGGCCTTTTTTTTCCCTTCTAGTTTGGAGTCTCTTTCGTTTCCATGTCACAATAAATATAATAATTAATGTGACATGGGAGCAACCTAATTTGATACACTCACATGAGTGTTACTGCTCATGACGATCGATCTTATTTATCTCTTTCATTATTGTTTTGTATTGATTATATAAGAATGATGTAATCCTCTGTCTTTAATGGCTATAGAGTAGTAGAATAACCACTTGGCTCTTATAGGCTCGTATTGGTCCTTGATCGACATACATACATACATACATATATATATATATATATGGTAGCAATGACAACAACAATAACCGATGGATCATCATAATAAAGAGGTTTTGATAAAATTGGAAGGGCATATATATGAGAGCTACTTCTCCATGTATGTATGTATGTTGTACCAATTAGGATAGAATGCCCTATACAACATTTATTATTAATTCGTATGAATTTTTTAGACACCATTAAATACTCAATAAATATTGTAAGATCTACTTTATTTGTCTATTTATCTTCTATTTAAAATCGAAGATATTAATGCGAGGGATAATTTTCACTAGATATTGAGATTAGTTGTTAAATTTGTGTTTATTTCTTCCATCTATTGGATGAGTGAGATTATAATGGAGAGATTTTTTAATGTTATCTTCTTCATTTTGTAGGCTTAAGCTAAGCCTGGTGGTATATATGCTGTAATAATTCATTGAGTACTGTTACGGGTCGTGAATTCGGGATTAAAAAAATATCTCGAATAGTGTATTTTTTTAATCATTCAAGACCCAAAGCATTTCTCATAATTTATAAGCAAACACCCATAAAGGCTTGAATACAGAAATTGGATCTTTAGTTCTCTACCTAATCACGGCAAGGTACTGTGATAAAAGTCTTATTTCGCATTTTCTCTATTTTCTCATTCGAGGTTTTATTATTTTAGTCGCACTTCTTAATATTTGTCAAATCTTAAATAGTTTTCTATTTAAATATAAAATCATTTAAAACTTTTAATATTATTAAATGTGAGCCAGAAAGCGAGAATGATGAAATTAATGTAGAATGAAAACTAAAATTACTTTGAGATATGGAATAAGGACAATAACATGTTGAAAATGATACATTGCATAAACATATTCTTTTAGAGTAATGTTACATACAATCTTAAGATTTACAATTTTTATGTGCTTTACATTCGTGAAGTGCACAAGCGCCGGCCCAACAATCGTGGAGTACAAGTCTTGTGCACCACGCAATTCTTTTAAAAAATAGTGGAGTCTATTAAAAAAAATTAATTTTTTTTCATGTAAATCATGTATTTACTTATTTTTTTAAAATAATTACGCAACACTTATACATTTCATGACTGTAAATATCATTTTTAAAAAAAGAGCGTAATCTACTATAAAAAAGAAATAGTATTTTACATGAGTTCCATATTTATCAAAATTTTCTCAAATGAATTGTGTGAACTTGCACATCCAAAACATCATTTCTTATCTTTTTTTATGATTTTTTCAGCTCTTCTTTTGACCTTTTGTCTTGTACGAATATATATATATGGATCGTGCTACGTCCATCGCTCCCGACTCCTATTGGGAGCTACTATTAGTATAATTGTTCTTATTTTTTTTTATTGTCTTTTTTGACATATTTTTTTTTATACTTTTAAATATTTTTTTAAAAAATAAATAAATCATAATATTATTAAAAAATACTTTCTTAATCACTAAGTAAAAAAACTTATAAAATAAAATAAAATAAAATACTTCCTTAATCACTAAGTAAAATAGTTCTCGTTAGTTATTTTGATATATTTTTTTTTACCTTCTTTTACATGTATTTTTTTAACACTTTTAAATATATATTTTTTTAAAAAATCACAATATTATTAAAAAATACTTTATTAATTATGAAATAAAAATAAAAATAAACAGAAAAAATACTAACGGGAGCTGGGAGCAAGACGTTTAACATTATCCTCTATATATATATATATATATATATATATATATATTTATCGTCACATGCATGCATTATTCTTTTGATAGGATATACGGACCACCTCAATAATGGAAGAACCTAAAAAATATTTTTACTTTTAAAGCCGCACCATAGTCTGCCAGTCCATGGTTAATTATGAGATCAGGAGCCCAAAAAGTCAATGCATCGAACGATCAAGAACCTCCTGTATGTTCTCATAAATTAGGTTTTATAATCTGAGTACGAAGATATAGATGGAAGTATGGAACAGATTCACCAGAAGGGGGCCGTAAAGACACAGCCGATTCAAAAACCTGATCATTGTGAAAACAGTAAAATATTATGGCCATTTTCTAAATACCTGTACCAACTGCCAACTCCCCTCACATTTACATAATCAGAATTCATTGCTGATCAGAGGCAACGTGGGTTTTCTAAATCTCAACCATCCATTTCATGGACCACTTCTTGAATTTGCAAATTATATATCTTTCCTATTAGAGTGATAGTGTTTGGCTTTAACTTTAATGAACAGATCGTGGGAAATTTAATGAATATAGATCCTTGACTTGAGGGTGAGAGGCTTAGATTATCCTTGACTTGAGGGTGAGAGGCTTAGATTTTAGATGATATCTGAATAATAATGAAATTATTTGTAAATAATTTGTTAATAGTAATGAAGTGATTTTCTCAGTTTTAGGAGAGATTTGAATTTAGAGATGAGTTGAGATGGGTTGAGATGGTTTGTGAATAATAGAATAAAAGTTAAATTATTTATTATATTTTGTGTGGGAATTTGAGAAAGTTGTTTTGGAATTTGAAAAAGTTGAATTGTTTATTATATTTTGTGTGAGAATTTGAAAAAATTGTAATAATGAGATGAGTTGAGTTGAGATGAGTTAAGATGAGTTTTGAATCCAAACCTCTCCAGTTTCAAATTAGGAATATAATTTGTTTAAGTGATACTGCGTGTGAATGATAAAGATAAGTGATGTATATGATCACACATTATTTAAAAATTATAAGTTCTTACTTTTTATAATGACTTCAATGAAACTTCAATTATATTATTAACTTTTCATTTTGAATTATAAGTCCGAATGTGACTCGTTCCTCCCTTAATAGTATGAGGTTCCACATTTTTTGAGAAAAATAAGTTTTTATTTCTTACACTTTTAGTCCCCGTTTCGATTGAGAAGTTATCGCAATTCATCTCATCTCATCTCATTATTATAATTTTTTCAAATTTTTACACAAATATAATAAACAATTCAACTTTTTAAAATCCTAAAACAATAATAATATTAAAAAATAATATTCTAACAATATTTTATTCAACTTTTAATTTTTATCTCAATTCATCTCATCTCATCTCATCTCAACTCACTATACAAACTATACTTAAATGCATCAGAGTTTAACACATCCACTCTTCTTTTCTTCTCCTAAATATTGACTTACGATGAAGAAAGTATCTCAAACAAAGCACGATGATTCCCAAATCCAATGTGATTTTGTTTATTTCGAAAGAAAATCTCGGCAATGGATCAGAAATTCTGACGTGATATATATATATATATATATATATCTCACTCATTTTGGGACAAAACATTTCAGTTTATCTATCCTATCACCTTACAACAGTAACGGCTAACTGCTAAGCTAACCAGAGAATATTGATCACAGAAAATTGTGCACGCAAAAACCTGAATACAAGTACAAGATAAAAACCGTCCGTGTGTGTGTGTGTGTGAGAGAGAGAGAGAGTAATAGGAAAAGGGGTACAGCCCCCCCAAAAATTCTTAATTTATATTCATTCTCCCACAGGGTACAGCTCCACACCACTGTGAAGAAAATTTCAAACTTCTGCAGATTTACAAATCGAAACCCAGATTCGCAATATTCATGGGTTTTGAGTTAGAGTCTAAAATAAGATCCCTTTAAAATATAAAAAGAAAGAGATGAAAAGAGAAAACTGGAACAGAGAAGCAATGAAGCAGCTTCATCTTTAGCCATTTTCTCCAAAAAAAGAAAAACCAAACCCAGTGCACGACCTAATCTTCATCCGAGCATGGATGTTAGAGATTGGAAAACTTCTTCTTCGCAAGGGATTGTGAGACCCATCTCGTGGTTGAAGCCAAACTCTTCTTCAGCTTGTTGCAATAGACTCTGGAACTCAGGACGCGTCAAGTAAGAGATTGGAACAATGTATCTGCTTCTGTTCTCTCCAACATATACAACAAAATGCCCCTTTGGGACGTCCAAAGGAAGCCCTTGTTCATCGTAGTCATGTTGTTTCCTTCCTAAGCTTGAGCACCTCTTGAGAATTTGCTTGAGTACAGCTGTTTGAGGCAGTTTGTTTGATTTTCTGATGGCCATTTTTAAGAAAGTAATGAACTTTCTGGGCAAGCAGGGGGAGAGATAACAGTTTCAGGGAAGGATTTGGGATTGGAGAAAAGTTGGGAGAGGTCAAGGGTACTGGTGTGGAAGGGTTGAAGGGTATGTGGACTGCGGGGGGGTATTTAAGGTGAGACTTAGGAACAAAATCATGTGCAATTGTGGGGCAAAGGGCAGAACCAATGGGGGTTTTTGGGGTCTGTGTCTGTGTCTGTGTGAGATTAAGGACATGTAGGGAGCCAATTCCCGTTTGGCTCACTCTGCATTGTTGCCCTTCTAATGAACATCTTGGTCCCTCTTTTCTCTCTGTTCATATACATTGGGCTTCAAGTAATTAGTGTAATATTTTGTGCTTAGGAGAAAATATTGTGATAATTTGTCTTTACTGTAATTTTCTTTCCCCTTCCTTGATCTTGTCTTTATTGTAGTTTTCTTTTCTCTTGATCTTGTCTTTACTTCCAAGATGAGAAGCATCCTCACACTTTCCTACGATTCCTTTACATAGGTACTATTTTGTTCGGTACACAAAAGGTAAAAAATTTATCAAAAAATTAATTCTTAATTTTAATTTGATTTGATACCTTAAATTTAAAAAAGACTTTTACAATTCATCATAGTAATAAAGATATATCCGTTTGTAAGGTAGCTTTTTTGTAAATGTTTTGAAAAATAAAATTTTCATCCTCAAACTAGAAAGAGTTTTGTATTTTCTAAAATTATCAAAACTAATCAATTGAACTCATGGTCTGTTTGAGAACACAACTGTGTTAAGATATTCTCAGACTGTTTCACTATTATTCACAAATAATTTATTAGTGTTTAAAAACTATTTCACTAATATTTACAAATAATATGAATTACTCTTAGCATTCACACGAAAGCTTAAACCGTTAAAATTAACACTTTGCACTATTCATTAAAATTTGTCAATTAAAATTGTGTCATGTCATTATTGTTATTGTTTTATTTCTCAACGCCATGATTTACATGGACATTGTGTTTAATATATGAGGTTTGCTATGTACAAGTGGTTTGGCGCATCAAACTGCGTACCGACATTTACATAATTTTTTTTTATTGAAAAAAGAAAAAAATGAGAGAATTTTGCTTAATATATCTACCTATAAATAAGTTTATAAATAGATTTAAAGTAACTTTGCAATTTCACCGCATCAAAACTTTTGATCATGTTCCCTGTCAAACTGGATCATGTTGCCCTGTTAGAGATTCAATTTCAAACTTTACAAGATACGGATTTTTCCATGTCCCCTCTCTTTAGGAGTTATTTGACACATTATTCCACTATCTTCTTTCAGCCTTGAAATCACCCCCATTCGCACTTTCCAACTATTTCCCACGTCATTCTCTCTCTCTCTCTTAACTAATTTAATTCACAGGCAGCATAGTAATTATTAAAGAAAAATTATATTAATGATCTCTACTAAATTTTATTTTATTTTATTTTTTTATTATATAAATGATAAGTAGAAGAATTTAATTAATTTTAAAAAAATAAAAATAAAAATAAAAATAAAAATATAATTCGTAAGATGATGACTAACAAAAGTCATTATTAAATCAATTTATATCCTCCACATTTGGTATGCTTTTCGTCCATAGAATAGCGTGCATGTAGCTTGGGGATAGATTTCGGCGACCCAAGCTAAAAGAATTGTAGGCCTCTCCTACTGATATTCAATAAAAATAAATGATATTTATTGTATAAGTTTATCTTTTAAAAAAAAAATAGTAATAAGCTTTAAAATTATATAAAAAATTATTATTATTATTACTATTAATCATTTCCATACATAACATATTATATTTTTTTTTCTCTTATTAAATATGTAATATTTGAACGATGAGTAGAAGAATATAAAAAAAATTAAAATAAAAAATAATATATTATGTGGTGCATAAAAAAGATGAATAGCTAATTTCTTACTACAAAATAATTGTACTTTCTTTAAATTCAATGGTAAATAATAGTTGTGCTGTGACGTACGTACGGCCAATATTGATTGTTGATAAAGCGAATCTGCATAGCACAGTGAAAGATAAAGTGCAACAAGTGGCATCTTGCGGCTTCCAACATGTAGATTCCCTACTTATTATTATTATAAAGTTGGAGGTGTTAATATAATACTTAGAATAAATATAGATAGAAATTACTATTAGGAACATCTATTTTATACACATGATGTGGCATCATCTAAACCACACATCTTCCCAAGTAAGTGTTAGGAATAATCAACTAGAAGCAGCCATGCAGTGAGTACAAAGTGTACACTGCTATAGTGACTTCTCTCTAGCATTACCCTAATACTTATTGTCATTTTAGAAAAGTTAAAACATTAACATTTTTTTTTTTTTTATCAATGTGGAACAGAATTTAGGGGTGTATCCAAAAATAAATTCGCAAAAATTTTTTTCATGTATTCCGCGAGCCTGTTTATTAATTCTTATTTCGTTCCTAAAGAAGTAGGAATGTGTTTGGGAGAGGATTTGCGAGGTCAGTTCGTAATATCATTTATTTTGAAGGAGATGTCGGGAGAATGAGATGAGATAAGAAATTTATGAATAATAATAAAATAATTAATGAATAATAATGAAATAGTTAAAATTATGTTGTTTTATTAGATTTTAGAAAATGAGAGAAAAAAAAATTAAAAAAATTTATTATAAAGTTAAAATATTATTAGAATATTATATTTATTTTGAGATTTAGAAAAGTTGAATTGTTTTTTGTATTTTGTTTGGAGTTTGGTTTGTGAAAGTTGTAATAATTAGATGAAAAAATTCAATATTTGAAATTTAAAAGTGTTTGTATTTTAGTGATGTTTAAGAATGAGATAAGATGAAACTGACCTCTTCTAAACAATCCCTCAATATCGTGGTTATGTGATTACATGCGAACAGAGTCCTTTTAAGTTAGAAGATAATGAGAGTTTCTCAATGGTTTGTACATCGTATTACTAATTTTTAATAGTTCGAAGATATAAATTTAGTATTAACATGGCTAAGTAAAACAATGAGAGTCCGTTAGCTACGTTCCAAGTAATACGATGGAATTAAGCTAGAAGATAACATTTCATTTGCCTAGTTAAGCTACTAATGGACTCGCGCCAATAGTTCGTTGTGGGGGCCCAAGACTACAACCCGGCCCGCCCAAGGCTATTTTGGATCCGACCTGACCCAACCCGGTATCCAGCCAGTCCGAAATTGAACAAACACCAATGTTGCAGCCACCAAACTCTCATTACACTCAAAAACTTAATAAACATCACAATCAACATTAGCATAATATGATCCAAAGAAAAATACCAAAGGAAAAGTTCAAGCAGTCATCTCATTGAATCCCATTAAATTACCATTAAAAACTAAAAAAATGAGTATCGACGATATACAAAGGTTAGAGTGGGAGCAATTGGAGACGAAGATCCGACGGTGGATATAAGTCGCAAATGTTTGCGTCAGGATTTTGTTCGCGAGTGAGAAAAGGCTTTGCGAGCAGATTTTTGAAGGAGTGGGAATCGCCGTGGACAATGTGTGTTTTATGGAGACCGTTAAGGGCCCGGAGATTCATTATTTAATTTTGCCTAGGCAATCAGTATAAGCTGGCGGTCCCCCAAGAAGTTGTTCAAAATCCTCGACCTCCACGACGTGTTGATGGATTTGATACAGGACATCGACTTCGTGTTTAAATTGAAATCATCGGAGTCGATACGGATTCAGGCAACAGAGATTTTATCTTGGCTTGTAGAGGTTGCAAGGGGAATCTTCTCGGAATTTGAGAGTGCGGTACTGCACGAGCCGTCGAAAGTTCCAGTGTCGGGCAGTACGACATTAGTCAAATTCTACAAAATTGAATAAATATGAGACTGACATAAAAAAAATTAATTTTTAATAAAAAACTTCACTATTTTTCAAAATGAATGTATAACACTTATACAACTCATAAATATATCTAGCATTGTTCCACGTTACCCCTTTTAATTTTCACCCGCACATGTACAGAACCGTCGATCGGTCCCCTCCCCTACGTACGTACCTACGTTCGGAATGCTCGCATTGCATGGATCAGACCTACGACTACAGTAGTTGAGTTATTTGATAAAAATACAACTTAGGAATTAAGAACCTCAAATGTGGTTGAAACGTCAAGCAAACTACGTATATATACAGCATGTACCTTATCTCTCAAACATGTATCAAGAATATTATATAATGCAATTACGTACCGATCGAACCTAGCTAGCTAGCTGCTCCTCTCATCATTATTGGGGTGATCTTTAATTTAATGGGCATGCACCTTTCATCCACACTTTCTAATTAAGGACTATTGTCTTATATCTATACTTTGGATCAATGTTTTTTTTAAGTTGTCTGAATTTGAAGGGCTATAAATTCTATGACCTACTTGACATCATGCATGTCTATATCTCTTTCACTTAAGACCCTCGAATTTAGACAAATACTTGAGAGAGCCCTTTTTTCCTATATTTCTTTCAACATATATGCGTGGTCATGACGAAGAAAAATGAAGAAAGAAAGGGTTAAGTTCGTGCATGCATGGCATATAATATATATACATAGACAACAAACACAAGCATGTTTTGCACTGCATAGAGTTAGATCAACTTGACACCGACTACACTAACTGTTTTTGTGGAACAAATTAAATCCTTCATGAGTACCACCAATCGTGCCAGCATGTCCTGGAATATAAAAAAGGTGGGACACTTTGGCGAACCTATGTTTTTTGTAATTGCAAGCCACACATGCATACACAAAGAGATGGATCAGAACATACATCATTTTCAAACCTAATGTGCAGATCTGGTACCATAAATCAGAGGAAAAAGCAACCTACGTAATAAATGGCCCCCCCCATTAGTGCTAGCTAGCTCACCTTTGGGAGTTCGATCGGAGCAATGGAATTAAAGGACCTTACGGAAGTACCTCAACCATATATAGGTCGTCGATACATAGCCATGTGCACATGTACGTACTGCATGCATGATACATGAGATCAGGAGCAACCTCGGTGTCAAAATTCAATGGGTTTGCAATTTAGCTGATCACCCACGTTAGGGAACAACATTCTGGCTACGAGGGACCAGGCCAGGTTGTATTGTTTTATTATTATTATTATTATTTTTTGTATGACCGGAAGAAAACCTGCATGCACACGCGTTTGGACTTTGGAGGCCTAAATATTGCAAGAAAATCTCTTACAATTTAATTTGCTAATTCGTAATAAGTTTGGTGTATGACACACTGTACCACTTGCTATAGGCCGATTAATTATAATAAAAATAAAAATAAAAATAAAAATATTTTTTATTATCCCGTAAGTTTAATGTGTGGACGTGCCCTTATTACATAGGACCAACTATAGTAATAAAAATGTTAAAATACTAATACTTGTTTATCATAATGAGACTAATTAGTCGCGTATATATAATATATATACTTGTTGGGCATGTGTTAAATAACAACTTGTGAATAGATAGGTTCTTCAAAGTCTACATATGCATGCATGTGGCCGCATGCCAAGAATTTTCAATGTTTCATCAAATTATTTATGATCTTGTTATTTTGTGACAAAAATAAACAAAAAAAAACTCAAAACTCAAAAGGACATCTCACAGAAACTGATCTTTTAGACATGTTGTCAGTGGACTCAACGACTTTCTCAAACCCAAGTGTCTTCATTATCCAAACATATTTGCCGACACACCATTTTCACAAAACTCTTAAAGAAAAAAAAATTTTCATCCATAAATTTATTCTCAAAGATTTCAGAGAATTTTGCTAAGTCTTGGATCCAAACAAGTAATTTCAAGAAATAGTTTTTTTGTAAACTAACTTACCAATATTAGAACGAACAAGAAATAACCGTGAAAAATGACTCTCGTCACTTTCCCTCTTGGGGATTGAGTTTGACATTCCGATCGACTACTCTCTTCTATATAGGATTTCCACTAGAGGGTGGAAGAAAAGAATAAAATAAAATCAAAAAAAAAAAAAAAACGTGAATGGTGGGGGATTATAATAGGAGTAATATTACATACAGTTGTAAGTGTGCAAGTGTTATGCAGTCACTTTGAAAAAGAGTAGGTCTATTATTAAAAAATTAATTTTTTTATGTAAATCCTGTATTTATTTATTTTTTTCAAAATGATTACGTAATAATTACATTATCATTTTTTTTATATAAGCAGACAAAGGCACGTACCACGAGGCCAGTTATCATTTTGGGGCAAACAAAGAGAGAGCAGGTCTCTGGTTCATTTATATGGCTATTAACAGCAGAGCATGAGAAACAGAAGAACCAAAAGGGAAAGAAGTGTTGTGCGCCTCGTGAAGTGGTGAATGTCTTGATCCATACAACAAGAGTACTACTGGGAAAATGAGATCATCGGTACTATGTTGGGTGAGAATATGAGGAAAGATATATCAATTTATTTAGCATACATCGATTCTCTTAAGAATTTAAGTCCATTACATGCATCCTGCTTAAAAAATGAAGTCCAACACCAATATTCTCAACCCCACATATTCGAAACACTGCTGCTGCTTGGTCTCTTCTTCAGTAAATTTTCCATTTAACCCATAAATCGCGCATGCGCTGGGGCGGGGGCGGGGGCGGGGGGGAAGAAAAATAATAAGAAAAAGGAATTAATCAGCTAAAAACTCTGGTTTAGATCTAAGTAGAAATTACAGCTTGCTGCTGTGATGCCTCTTCAGCTTGCATGCTTTCATAATATTTAACGAGGACCTTCCATCCACTTGGGCACATAAAACCATCAGGAGGATTCTCGCCGCTCCTTGCATATGTCCTCATCTGAAACAGTACTACGGTAAGTCCAACAAATGAGATACAAACAAGTATGAATGACATGAGGGTTCCCAAAATTTGGTAAACAGTATCCTAATGACATTCATGAACAAATCCAAGAGTACTACAAGGCACAATTTTAATACAAGTTAACATGATAAACAAGTTTTGATACTTTCCAAAGATCTGCTTATGATGGCAGAATAGGAATCTTTTCAAAATTGATCTGTTCAGTCAAATGTAGATCACAGTAGAGTTCTATACCATTTCCACAAACTAGGAAATGGTATAGAAACTTGAGAGGTCCTGCAAGCAACCAGGAAATAATATACGGTTTCTACCTTGGTTCCTGATATGAAGAGGAAATCTTTAGCACGTGAAGGATCAAAAAACGCCATCTTCTTTTCCACAGTGTCATATGCTGCCACCTGCAGTTTATGACGAACAATGAAGATTAAGAGCGACACACAACAGAGCCTCTTCACCTTTCATATCACAGAACAAACGCAGCAGCAGAAAAGGCTTATGGTAAATCTGCCAGAACTTGAGGCTTGGCATACAGAGTTCTGATGTGATCATACATATCAAATTGACAGAAGAATACACACAGCTTTCCTTAAGTGCAGTGGTCATGAAGTAATCTTTGTGCTCTGTGATGTGATTGAATAAATCATAGTGTGGGGTCTCAGAAGGTTGGGTACTCAAAACTCTCTTTTGTCTGTATTAATCAGTAGCAGCAGTGGCTAGTGGCAAGCATCTCCTAGCCACTGCTCAATGAAGAGAATGCAAAAAGAAGGCATTAAAGTGGTTGATAAAATCCATGCAAAAACCATCTTCAGGAATACCAGTTTAAGATTGCTAATGGGAAGCTTCACCGTCTCAAAACTTTTTGTGCTTTATAAAAACACACACACTCTCAAAACTTTATTAGAATGGCTAGATATAGGAGATAACTGCATAATATGCTTTTGTTAGATGTACACGAGAATCTTTCCTCGCCAGGCAATGAACTTGTGCCAAAAAATAGAATTCGATATCTAATACATGCTTAGGGAGAAAGGGTAATTAAGGCAAAAGATAATTTCATATCAGTAGTCAACCGTGAACATCTAGCCAGAGTTTTGACCTTACAAAGGCATAGAATTGAAACAAAGGATAATAGATACATTGCAAGAAGCGATAAGATTGAAATATGCAACAGAGCTTCAAAGGTCCAGCCTAAAAGAAAAGCATAATGTTACCTACCCTGAAGGGCAAAATATTTAGCTTCTCCAAGCCAGGAGCCATGCTCAACACCTTTTTCCCGTGATCAGGGTCATATAAATCCCTCTTCTCAGTTGGGTGACCCATACCTGCAGGATCACGACCAACAATGTAAAAATTGGCTCCAGCATTTATTCGTGCCTTGGCATGCCACTGTACTTCAGTTGGACCCGCATAATGCATAGGTGATGGGAAAATGGATACAATAGTTGTCTCAGGGTCAAGGATTCCATCTTCTAGGACCTGGACAGAAACGAAAAAACATGAGCAAAACCTATATTTTTGGCACTGGTTAAATTTCAGTTATGGAGTATGAGACACAAGTTGGATCTGCAAAGATCACTTCATCACAAAAATGATTATGGAATTTTGAAAAGGGGACCCTTCACTGAATAACCAAATGTTTCGTTTACTTGTAATAAGCATATTTACTAAAAAGCTATGGTCCACAATATGGCAATTAGACTCATTGCAGATATATTCAAACAAACAGAAAAGTATCGCTTTAGTGACAATTTAGCTATCAAACTCATTATTATTAAGGTTATACAAGACAAGCCATGCAAACAACCTTGCTATGTTGCTCCATCCGAACATCCAAGGGCACGTCATCTGCCTTTGTGAAACCTCCCAGAGGATGCAACAATAAAATTGGTTTCTTGTAACCCATTTCCAGAAGTCGCCTTCTTGTATCGTTCATCAACAAAGCATGCCCATTATGCACAGGGTTCCTTAATTGAAAAGCAAAAACTGCATCAGCCTGACGCCTATCAAATTCCTTCCGGAGTTGTAGGGGTGAGAGCCTGTAGTGGTCAAGCCCATCACCGTATTTGATGGGATTTAATACTTCCAAATCTCCACCAACCAGCCAATTACCAGCAGCAGTAATGACCTCCTCAACATATGGCAATCCGGGAGCCGTTGTACCCCAAGTTCTAGCTATTCTTTCCTCTTTGTTATGCTTGTAGATTTCAATGCTGCAAAAGAATGAACATCAGAAAAACTTGGGATGACAGCAATAAACTGAGCTAGGTATACGTTTATTGATCTGGTAAGTGCAACAACGCGCTATTACAAAATACAAAGAGACTAAACAAAAAACGAAATATTAAAATGGTTGACTTCCCGAACTCGAGAACTTAAAAGTTCCAACTAAAACAAAGATTTGGCCCGTCAAACGCTTACTCATGAACAAGACGCGCGGGGATAGAGAGCAGGGAACGTGTTTAATTATTATTACTATTTTCTTTGGAAGCCCCAGCCGAACTTGGTACACGTTGAGTCTGATCCGAGTTGGTTCCCGTACGTAGAAAACAACAGGCAGAAGCACCATTAAACATTGTTCCCTCCTCCCATATCCACCGTATGTCAGCATATCCATTCTCTCGACCAGGTCACGCACGTAATTATGAAAGAACAGAACTTAATTTCGAAACAGTAAAGGATCCACATTATGGCATTAACATGTGAATGCCGGGTATATTACATTCATTGTGCTCAGCCAACTCAAATGCGTCAAACTTCAGCTAATCTATCTATATACGACTACGAATTTCAGCTAGACAACACCATATCTCACTCACAAGGGTATGCCATTGCAAAGGAGAAAGAATATAGAAACAAGAGCACTACTTCAGATTTTTATAATCAGAAAAGACTCCCTTTGACTTCCATTGTCAAAATTCTCCTTATTTTATATTGCGGCAACTAACATTCTTTTCTTGAGACACCAAACTAACACGTACGATTTTCATAATGAGCATGCTCTCATTTATTCACATATTTTAACAAATGACGAACAGTATTAAAAAAAATACTCGCACTGAAACAACTGACCTCCGAAGAATACCGACCAAATCTCCGTCTGGTCCGACCAACCCCACATTGGGAGATGACCCAATCAGCTCCTTGGTCTTGTCATCAATAGCCAAAACAATGGGAAGCGACATGTTCACCACATGCCCATCTGCCATTTTCAAAGAATTAAAATGCAAACTCTGCAAATACTCGTTCTCTCTCATGAACCCTCTTAACGGGCTCGCCCACCCCTCACTGATCACGTGCACCCACTCGGTGTCAATCTTGGTCAGCCTCACCTTGGGCAATGCCTCAGCCTCTGAAGTCTTCTTTGCCCGCTCGCTCTCCGGCACCACGAGATCCACCAGAGCCCCGCCGTCGGGTTCAATCAGAGAGCTTCTGACGGAACAAGAAGAATAAGAGAAAGAAGAAACATGCATTGTGGATTTGTACACGGTGGAGATCAATGGGTTGCAATGGTAAATGGGTTTGGATTGGATCTTCGTGTTATAGTTTGTGGACGTACTTTTATTGATGGTTTGGGGATTGAACATGGGGTTAAGGTGGGTGGAGGTGATGTGTAATTTTATAGTCAGAGACATGTTTATGGCCTTTGTGGGAGTAATCTGTGGGTTTGGTTTTGAGAACAGGTAGTCGGAAGTGATAGAGCGATCCGACTAATTTGGGGAAGTGTACCTGGGCCAGTAAATCTAGCGAACATCTTGTTTTGAATGGGAGAAAGAGCGGTGAGAATCCACACGTTTGTGCTCAGCAGCCTCAGCTTGTGGACAGTAGCTGGCAACTTGTCCATGTAATATTTTGGGGACCAATGTCTTTATTGGCCAGGTCAAGGCCTCTAGTTGAAAGCTGAGAGCAACCATACAATTACAATTGTTCGTTTCTGCAATAAATATTGAAAGAGCAAGCTAGATATAGTCTTTATTTGGAGACTGTAATGCAAGTCTAGATAATTTTATTTTTAAATTTTTTTAAAATTATAAAATTATCCCTCCTGAAATGATGTTTTTTCTCATTTAATAAAAGACCTGCACATGCATTCCCCAAGTGGGGATTGTAAATAGAATTTCTCATATTGAAAAGATCACGTAAGTACATACCTATCTATGAATTCTGCGTGTAGCTGACATTAAGGAGATGTTTGGATTCAAAACTCACATCAACCCACTTCAATTCATCTCATTTCATCATTATAATTTTTTTAAATTTCTATATAAAATATAATAAACAATTCAATTTTTTCAAATCCCAAAACAACTTTTTCAAATTCCTACACAAAATATAATAAATAATTCAACTTTTATTATATTATTCATAAACTATCTCAACTCATCTCTGAATCCAAACATCTCCTAACATTAGCAAGAAAAAGAAAAATACTAACAAACTTACTTAATTCTCCATGTTTCAAGATATTTTAAAAATTATGAAATTTAAATTTGAAAAACATAAACATAACATTATAATTACATATAAGAGCGTTCCCAATTGATTATGTAAAACTCATATTTTTGTAAAATTTGAAGGAAATAACTCAATATAGCCTATCTAATGGATTATATATTTTATAAGAGCATTTTCATTAGATTGGCCAAATGCATCTTCAAATTTTAGCTAATATCACATGTGTTTACATTTGTCTATTCTGTTTAAATTCAATTCCCACATTGAATTATCTATTTACTCTCTATATAATAATAAAATATTATTATTTTAATAATTAATTAATTTAATTTTATCACATTTTGTAGTTCTACCAATTAAATGTTAATCATAATTATATTCTAATTAAATTAATATTAAAAAAAGTATTATTAAATGTTAATAATAATTATATTCTAATTAAATTAATATTAAAAAAGTATTATTAAATGTTAATAATAATTATATTCTAAATATTAAATGTTAATTATATTCTAATTAATTTAATTTGTTTGCTTGGAGTGAGAAACTAATATTTTAATATTTGATGAAGCAATTATAGTTAGCTATATTTGGTGAAACACTGTAGCTGAAATTCAAATTGTTTTAGAGATGTCCAATCCAATGTGGGTTCTTTTTGACATAGATTATCTAAATTTTAGCCATTTTTCAACTATGGCCAAGTCAATGAGAATGCTCTCTAATATCCAATTTGCTACAGTACCATCTCTATATCTATGAAACACTATTCACACTTGTATAAATATTAAATTCATTTATCTCTTTATTTTTTACATTTTATTCATTTCTTTATCTACTTTCTACTTTTTACTTTATTTGAAATGAATAAAATATATTATTTAAATGATATAAAAAAATAGATAAACTGATTTATGATATATTATAAAAATTAGTATGTAAAATGGAAAAAAATAAACTTTTAATGATATATTTTAAAAAATAGAATGAAAAATCTATTTAGACCGCTCTAATCACTCTTATTAAAATGTCTAATAGAATTGAGATGCAAAAACTATAACTCAAACTCAAGGTCTTCTCAACATTTTCTAAGTATTCTCGTACTTATGAAAATACTTCACATGCCAAACAATTTAAAATACTCTCAATGAGACCCACAAACCCACTTCAATCTCCACTCATAACTATTCACAAACATTTTATAATATTTATCACTATTATATATAAATAAAAAGTAAAATCACTATAATATTTATCACTACTAAATATAAATAAAAAATAAGATCAATATAATATAAAAATAAAAAATAAAATTACTATAATATATAAATAAAAAATAAAATCACTATAATATTTATTACTATTAAATATAAATAAAAAATAAAATCACTAAAATATATAAATAAAAAATAAAATCACTAAAATATATAAATAAAAAATAAAATCACTATTATATATAAATAAAAAATAAAATCACTATAACATTTATCACTATTAAATATAAATAAAAAATAAAATCACTATAATATATAAATAAAAAATAAGATCAATATAATATAAAAATAAAAAATAAAATCACTAAAATATAAAAATAAAAAATAAGATCAATATAATATAAAAATAAAAAATAAAATCACTATAATATATAAATAAAAAATAAAATCACTATAATATATAAATAAAAAATAAAATCACTATAATATATAAATAAAAAATAAAATCACTATAATATATAAATAAAAAATAAAATCACTAAAATATATAAATAAAAAATAAAATCACTATTATATATAAATAAAAAAATAAAATTACTATAATATATAAATAAAAAATAAAATCACTATTATATATAAATAATAAATAAAATCTCTATAATATATAAATAAAAGATTAAAATCACAATAATATATAAATAAAAAATAAAATCACTAAAATATATAAATAAAAAATAAAATCACTAAAATATATAAATAAAAAATAAAATTACTAAAGTATATAAATAAAAAATGAAATCACTATTATATATAAATAAAAAATAAAATCACTATAATATTTATCACTATTAAATATAAATAAAAAATAAAATCACTATAATATATAAATAAAAAATAAAATCACTATTATATATAAATAAAAAATAAAATCACTATAATATATAAATAAAAAATAAAATCACTATTATATATAAATAAATAAAAAATCACTATTATATATAAATAAAAAATAAAATCACTATAATATTTATCACTATTAAATATAAATAAAAAATAAAATCACTATAATATTTATCACTATTATATATAAATAAAAAATAAAATCACTATAATATTTATCACTATTATATATAAATAAAAAATAAAACCACGATAATATTTATCACTATTATATATAAATTAAAAATAAAATCACTATAATATGTAAATAAAAAATAACATTACTATAATATTTATCACTATTATATATATATATATATATAATCATTATAATATTTATCACTATTATATATAAATTAAAAATAAAATCATTATAATATTTATTACTAAAAATAAAATTACTATAATATTTATGAGACCCACACCTTTTTCACCTACCTATCCAAAAGTCAACAATTCAACATATTTCACACGTCCAAACAACTCAAAATACTCTTAATGGGACCCACAAACTCACTCCAATCTCTACTCATAACTATTCACAAACATTCTCAACACTTCTCAAGTATTCTCACTACCCAAACGTACCCTTATAATCTTTTTACCACCATTTTATTATTTTTAGTATTTTTTTTATTTTAAGTATATTTTTTAATATCTTTAATCATTAAATTTTTTTTTTAAATATATAATTTTATTAATAATTCCTTTCTTAATCATTAAATAAAAGAAATTTTTTTAAAAAATTAAAAAAAAATGGTAGAAGGATAGTAGAAGAGTTGTAAGACTATCATTATTCGTGTTAGAATAGGAGAAATTTGAATAGTAAATTAAAATGAGATAAGATGAGAGTTGAAAGTTGAATAAATTATTGTTAGAATATAATAAAAAATTCAATTTTTTTAAATTTTAAAATAATAATGATATTAAAAGATAATATTTTATTCAATTTTTAACTTTCATCTTAACTTTTCATCTCAATTCACTATCCAAACAGGAGTTGTGATTGATTAAGAGATCGTGAATACGATAAGAATTACGAGTCAAATTTACCATTAATAAAAATATAGTATCTAAAGTTAATAATGGTTACATTCAGCAATATTACATCGCCTCCCAAAATCCATTGACCCCTTTCTTCTTTGATTTTTACTACATTCCCGCAATCTTAAAAATTTCTTAAATGATCAACTGCAAAAGAAAATCATAATTGTGGAGGTATAAAATACCATAGCTCATAATTGGGCCCAGCCCATCAGGCCACTACTAGAGACAAGTGGAGAAATAAGAAAGAGACAATGAGGGACATGAGAGCATATAAGTGTCAGATGGGTCAGAGGGAAAGTAGGAAGAGAAGAGAAGCTGACATACATAAAGGGGTCAGGTCCCATCAATGCAGACTGGCACATGCAACAAGGAGATATATAAAAAGCATTCTGCCAGATGACAAAAGGACTATTTCGATTAGATCTTCTTCTTCTTCTTCAGCAACTTCTCGAGAAAGACATCGTCTCTTTCTTTGTACATTGAGATATGAGGGATCATGTAAACAAATATATTATAATGGAAACTTCCCTCCCTAAACCCCCGTGGACGTAGGCCTGGTGTTGAGCACATAAATCTTGGTGTCTATCTCTCTTTATTTTCTCTTCACTTATCTGCCATGGATATACGCATCACCATCGTACAGTCGCACTGGGGCTCCAAATGACACCGATCGAGACCCCAATTCACTTAATGGTTGGGCATGACTCTTTCTCTCCCTACGACCTATTGTGTGATTTTTTTAACATCAACAATAATAATAAGTAGACCAAGAAGGAGAAGGGGAGGAAGGTAAAAGAAAACTTAAAATTCCATTTCTCATTTAATTTCAAAATGTGAGGGTGTGCATATATTTCTCGTAAACTTATAAATTAACATGATTTGATATATATAATTTTTTATTATAAAATAGACCACAGATTTAACATCAAACCACGCGAATTTATAGATGAAGGGAGAGTTTGTACATTTTACTTGATAGTTGAATGGACGAAAATGTCCTTCAAAGCATGATCTTGCATATGTAGCGTTTTGGTTGCCCTTTAGGTAATTCTGCATTTTTACCTATTATGTCCTTTGACTTCCACATTGCATGTAGAATTATATTGGTTTTTTTTACTTTTTACTTCTGTTGCAGGTTGTATTGTCTTATTTAGTAGTTCTATATCATTTGATCTCCAATTTCTTTATTTTTGTCTCTATTTTTCTTGCTTTGTCTGGGCACACCTGGTTCCAAGGAAAATGTAATCTACACAGTTCATATCGATAGATTCATGCATTCATCATTCTCGAGCAACCCACATCTTTTCCCTTCCTTCCCTTCTGCCTATTTCACCACTTACGCTGATTACTCTTACTTTCATAACATAAGAGCAAAACAGACATCTCTTCTCAGTCACGTCTAGTCTTAAATAGGAATGTCTTTTTCCTTATTCTACCCATCCGAAATGGTTAAGAATCAACGGTCCCAGCAAACCAAGCCTAAACCCAGTGATGAAAGCTCTTTTTTCATTCCATCCGAGCACGGGTAAGAACCATTAGATCAGTGGACAAATCTCCACTCGTGTCTTTTGTCATCTATTACAAGGTTTGTACGAGATGGCCTCGTCATTACCATTTGTTATTCCTAACTACCCCCAGAGTTTCGTATATGTTATTAAGTAGACCACTCTCACCTCCAGCTCAAAGATGACTCATCCATCAAATTCCATCTCAGCAGCCAAGCTTCCAGAAGGTTCAGGAGTAACGTAGAGTACTAGGTTGGCTGTGTGCTGATTCTGTTATGATGAAAATATTGTGTAGTGCTCTGGCAAGCTGTCTGTTGTAACAAACTCTGCAATATTCTCTGTACAGTAGCGTGCATACCAGCCGCTTGCTATTTTGCCTACAACGATTTTGTACAGTCGTGTATTTTAAATATCACTTGTATTATTTTGTAAATCAATGAGAATCAAATATTCATTTTCTCAAAACTATTTCATGGTACCAGAGCTGAAAAACGACTAACGTCCTCCATGGGAACCTCCAAAAAAAATTATTCCCCCACCCTCCATCATCCCAGCAATTTCTCTCATCTAGTTTCCGTTAAGTTAAGCTCAGACAATTACCTCCTTTGGCGAGCCCAAATCATCCCCTATCTCCATGGCCAAGAACTCTACCACTTCATCGATGGCTCCTCTCCCCCTCCACCTCCAGTGCTTCCAACTTCTTCTCCGTCTTCGTCACTCTCTTCCCCACCCCAGCCAAACCCAGCTTACCTCCAGTGGTGTCGCACAGATTAGATGCTTCTCAATGCCCTACTTTCATCTCTCACCGAACCTATTCTTGCCCAAACCATTGCTTCTCGCATATCTCGTGAACTTTGGATCAATCTTGACACCATGTTCACTTCTCAATCTTAGGCCAAAATTTTTCAAATACACCATCAACTAACTAACCTAAAAAAAGGCTCTCTCTCAGTTACTGATTACTATCAAAAAGTGCGTCTCCTTTCCGATACCATGACTGCTGCCGGTGAACCACTAAGAGATTCTGAAGTGGTTTCCTACATCCTCAATGGTCTAAATTCTGAGTTTGAAACCTTTGTCATTTATGTTACCACCTTTCCAACCCTTATCACATCTGTTGAGCTCTTCAATCTTCTCCTCACATTTGAAAGTCGAGTTTCCCTCACCTCTATCCAACAAGGTCTTCTTCCTCAGCCTTCTGCAAACATCACCACTGTCTCTTCCCCATGTGGTGGTCGAAGTAACTATCGAGGTGGTCGTTAAGGTCATCGAGGCGGAAGGAATCGAGGGGGCCGTTCTTTTCATTCCTTTCATCAATCTTCCCAATCCTTTAACAAACCCACCTGTTAGGTGTGCAACAAAGTTGGGCATGTTGCACTGCAATGCTATCACAAGTTCGATCAAGCATACCAGTTTGAAACTCCAAAATCTTTCTCTACCCACTATACTAGTGCACAATCCTTCCATGATAGACAATGGTATCCTAATTCCGCTGCTACAAATCATCTCACTTCTGACATGCAAAATCTCAACATCTCTACCGAGCCCTACTCAGGTGATGAACAAATTAAAGTTGGTGATGGCAATGCTTTTCTGTGACCCATTTTGGTGATTCTCAGTTCTTAACTTCTAACTCCAAATTTATTCTTCGAAATCTACTTCATCTTCCTCAAATTACAAAAAATCTTGTCTCTGTGAATAAATTTTGTTGTGACAACTATGTATTTTTTCAAGTTTCATGACTCTTTTTCCTTGTGAAGGACAAACGGACCGGAACTCGTCTACTCAAAGGCCCAACACATAATGGCCTCTATGTTTTTTCATCTCCAACTCCTCTAAAGTCTGAACCTGTTGCTCTTGTCGGAGAAAGGACTACCGTAGCTCACTGGCATCACCGTCTTGGCCATCCTTCCCTTCGGCTTGTTTCACATATTTTGAAGACTAAGTGCTTGCCATTTCTCCCCTCTCAATCAAACTTTTTTTGCCCTAGTTGTCCTCTTGCCAAGTGTCGGCAATAATTCTTTAAAAATTATGTTCATAGGTCTCCAGGACCTTTGCATTTAATTTATGTTGATGTTTGGGGACCATCCCCTTATATATCAAGAGATGGTTTTCGGTATTACATTTCTTGTGTTGATGATTATAGTCGTTTCACGTGGTTTTATCCACTTACTTCTAAAGGTGATGCCACCTCCACTTTCATTCTCTTTCAAAAATACGTTGAACGTCTTCTAAACACTAAAATCAAAATTGTTCAAAGTGATTGGGATGGCAAATTTTGCCCTCTAACCCGTGCACTCAATTCTCACCAACAAAATGGTGTCATTGAGAGGAAACATCGTCACATCGTTGAAACTGGTCTTGCACTCTTAGCAATGGCATCTTTACCTTACAAATTTTGGACGAATGCTTTTCAAACCGCTACCTATTTAATTAATTTTCTTCCCACCCCTAATCTTAAAAATAAATCACATCATCTCCTTCTTTACAATCATGAACCAGGTTATTCTTCCCTCAAAATTTTCGGTTCTGAGTGTTGGCCCAACCTTCGGCCATATAACAATCACAAAATTCATTATCGATCTACTCGATGTCTTTTCCTCGGCTACAGTCCTATGCACAAAAGATATAAATGCCTAGACCTCTCATCAGATCGCATGTACATCTCCTGGGATGTCATCTTCAATGAAAACTCTTTCACTCTTTCTTCTAAGTCCTCTTCGACCCACACTCACCCCTCACAGAACATCTCAAATTCACCCATTTACTTACCATCAATTCTTGGCCCACGACCCTCTCTCTCTTCTCCAATCCCAACTTCCTCTCAATCAAGTCCAGCCCCTCTACCAAGTCCAACTCCAATACTTTCTTCCTCACCCACCAATTCCTCTGACTTATCTTCCTCAGACTTGTCTTCCACGACAAACCATCCTCCCGAAACTTCCTCTGCATTTTCTCTTAACCCACCGAGATCACCCATTATTACAAGATCCAAAACCAACTCTTCCATACCCAAAAACTTCACAGACGGCCTTATACCTTACCCACCCACTCGTCAATGTCTTAGCACCTCTCTTGAAATTCCAGATGAACCAACATTGTACACTGTTGCTGCCCATTTTCCAGAATCGCGTAATGCCATGTCCACCGAATTTCAGGCACTTATTCAGAGTCATACTTGGACTCTTGTTTCCCCTCCCCCTTCCTCTAACATTGTTGGTTGCAGGTGGGTATTTTGCACGAAACACAGAGCAAACGACACCATAGAACGACGGAAGGCACGACTTGTTGCCAATGGGTTTCACCAACAAGAAGGTATTGATTATTCTGAAACTTTTAGTCTTGTTGTAAAACCCACAACCATTAGGCTTCTGTTGTCCCTAGCTGTCTCCTATGGTTGGCCACTCCGTCAACTAGACATTCAAAATTTCTTTCTTCATGGAGACCTCACTGAAACTGTGTATATGGCTCAACCCATAGGTTTCATTCACCCTGACCACCCAGAGTATGTTTGTTGCTTACGGAAGGCCATCTATGGCCTTAAGCAAGCTCCTAGAGCTTGGTTTGCATAGCTCAATTCATGTTTATGTCAATATGGTTTTACTCCATCAAAATCAGATCCATCTTTGTTTGTTTATTTCTCTCAATCCATTACAATTTTTGTTTTAATCTATGTTGATGACATAGTTGTCACAAGCTCTCATCCCTCACAAATTGATCATCTCATTGTTTTCCTTGCTTCGGCTTTTCCCATTAAAGACTTAGGAAAATTGTCTTATTTCCTTGGAATTGAAATCACTTATCTGTCTGATGGGATTCATCTATCACAAAGGAAATATATTCGTGACATCCTATCCAAGACTAACACTTACTGCCAACGGGGTGACCTCTCTAATGGCAACTTCAAGTCATCTTTCCCTCTCAGATACACATTCTTTCTTTGATCCAACACTTTATAGAAGTGTTGTTGGAGGTCTCAAATACCTCTCTTTGACCTGTCTTGATATTGTTTTCTCGGTCAACAAAATTTGTCAATTCATGCACAATCCGAAACACTCTCATTGGCAAACTGTCAAACGACTTCTTCGATATCTCAAGCAAACAATAAATTTCGGACTCCTCATTCACAAATCCTCAACTCTCCAGCTTCAAGCCTTTTCTGACGCAGATTGGGCAGGTTGCCTAGATGATCGTCGCTCTACCGGTGGCTTTTGTATTTTTCTTGGTCGAAATCTAGTTTCTTGGAGCTCTCGCAAGCAACGCACTGTTGCTCGCTCAAGTACCTAGGCGGTATATAAATTTCTTGCAAACACAACAGCCGAACTGATTTGGATTCAATCCCTCATCAAAGAGCTTCATGTTTTTCTTCCCAAACCTCCATTACTTTGGTGTGATAATCTTGGTGCAACGTATCTTTCCGTTAATCCCGTACTTCATTCCTGCACCAAACACATGGAAATAAATTTCCATTTTGATCGTGATCTTGTGGCTGCAAAAAGCCTCCAGGTTGCATTTCTTCCATCAAAGGAGCAATTAGCTGACATTCTCACAAAACCAATAGTTTCATCTCTGTTTCATCTGTTAAGAACGAGCCTCACAGTTGTTGATACACCGATTAGCTCACGGGGGCGTATTGAGCAGACCACTCTCACCTCCAGCTCAAAGATGACTCATCCATCAAATTCCATCTCAGCAGCCAAGCTTCTAGAAGGTTCAGGAGTAACGTTGAGTACTAGGTTGGCTGTGTGCTGATTCTGTTATGATAAAAATATTGTGTAGTGCTCTGGCAAGGTGTCTGTTGTAACAAACTCTGCAATATTCTCTGTACAGCAGCGTGCATACCAGCCGCTTGCTATTTTGCCTACAACGATTTTGTACAGCCTTGCATTTTAAATATCACTTGTATTATTTTGTAAATCAATGAGAATCAAATATTCATCTTCTCAAAACTCTTTCATATGTAGTCATCTTGCATATGGCTGAAGAGTCCTGTAGTCTAACCTAGTCCTATTCTTGCAGCCTGTCATCTCTCATGAGGTTAAAAAAAATGAAGCTTTGCCAAAGGCTGGCTTTGTAGTTTGGTTTCTTGTTTGTTTGCATGTATTCCATAGGCTATTATTTCTGTAGTGTGCTTTATTCCTTCTATATATGAATTTTTGAATACTTGGTTTGCGTTGGCCCAATTGTTGTATAAATGTTTCAAGTGCTTGGTCGTTTTAGGCGTACCATTCATAGCTATCAATAAATAATATTTCTTTTTTGGGTATGTGGTTTGGGTCGGATTCTTATGGAATTCTATCTGGTTTAGTTTCTTATGTCTGGTGACTTGGGTATCGATAAAATTGAGTTCTATTCTAGTCTATGGGTTTGACTCTTATGGAATTCTACATGGTTTGGTTTTTCTTTTCTTTTTTTTTTTATCGCTTTTGAGAATGTTTTATAAAATCCTTAGTTTACATTGTTATAAATCCTAGAAAAATGCATTAGTTATAACAATGTATCTATCTTAAAAATTATTTTTTTCTGTTTCTCGTTTCTAATTTTCTAATGCCAGATTTCAGGATAGAGACCAGCTTTTGAAAGTGCTCGCCTCAGATGAGCACCATGGAGAGAAAAAATGCTCTTCACCCAGGTGAGCACTATAGAGAAAAAAATCGTCATCTGTGCTAACAACGCATGATTAAAAGTGCTCATCACTTTGGCGAGCAATGAAGCACAATGATCCTCATACCGACGCGCACAGTGAAGGAGTGTGGGGCTCATCTCCTCAACGAGAGTCATTAAAAGACAAGGTGCTCGTCACCTCAGAGAGCAATGAAGCACAATGCTCATCACCTTGCCGAGCACCATGACAAAGTATATAGTTCGTCACCTCAACAAACATCGTGAAAATACATTAAACTCGCCCTCAAAAGAGCACCATGGATGATGATGTTCACTCGGGTATAGGTATACCTAGACTTGGGTGTCAAATACGGCCCTAGTATCCGGTTGGGTTATGACCTGGGCTTGTACTTGGATGTATATAGATTTTTGAAACTTGAGTATTGTCTAATTTTGCAAAAACATTTTTTTTAAAGCCTATATTTTATTAAGATTATTTCAAGAACAAGAAAATTGTTAAAAACATAATAAATGAAATGAAATAAATCTCAAAACATTGAATATTGTCTATAATAGTAAATTATATCAAAATGAAAAACTAAATTTTTATGTAAAAAATAACTAAGCTTGAAACAAATACTTGCGTTTTTTAAGTAAATGCATGTAAAACAAAAGAACAAAAGAAAAAGAAATCGAATATTCATGATGTAAAATACATGTTAATGTGAATTTATGGTTTCTAAAGTTGAGTTTTTGAACCGATTCCTTTCTCAAGTTTTCAAAGTAAGAGCATGTTGCATAATAGAATCAGAGAATTTCCATAGCCATCTGACGGTAATTAAGGACCACCCAAACAGACCCAACATCACTTTACAATAATGATTAAAACAGAAATAACTCCTTGCAAACTGAACTTGCACTTAACACACTGAACGGCTTAAGCATTTACTATTACAAAGATCAACTTCAAATAATAAAAAAAAAAATCACAATTACTATCTAATGAACAAATCAGACAGACCCATCATGAAAAAAAGAAAGACGAAAATTTTATATGCTGCCTTTAATTTGTAGAGAGAAGTGGGCATTAGAGTGCGATATTCAGTGACCATCTTAGATTGAACACATGGGCTGCAGCGTGGTTATTATCATGCTTTAAGTAAAATTGAAGACCTTTTAATAAATAAAAAAACAGTTAAAAAAAGAAAAATTCTTCTTCACACTCTACTGTGTGAAGAAGCCCCAGTAATGTGCTGGGTTGAAAAAAAAAATCTTCACGGTGCGGCTTCCGGCTGTTCCCAAACATTTCCCTTAAAAAAAACCTTATGCCCATACAGATCATACACAAACGAGTTATATAGATAATTATTTTCAACCAAAAATATGAAAAATGCATGCTTGATTACAATGTCTAAAGCTTGTTTGTTTGTTTGGTTTTTTGTTAATAAAAAACTCTTAGGCCTCATTTATTTTCGTACATGAGATGAGTTGAAATTAAAGTTAAAAGTTAAATAAAATATTGTTAGAATATATTTTTTAATATTATTTTTATTTTAAGATTTGAAAAAGTTGAATTGTTTATTTTATTTTGTGTATGAATTTATAAAAGTTGTAATGATTAGATGAAATGAGATGAGATAAGTTAAGAAGAATTGTAAAAACAAAAAAGGCCTAAATTGGATTCCATGTTTAAATTTGGAGCCTGGGTAGTACTCCTTACTTGTACATCTAGGTATACTTGAGTAGGTAAAATCCGAGTCGGTAACTGCCCGAGTTCTATTTAGTTTTTGAACAATATTAACTAGGGTTGTACAGGAACCACCGGAACCAGCGTCAACCGATCAGACCGACCGTCGGAGCACGGAACCGACAAAGAATCAATCGACGGTCGAGAGGAATTGAGGAAAAATCGATATTGGCGGTTCGGCGCCGGTTTGAACCCTTGAAAACTGCTGAACCGACCAATCCGATCTATTTATATTTTTTTTTAATATATGTATATAAAATGGTGCCGTTTCACTTAAATAAGTGAAACGACGTCGTTTTAGAGCCTGAAACTTAAAAAAAATTATAATAGAACGGCGCTGTTTTAATAACCCCCACACCCCTCTTCTTCTTCCCCGCGTTGTCTTCTTCCTCTCTAGTCTCTACAACTCTCTTCTTCTTCCATGGTAGCGACGGCGCGACGCTTCTTCATTCTTCCTCCTTCACAGAAGATGCTAACGCACGTTGAGACCGATATGATCGGTTTTCTTTTCCCAAACCCACTGTTTCGGCCAGTTCAATAGACCCATGACAGAAGTCGGTGGTGTCTCGATTTTGCACCAAAACCGACGCCGAACCCATCGGTGTACAACCCTAATATTAACTACGAAGAGTGAAATAGATTATGTGCTCTTTTCGTTTAGGCTATTTCAAAATAGACAAAATACATAAACATTTCGATAGATATGAAATTACATATTTTGCAAATTTGAATTTTCCCTTCTTGCAATAAAAAGAGTGTTCATTTTTATCAAAATGAATATGTTTGTCTATTATGAAAAAAGAGAGCATAATATGTTCATTTTTATCAAAATAAATGTTTCATCTCATCTAATCTCATTATGACAATTTTTTAAATTTTCACACAAAATATAATAAACAATTCAACTTTTTTAAATCCTAAAACAATAATAATATTAAAAAAATAATATTTTAATAATATTTTATTCAATTTTGATTTCAACTCATCTCAACTTACTATTTAAATCGCACCTAAAAAAAATCTCAATCTCTCCCTACCTTCCTTTGTTTTTTGGTGCTAAATTGATATAACAAAAAAATGGTCTTGAAATGTTTATTCTGAGTTAATTCTTATGTTCAACTTCGTTTTATTTTACTTAACTATTTTGTTTTTCTTTTTTAAAGAAACGATTTTTCCACTAAAAGGCCAAGTGCTCACCTCAGGTAAGCACCATTGAAAGGCAAAGTGCTCAAACCCCTGATGAGCACCATTGAAAGGTAAAGTGCCCACACCCTCAACGAACATCATGGAAAGCAAAGTGCATGCACCCATGCGAGCATTGTGAGAGTAAAAGTCATTGACCTTAAGCGAGCATTGTGAGAGTAAATGTGCTCAACCCCAGGCAAACATTGTGGGCAATAAAGTGCTCGCTCGTAAGTGAGCATCATGAATAGCAAAAGTCATCGACCCTAAGTGAGCATCATGAGAGCAAAAGTGATCACCCCCTAGCGAGCACCTTTAAAAGGCAAAGTGATTGGCCTAAGGAGAGCTTCATAGAGAGCAAAAGTGTTTGTCACCTCGATAAGCACCATGGAGAGGAAAGTACTTACCTCCAGGCAAGCACTGCATGAGGGGGAGCAATCCATGGATGGTCATTCCAAGAACACCACCATTAAGAATTACAAGTACTGTCGTGTTCGCTTAAAGTGAAATTAAGGCACGTGGACACTTAACTAGTCAATCTTCAAAAGACCAGTCTAATTTATGCTCGTCGGCAACAATGGGTTTCAAGTATGAAAAATTATATTTATAAGCTGGTGTGAATAATATAGCTAGTGAAGTACTTACATGACATAACTTGATTTGAAATATAAGTTTTAAAATTTGAATTTGACAAATCAAATCTTACTATTAAGTGTTGTGGATAGTATGCTCAATATACGGGCTTGAGAATAAAATAACTCATCATAAAATGATGGCGATTTATTGGTGAAATGGATGGGCTACGTCTTTTCGTGAGGTCATTAGGTCGGTTTGGTTTGATTGTTTGGCTCTGCTCATAGGACTATATACTCATGAAAAATTCTATTTATAAGTCGGTATGTAGAGCATATAATTCTAAATGTTTATATAATATAATTTGATTTCAAAAATATATTTGAATATTATAAAATAAATCTTGCCGTTTAAATAACTTATGTATACAAAGAAGGGTAGTGATAGGCTAATCACCCATTCACAACTTATAGATAACTTTATTATATTTAAACACATCAAATCAAAAGTAAAAGTCAAAATCAAATTTAAAATAATATTATTTTATGAGTAATGCTAGGCTGCCGCCTAGTAATAACTACTGGGCGTGCCGCCTAGGCAAAACTCATATTTTATTTTTTCATTTTTTCATTTCACATTTTTTAATGTTTTTAAACATTTAAAAAATAAAAAAATATCAATACACTAATAGTCACTTCCTTAATTAGTAAGTAAAAAAATTAAATACATGAATAGTTAAAATAAAGAATCAAAATGAGAGGACAAAGTAATATTATTTTTATTTTATTACGCAATTGTAAACAAATTATTATTTATTAGAAACTTTATCATTTTCCTACAAAGAATTCTCAGGATTTGATCTCATCTGGACCGACAATTCAGGTACAAAGTGACTCGCGCGCACCAAGAACTCCGCCGTCGCATATTTTCTACCCTTCCGTCTGAAACACTCAATTAGGGTTAGGGCTACGGTTAGGGCTACGGTTAGGGCTTTCTTTCGTCTTCTTGCTCTTTCTCGTTCGCCTGTGTGGGCTGCGGGAGATTTCTGAGTCTGCGAGCTCTTAAGCGGATTCTCAATGGGAGTTCCAGCTTTCTATAGATGGTTAGCGGAGAAGTACCCGTTGGTGGTGGTGGATGTCGTCGAAGAAGAACCGGTTGAAATCGATGGCATTAAGATACCGGTTGATACTAGTAAGCCAAACCCTAACAATATGGAATTCGACAATCTCTACCTCGACATGAACGGGATTATTCATCCCTGCTTTCATCCCGAAGATAGGGTACGATTCAAATCATAGTTACAATTATCTTGCTTGTAGTCTTGATGCTCAACTACCTGATTAGGGACCTGCAGATGATTTCGTTTATATATATTTTTAGCAGTGCTGGCTAAATTACAAATAAGTTCCTATAACTACCTTACAAAATTAAAATTGAGGTGGCTTATGTGGAATATCATATCCATTATTACCGATCAAAAAAAAAAAAAAAGAGAAGAATATCATATCCATTTCACAATAAAAATTTGTAGAATCTAATATAGTTTTTTTTAATGTAGTCTTTTGTAATTCTTTTTGTGTACCTATAAAAAAAACTTTTTTGTGGATCACACATTTCTCATTCTTTCTTTCTGTGCAGGAGAATGACCTTTAGGTATTTTTTTATTATTTGAATTGGTTAATGAGTGCTGTTTTGTGCGTAGCACGCGTGCTCAATATTTACTAACTGTATGGTATGATAGCCCAGATCATCGTATGGCTTAGTAAATACCAAATGATAATCGTTATGGTTTACTAAACTGGTTTTCAAAAAATAAAAGGCAACGCAATGAATTTTTTAAAGTTTTATTTTAACTATAAAAATAATTTGTGTTGCCTTTTATTGTTTTTGAAATCCAGTGTAGAAATTATGAACAACTATATTCATGGTAACAAATAGAGATTTTTTATGGTATTTTTTTGTCCTGTTAAGTGTGCACACGCAAATATGTATATTAATAAGGAAGAAGCGTAGTTGTGTGAGGGAAAAAGGCAAAATGTAGTTGGTTTCATTTTCATGGCCTTTTTAGCATGTAGATGGTGCAAATATGTGAAACAAATATAATTCTGCTCATACTCCCTGCCGATGTCCTCCTATAATTACTTACATCGACAAAATAGACTGACTAAATACTTGCTCTATGATTCGATGGATTCTATGATTCGGAAAGATCTGTTTCTGCTTACTGAGAGCTTTACTCTTCTATACACTATATTTGTATGTCGTATTCTCACTGCCTGTATCATCCTTTTCTTTCAAATTTATTTCTAACCAGCTATGCCTTCATCGCGTTGTTTTATTTATGCAGCCTTCTCCAACTACTTATGCTGAGGTATTTCAGTGTATGTTTGATTACATTGATAGGCTTTTTGTGATGGTGCGGCCTCGAAAACTGCTATACATGGCTATTGGTGGGTATTAGAGTTAAATTTTTTGTTACTGCAAAGTACTAGCCTATTAAATATCATATGTTCTGTGTATGATGCTAACTATCTGGGGGCTGCTGGTAGACGGTGTTGCTCCAAGGGCTAAAATGAATCAACAACGGTCTAGGCGTTTTAGAGCAGCCAAAGATGCAGCAGATGCGGTATGTGCTTTTGTTTATGCTAGGTGCGCCCTTTATGTGTGTGCACGTGAAGGGTTTCTAAATATATTGTTTCTTTGGGTACTTGCCACTTCTTTTTTGTATTAAACAAACTTATGCTCCAAATGCTGTTCTTTTTTTATAGGTAAAAGAAATTTTATTAATGATTGACAAATAGGAATAGCCCAAGTGCATAGGGTGTATACAAGGAAAAACATATATAAGAACTAGAAATAGATACAAAAGATTCACCAGATGCAATTATTGAAAGAGAATGTATATTATTTTACCTTTACAGCTCCAATAGAAAGCCAAGGGGTTTTTGTTTTCTTTGAAATTTTTTTAATTGCATTTTCTTTGGCATTTTCTAATCTCAATAGTTAATATAAGAACTATTGGACTCATTTTTTAGATTTTTTTATACTACATACCCAGAGGAATGCTTCCCATTTATAGACAAGGATGGTATTGATTTTGGGATTAAAAACAGTCAAAAGATCTCGAGAGAATTCTTATTTATATTCACTTATAAAAAAAAATTCTTATTTATATTTCTAATGGAGTTTTTGCATTTGATGTTTTGTTTCATTATTTTGGTGTAAGGGATGATATTTTGTATTCATTATCAAGAAGAGTGGGGTTACATTATGTTACAAACCTGCTCCATCTGTCCTCTTAACATTTTCATTTCCTTTTAGCATGCATGTCTAGTATTCTCTTGATCAAGTGAGAATCTCATATTGACCATTATCCTAGGTTTCTTTGATCTTGAGAATTTTTAACACATATCTGTCATGAGAACAGTTGGGGGGACGGCAATCACAAGTTATTAGTTGGCATTTGCAGTTGCTATCCCCCTTCCTATGTTCATGTTCTATAGAGTCCTTACCCCCTATTACTGTATTACGTTCAGTAATGTGCTGCTGCTCCCTTTCCCAAGAGGAGGAAAAAGCACCAATAAGAAATAAAAATGAATAAAGGAAAGCAAAGTTTCTTACTTTTGATGTTGATTCCTTTATTCTGTAGGCAGATGAAGAAGCAAGGCTAAGGGAAGAGTTTGAGAGAGAAGGCCGAAAGCTTCCTCCAAAACAGGAGTCACAAGTTTTTGATTCTAATGTTATTACTCCAGGAACTGAATTTATGGCTGTTCTATCAATTGCACTGCAGTACTATATTCATCTCAGGTTGAACAATGACCCTGGTTGGGAAAAAGTTAAGGTATTCTACTTGCCAAACTCTCTTGTAAATTTTGAATTGTACTTTGGTTTCTTCGTGGATAGAATGCTTGTTTTGCGGTTGCTTGTCTTGCTAGATCGAGTGACTTTTCTTTTCTCTTCTTGGCAAGGTTATTCTTTCTGATGCCAATGTTCCTGGTGAGGGGGAACACAAGATTATGTCATACATTCGCCTTCAAAGAAACCTCCCTGGTTATGACCCAAATACACGCCATTGCCTGTATGGTTTGGTATATATCTTCCTTCAACATATATGTTCAGATATAATAATGAGTATTGGCTTCCTTATTATTATTAGGAGTTTGTTTTATATGCTTGTGAGTTGCGCTCCGATTATTTGGATTAACATTAGCTGCTCTTTGAATTGGTGCAATGACAGGATGCGGATTTGATAATGTTGGGTTTAGCTACCCATGAAATTCATTTTTCAATTCTTCGAGAGGTTGGTATTCTCTTATTTACATGGACTTACATGTACTTTTATGTTTAGTTTTCCTTTTTCAATAAGTTAAAATGATGAGAATGAAGGAACCCAGGCGCTCTAATTTTCCTATAATATCTAGATTTTATTTCTATTTTTAAAAAATAATCAGTGTCTTTCTGAATGGTCCGTTTCAGATTGTATTTACTCCTGGGCAACAAGACAAATGCTTCCTATGTGGACAGATGGGCCATTTAGCAGCAAATTGTGAAGGAAAGGCAAAAAGAAAGGCTGGAGAGTTTGATGAGAAAGGTGATGGTGCTGCTGTTGCCAAAAAACCATACCAGGTTTGTTTTCATCATGTGGAAGACCTTGGTGGTTAAGATCCTTTGTGTATATATGGTTGTTCTAATTACTAATATAGCACTGGCTTTACCTTCCCGGCAGTTTCTCAACATCTGGACTCTTAGAGAATACTTGGAGCATGAGATGACAATTCCTAACACTTCATTCAAGATTGATCTTGAATGCATTGTGGACGATTTTATCTTCATGTGTTTCTTTGTTGGCAATGATTTCTTACCGCATATGCCCACGTTGGAGATTCGCGAGGTTTGTTAATAAGTGTTTTATTTTGTATTAAATTAGTTTATGAATTTTGATAGGTTTGGCATAAACTATCTTTTTAGTACAATAACACTTTTATTGAATAAAGCGCTAGGGGTGCAACCCAAGTACACAGGGTTATACAAGGGGGCCCGGCTAGTTTAAGGAAGGTGTGGAAAACAAGTGCTAGTAAAAACCTGTAAAGGATACCAAACGAGAGTTATAGCTTTGGCATAAACTATATTTTAGAAGTATATATGTTCATAAAGCTGATTAGTTTTGAACACTCTCCTTTGAGATGAAAACCTTAAAAGTAGACTTTTGGTGATAGAATAAGATAGGATGTTTTGATTTAGGGCTGGTTTGGTTACACAAAACCAAACTATCTCATCTCATATAATCATTACAACTTTTTCAAACTCCTACACAAAATATAATAAATAATTCAACTTTTTTAAATCACAAAAAAAATAATATTGTAACAATATTTTATTCAACTTTCAACAAAACATCTTATCTCATCTTATCTGAGCCGCATAACCAAACGAGACCATTTGTATCATCTCATTGGAACACGCAATACTTTGCAACTTGCACGATATCTGCGATTGAATTTCCTTATTGACTTCTCTTGGATTTACACAACTAAATATTCCATACTGTGTTATTTCTATAGGGTGCGATTAACTTGCTGATGGCAATATACAAGAAAGAAATCAGGGCATTGGGTGGGTATTTGACTAATGGAAGCAAGGTATTCAATTAGTTATATTCATAGTAGCTTCTAGAAGTTGGTTCAGTTGCCAAATTGCTTTTTCTCTAATCGTTTAATCTTATTTGTGAGTTGCATATCATTCTTGACTTGTTTTATTTCATAGCCAAATTTGAGCAGGGTGGAGCATTTTATTCAGGCTGTTGGATCTTTCGAAGATAAGATATTCCAAAAAAGAGCTCGATTGCATCAGGTTTGCTCTACTTCTAGAGAAATTTTATTCCAAGTAAATAGGTATAGCCCAAGTACACAGGATGTATACAAATGAGTATAGCCCAAGTACACAGGATGTATACAAATGAGAACACCTACTTACAAGCTAAAACAGAATATAACTAAAGCAAAACATTACAATCATTCCCATTCCTTACAAGATTCTTCACCCAAAAGCTTAAAGTACTAAGGAAATACTTCCTAAGTTCCCCTATAGAATGTTCACAATTGTCAAAGCACCTCCCATTCCTCTCTAACCAAAACACCAAAGTAAACACGAGGATCATCTTCAACACTGCAGTGCTGTTACTTCTCCCTTCGATACCTTGCCAACATGCAAAGAAATCTGCCACATGCATAGGCAATACCCATAAATTGCCAACCCTTGCAAAAATCTCATTCCACAACAATGTTGCTACCTCACAATGAAGAAAAAGATGATCAATAGATTCACTGTCATTCTTACACATAAAACACCATTCAGCCACCTGAAAACCTCTCTTCCTCAAGTTGTCTGTGGTTAATATTTTCCCAAGGGACACCAGCCAGCAGAAAAAAGCAACCTTACTGGCACCTTGGCTCTTCAAAGACATTTCCAGGGATAGTCTTTGACCCCATGACTGGTTAACACCTTATAAAAAGAACTCACTGAAAATCTGGAATTAACTGTATGCGCCCACATTAGGCTGTCCTCCCTGTTCTGATCAAGCTTCATCTCATATAATCTTTCTAAAAAATCAGAAACTTCACATACTTCCCAATCCTGCACATCTCTAATAAATTCCACAGACCAACAAATCAAATTGTTAGAAAAGTGATAGGAATCAGCCACTGCAGCCCCTTTGTCTCTAGCAATCCTGAAAAGGTTAGGGTAAACAACCTTAAGCGTTGAGGAGGATAAAGGGATGGGGTCGATACGGTGCGTTGAGGAAGTAAAGGGGGTGGGGATGGGCTTGGGTCAGGGGGATGGGCTCGGAGGTTTTCACAAGGGTAAGTTGGGCTTTGATCAGGGGGACGGGCTCAGTGGAGGGCTTCATAAGGGGAAGCAGTTGCATGGCTGATCCAGTGAATGGGCCGAAACGGGTATGGAAGGCTAAGGCCCGAGTCGTAGATATCAGGAGTTTCAGCGTATCGGGAGGCTAGGGGAGTCTAGCATGACGGCGCCATCTCTTGACCCGACGGCGCCACCACGCACAGAAACTTTCACCAGTCCTTGACGAGTCATTTGGTGGTGCGTTGGAGCTGGCGCTGTTGCCAGAGGTGGAAGAGGGAGAAATCGTGGAATGTGAAGTCGTAAGGGGAAAGGTGACTGACATGGTTTGTAATCCGCTTGTGTTTGTGGTTTGTTTGGCTAATGAAGTGCAGTCGATGGACCCAGTTTCTTTGTTATTCAAACCCCTCAATCCAGTTGATCTTCTGCACCCAGAGATGATTTGCTCTATTTCGGCATTGACTGGAGATTTCCGACAGGAGGTTTCTTCTGGAGGGGATGTGATTGAGGCCACTTTATAGTTCGAAAATCTGGCCGTCAAAATACGATGTTTAATCCATGAACACCACTTCTCACCAAAGCCAAATCTCCCCAGTATGTAAAGAAGAAATTCTCAATTGACATGGTCAAAAGCCTTTTCCATGTCCAATTTAACTAAAACTCCAGATTTACCCATTCTTATTTTACTTTCCAAGCATTCGTTAGCAATTAAAACCTAGTCAAGGATTTGTCTTACCCTCACAAATGCATTCTGAGAGTTTGATATAATCTTGTCCATAACCACACTAATACAATTGGCAGACACCTTGGCAATGATTTTGTTCACCCAATTTACCAAGCTAATAGGGCGAAAATCCCTCATCTCCACTGCACCCGCCCTTTCAGGAATGAGAGAAATGAATGTAGTATTAATACTCTTCTCAAATTTCAGGAACAGGTGGAATTCTCCAAAAACTTTCATAATGTCATCCTTCACGATGTCCCAACATGCTTGGAAAAATGCCATAGAAAAACCATCTGGGCCCGGAGCCTTGTCCTTAGTCATACCTCTAACCACATCAAGAACTTCTTCTTCCTCAAAAATTCGCTCCAACCAATCTGCACTCATTTGATCAATGGACTCAAACACTAGCCCATCTAACTTTGGTCTCCATGAATGTTCTTCTGTAAAAAGCTTCTCATAATAACTCACAATGGATGTCAGCAGTTTGTTAGGATTGGTTATATTGTTCTAAGTGTCTGCTTGGTGTTATTGCTGAAACTGCTTGCCATTAAAGCAATGCTTTTCTAAAAATATTATTGGATTCAGTACTGATGTGGTTGTACGGCCAGTTGCTATATGTTATACCTATAAACAGATTGATGGAATTTTTATTCTGCTTTCCTTTTCAGCGGCAGGCTGAAAGAATAAAGCGTGAAAAGGCACATGCCAGGAGAGGGGATGATGCACAGCCTCTAGTTCAACCCGAGTCTTTGGTGCCGGTTGCTCGATTTCATGGTTCTCGGCTTGCTTCCAGTCCTTCACCTTCTCCATATCAACAATCAGAATCTAATTACAATTCAGGGAGCTCAATGTCTGCCAGAAAAGGTTACCAACTTGGACAAGACACAGCAGGGTTGTCAGGGCTTGAAATTAAAAGCAAACAGTCTTGGGCTGCAGATGCTAGAGGGGCTTCTGCTCCTCCTCAAAAAGTTGCACGCTTGTCTTCAGGGGCTACAATTGGTGCTGCTATTGTTGAAGCTGAAAATAGCCTTGAAATAGAAGTATGTTTTCTTTCTTCAGGAGAGGCACTGTAATGTAGTTGACTCCGTCAACCATCTTTTAGAGTAACTTTCTGTGGGCTTGGGTATGAGCCTTGCCTGCAAGGAGTTATTACTATATCTTCTTCTGTATTATCATTTGTTTGTCGCCTTTCTTGACGGTATATGATGTTAAGGTGATGCTCATCTAGTCATCTTTTTGTCTTGCTTTTCAGGTAAGCGAAAACAAAGAAGAATTGAAAGTGAAGCTTAAGGAGGTACTCCGTGAGAAGTCAGATGTTTTTAACTCTCAAAAACCAGAAGAGGACAAGGTTTGATGATAAGTTTACATATTTATAAGTATCAAAAGCTTGACTTACATAATTCAATTACCTTCTGCTCGAGTTTTTATACATGTTATGCTATATTATTAGATTAAGTTGGGAGAACCGGGGTGGAAAGAAAGATACTACGAGGAAAAGTTTTCTGTTAGAACTCCTGAGGAGCTTGAAGCCATACGAAGGGATGTTGTGAGTAAAATGAATTCAAGTGTTATCTAATATATTAGAGCTTGTATTTGCTGTATAACTGTTGGTTAAGCTTGTATATTTGCACTTCTATCAGGTCTTGAGTTACACAGAAGGCCTTTGTTGGGTCATGCACTATTATTATGAAGGGGTTTGTTCATGGCAGTGGTGAGTTTGTATTTTCTTATTCTTCTTTGAAGTCATACAGGAATAATATGTTTACTTATATATAAAAAAGAAGAAGAAGTCATACAGGGATAATATCAAAATAATGTTGTTGATGGGGATTAGAATCGTGCTACAATCATGTTGCAGAGGGTGATCCCTATCCCTATTGGGTCAAGTTTATAGGGTTGCCTTCTCAGGTCTGCTGTTAAGGGGTGCCAACACCCCCTCCTATGTATTTTTCCCATCGAATGGGTTCATAATGGGACACTACCAAATTTAAATTGATCATCTGGTTGAGCTTCATATATCTGGTAAGAAGGGTAATTTTATTCAAAGCGTAGAGGGACTCAACCCAAGTATACAAGAAGTATCCAATAAGAAACACCCAACTAGAGGGAGGAAGAAAAAGAACACGATCCTATGAAATCTAGAAAGCTAGCGGAGCATGAGCTGTTGCACACTTCCAAACATTAAGAGAATTAAATATAATGACTATTGATTCTAATACTGTCTTAGAGTTCGAGCATTACGTTCCCGCCAAACACACCACATCAAACACAAAAGGGACCATTCCCAAACCTTTAATTGCTATGGCCACTGAGGTGAGGTTGCTAAGAAGCTATCAAGTCCACCAACAGTTGGTTCATGACCTACTAAATTTCGAAGGTACAAAATATTGATGTCCATAGATCCCTGGCCACCTTGCAAGGAAGTAAAATATGATTGATGTCCCACTGCCAACTAAGAGTTCAAACTAAATGTATATATGGTTTAAGAGCTGAAACCAATTACTACGGAGTAACAGCGTATTGATCCTTCTTCTCTGACAGTGTCATTCGGGATACAGATGAAAGATGAAAAGATTTTTTCATACAGTTGAAATTCAACAAGAAATTTATTTTTTTATCATGCCATTTTTTATTTCCTTAAACTCCAACTTGCATCAATATCCTCTATCCAAGGTAAAAATATAATCTTTAAGGCTTTGCCCTAATCTTTTTTGCGCTGGGGCGTTTGTTCTTCTTTTGTGGTGTGGATTACTTGCCGGTTATCCTTTTCTCTCTTTTTTATATGCTTTTACATTTTTGGATCTTTACTCTGACTTTGAAGAATTTATATTGTAGGTTTTATCCTTATCATTATGCACCTTTTGCTTCTGATCTCAAGGATCTTGATCAGCTGGACATAAGCTTTGAGCTTGGCTCTCCCTTCAAACCATTCAATCAGCTTTTGGGAGTATTTCCTGCTGCAAGGTGCAGTAGGCATTAATATTTATTTTATTTCCTTTTCACATTTTTTGTAAATTACCCATCCCTAAGAGCAAACTATTATTCATTTGCAGTTCCCATGCACTTCCTGAGCATTACAGGAAATTGATGACCGATCCAAATTCACCTATTATTGACTTTTACCCGACTGGTATGCTTTTGGCTAAAATGGGAGCCTGAAACTCATCTTTCTTTGAACTTATATTTAACAAGAATTCTTCCCACTCAAAACCTTCATTCTGTTTTTCAGATTTTGAGGTGGATATGAATGGCAAACGGTTTGCTTGGCAGGTAGCTTCTGTTTTAATCTGTATATGTAGACAGCGTGATGACTGTATAGATTTATTTTTTCTTACACCCGTATTTGCTATTCTTAAGGGTATTGCGAAATTGCCTTTTATTGACGAAGCTCGCCTTCTTTCAGAAGTCCAGAAAATTGAACATACATTGACAGTATGGTTTTTGACATAAGCCAGTTTAATATTCTGTACACCAGTTTTGTTTTCTTTTTTAGATACAAACTCATTTTATTATTTTTTGCATTATTTCTAAGGAGGAGGAGGTTTGGAGAAATAGCGTGATGTTTGACATGCTTTTCGTGAAATTGTGTCATCCTCTCTCTGTATGCATAAGTATTCTTGATGAGAAGTATAAACGATTAACGGACAAAGAACGTGTCAAGGTTAAGGAGAAACTCAAGCCCGAAAAAAGGTTTGCTGTTGTCTTTAAATTGTTCATTGAATATATATATATATATATATATATATATATATTTTAAAGTAATCAATGTGTACATTTGAGGGCTCACCTTATAGTTATTATTTATTATATACTTATCTTTGTTGTAGAACTGCTGTCATTTATTTCTTAGCACATTTTGTTGGAAACTTTCATTAAGTTTCCCAAGTTTGTAGAATTGGAACATTTGTAAGAGATCCTTTTGTAAGTAGATAACTAAAGGAAAAGGATTTAGCAATGATTTTTCAAGGCAATTATTTTTTTTTAACTTTATTCTATTTCTATCGCCATCCTTTTTTTTTTGTAGTCCCTTTTGATGTTTGATCATTTATATTTTATACTTCCCTCTCTAAAATATATATCATTTGTTGAGACTTATGGTGTCTGTTTGATTGTGCGCATTACTTTTTCTGTTCAATAGTATCTTATATCCAGCTTAGTATTTTACTTCATACTGAGTACATAAGATTTTACTTAATGCCCTGTTTTTTTAAGCAAAAAAGTATGCCATGTTAATAAGATTGATTTCATTTCACAATCATTATATTTTTATAGGTAATTCCACAAGTCATTATGTTCTACTTTTTTTTTTTTCTCTTTTTTTTTTTTTTTTCTTTCTAGGCCAGTATGTGCTATTTGATGGAAATTGGATTCACACTTTATGTTTTGGCATCCCATAGGGATCGTAAGATGTGATGCGACTAGTCTTAGGCCTCGTTTGGATGTTGATATGAGATAAAAAATCTGTGAATAGTAGTGAAATGGTTTGAGTTAAGATGTTTTTTGGGATTTTGGAAAATGAGAGAAAAAGTTGAATAAAAATATTATGAAGTTAAAATATTGTTCGAATTTAATTTTTTAATATTATTTTGTTTTGAGATTTGAAAATGTTGATTTTTTTTTTTGTTTGGAAGTTTGGAAAAGTTGTAATAATTAGATGAAAAAGTTAAGATTTGAAATTGAAAAGTATTTGTGTTTGAATGGTGTTTGGATGTTGAGATGAGATGAGACTAAGGGCTGGTTTGGATAGTGACATGAGATGAGATGGTTTTAGATGAAAGTTGAAAGTTGAATAAAATATTGGTAGAATATTATATTTTTTAATATTATTATTGTTTTGAGATTTGAAAAGGTTGAGTTGAGATTTGAAAAAGTTGAATTGTTTATTATATTTTGTGTGAGAATGTAGGAAAGTTGTAATGATGAAATGAGATGAGATGAAACTCTCTAAATCCAAACGAGCCCTAAACTCAACATCCAAACGGGGCCTTAGGGCTGGCTTGTTTGGGAAGTGAGATGAAATGAGAATTCTGTGAATAATAGTGAAATAGTTTGTGAATAGTTGTAAATGGTTTGAGTTAATATGTTTTGTTGGGTTTTGAGAAATGAGAGAGAAAGTTGAATAAAAATATTATATAGTTAAAAAATTGTTAGAATATAATTTTTCAATATAATTTTTTTTTTTTAAATTTGAAAATTTTGTATTGTTTTTTGTGTTGTTTGGAAGTTTGGAAAAATTGTAATGATTAGATGAAAAAATTGAAGATTTGAAATTGAAAAGTGTTTGTGTTTGAGTGATGTTTGAGAAGAAAATTATGAGAAGTTTTGATATGAGATGAGGTGAGATCATCTCACTTCCCAAACAAGCCCTTAATATGACCTGCGTAGCTGCTATTGATTAAAACTTTTTGTGTTAAATACTTGTTTATCCATGTGTTGTCTTCTTGCTTTTAGGAGGAACCGAGCCCTTATTAAGCATTCCCCTCCAAAAACAAGGGAGGAAAAAGGGCAGAGAAGTTTCTTCACTTATTATGGTTAAATTGTTGCCACCTAGGAATCAACATCCCTTTCTGACAATTTCGTATTTATTATTGTTCTGGTACAGGCTAATTGATTCTTGTGTTTTTTATTTCTAAAATAAATGTTATCACAGATTGTCTGTGGTCTAGTTACAAGTTGAATGATATCCTTTCCTGCTTATGCTACTGCGTATATCTTGGTTTATGTTGCAAATAATTGCAATACATCCATTCAACTGTACACTTCAATATATGGTGTCGTACTATTTTCTGATTTATTTAGGGCTACATGCAGTGGTGGAATGAATGGTTATTTATCCCCATGCGCTGGAGAACCCCACCCACCTATTTTCAGGTCTCCCGTGATAGGGATGGAAGATATTATTGACAACCAAGTCATGTAAGCTTTTGAGCACTGGCTGCCATTCGATTGAATGAACCATATTTAGGATCGCTTTTCCTCATTTTTTCGCTTCATTCTTGCTGTTCAGATGCGCTATATTCCAACTCCCAGATATGCATGAACACATCACTCGACCACCTGTGGGGGTTAAATTCCCAGAGAAGGTATGTGGTTATTGTTGAGGCCTTGTTTCGCATCTGTCAAGTCTGTTTCCACTTTATTTGTTCTCTTTTTTCCCAATTTTGGTATGGGATCAAATCTTTTTGTGGATAGAGATGGGAGACAAATGGGTATCAAAAACGGGTTTGCATCAAGTTTGCATTGGTTATGGATCATGATTGATTCCGGATGACGGTGCTTGATATATGCTTTTGCAGATGATATTGTATTCTTTCATGAGACTTAGTAGGATTTAATTTCAGCTTACAAATTTGGAGCGGTACTGTAAAATCTACAGGTCATACCTTCTTAGGTCTAGTAGGACTAAAAGCAAGCGTGTGGAATGCAATTTAAGTGAAAGAATGGATGGAGGGATGAAAGAATTTAATGGTAGATGGAAACTAAAAAGTGACAGTTTTCATATGTGGGATCAGTAATTTATAAGGATGAGTAGATTGAGGAGGATACGGCTAGTTAAGAGCAAGATGGATCAAGTGTAGAAGTGTAATGGTGACTGTAAAATGCAAGGGAAAAAACCCTATAGGATTGGTATGGAACTAGCTATGGTCTATGTTACAAAACTTGTGTGTGAGAGAGAGAGAGAGAGAGAGAGACAGACAGACAGACAGACGGAGAGATTTAATTCCAGTTTTCATCCAGTCCATTGAATTCAAGGAAGTTTGTGGTGCTAATGATAAACAAACACGTTTTCTGTCTATAGGAATTATAAACACTACATTATTCTTGTTGAAAAAAGCTGTGGAGCAGCCACTGTTAGGAGAGCAGCCACAACACACCGTACGTGGCTTAAGTGAAATTGCCAAAAACACCCTGCAACAAAACTCCGCCCGTTCCCTCTCTGATTTCTCATTGATTTCTCTTTCCCCCTTCCTTCTTTCACTCCTCTGTGATTTACCCTCTCCCTGTGCTTCATCCCAACTCCCCCTCCCTTCTGATGAGAGAGAGAAAGAGAGAGAGAGACCCAAGGAGTGAGAGAGAGATGTGATGAGTGAGAGAGCTTGATGAGAGAGAGACGTAGACGAGAGAGAGAGAGAGAGCTGATGAGAGAGAGAAGTACTGAACCTAACTGGGCTGGTCTGCGTTTAGAGAAAGAAAAATAAATAAATTAATAATGCCAGCTAAGGTGTGCTACGGATCAGCCATGAACAGTGGCTGATCCGTAGAAGAACTCATTCTTGTTATTCTCTCATATCAACCACATCCATGTGAAAGGTCTGTTGCAGCAAAACCCAAACATTTTGGTGATACATATCGTACCCCACAGAGCTTCTAGACTTTTTCAGTTTATGTGGATCCATGTTAGCAAGGGAGGTTGTTTCCGTGCAAAAACCTTGATCATATCATTTCGGATGTTGGATTAATTTCTCAAGCAATGTTTCTATTCTTCTCCTATATCTGGCATTTACTAGGGGAAGGTTTTTCTTGAAAAAATCTGTTATCATGGCAAACGTCATTTATTTATTACTATGCAAAAGCATATAACATGGCTGAGTGGGGTGGGGTTTTCTAAGCTTGATATGGTGTATTATAGCAATTTTCATGAAAGTTCTTTTCTTACAGATTGTGAATTTGGGGGATCTAAAACCTGAACCAGTTTTGTGGCATGAAGATTCTGGAAGGAGGCCATGGGAGAATGGAAGGTATTCGATGATTGTATATCATGTTGACTGATTCACACCGTTTAGACTAACTTGTTGGAAATTCCTTTTTCATGTATATTTGACTTCTATTTATTTTGATTTTCTTTTCAGGCAAAACTCCTCGGGAACCACTTCTGGCCGACAGCTTGGGGAGGCAGCTCATCGATTTGTTGCTAACAGCTTACAAGTGAAGGTAAATCCTAATGGGTATGGCAATAAAATGAATGCCCCACCACCATCTTACCCCATGCCTCATCATCGCCCGCGGATGGCTTCCTACCAAAATGAAAGATATCATGATCAGGCATATAACAGAATGCGACCACCAGGAACATTTCACTCTCCTCGAGGACACCATCAATTTTCAAATTCCACTGCCGGTCCAGGTTACAATGAGGATGGGTACAATCCACCATATGTCTCACCCGTGGACCGTCATCCCAACAATAGGTCTCACCCTCAGAACTACGAAAGAAATAACCAACCAGTTACCCACAGTAACGGTCAGTACTCCAGGAATGTGAACTATCATCCATCCGGCATTCATCAGAATGGAGGACCCATGCATGCTAGGGGACAGATGGCACAAGCTCCAAACGGGGTCAGTGCTTATCCTCACCAAGGTGGTCACAACAGTTATCAGAACTACCAATCACCTGGAGGTTCTAGTCATCAGCGGTGGGGTGTTCGGCCTCCAATGACCAATCAGGGCATTCCGAGGGGATATGGTCACCCTCAACAACTAGGCAACCAATATTCTGTACCAGAAAGAAGAGCAAATAAGCGGCCATCCCCACCGCCACCTGGATATGGGCACAAGTAGAAATACTTGCTGCTTGTCACCCTAACCTGTCCTTACCAATAAATGTGTACGATAGTCACATTTTTTCATTTGCTGTGAGTTGTAACATTAAGTTCTTTTTCCATTTGTTTTTGGAAGTCCAAGATCTATAGGGTTTATTCTTCGTGGTTCCGTTATCTGTTTTTTTTCCAATTTAAATAGAAATGAAAAAAAAAGTAAATCTCTCTGAAAAACGGCACGAGTATGGATGTATACTTGTGGAACAATTTGACCGTTGAGGTTGAGAGTCCATTATCTGCGTAAATTACAAATTGCAACGAATTCTTCGTTTGTGTCGCACTTTTTTAATCTGGGCTGGATGATACAGATCTCGGCGATTTATAAATGTTCAGCCATTCTGTGTTGTTTGGATATGCGTAGCATAATCCGACACGTGTCTTTGGGTTGGATTACCGTGATCGTTGTTCGACCAATGGATAGCATATATTATTGGCGAAAGTGGATGTCATTAAAGCTATGTTGAGATTTTGTATTTTGTAAGACTTTCTATTAATCGTATTATCAAATTAAGTGAAAAAAGAAAGAAAAAGAAAGTAATACTGGGAAGAAAGAGGGTATTTTTAAGGTTGTGGGATTCAATTTAGGGTATTTTTTTTTTCCCATGTTGTAACAAGGAGTGGAGGGTGAGGTAGGTGATCTTGGAGAATGAAGAAGGAAACGCTAGCAGTGCTGAAAGAGGAAAACGTGGAGAAGATGTGCAGAGGAAAAGTTGACTTGGACTGTAAGAGGAAAAGTTGGATACGAAAGGAGAAGAGGGTGAGGTGAGGAGCAGCCCATCATCTCAGTACATTATAGCCATAAGAGGAGAGTGCTATTGGTAGCGGAATAAGGAGCCATGGGTCAGTCTCTTAACCTACCTGGCCTCGACACGAAGGTGGACAACATTATTGGCTTGCTATGGATGACTATGAGATTTCACTATGTTCGCAGAAAATGGCAAAACCAAAACCAAAATATTCTTTATATATATATAATATATAAAGGTACGTTATTGAGGCTTTGCTAATTGCAATTCACTTTATTTTTTAGTTAGTTGGAAGCTAAGAGTGTTTTGGACTTTGGAATGTGGAGAGAGTGCCAAAAAAAACAAAAAACGAAAAAAAGGAGTTAAATTGGGTCCAATCAACCGCACGAGTGCAGCACAAATTACAATCACATCTTGGAATGGTCGGGTGGTGGTGACCGTGGGAGGGAACCTAGGGACCCATTATCCGAATCCTTGGGAATAGGAAAATGCTGGCGTTTGATATCAAATAATTTCTATCTAATTTGGTCATACATATCTTGATCGTGTATTTTTCACAAAAAAAAAAAAACAGAAATGCTGTTTATTACTTTCCATGTAATCTTTAATTTTATAATGTGAACCCAATTTGATTTTATTATAGAGTCAATATTCCGTATCTAATAGATTTGATCATAAATACCTAGAAATAATAAATTAGTAAACCATGAATTATTCAATCCAGTTTCAACTAGAATATTGTTCCAACTTATAGCAAAGATTGAGTTAATGGGGCCGAGGCTTCTCTAATTATTTGAGAGAGATCCCTGTGAATGCTTCCCCAACTCATGTCATGCTAGATATCATTTCTTTTTTTAGTTCAGAGCATAAAAACAAATTGCCGGGAGGGTTTTGAAGGAATTAAAGCGGCAAACTGAGTGATTACCAAATGATGATGGGTGATTAAGGACTCCTTTATACAGTAAAATGAGATGGTTTTAAATGAATTAAATAAAATATTATTAGAATATTATTTTTTAATATTATTATTATTTAAAAATTTTAAAAAGTTTAAATATTTATTATATTTTATGTATAAATTTAAAAAAATTGTAATAATGAGATGAAATGAAATAACATCGTTTCTCAATCCTAAGAAGTCTAAGTCATCAGTGACGCGTGCTAGTGTACAAAGTCAGTCCACAAAGGCTAAATAATTAATTATAAAGCAATCATCATGATCCCTTAATGATGATATATTAATACCCATCATTATAACGCGTTGTACGTGCCACGTGGGTGGTATGATTGCCATAAAAATAATTAGCCTCAAAAGGGTTCCAAATTAATTAATTAAATACTGTTTTTGTAATTCTTATAAAATAATATGTAGATTGCAGATGATGCATGCAGTTAGTTTGTAGTAATAATTTTCCTGATTTTGGGAACATCTTTGCCGTTCAAGCTTCCCGACACTAGTAAAAAAATTCACAAGACAATTGCACACGTCATGACTCCAGTCATACAATTCGGCGCTGGACAATTTATCGAACTCTCTTTATGCCATTAATAGCTTTTTGGGAGAGATCTGATTTGCAATAAAGATGGGAGCCATGGAAATGGATATATATAGACTCAAAAAGGTAATGCAAAAATGCCAAATGAAGATGATAAGTACCTCTGTCATTTGGCTCCCATGCATAGTGATCATAGTACTCCCACCAGCAATTAAAATTGCTTCTCATCCAAATGAATGGATAATGCCTTTCTTTATCGAAGATCTAAGATCTTTAGGTCATTTGATCTTCTTCTTGCACCACCTAATTCCAAATAAAACCCACTTTGGAGATCATGTGTTTTCTACACCAATCACATTGCAACCAATCTTATCAAGCACAGTTATATGTTACCCTTAATTGTCAAAGCCTTAATATTTTAAGGGAAAATCATAGCTAAATGCTCATGATCCTATCGCTTTTAATGATTTTGTCCACTTCGAGTACTACTGTTTTATCCAGGGGATCGAGAGTTTGTCATGACATCAAATTCGATCAGTATATACCAATACATATATATATATATATATATGTATGTGATTTTCCATTAAAATTTGAATATTATATAAGATATAAATATATATATATGAATTCATTAATATCAACATCCGAAGAACTACTCTGGATCAGAAGAGTCATGCTTTTGGATCAGTATAGCAATTTCTGGGATCTTCCACGATCTCAGAACAGGAGATAGCTGAGCAATGTAGGCACAGCCGACCTGGAACTGATGATAGTACATATCTATATACATGACTAACTTACCGTTTGATTATGATATAACACGCCAACCTAGGGTGGGTTCAACTAAGCTACTCTGAATCCTGTCAAGTTCTCACCGGATAGAAAGAAACAAACAAAAGGGGATGCAAAGAAAGATAATTCAATCAGATCAGGAAATACCAATACAGCGGAATGAAGAGATAAGCTACTGAAATGAAGAAAATGGGAGTATGCACAATTAAAGGCAGGCGGTAGAACCGACCATATGCATGATGGGAGTATGCACAATTCAGGCGGTAGAACCGACCATATGCATGAATGCGATGCAAAATAAGATTTCACAATTAATTATGCATGATGGGAGTATGCACAATTAAATAGAACCGACCATATGCATGAATGCGATGCAAAATAAGATAAGTGAAATAAGTAGAATATAATTGTGGAGAAGTTTCATTACCGAGCTCAGAGAACTTTGTAAGCCTAAACACAATCAAGAGCAAATTCTACGTGCCATAAATTTTGTAATAAAATTTATGATTATGAATATGTTTAGCTTATCTTACATATATATATAAACGTCGTCGTCGTCATGAATATCAGCCTGAATTTCATTGTACATGCACAGTATCTCAAGACCAGAAAACGAGAGGTGTGAAATGTATGTATATTGTGGCGCTGCATGCCTTTGCTATACATACATATATAGCAAAGGCATATGTGTGTGTATATATATATATATATATGTATATGTATGTTAATGTCTTAATTTGCACAACAAATCAGAATGAAGGAAAAAATCATACCGACTCACGATGGTGATTCAGGCGTCAATACTGTGCCCTTCACGTTTATATATAAAATAAATAGTAAATAAGTAAATATAAATAAATAAGAGAGACACAGAGATTTACGTGGTTTGATATAAAAGCCTACATCCACGGGTTGTTTGGAGGCAAAATTCACTATTATTGATGATTTTACAATCTCTCATGACCTCACATGTTGCTTAATATAGTGGAGGAATTTAGTCTAGGTGAAGAGAAGTCATCCCGAGCCTGTCGAGAGTCCGGCCTTCATTTGTAGAGATGATCTCCTCTTTTTATAAAGATCTATTTTTTTCTTTGGAGTAATAAAATCCAACTTGCCTTGTAAAAGCTTTTCCTTTTAAAAGTTTGAGCTAACCTCTTTTGGTTTATCTCTTCCCTACTTTATCTCTTCCCTTATCATTAGTGATAGGTTTTCAAAGGGCTAGATCCAGTCAATTTAGTCCTAACAATATATATATTGAAAGGAACCCGGAATCAATTATCACCACCATATACACAATTTCCCCTTACTTTTGGGCTTCGTCTTTCTTTCTTTCCAAGTTTCTTGAACAAAAACACGTTCTCGTTTCTCTCTCCCTCAGCACAAAAAATACAAAAACCCAAAAAAAGGACGCATTACACTTTCCATTTATGGAAAATCAGCAGCAGCAGCGCCAGCTTCAGCCTGCCATCATGAAATCAAGGTTCAGACGTGTCTGTGTTTTCTGTGGGAGCAGCCCCGGCAAGAGCCCTAGCTACCAGATTGCTGCTATCCAACTCGGCCAACAACTGGTGCCTCCAATATATAACCTCTCCTTTTTTTTTTCTTGCTGTGAAACCTGTTTTTGACGCAGAACATGTGGCACGATTTCTCTTTACCATGTTTGCACAGAAACAGGATATTTGCAAGTTCTATCCGCTTCTTACAGGAACATTGCATGCGATGTTTTTCATGAAAAATGAAAGATTTCAGATACCAAGAAGCACTCTTAGTACCTGATGTTTATGTTTTTTTGCTGCCGGTATCTAATTAAGGAATTGAAATCAGAGACCTAATCTTTTGACGTCTAAACGTGGCAGAGTAAAACAGAGATCAGATACAGTGTCCTCTGTTTTGGTATCCCCTGTTTTGTTTTCTCTTGCCTTCCTTGGATGAATACTAGTGGGAAAAGAAGAAGAAGAAGAAGAAGAAGATAACAAAACATAAGAAATATCAAAATATTTAATTGAATTATATGCATTTGGTTCATTATTATACAAATGAGGCACTTCGGTTATTAACCCTAAGAAAACATTGCAGGTGGAGAGGAACATTGACTTGGTCTATGGAGGAGGGAGCATTGGCTTGATGGGTCTGGTCTCCCAAGCTGTGCATGATGGAGGTCGCCATGTCTTGGGGTACCTTCTCTCTCTCTCTCTCACTCTTTCTGATCTCTCTGGGTTTTAACGTTTCTTTCTTCCTTGCAGAGTAATTCCCACAATTCTCATGCCAAGAGAGGTACGTGATGATCAATTAATATTTCAGTAAATATTTAATAATTTGGATAGTTGGAATATGAAAAAGAAAGATGGGTGTGGTGGTGTATGATTTCAGATAACAGGAGAGACTGTGGGAGAACTAAGAGCAGTTTCAGGCATGCACCAACGCAAGGCTGAAATGGCTCGTCAAGCCGATGCTTTCATTGCCTTGCCAGGTTCTATCTTTTTCTCTTTTATATTTTATATATATATATATATATATATATATATATATATATATATATCCTTTATTTATTCCCGCATTTGTCGTTTTAAATGCACAATAATGTCGTCTAGTGGACGATAAAGTAATTATTCTTTTTCTTTACATGTATCTTACATGATATGACTATCATTCAAGACTATCTTAGTTTGTGTTTGTCAAAGATAAATTTTTTCAACAAATTATTAGATATTCTGATCAAACGGTTTATGTAATATTTCTATCTTTTTACATGATCTCATATCATTAAAATTATTTATCTAAATATTAATTTTTAAGAATGAGAGTATCACGTGTCTATAATTTAACAAAATTACATGCTGCTGCAGGTGGGTATGGCACCTTGGAAGAACTGTTGGAAGTCATCACTTGGGCTCAACTGGGAATCCATGATAAACCGGTAACATTTCAAGTATTAAAAAATAGTGTGATTTATTATTAAAAATTAATTTTTTTAATATAGATTTTATGTTTTATTTATTTTTTTCAAAGTAATTATATAACGATTGTACAATTTAAGGTTGTAAATATATTTTTTCTTTAAAAAAATCAAGTATCTCTTTATTATTTTTATGTGTGTGTATTCGATTTTTTTGGATAAAAATTGTGATTGGTGGCAGGTGGGCTTGTTAAACGTGGATGGATACTACAACTCACTCCTATCATTCCTAGACAAAGCAGTCGACGAAGGATTCATAACTCCCACTGCCCGAAACATTATCGTCTCTGCTCAAACTGCCCAAGAACTCATGCATAAGCTCGAGGCCTCGTTTGTTTTTACAAATGATGAGATGAGATGAGATGAGATGAGATATTAAAAATAAAATAAAATATTATTATAATGTAATTATTTTAATATTATTTTTATTTTAAGATTTGAAAATGTTAAATTATTTATTTTATTTTGTGTAGAAATTTAAAAAAATTGTAATGATAAGATGAAATGAAATAAAAAAGTTGTAATGATTTACCATTTTGGACAGTAAATAATTTCATGTTATTGGTGCACGAATCTTGGACAGTAAATATTTCGTATATATAGCCTTATAGGAACCAGCTAGCTTTAGATACAAACTCATTGGAACGTTTAAAGATCTCAGTTAATGCAGCAAAATGAACTGATTTGAGCCGTCCATTCATTCCACCCCGAAGAACTGATCATCTGGCGTGACCCCCTATTCTTCTTTTTTGATACATTGGGAGAGAGGGTCGAATCCATGATATCCATTTTGAATCTTGTGCCATCAAGCCACAGGCCATCCATGGCGGCGTGACCCCCTATTCTAAGTTGGGAGATAGAGCAACAACTGGACTGGGCAACAAAGTCAGGATCGAATTTTTCTTTGACCTGACCTTAGAGGTTCACGATTATTGTCCATAGATTTTAGCATATTTCTCCATCATCATTGTCGATGCCACCACAGTTCTTAAAACTAGCTGTGGATCATAAGCATGACAATGATTTTTACGTCTAAAGTTCAAAAACCAGTGTGATTTTTAATCCAGCTTTAGCATGTCGGTATACATCCCTCTTTTCCATGATTTGATGGGTTGTTGGAAGTAGCTTTCACCGAAAAGAGAGTTGTGTGAATGGAAAGTGACTCAATTCTTATAATGTGAATATTTTTATAATGTTAAAAAAAAAAAAACAATCTGAGATTCAGTTCCCATGTAAATCAAGACGTAAATAAAAATAAATAGTAGTAAAAGGGGAATAATTGTATCAAATAATGCTACAACGCCTCCTAAATTTGCTCCCTTATTTTAATCGTTCAAATATTTAATTTTTTTTTAATAATTAAAGAAGTGACTATTAGTATATTTATATATATATTATTTTTTAAAAATATTTAAAATAAAAATAAAAATATAATTTATACTAGGCAACACAATGAGCGGGTGCCTACCGATGGCAAAGTAACACCGCTCTAATAATCCCTCCTTGACCAATTATTCTGAAACAAAAATAATAATTATTTTGAGGGGGTGGCTTATAAAATTTGTGCATGCAGAATATCCATAACTAAAGGTAAAGAGATAAAGGAAAAATCTAAGTGATTCTGCGTATTAATATGTACACTTATTCAATATGATTGGTCAGAAAGTAGATTTTTTTGAAAGCAGTGCTAATTTGAATTTAGAATATGAAGACAACAATATTAACATGCAGATTGGTATGCAAACTTGCTTGTACATGACAAAACTGAAGAGATAATAAGAATTTGTCATCTGAGTCACTGTAGCAGTAACATTTTGTTTTATTCGGTCAATTTACAAAACGAGTTAATTCGGTGAGTCTTTAATACTACTCGAGATATTTATATAAACGACAATTAAATATTATAGGATCGCTTTTGAATTCAGATAACTTGGGAAATTTGATCCCACAACTTTCCTCGACCCTACCACAAACTCGGAGGACCAGGCAGAGAGTGACTCGTGTGCATGGAGTTAGGGGAAAAGTAATGGTGGAGTCTGAGAGAGCAGGTTGGCCTTGCTTTTTTTGTGTAGGTGTTACTCAGCAATTGAAAGTTGTACAATAGGGTGGCTGGGACACTACTGAATATGGCATTTGGAGCTTGGAGGTTTGACTTGGATTTGGATTAAAAAACAAAAAAACAAAAAAAACAAAAAAACAAAGGGGGAAGAACTCTCTTTTCATTTATTTGATGTTTGATGTCATTCTTCCATCCAATTCTCTGTCGGGATAAGCATTAACTCGATGTTCTTTGAGGTCATTCATCCTTAAAACTCCTGTCGGCTGTCAATGTTAATTCTATTTAGGTATTATAAGCATAATGCCATGTAACTGTAGGAAGGCCTATGTTCTGGTCCTGTCCACAAAGGAAATTTGATTATTTGGAATTATTGCTTGCAAGACTTATGATCCATTTTCGTACGATGGAAAACATTAAGAATGGAAATGAGAGATTGAATTACATCCGTTTAGATAGTGAGATGAGGTAAGATAATTTTTAATAGAAAATTAAAAATTGAATAAAATATTATTTTTTAATATTATTATTATTTTAAAATTTGAAAAAATTGAATTGTTTATTATATTTTTGTAGAAATTTAAAAAAATTATAATGATGAGATGAGATGAAACTGTTTCTGTATCTAAACGAAACCTTAATCTCTCTGTTTTTCTTTTGGTAACAGGAAACATAGGAGAGAGGAAAGGAGGGTTATAATATTTTGGTCTTTTTTAACCTTTAATTTTTTTAAATTAGAAAGAAAAATTGAAGAGTGGCTTGACCTACAATGGTTTCCAATTGGTTCCTCAAATTGTTATTCGAACTTAGGGTCTCACACTCGTATAAGAGAAAAATAAACACATAAAATAAACCTTACAACATTTATTGTCGACCGTGTAAACTTTTGGACAGCATTAGGTATTTAATAAATGCTATATAATCTACTTCATGCATCTATCTCTCTATCGTATAAGAGCATTGGCATTGAATTATGCAAATACAAATAAAATTGATAATTTAGTTAATAGAATATAAAAATGGCCTGTATTGAATTATGCAAATATAAACCAAAATGACTTTCAGCTACAATAAATCAACTCTTGTGATTATATTTGACCTTCACTGTAGCTCAATCAAATCTATTAAAAAACTATTTCTTTCATCCGAACACACTCTCTTCCCTCTGATTTCTTCCTTTGGTTTGTTCCTCCTGCCAACAAATTCTCTCCATTTCACCCATGTGCCTTTTTAATATTATTTTTTATTATTTTGGGTTATTTTATTATTGAAACAAAAATATTATTTTATTATTCCCTCAATTTCCTTCCACCAACATTAGCATTTTATTATTAAAAAAATATATATTATTAAATTTATAATATTTTATTATTATTTTAACTAATATATAGATAATCCAATGTGAGAATAAGTTTTAAGTGGAATAGCTAAATGTAAAATCATATCAAATTATGCAAATTTTACATTTGCATTTGCATAATTCAATGGTAATGATCTTTTAACTTAACAAAAATTGGAAGACCACTTTTCCCGTCCAGATGTTATCCTCAATGAAAGGCAGTAACATACTAATATTATTGTTTCTTGCATCGTCACATTTGCTGCTCTGCAATTTTCTTATGGAAGATGGAACATAGAAACAATAAAAAATAAAAACAAAAGAAGACAAAATTACACCAACAACAGATTGATTGATACACAATCACTGCATAAGAGAAGCATATCTGACGCTTACTAAAACAATTGACTAGGAAAGCTCATCAGATCGAGCCAAAAATCACATCTCACCCGTGTAAAGCAACGAATTTAGAATTTTGCAGAGGAACAGGTCAAGTAAACGGCTAGATATTAATACAGACATCCAGTAGTTATTATCTACTAAAGCAGCTTTAAGTGAAGGATAGAACTGCTGATGAGGTGGTGACCAAACTCGATAGGAGGCCAACAATGACCGCACTATTATATGTAGTTGGTTCCCCTTGCATGGAGTTGTTCCGGGAGTCGATGTAAGTTTCGTTTTTGAAAGGCCCACCAACAAGTCCTCCAATGGCTACATTTGGATTGGGTTCAGCAGAGTCAAGCCACTGGAACCCATCAGTGCAGCCAGTCTTTGCATCAACTGGAATTGAAGCTCCCCTATGGTGCACATATTGCGGGTACTTGTCGCCATAACCCACAAGAAAACTCATTTTCAGAGGATTGTCACCCAAGACATAATCAGCCTGGTAAAAATGGACAGAATACTCGGATGAAAGCAATTCCCAGAGTGTCATGGTTATTAAGTGCTAACATCTATTGCCTCTAGGAGATCTCTAGCACAGACAAAAAGGATTTGCATACCTGAGATTTGGCAAATTTCCGAAGATCTGCTGGGGAAAAGGAATCTCTATTGCATGAGAGCTTTGCAGTTCGGGATGTAAGCATGTAATCACTGTAAAGAGCAGCTAAGAATGCAGAAGCGACAGGATGCTGCAAAGAGTTCCATTCACTGACCCATATAAGACGACCACCTGCATCAAGGAAAGCATAATGGCATCAGATGCTAAGAATGCAATTGGATATTTCAATACACAAATAAGACACCCAAGTTCTGCCTGGAGCATATTGATTACTTCCTAGGAAAATTGGGGTGGTGCTCTAATTTGCAAAAATCCAAGGCCCATAAAATTTTTCTCTTCCACTCTGAACATTTTTTTTTATAAGTCTCTTCCACTCTGAACATGTATTTGATAGCTTGGAAATGTTTGGCATCTTGGCTGTCTTAAGCTCTCCTGTATCTCTAATTCTCATTGCCATAAGGCAGTGAATCGCTTGGATGTGTATGACTTAATAATCAAGTTAAATGTTTACAGGAAAAGAGAAATCCCAATAATTACTCGAGTCATTTAACAATAATGGGTGCCAATTATTAGCTTTTGCAGTCTCTAGAGCCACAGCCACCAGTTATGCGTTCATTTTTTTTTTTTGGTTTATTTCAGAGGCCAATTAATCATCATCCATTTGTTCTTCGATATCTTTCTTCAGCCAGGTTTGTTTTCGCAGATGAAATGAGATGAGATGAGATGAGCTTAAAGTTGAAAATTGAATAAAATATTATTAGAATATATTTTTTTAATATTATTTTTGTTTTGGGATTTAAAAAAGTTGATTTGTTTATTTTATTTTGTGTGAGAATTTGGGAAAGTTGTAATGATTAGATAATATGAGATGAGATGAGTTGAGAAGTGTTGTAAAACCAAACGAGGCGGTTCTGGTATTTAATGACAAAAAAAATTAGATGCCTCTAAATAGGGACAAGATGGAACAACGTGGGAGGACCCAGAAAAGCCACTGCATGTTGAACTGATCTAATTGCTGGCTTAAGAAGAAGATTTAGTTTTATACGATTAATCATGAAGGAATGAGACCATTCACTTCAAAAATCAATGCAAAGAAAAAAGAAAAGGAGAGGATAGATTAGAGAAAATATGTGCATGATTATCCAAGTCTAATTGCAAATGTGGAGAAGATTACTTTCAGTTCTGCTCTCTGTGGCTGTTGGAGAATCTGGTAGGAGGCCGCACATTACAGCCTCAGCTGTCTTTCTGTACATTTGAAGACCAGATTTATGTGAGTTTGAGATGTCTTTGGAGCCAAAGAAGCTTAGCCTGGACAACAGAACCTGCATCAAAATTGTAGACCCATTTAACGAAGTTGACAAGCAGAATACGCTATTCATGGCTTTACAATATCTCCAAAGAAGGGTGCGGTGCACGGGACCTGGGTTTACTCTGCAAGGGTGGGTCCAAAGGGCCCTGCCTTGGAGAGGTTCCCCGACATAAAAAAAAAATATATATATATATATATATATATATCTCCAAAGACTAACGTAACTCTGTTTTATATAAAATAGTGCTATTTAGGAAGGTAAAAATAAATCACTGGATTTTCTCAACTTCAACTTATGCCTCAAGGAAGTAACACAAAGCCAAATAAGTAAACACTTTTTAAAAAATAGAAGGTTGTCACATAGATTTCAAATCTCTTCCTGAAAATGCAGTTTCAGAAATATGTCCCATGCCATAGTCTTCATTCATTAAATAAGTGTGTGTGTGTGTGTGTGTAAAGACAACAGAAGGGTGGCTCCAGATATATGGCCTGAAACATCTCAAATGTCAATTTGGTTAATTTTTTATATGTGCTATCACCAATGTGTTAAAGCTGTTTTAGCATGATATTGAAAACTCTATCTCTCATGGTTCACACAATTTATAGTTTCATTCGTCAGTTGATATATAAGACTTGTCCGTCAGGAGTTTCTCTCAATCATAGAACATGGGAGACTTCACTTTTATCAGTATGAAATGAATAATTGAAAAGGGTGTGTTTCCTCCACAAAATAACTTTCTTAGACAAGTATGATAATTTTATGAGTTTTGCTGATGGTTGATCCACTGCATGAATATAGAACTAAAATGAGTTTTTTTCATTATTGGCATCAAGTAATGATGGTTGAAACCATGGTATGCAAACTACATATGACAGTGGAACAGATGTACAAACTATATGTCCTACAAAATACACGTGTACATATGCGTGTGTAATCATAGCTAGGCATTTCTGTTGTACACATCCTGTGTACTTTAGCTATGCCTGTTTCCTTTATGAATAAATAATCTTGATTACCTAAAGGGAAAAAAAATCTTGGTCTATACATAAATCTAACACAAGGAAGCTTACACACTGATGTGGTTTAATATAATCAATCATATTGTAAAACTCTTTTTATTGTAAAGTAGATCATTACATTAAACCAAATCAGTGCGTAAACTTCTTTGTGTAAGATTTGTGCATAGACCTAACACTTTTAAAAAAACAAATGCATGCGTGTGCGTGTGTACCTGGGTTCCTGCAAGCTTGTTATCCCAGCTAAACCAGGTTGGACTTCCCCATTGAGCAAAAGCTTTTCCATTATGTTCCGTTACATACTGAAGGTATGATTGATCCCCTGTAGCATGATAGAGCCAACTAGCTGCCCATAAGAGCTCATCTTCATATCCAGTCGAATTGTAGTAGGTCTGGACGTCAGGGATGCTAAGACTATAAGAATGTCTATATTTGTCGGCAAAAGTAAACAGTTGTTGGGCATGCTTAAGGAGTTTGTCAGAGTAAGTTGGATCAGTTTTCTTAAACACCAGAGATGCTGAAGCCATTGCTGCTGCAGTCTCAGCTGCAACCTCTGTTCCAGGAGTAGTTGTGTTTATCTGCTTGAGTGGCCTCTTCTCGGTCATGACTTCAGGCCTATCCCAACATTTGTGATCTGCTTTGGAATCACCCACCTGGTTCAAAATTAAAAGTGAATAAAGAGAAACATTTCAGACGCTTCATTGTCATTCCAACAGGAAAAAAATTCAAGCCCAAATTACAAGTGCTTCCTTGATTCAAGCCCAAATACGAGTGCTTTTACAACAATGCTTCATAAGACAGTGAAATGAAAACATACTTCTTCAACAAAACATTTTGATCTCATGCCAAACCATGAGAACACCACCAAGAATGCCAAAGTGCAAAAACAAAAGTTACTAGGATCTTGCCAAGTACTAAATCGAAGCTGTAAAATTTTAGTTTACTGACATGGGATCATGGAAAACTATCAACAATTGGAACTCTAGAACACACAGCTAAACAAAACCAGATAGCTTAGAGTTGAAGGTTATAGCAACCTGAATGTAGAGAACATTTTCAGCAGGGTGGGCGTTGATGAAGTAATCTGTGACCCACTTGAGCGAGTCTTTAGCAGGTTCCAACTGATTCACAGTGTCCATTTGATCTCCATACTCGAGGATAGCCCAGGACAACACTGTGGCAGTGAAGGCCATTGGAAAACCAAACTTCATGTGATCCCCAGCGTCATACATTCCTTTTGACAGATCCAAGTCAGCTTCACTTCCATCTTTCAAAGCCGAGTCTCCTCTCCAAGATATCTCGTTATCTACCAACTTACCAGCTACAAAAAGCGAAGCAGCACACCCAACTCAAATTAGCACCAGAGGAACGAGAATGAAACGTTATGATAATTGGAAATGTACGATAATAGCCACAATTTACATTTCCAACCCCCCGCCCCCACCTCCACCCAAAAAAAAAAAAAAAAAAAACAGAGAAAAAAAAAAGATTGAAAAACCCCATAGGAAACAAACTGTAAGGTGTGAACTTTACCAGTACGGCTTTCTGTCTTAAACAACATAAACAACAATGATAGTAACTGAATCTAAAGCTCATGTCAGTTTTCAGATCTTCCTGAGTGCTACGAAGTGATTATACTAAAATTACTGAATGTAATGAATAATGAACACGAAATAATGCTGCATTGCAATGCGCAACAATTACTGCGTGGAAGGGAATGAGAGAGTAGTCCTCACATTTTTGTACGTCGAAGAATTGCATAGCGATCTTTAGAGCGTCGGCATATTTCTTGACAGTCGCGCCTGGAGGACCCGGCACTGGAGCCGCCTCATCGGAGCCACCCTTTTTTTTTCTTACGGTGATTACCACCGCACCGACGACGAGGGCCAAGATTACTAGAACCAGAAACCAACCGCACCAGCCTTTGGACCTCGATTTCTCACCCATTTTTACGCAATGCCGGCTCTACAGTGCGATTCAATCACTTATAAAATACGAATATTGAAGGCCTAGATCTGACTCAACCCGAACACAATGTACGAAAGCGTTCTGGCGGACTATAGAAGCTCTGGAGAAATTAGAAACAGAGCTTGGAACCACCGAAACGAAGAACCGGACCCCGATCTGAACAACGACTCCTGTTTTTTCTCTTCTTTTTCTTTTAAAAAAAAAAAAGGTGAGAATATGGTTCCTTGGACAGAACTGGAACACCGACGGAAGCAAAATATAGGTTTCCTATTTTGTTATTTTTCTGGTCTTTTCAGGGTCCGAGTGACGGAAATGCCCCTGACATTGTTTATGAGGTCGGGTGGAGACTGGAGAGATTCGTGCAAAAACAAAAACTAAAAAGGACAATTTGCTGAGTTGTCATTATTTAACTGATTTGGACCGTTGAACTGTCCACCGACAAGAAGGTGGGTTGACAGATACCGTTGATCTTAGATCAACAGACCCAGTGATTTTCGCTAGTCCGCAAAATAACCCCACGGCAAAGAATTCCAGTGAGAGAAATGACAAAATAACTACCACTTTACAATTTGTCAACAACCTTCTAATAAAATAATATAATTTTAAAAATATTTATTTTAATTTTAATTTTGATTTGATGTGTTTGAAATTAAAAAAATATTATTTTATGATAAGTTGTAAATAAATTGTAGTTGTAAGGCTATCATCTCTCGATAATGCATCTCATCTTTGCTGCCATAGTTTTTATTCATAGTTTCATAAATTATGGATAAGGCGATTCGGTTATGGGAGCGTGTCCCAACGTTTTGCAATGTATCTATGCTTTTACATTCATCTGTCTTTTTAACCATCATCCTTCCACGCTTTTCCATATGTTTATTGCGTCCTATAGTTTTTGAGTTGTAATCAGAATTGTACATTAGATGTAGGCATGGAGAACAATTTGGCATAATGTATAAGAGGTGGATACAAATAAGAGTAAGGAAATGCTGATTTCTTTCAATTCCTCAAGTAAGAAGTTATCTAGGCAGTGTATTGAAATCAAAATCACTGCTATATCTTCCTGTGGCTCAGTCATCATCTTTGAATTCCCTGTTCAAAGAAAATATCACTCTGTCATAAATAAATCATGAGTGTTTTCTTTGTTAGTATATATGTGAGTGTGTGAATTGTGTGTATGAATAGTGGTTCCACGTTGCTTAAGTAAGGCTCTTGTATTGCTTTGGTCTCTTATATATTGGCCACATTAACCCACATTGAAAGATGCACAATGATGAAGAGAATATAATTCTAACATTCTTCATAACTTTTTAGGCAAGTAAGCCAGACAGACACCCTAATGGGATTGAACAATGTCCTTTCCGAGGTGCCATTCAGTTCCTCATTCATAACTGAGAATTGTAATCAAAACTATCTAACAAAGTTTAGTATCATGTATCTGTTTCATTTTAATGGTTGTGCAGGAGAATGAAAACATCATTAGATGTGTACATCCATACCTGCGATCGAGGTATCGAGGTTGTATACCACTGCCTTGACATGTGGTACATGTCAATGAGCCGACGCCATCACAATTGATGCATCGAGAGACTTCCTTCTCATCCCCACCAAGCTCTACTGTCACTGAGCCAGTTCCCGTGCAAAATCTGCATTTCTCTGGGGAGGACATCCATTTTTATGAGAGTAAAGATCTGAAACAGCCATCACTAGTTCAAAATGGCAAGCATCATAGACAATCATATTAACAACCCTATGACTGATCCCAGTGTCATGTCAATTAGCTTAATGTTGCCTAAAAATTTTTGAGTTCCATATGGAATTGCAGTTGAATAACTGTCCTTCCTTTTATAACTATTTGGTAACCAGATTGTGAGATTGCCCAATTGAGCCAACCTGGTAATGCATTTTAGAACTAAAATCCAGCTTCAAAGAGTGAGTGCCGTGTCCATTAAACTTGGAAAAGTGAAACAGTTTGTTTAGTCAAAGCATCCTAGGGCATTTACAAATATCCGTAGCTGCTCACTTAAGCATTCAATTGGCTTGAACCGATAGTATACTTGAAAGGAAAAAACAGACCGACAAGGATTCTATTTACAATCTCTCCACCCATGTTTTATCAAAACAGACAATTCACAATTCAAATCAATCGACTATTTACTTACGCGCGCCGGTGCCATTGCAGGGGAAGCATGGCTGAGTGTTTTCTCGCTGTGCCTGCAGCCATATAGAAAAGCCTCAAAATTCCATTAGGTCGAAACAAAACAGGATTACCCATTTAGCATCGCAATTTTATGGATATTCTAGAAGATAGGGGGCGCGGTAAAAAGCACTTACAGCATTATCAATTTGGGTTTCATAGAAGACTGGAATGCCTATCCCAACTGCAACGCTCACAAGCCCAACCGATATTGCCACTACCTGAACCCGATATTTCCCACGTCACTGCAACGCTCACGTTATAGAGAGAAAAAAAGGAATGCCAACAAGAAAACATGAAAGTGGGTGGACAAAGAACCGTGTTTTGATCGAGATCAAGAGCTCGAATGCATGGATAAGACGCTGGGGAGCGTTGATTTCTGCTCGCGGGTCTGTAGGGGAGAAAAGAAGTGGTGGAAGAGAGCTTGAGAGGGCGACGAAGAAAGGGAGAGTGGAAACGAGGGAGCGAAGGTGCTAGTGACATTTCTCAGCTTCGCGCTTGCGTCTGCGGCTTGCGTCTTGCGTCTGCGTCTGCGTCTGCGTCTGCGTCCCTGACAGTTGACACGCACGGTGCGAGAGGCGGTGTTAAAATTGAAGTCCAGGGGCTGTGGTGTGTGTGGATTCGGATAATGTGGGGGTAGGAAGTAGGAGCAGACGAACATTAACCACCAGACAGTTTGTGAGACATCGGCGTATCACTCGAACAACATTTGTGGGCTCAAAATTTATATTAACCCAATCTGTTTGTCCCCTCAAAATCGAAGGGGCTCAAGGTCTCATGTCACAAAACAAGACCAATACCTATGGTTTTCCAAGCAGCTGGACCTGGATTCAGACTTCAGCCCAATGCATGCCTCCTAGTCATAATTTCGGATTTAACGGTGCAAGAAAAATATTTGTAAATTCATTTATTAAGAGATCAAATATATCACTGATGTGTTAATCTATCACATCAGTTAGTCTAATTTTTTATAATTATAAGTCGATAATAAATTATATGATAAGTAATGTGTTCACACGTCAGCTTGTAAATAACAAAATCCACAGAAAAAAAATATATATAAACCAAAAACTTTGGCTCTCTAAGGATATGCTATATTTGTTAATCTATTGATTTTTTAAGACAAGCTGATCAAAGAGCTACCCTAAAAGTAAAGTAACAAAGACATTGAAGTTGCTTAAATTGGAAGAAATAAAATTCCATTTGTTTTTGGTAAAGGTTAAAGGTGAGAACATTCCATCATTGTAGGAGTATCAGGCATGAGCCGGAGGGTTAAAGGAAAAAGGAGTTCGATGAGAGAGAGAGAGAGAGAGAGAGAGAGTGTGTGTGTGTGTGGAGGGGAGGAAGAGACAAGAGAGCGACAGGCCACCAACCTATTATAATGAAGGAGCACATGAGATGGGGGAGGGTGAACTTAACGTTGGACCCAATAAAAAAAGGAGTGTAAATTATGGAAAATACTTTAGACACATAATAATTATTTAAAAATAAATATACAAACTGATATGACTTAACGTGGTATATCAGATCATAAAATTATTTTTATTATAAAATAAATCTAACGGATCTCATGACACCACATTAACTTTTAGATTTATTTTTATATAATTTCTTTTTTTACGTAGCCTTCCTCATAAATTATAATGCAACAAGACGCACCTTGTCTCGCAGAATGGAGGCCTACTTACTAGTAGCAGCATTTGAGAAACGTATAGAATCCGCATGCTTCCCATTTTCTCACGCAGCCACTTTTTTCACTTTCTATTCCTTTCTCTGTCTTCTTCTCCCTCTTGTAGATAGTTTGATCTCTTCCCTTCTGAGATCAAGTCTGTTTACAACAAATAAGGGAATCATCTTGCACATTTTAATGACTCCATTTTTTAAAACCACTCTCAATCGATTCTTCATCCTATCATTTAAAATATATCATTAAAACTCACTTTTTATATTTTACATAATGATTTTTACAATATATCATATATCAGTTTATCTAGTTTTTCTTCATATCATTTAAATATTATACTTTTTAATTTTTTTTTATTTATTTCAAATATTTTCTTTAACTATTAATGAAATCTTCATATATTTTGATATTTACAATATCTCTCCATATATAATATGATATAATTATGTTCTATTTTAAATTAATCCAAATTTATAATTTAAACTAAAATATAAATTAATTCAAAAAATAAAAAGAATAGATTATACAATGAAAATAAAAAGCAGCAAATTGTGATTGATGGAAGACGAGCAGACTCCAACTGTGAGGAAGGGAAGACGCAAGAAATAAACAGATAGACTGAAAGGGATTAAAATGAAATAAAGTGAATTTCGGTAGTGAAGAAGAAGTACACAGATGAGAGAGGTGATTTTAAAATGATATACAATGGTGAACAAGGCAAGCTAAATGTAGCGGTAATACTGTAGCAAATTGGAAATTACAGATGAAATACATCATCCGTTGGATGACACTTTTAGATTAATTTATTCAAATTTTATAGAAATATGGGTTTCACATGACCCGGTCATTGGGAGTGCTCTAAAATTAGGAATAATACTCTCAGTTGCCAACACATGCATCTTTATTCTTTGGACATGTATGTTCTTGACAAAGTTGGCAGTCCTTGTTTTTGACATTAGGATTTTTTGGGTTGGTAGGGAATAGTAAAAGGATGGTAGGAGTAGTAAAAGGGTGGCAGTCCTATTAGGTTTGTTCATTAATAGTCATCCTGTTTGTTACAGTTGTTTTTTGAGTAATATTAGAGATAAGTTATTATAGCAGTGCACACTTTGCACTCATTATGTGGTTACTTCTAGTTGATTGTTTCCAACACTCACTTGGAGAGATATGTGGTCTAAATGATGCAACATCATGTGTGCAAAATGGATGTTTCCAATAGCAACTTTTATCTATATTTATTCTTATTTTTTATACTTTTTACTGGTTTGTTCATTATAATTAAGACTTTCCTCTAAAGTAATAATACATATAGTCGTAGAGTGCGTAAATACTATGTAGTTGTTTTAAAAAAGAGTAGAGTTTATTATTAAAAATTAATTTTCTTTTCAGGTGAGTCCCGTATTTATTCACTTTTTCAAAATAATTACACGACGTTTGTACATTCACGACTGCAACAATCATTTCTCATATTATCAGCCATCATTTGTGTGTTTCTGGTGTTTCGGGTAAACCCACCCACTCCATGACCTGCATATAAAAGAATGAAAAAAGGTCATAAACCTTTTAATTTTTAAAGGTGATGGAAATCACAAAGAACATGCACCATCAAATCTAATATATTATTATAAAAAAGAAAAAAGATAATTAGATCTGTTGGAGCCCAGCACACAATTGTTTTTTGAAATAAAACCTTAGGCTAACGTTAACTTTAGGGACCCCACTCCTAATAAAAATTGACAATTACACTCGGCCTCCTCCTGTTTATCCATAACGATCAATTTTCTTTTCTTTTCTTTATTTATTAGCCGCTAATCGGCGTCTTATCATTGTCCCGTCCCTTGCACTTATATTTTGTCACCCCTTTTAGACCTTTCGTCTCATAGCCCTCTATCTCTGCCGAATTCACATAAATACCACTCCTATGTTTTGAGTAATTAATCGGGTTACCATTTTTTTTTTTAATTCTCGAGAAAGATTCAAGTTATCTTACTATTTTGATCAAATTTAATTTTCAAATTATCATACTATTGGGCGCCATTTTGATGGCCAGCTTTACAGCCACCACCGTTGGAGCTCTCGTTGGTGCTTTCGTTAGTGTATTTTAGATGTTTTTTCTTTTAATTTTTTTTCACATGTATTTTTTTACATTATTAAAAAATATTTCCTTAATTATTAAATAAAAAATAAATAAATAAATCCTAAGAGCAGCATTTTCCCATCTTGATTGCCTAGACTATGATGCTTAGGTTTTTTTTTTTTAATCCTTATGAGAATGAGCAATACTACATATAATCTCTAAATGGGGACTGCATTGCAAGTCTAATTAATTTTATCTTTAAATTTTTTTAAAATTACAATAATATCCTTATTAAAATGATACTTTTTTCTATTTAATGAAAGACTTGCACATGCAATCTCTATTTAGAGACTGTAAATAAAATTTCTCTATATTTCTCTATGAGAATAACCCAATTCCTAATGAAACATGGAGGGTTTTCGTTTCGCTTTTTCCTCCTATCACAGCCAACAATCACCGCACCATCTTCTTGGGCTTATGAGAATATTATAATTTTAACTAAATATAGTGTACTCGGATCGGGCAATAAGCTTATAAGCTTGATCTTAACCTAACTGGTTAGGTTAATTTTATATAAAATTCTCTATGATTCTATGGTGGTTATTGTATCCCATATCAATGAAATGAATTCACTTAATAAAAAAGTCTATCTTCAAATCAACTTATTAACACATCAGACACACAACTGATGTAAAAACTTGTCACATAACATTAGCTGACATAAAAGGCATTTATATTTTAATTATTTTATAATTATTCTAGTTTCATGGCAAGAAGTGTATATAATATAATTTTTAAAAAATAATAATAAATGCATCAACTTTCTTGTATGATTCAAAATTGGGGGGGAGCCACATAGTTAGTTACATGATAATTAAGAGTTTGGACAGGGTATACATAATTACATTTTCTGTAACAAAACACAAAAATAGAAACAAAGAAACAAGAGAGAATCTCTTATGCAATCACTATTATTTTGATCTCACAATAATAGCAATAAATTATTGCTATCTATTATTTTGAGTTGTAAAGTACTGCAATTAAACCCCCTAACAATTCCCTAACACAGTGAGTGAGAGCGGCTATAGAAGGATACAGTGAAATGAGATGAAATGATTTTAGATGAATTGAATAAAATATTATTAGAATATTATTTTTTAATATTTTTATTATTTTAAAAATTAAAAAAATTAAATTATTTATTATATTTTATGTGATAATTTTAAAAAAATTATAATAATTAAATAAGATGGGATAAGTTAATTTCGAGTACAAAACTGTTAGCACGAAAATACAAAGGGAGGACAAAATTTATAAACGGCACAGAAGAATCGAAGATTGCTCTCTCGCTCTCTCTCTCTCTCTCTCTCTCTCTCTAAAATAGACTAACTCACCGCCGAGATCGCAACGGCCAGCCGTGGCATTTTGGCGGCGCCGATTTGTCCTTACATTATTGGAGATCTCCCAGAACTCCTCGGCTTCGTTGTTCGTCAACTGCTTCTGATTAGCTTCCTCATTTCCATTTACACCTTTTTTTCTTTTTAATTTTGTTTGGATTTCACCATTTCTATTCCAGGAAAATAATCAATAGGTAGTAATCGATTTCTCATGCTCATTCTCTCTTTATCTTTCTGAAATTAAACCGTGTGCCCCTCGTTAATTTTTTAATATTTGAGCGTTTGAAAACAACCTTGGAAGTTGGAGCATATGGTTTATGAGATATCTTAAATTCAAAATTTCTTGCTATTGTGCATTTTCGGTTTCTTTTAAGGTTATTAATAGGTTTTTCTGTAAATCGTCTTCTTTTACTTGTCTGAATCTGATTATGTTTGAGTTTCTTTCTTTCTTTCTTTTTTATTAAATCTGCTTGAATTTTGTTTCATACGGTTTTCTTGGTTGTTTGGTGATTGTTCCGTGTTATTATTTTTGGCTTTGTTTTTTTTCCACGAGTGTTTTATTGGAGAATCTAGTTTTCCATTTGTATAATGCATTTACGCATATTTTTGCTGCTGAGAGACTAGAGGAAGAGTAAGGAAAACGGGATCCTCAAAGGGTTTTACGTGGTTTGGCTCTTAAAACGGGCATCCTGAACTTGGCTAAGTTGTTGTGTTAGGTTTAGTGAAACATTTCTGAGGTTTATGATCCAGTGAGTGCCAAAATCTGATTGACGAAGCTTGATTTAATCATTTATCTTAGTTGAATTCAGCTTCCATTAATTTGGGGTGGGAGGAAAGAGAGAGCTTGCTCTAAATTTGTTTTGGGGAATGCAAAACCTGATTTGTTTGGTAGAAGCTAGGCTGCAAGTTCAAAGACACGGACTATATGTGTTACCTTCGAAGAAATAGTAATTAATTTCGTTGTAAGCAATTCAAGTAATGCTGATACTGAGTTACAAATCTGAGTTAGAAGCCTTGTCTCTGTCTATAGGGCTTCATCTGCCATGGTTGCCTTATGTATCAATGTTATATATGCACTGCATTGCTGTAAGACTTGAAACAAATATATTAATAGCATAATTTCTGCAGTCATGTTGGTATAAATACCTATTAAAAAAAACCTATAAAATGTTGCTATAAATATTGCACCATTTGCTTTATAGAACAATGAGCTACTATTCTGTTCCTTAGATTTAACATCTTATTTTTATGATTCTATTAGATGTGTTTTAAGCCGCCTTATTTTTCTTAGCTAGTTTGTTTCTTTGTATGTGTTAGGTATCCAAAATGATAGGATCCTTTCTCACTAGAGGGCTTGTGTATGTGACTCTGCAACTCATTTTCTCTCTCTCTTTTTTTTTTAGTTCTATTGTTGTTGATTGTCAAAAGTCAATCACTTGTTACATGTTGGCAGATTGATTTTCGGCTATGCTTATCCAGCTTATGAGTGCTACAAAACTGTCGAAAAGAATAAGCCAGAGATCGAGCAACTTCTCTTTTGGTGCCAGTATTGGTATGTTTTAGATTGCCATTTTGTGCTGAAAATAGTGTGCAAATAATAGTGACAGTTATTTTTATTCCTGTACATTGCAGGATTTTGGTTGCAGTTTTGACAGTTTGCGAGAGATTTGGAGATGCTTTTATCTCATGGTAAGTTGCTAATGTGGACAAAAAAACAATTTTCATGCTTAGATAAATCTATCTATATAGTAATTTTGTTTGTCCAACTTTCTTGAAGGGTTCCAATGTATAGTGAAGCGAAGTTGGCTTTCTTTATATATTTGTGGTACCCAAAAACAAAGGTGCTCTCTTTTGCGCTCGGGAAATGAAACTAAATAGCTAAATATTTGATTTCCTTTACTATATACTTCCCCTCTTTCCTTTACTGACTATTTTGTAATTGTGACAGGGAACAACGTATGTGTATGATTCGTTCTTTAGACCATATCTTGCAAAGCATGAGACTGAGATTGATCGGAACTTATTAGAACTGAGGACTAGGGCTGGAGATATTGCAGTTTTGTATTGGCAAAGAGCCGCAAGCTATGGCCAGACCAGAATATATGATATTTTGCAGTATGTCGCTGCGCAATCAACACCACGGCCTCGTCCTTCTCAGGTAGTTTTTTACAATTGTGATTTTGAATTTGTTTTGCCTTTTTTTATTTTTTATTTTTTATACCTTGTCTCTTAGCTTGTGTTTGGTAACTATTGCCTAAACTTATAACAAAGTAGAACACACCGTTCTCCCCAATTGAAAGAAAAAGAAAATGAAGTGGTCAGAGTAAAGCAAGGCCTTCATTTTTTTTTTCATTGCCATTTTATCATGATCTTCTTGTGGACCGTAAATTTTTCTGCTGGGCAAGTGAATATTTTCTTGGAGTGATGTTATCTTTTACATGGTAGATTCGTATTGTTTTCATTGATGAGCTGTGACTATTTATCGAACATGCTTTTTTTCTTCGATAAGTGATTTACTGAAAATGCTTGACAGGACACTTCCTTTTTACTTTTGTATGCTTTTGGTCGCGAGGTTGAAGTGGGTCACCAATACTGTTATGCTTGCTGTTGTTCTAAAAAAAAAAGTATTGCACGTTTGTATCATCCACAGCAAGTGAATGTGGAATCCTTTTATTTTTATTTTTATAAGCAATGTTGAATCCAATTTGAATACTTGTATAGTTGAATCTAATTAAAACCCTATGCAAAATAATCTATTCTTTTTTATTGTAATGTTGCCTTTCTGGTTTATCCCTTTAAACTGCATCATACATTGTGTTACTATTCATTTTTCCCCTGTTTTAAACAATTTATTACTTCTAATTACAGCCACAACAACCAAGTGTCAGGGTTGGCAAAACCCCTGCTACCTCTAATCGACAAGCAGCTAGCCCAGTACAACCAGAGACTGAAGAACCACCATCTCCCTCTTCTAGTACATCTTCCAACCAACACCAAAAGGAGGTAGCGGAAGAGGTTGGTCGTGCACAAGAGCCTAAAGGACCTCCTGCTGCAGTAGGTGTGAATACGCAAAAAGCAACTGCTGCACCTGAAACAACCAGCGAAGCTACACCAACTGAAGCTGAAACAATGCAGATTGAAGTAGCGTCTTCTTCTTCCAATGATGAGAACACAAATTCTGCCCCAAAAGAAACTGTAATGGAAGAAGCCATTCGGGTTACACGTGGACGATTGAGGAAAGCCCGTTCTGCCGGGAAATCCCCAAAGAATGAAAGTTAGCTATTTTCCAATTTTTATCATGCAGAACTAGCATTTCATCTAGGTGGACAATAATGGGTATTGAAATGTGATGTGAACGATGATGTAAATCTGTTGTTTTTCTAGCATCAATTCCATTTCTTGTTTCATTCTTTGATGATTTGTTGACAGGTGCAACTCGCGAATGATTGGGGATGAGGATAAAAGGTAATTTTGTTAATGTTAGCATGCGTTGGAGGGTTGGGAGGCGTTATCAACTGGCTGATGCATGTAAGTTTGGTGTCGTCAAAAGTTGGTTGAAGCATACTTAGGTTTCCAAGGCTTTTCTAAATTTATTGATATATGCTTTTGGTTAGCAGACGTATTGTTTTAGGACTAAGGCCATGATGGCACTATCCTTTTAGTTTGAAAGACCAGCTTGAAGTTCTCCACGTCCTAAAACCACAGAAAAAAAATATGATTAGTTATACCAGGATAAAATTCACCCCTTAAGAGATATTTCTCAGTGCGAAACTGAATTTAGGATGTCCGAGTCCTGACAGATTTCAAATGCTTTTTTCCTCCTCTGAACCTTTCCAGCACTCGAAAGACACAAATCTATGTAGACTTGTTATGACAAGTAAATTTGTCAAGCTTAGTGTCAGGGGTTGTCGTTCAGCAATGTCAACATATATTTTCTCCTTTTGAAACAAGAAGCAGCAAATAAGACGAGTTCTTTTTATTATTATTATTATTTTCTAGTTGTTAAGTTGGTAAATTATACGCAGAGCAATATGGAAAATCTACCTGCAACTTGGGGACGGGGTATGGTTTGGGTAATAGGTCGGGTGTCGGCATGAGCGCAAAAGAGCAGTGAAAGAAAAGATCAAGATGCTCAGTTTTTCAAGATTCTGCATATTGTATAGTGATTCAAAATATGGAAAATTATTTACAAACAATATTTTACATAAATTTGGTTAATCTTATGCGTGGCATCACGCAAGTTCAAGATTAAATAGATGCAATCCCAACAATAATTTTCCCGACGAAACCCGCACTTGTCTCAAATATAAGACGGTGTGGGACATTCAAGCATCGAGTCCTCTAACTGGGGTTGAATCGATCGAACCGTACTGTACAGTTGGGTTTGATCTGGTACCATTTTTCAGAATCAAAACTGGTCTTAAATCGGTTTTCATATTTTAAAAATCGGTTTAAACCGAACTGAATCGGTACATGTGTATATATATATATATATTTTTCATTTTTTATATTTTATTATATATATCATATACTAAATTGTTAATTAATATAACATGAAATTCTAATCTATTAATCTTATAATATAAAATTAATGTAACAAAAACTAATTTTGAAGGAGAAATGATATTTATAAAATTCAATTTTTTCATTTTGAAGGAGAAATGATATTTGCAATCGTGGATTACACAAACGCCGTACAATCACTTTGAAAAAAAATGAGTAAGAGACTCGCATGGAAAAAAAAAACTAATTTTTTGATAATAGACTCTACTCTTTGACAAAATGATTATGTGACGCTTGAACATTCCACAATTATATGCAACATTACTCTAACACAAATAAATTTGTGTTCTTTAAATATTTTAAAAATATTTAACAAAAAAAAAACAGAATAAACTAGTGGTCACATCCAGTACTAAGAATTGATAGTAGCACGACCCAACAATTTTATGCCTCTTTGGGAAAAAAACACAAGGTTATTTTGGAATTTATTCATACAGATGTGTTAAAACATGTGAATCTCAAATTTAAAGGTTTTCTATTAAATTCATAATTATTCTAATATGTAAGTTTAATCACATTCCCAAAATCCAAACACATTCCTGAAAATGTGAATGCTGAATAAAATGCAAGATTATCTGAACTAAAGGTCCCATCAAAGGAAATCCAAAGAGAGATGAGAATAGCAATCTTGTTGAAACATAACCTGGCCGAACAAGAAACATGGCAGCCTTCATGAATTGAGCTTTCATTAACTTTAAAAACCACAGCCAAAGCAGACCTAACGTGGCTTCTAAAATCTTAAAAAGGAACATTATCAGATCATTCCATTGTACATGGTCCTAACTCCTAGACCTAGGGGAAAAAAATGGGGAGACAAAATGTGTTGTACATTGTCGGATAATTCAAGTGCACAACTAAATATAAATACCGGAGCAACTAGACATTATGATAAGTTGAAACTGAAAACCGCCATAACTAGCAAATAGAATGTCCACCAGAACGCAACCATGCAAGAAAAAAATGCAGCAGTTGCAAGTTTACGAAAATAAATAGATGAAAGCTAGTGTACATTCCACAGATATCTGTTTTCCATGCCAGTGACGAAGCAACATGAGCAAATGACCATGAACTGAGCAATTTAGCTCCTTTGTAGCCGGGATTAGCTGCTACATATTTTAGTCCCGCTAAGAATATATCCACCAAATGCATTCATTTGCATGCATGGATGAGTTCGTGATGGAAGCACCTACAAAATTGTCAATATTAAGAGGTAGGTCAAAAGGCAGCTTCCTAATCTCATTTGAAGAACTACATTCCACATATTCCCTTGCATGATAATATCAGACACCAATCATTGGGCCAAAATGAGGAAGCTGCCAATCTGTAAAACTCAGCATCATGTCATACATACGAACAGCATCTGCGATCTATGTAGCCAATAACTAAACAAGAGGAATGATGGATCTTTTCCTGAAAGCATTGTACAATTCTAAAAGAAAGACCCCTTACTGGGTTCTATACATCATAATATTTTCCACTACCACAATACTAGGTGACTAGTAGCATACAACAAAATGTAGGATACTATTTTCTTAAAGCAGCAACATCCCACTCCAAAGGGAAGAACCTAAATGTTTGTCAAAATTCTGCATCCTTTGCTTGTTTAGGCCGTGGCATCGTCCTACTGCATCCCACACTTACTGTGACAGTCTCTCTCTCTCTCTCACACACACACACATACACACACACACCAACATATAAAAACTATGTGAATTGGGCAAAGAATATTATAATATTAAAATGGATTCTTGCCACATACGAAATCTCCAAAACTTCTTTTGTTCAGGAATATTTGAACAATGAATATTTAATTCGACACATCTGCAATAGGTATAGATCATAAACAAGAACAGCCAAACTAATGTACATCAAAACCAAACAGAATACCTGATATTCACGCAACCAAGGTTCTGAAATTTGCAAGCCAATTGCCATTTTCCCAAGCTGCAGGTTGTGCATGCAAGTTGCAAGAGGCTGCATTCAAACAGAAGTAGTAGTTTAGATTCTTCTCCTCTCAGTAAATGAATTCCTATCCCTGAATCAAATTAATTTTTTAAGATTACTAATGAGAAATTATGTGCACAGGATGTGTGCTAATGGCCCATCTAAGAAATGAGAAACCAAATTGAAAAGCAGTGGTTCTATCCAATACAACACCTAGAGGGGGGTGAATAGGTGCAGTTCGATTTTTCTGGTCTAATAAAATATATTGATAAGTAAGCAATCAAAAGATGAAACAAATCATACAAATAATCAACACAGAGATTTGGTCACGAAGTGGAAACTCATTTGAAGAACGTCTTCAAATTCTAAAACCACTCATGGGTGTAAGGCACCACCTAAAACCCACTATAGAAAACGTTTGTTACAACCAATATAGAGACACTCACAAAACCTTTGTAGTTCCTAAACTTGGCTTGCAACACCACGAGTGAACCACTCGATCTCTACACGCATGTAGTGTTGGAACTCCGACCTTTCTATAGCATCCCACGAGAACCTCTCGATCTCTGTAGCAACAGCAGCTCCGGAAACCTTCCGGCCAATGAACACGTCCACTCCAATGGACTTAACGGTGTTTTATCTTGAGTGTGATATGGTGGAGGTATAATTTCTAAGAGATATTCAACTTTGAATGTGAGGAGAAAGCTCTCTCAAGTGCTCTTGGAAAGAGGTTATGCCCAACCCAGGATCCCCCTGCCCCAGCCCAACCTCACTTCCACAGTACTAGGGCTCGGGATCTTTATGAGGTGGACGCACCTTGATTGTTGAGCGTGAGGTCTCTTTAGGTGAGCTAAATGAGACCATTGTGCCCCGTATCTTTGAATTCCGCCAGTGGCTTGGATTGACAATTGGTTTTCTCACTCCTGCTTTGGAGTTGGCGAGGGAGTTTTACTCAAATATCCATGACATTTCAGATGATGGCTCCTTTGAGGTAAGTCTCCGGACCATCCATTTTCAAGTAACCCCTACCATGGTGGCGGACTTGTTAAATGCTCTTCGGGTATCCGACCCAGTCTATCCATATCTGACCACTCCTGCTCCTCGCATGCCAGTCATTGCTGAATGCTTGACTGGGAGGCCAAGAACCTGGAATGGTAGGATAACGTTGCATACGATTCTGTTTCCACCTAACCATCTTCTTTTTAGTCGGATTGTCCTGACTAATCTCTACCCGTCTGCACATCATAGTGATCTTGGGTATGATCAGACACTTCTTCTTTATGCCTTGATCAATGACGTCTCCATTGATTTGGGGAGTCATCTTTGCCGGGTCATACTTGAGACATTCCGATCAAACAAAGTCCAAACTGGACTTCCATTCCATTGTCTTATCATCCGGATTGCCTTGGCCCACTCCATCTCCTTTATTCCTCATGAGCCAAGAATTTCTCTCAAGGCTCCCATTGGTTGTAAGACCATGCAGCTCAGTCGTGCTCACCTTGCCCCTCAACCTTTAAACATTGAGCATCCTCCGGCACCGGCACCGGCACCAGCATCTTAGCCGACGAGCTCTCGGCCTTCGAGCTCCGCACTATCCTCCTTGGCATCTCCAGGCCCGACTCCATCGACCGAGCCCAGTCTACAGATGGTGTTGGATTATATGGTCCGTCTTCAGGCTAGTTTTGATGGCTTCCGACAGGATGTCACCCAACGCCTCGACAACATTGAGGAGCTCCTCCGTAATGAGGATGATGACAGTCAGTCAGAGTGATAGAGATAATTGCGACCCTTGGACTGTTGTGACAAAAAAGGGGAGTGGTATAAATTTAGGGGGAGTGATAAAGATATAGGGGGAGCAGCTAGCAGCTTTTATTTTGTATCACATGCTGCTTGTACTGCTATTGTTTGTCTATTTGAACTCAATGTCTGATTAATTTCTTAATGAAAAGCCTTTTATGAAAACTTTGTTACAGACATTGTTTATGCTTATGAGATTATTTCTTGCATATTGTTATTGGTACGTTTAACCGTTTGCAGAAATATCTCAACGTGTTCAAGACTATGCCTGAATAATGAGAATCCTATTTATGGTGTGTTAGGATTAGGTCCTATGTATAGGTTTTGTCACAGAAATGCCAAAAGGGGAGATTGTTGAGGGAAAAATTAGTTGATTGGCATATTCTTGTGAAAACCTGTGTAAAATTGTATTGTAACAAGTGTGAAGTGAAAAAGGGAGGGCCAACTGAAGTCCGAGAGTTCGCTTAACTCGGCTCGACACTTCGCTCGAGCGAGCTTCAAGGCAGAGAGTTCGCTTGACCCGGCTCGACACTTCGCTTGAGCCAATGTTCTGGAAACCTAATTCTCTTAGGTTCGAGCGCCTCTTTCCTTGTTTGTATAAAAGGAAACCTTTTGGTCTTTTTTTGGTGTGGAGAAATCAGAGCAAAAACATAACCTCTTTCCAAAAGCACTTGATAGAGCCTTCTCCTCACATTCAAAGTCGACTATCTCTTGAAAATTATACCTCCACCATATCACACTCAAGATAAAACACCGTTAAGTCCATTGGAGTGGATGTGTTCATTGGCCGGAAGGTTTTTCCAGAGCTGCCGTTGCTGCAGAGATCGAGAGGTTCTCGTGGGATGCTATAGAAAGGTCGGAGTTCCGACACTACATGCGTGTAGAGATCGAGTGGGTCACTCGTGGTGTTGCAAGCCAAGTTTAGAAACTACAAAGGTTTTGTGAGTGTCTATATTGGTTGTAACAAACTTTTTCTATAGTGACCACGAGTGACCCACTCGATCTCTACACGCATGTAGTGTCGGAACTCCGACCTTTCAGCATCCCACGAGAACCTCTCGATCTCTGCAGCAACGGCAGCTCTGGAAACCTTCCGGCCAATGAACACGTCCACTCTAATGGACTTAACGGTGTGTTATCTTGAGTGTGATATGGTGAAGGTATAATTTCCAAGAGATATTCAACTTTGAATGTGAGGAGAAAACTCTCTCAAATGCTCTTGGAAAGAGGTTATGTTTTTGCTTTGATTTCTCCACCCCAAGGAAAGACCAAAAGGTTTCCTTATATACAAACAAGGAAAGAGGCGCTCAAACATAAGAGAATTAGGTTTCCAGAACATTGGCTCGAGCGAAGTGTCGAGCCGGGGCAAGCGAACTCTCTGACTTGAATGTAGCTTGAGTGAAGTGTTGAACCATGTCGAGCGAACTCTCTGACTTGAAGTTCGCTCGAGCAAAGTGTCGAGCCGAGTCAAGTGAACTCTCGGACTTCAATGTAGCTTGAGAGAAGTGTCGAGCCATGTCGAGTGAAGTCTCTGACTTGAAGTTCACTCGAGCGAAATGTCGAGCGAACTCTCTGACTTGAGTTGGCCCACCCTTTTTCACTTCGACACACTTCACACTTGTTACAATACAATTTTACACTGGTTTTTACAAGAATATGCCAATCAACTAATTTTTCCCTCAACACAAATCAATATTAAGGGTGTGCAGTAGCTACAATCTATCAACCCAAATCGCTATAAACCAATTCACGAGTTACATGCCCATGAGAGGAAGTTGCAGGCTCATTTCATTCATAATAGTTGCAAATGAACTGTTGGTAAACTTAGCTCAAGCCTTTCAGATATAAAAATCTACAGAGATTGGTGTGCCACAATTATCACTGTAATATTTTCTTTGATTAGTAATTATCACTGTAATTAGCGATGCTCTTGTATATGTCTCGTATACTCGGGCCTTTGTCTATTTTATGCTCAATAAAATTTTGTTTAGCAATAAAAAAAAAATATCATTGTAATATTACTCCACATATTTTGGAGTTGATCATGGAAATTCTTTTCCTCAACTACTCCAAATCTGATAGCAGCTCACCATCATGAGAATACAGCTTGGCATTAAGCTGGAGTCACACGGGGCAACCTGTGAAGCATTCCATGGCGGCTTAGAAGATCCATGGCATACTTCTGCTGAGTTAAATGTGTTTAACATTTTTTTTGGATTACAAGAATCAGCATCCCAAAACAGGTGACTAAAAGAACGAACAATATAGTAAAAAATATATCAATACCAAGAGTTCAGAGGACTGACCTGAAGATATTGATGATAAATCGCAAAAGGAGCTGAATTTGATAGAAGTGGCCAAATATCTTGAAGCAGGCTCCAAATATCCAGCTCTGGCGCGGCAATTATTAGGCTGCATGTTTTTGAAAGAACCATCAATTAAATGCTTCCTTCAACTAGTAAGCCAAAGATTAAATGTATAGATACCTAGAGAAACCATTTTCCTTCCACAACTCAATGGCCTGTTGAGAAGCCTTATTTCCAGCCTTCGTAGATTTGCCCATTCTATTTACAAGAGAAACGGCATTCTCAGGTACAGGAACTGATATCTCCTTTTCAGATGGAGAAATTTCTTCCATGCTGACTGATGAAGACATTTGAGGCTGCACAAATCAATCTTATGACACAATCAGGGGACTGTAAACAAAATATATGAGCAATAGGTCAGAGCCCACTTACATTTGACAGGCATTCCATGTTAAGTTCATTTTCCTGCTGGTGAATTTGTTCAAGAGTTACGGTCGGGGTTAAAGAGAGCTCAGTGAGAGCAGACCGTACAATCCTGGACCAAATAAATTTAATAAAAAGAAAAAAAAATGTAGTACTCAGCAACATGGTGCTAACTTGCTTCCAATAAGGGGAAAAAAGAACCACAAGTAATGGCAACTCCAAGATATGGGAGAACTCAAAGCTAAATTTACCTATTACAAACTTCATCACTGAAGTTAAATATTCTTACTATATCCATAGGATAGGGTGTACCTCCGAGATATGTGCCGCAAACATAACCAGTGCCTGTCACACCGAAAAATCATTCAACAACCAAGAATATATGCAAAAACTGCTCTCAATAAATGAGTCAACCATAACAAAGAAATTTCCTGCAGATAGCAAAGACTATATCTATCGAATTCTAAAATGGAGCATGCAGACAAATGTTGGGAGAACTTCTAGTCCGTGCTATCAGGAAAAAGTAGCATTTTGAAATGTTACCAAAACGAGATGTAAAAAATGTAAATGTATTAATGAGAGTAAATCCAGATAATGAAAGAACTCCACGTATTAATGGGAGAACTTCTAGTCCGTGCTATCCAGATACTGAGATCTTTTTTCTTCTTCTTTCTTTTTCTTTTTTCTTTTTTTTTTTTTTTTTTTTGGGGGGGGGGGTTGATGGGGAGAGTATCTAATTAAAAGAAAGAACTCCAAGTTTAGTTTGTGATTTCTTTTCTCTTTTATTCAATCTTTTGGGCTGATATTCATTTTCATTGTTCTAGACTTTCGCTTATTCTGCAAATTCCAAATCCAGATAATGAAACCCAATTTAAGAGCATCAGCATAGAAAAACCTCCTAAACGTTCTGCCACAGCACCAGTTAGAAGGCCACCAACCATATCCACCACGAGAACATCAGAATTTGCAGAAACATTAGCCATGGAAAGCAGAAGAGATAATGTATCCACTCGCAAGAATCTGATCACAGGAAAACAAGAATAAATAGCAAGAAGTCTTGGAAAGCTAACTGTCACATTAATCAACAGAAATAAAAAATAAGAAAAGAACATGAAAGACATGGTCTTTACAAATTATTTTTTAACCCCAGGTTTTTCATATATGCAAGTGCTGTAACTGTTATGAGATTCTCAATGGACCATTTCAACTAAAAAAAGAACAAAAATAACAGTTTATACAATAGTTTTGGAGAGCAGAATATGAAATCCGTAAAGTTAATTTGATTGCCTACTGAAAATATATCATAGCTTCATACTAATTCCACAATTTTTCATCAGTCCGGTTAGCTACCTTTCAAGATTTTGATTTCAGGTACAAAAATAGTCCACTCATTTTATCATGTGAATGAGGAAAAAACATGAATCATTACCCAATTCTTGCAGGGTATTTCTTGAAGTACGCCTCACATATGCTGGGGAAAAAACACAAGTCAGAAAATAGAAATTGACTTAAGTCATCAAAATAATTCTAAAGAAATTAACAGAACCAATCTTCCCAATCATAAATGCCAATGATGCCAAAGTCCCCCATATCCTCATCCCAACTAAACAAAAATCACAAAATGTTTCTTCAATTTCCTAATGCACTATGATAATTGACTGGTTTATTGACTTATGCTTCCATTTATAGGAAATACTCCACTACAGTCATGAGGAATATGAACCAAGCCACTCAACCCTCAATTTCAAGCTTGTCTTTCAAATGGGTCAAGCTTGAATGTAGATATTAGCTTGACTCATCAAACTCACAAGCAGCTCGACATTAAAGCTTGGCTTGGCTCAATCTTGAGATTAAGCTTGGCTCAGCTCAAAATGTAGATTAGATGAGCTTAGCTCAATCTTGAGATTAAGCTCATATCTTGAGCTTAACTAACATCAAATGGAGAAAAGGCAAAGCTGAAGTCAATAACAAGTTGAGCTTGAATACTATGTCTTTTATAAGTTAAGCTTGAACAACTAAAGCTTGGCTTGGCTCCTCTTAATTGCACAAAGCCTACCACGAGTTTGTTGACATCATTCAACAATTAGGAGGAATTTATTAATGCTGGGTATTCATCTTTTGCCTAAGGTAAAGCCATAGAGTTCAAAAGAAAATGCTAGAGGCTTGTTAGGGAATGGCAGCATGTAAATCCACAAACTATCTTGAACAAAGCGATGTCAGCAAATAAAATATCTCGAACAAAGCGAATACCTTCGAGCAACAGGGCGCCTCAAAAGAACTTTAGGTGCATACTTCTTCTGCTTCTTAAGCTTATATTTCTCCTACAAACATTATAAAATCAGTACTTATAAGAAAAAAAAACATTCTAAAATTAGCTTTTCTCCCAAATAAACACTGTTTGAAAATTTCATTTTCTAACGTACCTGTGAGAAAAGTGTTTTCTTTTCAAATGTAGCACTATTTTTAATAAGAGCATCAACTATTTCATCACCTGTTGCACCCTGTCTGTGAGAAAAATAGCAAGCATTACACAACATTTCTCGAGATAAATATAAAAAACGAAACAAAAACTTGTAACTAGTAGATTTTTCACTCAGCAGATATCCCTATAGGTTGTTTATCATAAGATCCTTCTATATTATATGTAACATGCATGAACTCACCTCAGTAGAAACCTAGAAGTAACAGCATGAAGCAACAACATTGGCAGAAAACTTCAGGCATGATGTTCTCACCTTCTCATTGCATCTATATCTTCACCGGTTAGGCTTTGGGCTTTATTATTATCAACTAGCGCTCGATTATCTTTGGATATTTCTTGTGATTCAAAGTCCTCTTTCTCCTGAGCATTATTGCCTGCCAAGAAATTCAACCAAAAAGATGCACAAAATGAGGCCAGAAGAACGAACAAGGACCTACAGCTAAATATGTGAGGAAATTTATAAGTAACAAAGAGAAAAAGAAAAATATTAACGTCACAAACATGAAAAACAGAGATAGAATTCTAGACTACAGTAACGAAAAAATATACCTACAATACTGCATCCACTAATCCATAGCTAGTTGTATGATTCGGAGCTTAGTATGGAGAGTAAGGAGAAGAGAGAAGAATACAATGGCTAAATAAAATGAGAGTAAAAGATATAAACCATTTCTCATTCTGCTTGAATTCTCCATAAAGAAGTGAAAGGAAAGTTTTGATTGAGAAGAGGAAGGGAAACAAAGGGAGCAAAATACATATTCTTTAACCATCAACTGTCATAGACATGCAATCGTGTACCATACGCTGTGGCTATATCTGAGGACAAAATGGGGTGGTTTCATTCCAGAATAAGACAACTTAAGAACAGAGCATTTTATCGTGTCCTAAACGTCGCGGCTATCTGTTCTTTCTTATATAAAAAAGTTATTTGCCCTGGAGAACTCGACATCAAAGTGGCAAGTGAAGGACTTCAGATGAAGACAGTAAAAAGGTATCGACTTCATTATTTGGAGTCGTAAGAAAGTCAATGCAGAATAAAAACAAACCTTCTATGGAGGCAACAAAGCGAGACAAAAACGGCCCTTTGTCTCCGATCTCGATTTGAAAAGAAGAACCAAAAGGACAGCCAATCAGGGGCTGCAGAGAGAAGTTCTTATTCCCAATTTTGAGTGTCCTGCAAAATCACCCAAGTCTTTATCGATGCCAAATAAGCTTATATGGAAAAGAAAAACAACTTTTGTACGAGGAAAGAAAAAATAGGACTTACGAAGCGGCCGAGAGACGAGCAAAAACCAAACGGTCGCCATCATTGATGTCGAGCAAGACACTGCAACCTTCCCAGGTTACTCTAGGGTTTTGAATTATGCCGGCTTGAGACTTATTTTGGGACATCTCGATTATTTATTGAAGAAAAATCAACTCTTATGGTGAAGAATATGAAAAACAAAAGATACAATTAAAATGGAAAGCCGAAAGAATTCACTGCGACTGCAGACTTATTTTCTGTTGGATAACAAATTACGGATTGAGTGAGAGAAACTTGAGGGAAGCGTATATATAAATACAAATTCCAGAAGGAACGCCATTAGAGGTACCAAAACTTCAGAACCCTGATTCTAGGGTTTAACAGACTTCAACTGCTGACAGGCTAACCTTGCCCCAAGTGTGGAGGCTGATTCGGGCCCAATGATGATATTCCACGGTCTTTGTTCGTACCCAAACCAACGTTGGGCCGAAGAATAACAAAGTTGTGATTGTGAATTGAATCTGTTATGACATCTCGTTTTATAGTTTAGGGCCTTATATTTATGGCAAATTAAATCTTATTATTTAAATTATGAATGATGTTACATGTATTTATAGTTTTACTTATACTTTTACTTACAAAATACATTTTAACTGATACGTGGAGAAATAAATTTTTTGTAAGTTTTTCTTAAGTACATTTAATATTTTTTTTAAATTATATAGATGGTATGTTTTACGTTGAGTAATTATAGAATATATATATATATATATATATATTTCTTGGGTTTAGCTAGTTTTTTGGATTTAAGGTCGAAAAAGCCCATGGTCCAAGATGAGAAAGATCTTAAAATTTAAAATTTATCTTTTAAATTAAATTATATCACGTAATTATATATTTTATTACGTGTTATCAACGCCCGCCTGTAAATAAAATTGTTGGTATATATTTTAGAATAAAACACAGGAGGGACATATCACATGGCTACAAGAGAACAAAGACAAAGACAGACACATCTTAGGCCAGGAATCCATTAACCTAGCTATGAATCGGAAGCTACAGGCAAGAAATAATACAATGCATGGTTTGGTTTGACTAAGAAAATAATGCAATAATAATTGTAATCGATCGTACTATATAGCATGAACGTAAGTATATATGCTTTTCTTACGTAATGGATTGGGAAGTACTGATATTTCCATAATATAGATGGTGAGAGGTAGTGAGTGATTATCTGGTCATGAGTCGGGGACGACAAGGGTACTAAGTACACACCGATCTCCATTATTTTTAGGGGAATGGTTGGCCAAATCGATCCCTGTCTGACATCTGAGGTTCTAACCACTGCCATGCATCATGCAGTAAGATACACTTCATCTGAGTTTACCATTTTAAATGTTTTGATACGTACTGGGCACGAACAAAACCAGCAAGAATCATATAAATCAACCATGTTTTGTTAGGATCAGAAACAAAAATGCAGCTTGCTCTAAAAAAATTAATAAAAATAGTTAAAAGCAAATAATTATTTTCATCTGCAAACAACTTGATTAGATAATTCATAGCAATTAAATGCCAAACAGGCTACATTTCTTTTTTTCACTTTATCATGATGAATATATATATTAGATGTTAGAACAAATCTCGAGCCCAGCCAAAACAGAAAAGGGTACTGCATGCTCATGATCATTACGCTATGTCTGCCCACCAAAGTAGATATAGATCAAAGAGGCATTGGAAAACGAAAATTGGCACTACAAGAAAACAGATTTTTGTAATTAATTTATTGCCATCAAAAGACTATTCGTAATTAATTTTAATTATAAATAGTCATTTCATTGGAATTAACTGATAATAAATAAGCAATTTTCTTATAATGTGGTATAGGAGTCTCGATCCTTAATTCTTTCTCCCTGTTTTATATGAGGTCTCTTTGGCTCATTTTGCTTCGTTTTGGAATCTGGACCCCCTTCACACGTGATTTTGTTCCAGAAACCACCCAAATATATATATATATATACGTGCCCACTCTGATCACCATATTTTATAAAATGATCATATATGGGGGGAGCTAGCTAGCTGACCCCATAATATTTTACCAATTAGAGATCATTTCCGCAAAGTTTCCTGTCCTGCTTATTATAAACATCCCGGCCCGTTTAATTATTTAATTAGTTATTAATAACTGACGTGTCATCACCGCATGATAATATTTATATGTTATTAAGAATATAATATAAATAATTAAATATATATTTTATTCGGTTTAAATTTTTTAGGCAATTAGCTGTGATGATTTCACATGGTATTAGCTACAGTAGATCAAATCCTGATCAGTTCGAATCATGACTTTACATTCTATCTTATTTAATTAAATATTTCACGTGTTAGACTTGCTCATTGACGAAGAATCTGACCCACATGTGAGGAGATCAAATATTAAGAATATAATATAAATAATTAAATATACCTCTAGCTTCCATGAGTACTTAACTTTTGAGAGTGATTTCACATATTCATATGGCATATATGCATTTTGAAGCCGAAGCAGTTTCTAGAAACTGATCAAAGGGGTGCATGTGTTGATTTGGTTTACCCGTGATGACAATTAACGTACAGTTGTAAGCTTGTGAAACACTTAAGCCCCTAGTGTTCCAAGCTGTACCCACGAAAAAACATGTACATACGTACATCCTGAGTGACGCTTGAACGTCCAAACATAGATTAATCCCTATTACCGTGAAAGCAGTGGGACAATTAGCACCTGGATAGTCCTGAACCACACGATGAACTTTCCTCTAGATAAATCGAGCCATGCATCCAGTCAACAGAAGGTCAACCATCAAGCTGAGATTATTAGGTGCCAAAGATATTGCACTTAATTCGTAGTGTGTAAGACAAGCACATATTGAATTAAGTTAATCCAAATTAAGCAGAGAGAGAGAGACTCGATCGGCCATGTCCATGGAACAATAAACAAAAGCAGACCCACCACTCCCACCCGCTTTGCCTCCTTATTACCTCTCTCCATCACACCACGCTCGACTTTCAATAGCACCTATCTCTTTCTCTAAAGAGAGAGATCGGTTTGCTTTACTTGCCTTCTATTTTCCTGGTTTGCTCTTTTATGGCGCTCTTAACTTTCTTACCAGAGCCCTCAGAGCCTAAAAAACAACAATATTCCAAACACAAGCGAAAGAAGCAGAAAAAACCACCGTCTTCATGGGACCAAATCAAGAACCTCATCACCTGCAAACAGATCGAAGGGTCCCGATCAGTGCATGATCCGTCAAAGAACGGCGCCACCGGCCTTGGGTACTCGAAGCTAGGGTCTTCTTGCAGTTCCATATGCAGCTTCCGGGACATAGTTCATGGGAAAACTAGGGTTGTTCATAGAGCTGATAACTCGCCAGAGAGCAGCATAGTTGGTACTCAGGAAACTGGGCTGCTGAGTCGGAAAACCGTAGCCGGTGGGTCTTCAACTCGGCCAGTATCAAGGTCAGCAACAGCAAGATCCAACGGTGGATCAACGTACTCGTCTGGTTCAAGAGGCATGCAATTCCGAAAGCTTTCCGGATGCTATGAGTGTCGCATGATCGTTGACCCTAGCAGGTATTACTATTAGCGCCCCCCCCCCCCCCCCCCCCAATGGTTATATTTTCATTATTAATTGTCAAGAAAATATGGTGGAGAATTAAAATAGAGCAAATAAATCAGGTACCCAACACCGAGGACCACTATTTGTGCTTGCTCTCAGTGCGGGGAAGTCTTTCCGAAGGTTGAAAGCTTGGAGCTTCACCAAGCAGTTCGCCATGCTGGTAATAATATTAATTAGAATAACATTTAATTTCTATCACAACGATATGAAATAAGTTGAGTTGACATTAACGTTAAAAATGGAAGGAAATATTATTAGAATATATTATTTTAATATTATTTTTATTTTAATATTTTAAAAAATTAAAATTTTTATTTTATTTTATGTAAAAATTTTAAAAAAAATTATAATAATTAAACAAGATAAATTTAAAAAAATTATGAAAACAAACTCGGCCTTACTCTCTTCGTATCAGTATTTTCCGTGAATCTCGCATGACCAAAATCAACCCGCTTCCCCCTTGGGCCCTTTATGGTCTAGCTAGAAGGCTGTAGGGACCATTTCGTACACCCAAACAGCTGTCCCCGTATGAAGGGCCTGTTTCGGTGAGCCGGCGTACCTTCATTGGTTGTCAGTGACCGCTCCAGTACCTTTCTAGACATTAAATTTGTAAAGTGAAATTCTTAATTATCTTCCTCATCATCATCATTATTTCGATCTTCTTTATCAAAGGAGCCTGAGAGGCATCTGATTTTGGTACAGTATCGGAGCTGGGACATGAAGATTCGGGTCGAAACATTGTGGAGATCATCTTCAAATCAAGCTGGCTCAAAAGGGACAATTCAATATGCAAGATTGAGCGGATATTGAAGGTTCACAACACCCAGAGGACGATACAACGGTTTGAGGACTGTCGAGATGCAGTCAAGACTCGTGCGTTGGACAGCAACAAGAAAAACCCAAGATGCGCCGCTGATGGGAACGAGCTCCTCCGATTCCACTGCACCAGCTTAACATGCACGCTTGGGGCAAGCGGCTCGTCCTACTTGTGCAGCTCTATACCTACTTGTGGAGTATGCACCATCATTAGGCACGGGTTCCAAGGTAAGGGCGAGGAGTGCAAGGGGATCATGTGTACCACCACTGCAAGCAGTGGCAGAGCCCACGACTCCCTACGTTGTGCGGACAGCCGCAGGGCTATGCTGGTGTGCCGTGTCATTGCCGGGAGGGTGAGGCGTATAGGGGATGATGCAACGCCAATGGATGAGGACAACGTTTCAGGTGGATTGTATGATTCTGCCGTTGGCTGCGCTGGGATCTACTCCAACTTTGAGGAGCTGACTGTTTTTAATCCTAGGGCTATCCTTCCTTGTTTCGTAGTGATCTACAAAGCCCTGGAGTCTTGATTAACGTTGTTCTTTCCTAAGAATGTTTTGTACTTTCTACTATCAAAATCACAGTACTTAAAATCCAAGGGCCGGGTCAGCTAACGTGCTGGCCTCATCTCTTTGTTTGTGTATATATTATGTAATTTCTTCTCTTTTTTCCAAGCTCACATTGTAGGAGTCCATTCGTGTTTAATGGATTTAGAATTATAATAATTTGGTTTACATACTAAAAATTGATTTATCATGCAAATAATAGATCAATTTTTTATATATATACATGATGAATTCGTTTTGGAATAGCAATTAAGATAATAATTTACTAAAACATTATTTTCTCTCGATCGAGAAAAGATCGTGATTTAGGAAGATGATCATTGATCATTTATGTGATTTAAGTCTCTCTTCTTCTTTTTTTTTTTTTTTTAAAGTGTAAAGTGGACATGTGAAAGGATGAGATTGAACTCCAAGGTGACGAGGGCAAGTGCAACTTTTTGAAGTGGAAGCTGCCGCTGGAAGCGTGGAGTACTTGTCATCTTCAAGGCACATCCTTTAGTACGTTAGTACGTCCTGTCTGTCTAAAGTAAAGCACTCGCGCCAAATCTCTTTCTCTGCTGGTCTCGGCTCATCTCGTGATGTTCTTTGGTCTTTCTTCTGCAAAGGCCCTGACGTACATTTGGAAGCTAAACCAACAATCTATTGAACAACTCCATTGACATCCTATACACTTTCTTTTTATGGGTAACTTCTCTTTTATATATTCAAACGAAGTTTATGATTTGAAGTGATAGACAGTACAACATATAAATCTCATAATATTAAATATTATATATATATAAACAAAATGGATTCTAATATTAATTACAAGAGTAATGCATGTTAGGTACAGTTTTATGATGTGCAAACCTTGCGCACACTTTTTGAAAAAGAGTGGAGTCCATCGTTAAAAAAATTAATTTTTTTCTTGTGATCTTATATTTATCTATATTTTTTTCAAAATGAATACATGAAACTTGCACCATCTAGAATTGCAAATATCATTTTTCTAATTACAATGAGTTCACATGTTATGTATTATATATTATACATATATTTTTCAAGTTATAAAAATTGGAGATCACCCCAACAATAATTATAATATAGTTTGTTGCATGCATGTAATTATGCATTTATTTATTTTATTATGAAGAATATTTGAGTCAAAGTTTTAGGAAATTCATGTAACTAAAAAGAACAGCATATTGAATTCTATATGATTAGTCTGTGAGAGGCCGGCGGGCCTCCTATATTGTTTTCTTTTAGATATAGATGACGGAGTTATTAATGAATCTAATTTTCTATTTGACTAGTTTTGATCGTGTAGCCAATGAGTTGAATTTATATATGGAGAGCCATGTGAAGTATTATTGGAACGCTGAAAGTGTGGAATTAAAGGAGATTTAACGAAAGAGGGAAGGAGAAAATTAGAGTTTGATTGACTTTGACAAATTAATTAAACAGCATGAGTACTTGGGAATTAGACAGTGCACTATATATATATGCAGATGATCAAGGTCAGCTTGTGCAAGGAGGAGATGAGTGAGGGTATGATAATTGCGCACACATGCTTGAGCATGTATATGTGTGCATTTTCTCATTGTTTGGTGTGTTTGGAGCATGGGATAATCGTAATAATCAATTACAAATAGCTATAAGGCTTCCTCAATTAATTATTTCAAATATTCTTGCACGTAAAACTATATTTATATATATAGATAGAGAGAGAGAGAGAGATCAGAGCAGGCCGGGAGTACTCCGAAGAAGCTTACTGCTTTGCCCCAGCTACCTAGTCTTTCTTGTATTTTCTAAAGACTCGCATTTCAAGATGGCTATATATATGTTATTACAAGTTAAAACCCCTTTTGATCATTAAGATCAACCTTATCGATCAATCTCAATTACTAAATTGCGAATCAAATTTTGGTAGAGTACTTTTTGTTTGGGTTCTAAAACTTACACAAACTTACAGCAATATACATTATATATAGAATTATATATATTCTTTATATGTCTCTTAATCATAGAATTTGCAAAAGGAAATGTAGAAGATGATTATGATCTCTAATTTATGGTAATGGACAAATATGCTTATACCCTCAAACAACCAATTAGATTATGTAATTATATGTATCCTAAAGTTTAAACTACAAAAGTACTCGTTGTGTAGTAGTGTTAAAGTAAGAAGAATGAAGGCACACCTACTGTATGAAGAAAAACCTCAACCATATTGTATTGATTCCTTGTGACCTTTTGGTCAGTTTTTGTACAATACTTTTTATAGAGTATCGCAGCATATTTATATAGGCTATTACATATCAGAAGAATATTCTAGCTAGATAATATTTACATAACAGAATTTGTTACAAGAATAATTCCAGACGATTCCACTGTGCCACCTATTCTAGGCTATTTCCTTTCGGTTGTGTTGAGTCATTGCTTCTAGAATCTTCGAATATTTGTGGGTCTTCATGCTCTGCTTTGTTTTTTCTAATAGTCCCTCTCGAATCAAGCGGCACCATGGCAATGGTAAGGCTTGATCGCAATAGATTGAACCGAGTTGTTGAAAGTGGTTTTGTGAGAATATCAGCAAGTTGATCTGTGCTGGAGATAAAGGAGACTTTGAGGGTTTGGATAACCACTCTTTCACGAATAAAATAATAGTCAAGCTCAATATGCTTGGTTCGAGCATGCATAATAGGATTCACAGACAAATAAGTGGCCCCCAAGTTGTCACGCCATAATGTTGGGGATCTGAAAGGAAAATACCAAGCTCCTTCAAAAGAGACTGCAACCATAAGACTTCACAAGCTGTATTTGCAACAGCTTTATACTCGGTCTCAGTAGATGAACGAGCAATTGTGGGCTGCTTTTTAGAACCCCAAGAAATTAAATGTTTACCAAAATAAATGCAGAATCCTCCTGTGAACTTGCAATCATCAGGGCAACCTGTCCAGTCAGCATCGAAGTAGGCTGAGAGTGTGAGAAATGATGAAGAAGAAAAGTGAAGACCAAATTGTTCAGTGAGCCATAAATAATGCAAAATGTGTTTCACAGCTTGCCAATGAGGGGCACGGGGACAATGCATATATTGACAAGCTTTATTAACAGAGAAGGATATATCTGGCCAATTGAAGGTTAAATATTGGAGACTACTCATTACACTTCTATATAAACCAGGGTCTTCAAAAGAAGGACCGTCTAGTGCAGTGAGTTTAAGAGATGAAGACATGGGGGTCGAAACAGGTTTGGACTTATGCATATTAGTCCGAGTAAGTAAGTCTGAAATGTATCGAGACTGAGACAAAAATAAACCAAAGGTAGTGCGACACACTTCAATACCCAAGAAATAATGCAGAGGTCCTAGATCTTTGACTAGAAAGTAAAGCCCAAGTGCAACAATAAAATCAGAAATAACCGAGAAATTAGTGCTAGTTACAATAATATCATCAACAAAAATTAAAATGTAAATGGCAGTGGAAGCAGTTTGAAGAATAAAGAGAGAGGAATCAGATTTAGAACTCTGAAAACCAAGTGTGAGTAGCCGATCACTCAGTTTTGAAAACCAAGCTCTAGGGGCTTGTTTAAGTTCATAAATGGATTTTTTCAACTTACAAACGTGTGTAGGCAGATCAGGATGAACAAAACCCGAAGGTTGCTGCATGTAAACAGCTTCTTGCAGATCACCATGTAAAAAAGCGCTCTGTATATCTAGTTGATGCAACGGCCAATTGGAAGATACAAGAAGTGAAATGAGTAAACGGATAGTAACAGGTTTTACTACAGGACTGAATGTATGAATGTAATCCAAACCGACTTGGTGATAATATCCCTTAGCCACAAGCCGTGCTTTATGGCCTTCTCGGATACCATCAGCAAGTCTTTTTGTTTTAAGAACCCACTTAGAATCCAATATATTGAAAAAGGAAGAGAAATGTACCAGATCCCATGTTTGATTGATAAGTAGTGCTTGGAATCAAGTCTCCATGGCATATCGTCATTCTGGATACTTAGAAGCCTCTGTGAACGAGGTAGGCTTCGATGGATGAAGGTCGAGATACAGTGAGAGAGAGAGAAAGTTTAGGTGAGGGCCAAGGAACCGTGCCATCTGTCTGTCTAAGAGGAAAGATTTTCTAAGCTTTGAGGCGTGTAACCATCGGATGAGAGGAGAGAGATGAGGTTCGGTTTTGACGAGAAGTGGCTTCAATGTTGGGAAGAGGAATCAGCTCAAGGAGGCTAGGGTTTGAAGAGGTGTGTACAGGGGAAGGAATCGAAGAGGAAGGAGAGAGTGTATGCGATGGGAAGGTTTGAGAAGAATCGGGTAGGGTTTGAGAAGTTTGTAAGTTGGGTTGAGGAGAGGATGGGCTTGATGGGGAAAAAAGGGAATGGGCTCTAGTGATAACGGGAGGCCCACAAGATGAAACGAGAGGACCAGGTGGAACACTTTGTAGAGAAAAGGAAGAGTTGGGCCTTGGTATATATGGTTAGAGAGACAAAGTTATGAAGCCCAGGAGATGGGCTCGTGGGTGCTGAAGAACTCGTGCTGGACATATGAGCGAAAGGGAAATTAAGCTCATCAAACTTAACATCCCTTGAAATATACACACGACCCGACGGTACATGCAAATAATTGTAGGCCTTGTGATATGGGCTATAACCTATGAAGACAGAGTTGAGATCTGAATTCCATTTTGTGTCTATTAAAGGGGCATAAATGAGGCCAACATGCAGACCCAAATGTCCTTAGAAATTTGCAATCAGGTATTTTGTGGAATAATTTTTGGAATGGAGATATGTTATTATGAATGGAGGTGGAAATCTGATTGATTAAAAACACTATTGTTTAGAATGCGACAGGCCAGTATTTGAGTGGTACGGACACATGAGCTAAAAGAGAAGCCTCGTTTCTACAATATGGTGATGACGCCATTCAATGCTGCATTTTGGGCATGGGAATGAGAAGCAATGATCCTTTGATTAATTCCAATTTTTTTTTAAGATTGGGGAGAGGGGATGAAATTCACCGCCCCAATCCGATTGCACATAAATTATATTTGAAGAGAAACAATTATGAACATAAGTCAGAAAGGCAAGAAAAACAGTTGAGACATCAGATTTAGATTGAAGGGGAAATATCCAAATGTACTCGGTGAAATCATCTACAATGGCTAAATAGTAACCATAACCCAAAGTAGATAGCATGGGTGCTGGCCCCAAAACATCAAGAAATATAAGTTCAAAAGGTTTGTGAGATTGTGAGGGTGAGGTGGGATGTGGAAGTGTGTGTGATTTTGCTTGAGAGCAAGCTGAACATGAAGTGAAACTCGTGCTACTAGTTATTGGAAGCTGAAAATTCTTGAGTGTAAAGGAGGTGACTCGTGAGGACGGGTGACCAAGCCGGGAATGCCAAATTTGAGGGGTAGTCTGTTCACTCAAGTAAGCTTGCGGAGAGACAGTGGATGTGGTGGTAGTGGCATCAACTGGAAGCATATACAACCCATTTTCAATGGTTCCCTGGAAAACTACCTCCTTGGTTTGCAAATCCTTCACAAGAAAATGAGAGGAATGAAATTCAAAATAAACAGAATTATCTACACAAAATTGATGCACAGACAATAAATTGCGGGAAATAGAGGGAACATGAAGGAGGTGTCAGAGTAGAAATTTGCCAGAGGCAATGGGAAGATGAGTCGAGCCAATGTGGTTGATCGGAAGAGAGGAGTCATCACTAATGCTAACTTGATCAGGCCATGATAAGTTGTTGAGTGCAAATTTAAGTTGGAGAAACTTGCAGTAAAATGGTTAGTAGCTGCAGTGTCAGGAAACCAAACATTCGGTGGAGCTGAGGGAGAATGGAGGGTGGTTAAGTGAGCAACGAGAGAAAGGGAAGGAGATGTTTGATATGTCTGGTTGATTCGATGATAGCAAGTTAAGGCTGTGTGGCCTGGTTTAAGGCACACTTGACAAACTGACTAAGTGTCTGGTTTAGGAGAAAATAAATTAGGAAGGCCACGACCCGTCCCCCGACCACGGGTGTCTCTACCACGGGTGCGGCCTCTACCACGAGAAGGTGGTGATGAAGGTTTGAACAAAGTGGTATTAGCCAACAAAGAGGTATTGGAAAGAAGACATTGTGTTTGATGAGCAAGCCTCGACTCATGGTTTAACAGAAAACTATAGACCTGCTGAGGAGTTAAAGGATCTGGTATAGTAGTGAGAGAGGTGACTATAAAGTCATTGTCAGTGCCCAATCCAGCTAGAAGATACATATAAAATTTAGAGGGGTTGTCCTGCGGCACTGAGAGAGGAGGAGAGGGTGGTGGCTTTGTGATAGTAGATAGTGATGGAATTGAAACCTTTCTTTAGAGTGGCTAACTGGTATTTAGTTTGTATGACATGGGCACATGATTGAGCAGCAAAGTGAGTATGGAGAGTGGACCATACTTCTTTGGCCGTGGTGCAGTCAAGCACCTAGGAAAGCACTTGTTCAGAGAGAGACAAATTGAGTGCAGAAACAATAAGCTGGTCTTGAAGGAGCCAGCGATGGTAGGCAGGATTCAGAAGATCATCAGTAGTAGAGGAGGGCATAGGAATGGTGCCATCGACATGGCAAATTAAATCTTATCATTTAAATTATGAGTGGTGCTACATGTACTTATAGTTTTACGTATAAGATACATTTTAACTGATATGTAAAGAAGTAATTTTTTTTATAATTTCTTAAGTACATTTAGTATTTTTCTTAACAGTTCTTCTACGTAGCACCGGCCTTGCGGAACGGTTGTGTAATCGGCTGAAGTGGCAACTGCCACATCAACTTTTGACAATAATAAAAAAACAGAATAAATGAAAGGAAACAAGCAACCCATCTACTGAAGAAGAAATACCATCTCAACATTTGAACCAGCGACTGAAAAAGAAACAACATCTAAAGAAGAGGGACTAAAGGAAGAAGAAAAGACTGGACTAAAGAAAGAAAAGACTGGACTAAAGACTGGACTAAAGAAAGAATGAAGGACTAACCCATTTCTTCAGAGCATTTCGAGTGGCTGAAAACGCCCAAATCCATTTTGGCAAAGGATTTCAAGTGACATAAAAACACCCAAACCAGTGCTCGACAAGAATAAAATAAAGCTCATGACGGTTTGAAAAAAAAAATTTGGAGGTCAAATGGGGCTTTCTGAGAAGCATCTTTAGGAGCTTTATGAGACCCATTGAGATACTAAAGTCTCCCTCTATTCATTATAAATCAATTAATTTATCAAATTCATGCAATGGGTATTGTATCAACAATACAGAAGATCCTTTTGTTTTAGTTTTTGAAAATCAATTTGCACGACACTTTCAAGATTGAAATTCTACTTCTCTCTGCTGTTTGGTTGGGGAGAATGCTAGCAAAAATTATATCAAAACCGTGACTATGGAGAAGACGATAAGTGCTTCGTGGTATGTGGCTACGTGGGCTGTGGCTTCGGGAGGCAGTGGAGAAGACGAAGACAATGGGGATGGGGGTTCTGAAGATATATGAAAGTCTCAAATTGCAGATCAATGATCCAACCAAGAACTAAAAAGAATACCCATAACAAAAATTGTAGACCAATGATCCAGAAGCCGAGTCTGAAAATGGGTCTGGCGGAAAAAAAGAAAAAAAAGAAAAGACGATGATAGTAAGGAAGGAAACCAATACCGACAATAATGATCATCCTGAAGAATCCGATTTGATGATGATGAAGATCATATTCGAAATCAATCACTCTGGGCCACGTTTCTTCTTTGAATTAAAGCTTCTGTTCTTTCTTTCCCATTTTCATATTTTGGTCAAGTTATTGGTGTGGTCCTTAAAAGTGTTGGATCAAGATGTTGAAGATGTACAATATAGATATAAATTTGTTGCAGAAAAAGATGAAGCAATGCAGAGAAAGAAGCTGTGGGAGGAAATGTAGATCTATGAACTGGGTTAGGGGGAGGGAGATGTGATGTGCTGTGCTGTAATAATTTGTCGGTGAGATCTTAGTTGTTGAACGGATGTAAAAGAAAGAATAAGAATTTTAAAAAAAGAGTTTTAATTTGGCCATGGGATGCGATGCTCCCGCGGTTCTCCTGACCGTTTGTAAATAGAATTTTTGTTTTTTAAAATTATATGGATGGTATGTTTTATGTTGATTAATTATATAATATATATATATATATCCGCTGTATTGGTATCAGAGCCATTCTGGTATCTAATCTGATTGAATTATTTTCCTTTGCATTCTCTCTTGTTTGTTTTCTTTCTATCCGGTGCGAACTTGTTTCTCTTACCCTGTGTTCAGGATCGGGTCAGAGTAGCTTAGTTGAACCTAGGTAAGTCCCTTGAGAAGCCGAGGTTGGCGTGTTGGGCAGTTAGTGGTTCAGTTGGGGTAGCCTCTCAAACGGTAAGTTCCCAGGAAAGAAAAATAATGTCCACCTTATAGATGGAGGACAGACAAAAGAAAATGTGGGGGAGGACTAGTTCCTCAGTTAGTTCCAGGTCGGCTGTGCCTACTGATATTGTTAATGAAGAAGATTGCTCTTTTGGAGAAGAGCTATCTCCTGCTCTGAGATCGTGGAAGATCCCAGAGATTGATCCAAATTCTCTTTATTCAACCACTTGGTTAAAAAAGACTTTTTTAAAATCTTTGAATGTTCGGACAGTCGAACAAACATATAGTATATCTGCATCCCATGAAAAATGTCATCTCTTTAAAGATCGTGACATTAAAAAATACATTCTAGAGGGATACAAGTATATACATATAGCGTCTGTTCAAATTGCTGCTAAACCTCTAACAAGGTTAGGCATCAACGCCTCTGTTCTTTTTTGTTTACGAGATGGCCGATTCCTCAAATTTGAGGATAGCATTTTCGGAATGATTCAATCCTCCCTTTCGGAAGGACCTGTTCATTTTGATTGTTTTCCTAATTTAACTTTGGCTTTAACTGATGACCATATTTTAAAATGCTTAATTTTGAATATACTGACTTCAGGATATCAGATGCTTGAAGGAAGTAAACCTCTTGCTTTAATTTTCAGGGTTTATTATCGTCTTTTAAGAACGAATTTAGATCCTAAAGCTATTGTAAAACCTTCTGGAAAACATACTCTTCTGATCCAGAGTAGTTCTTCAGATGTTGATATAAATATTCCAAAAAGAATTTATTGGGAAGATATAACCCTTCCTAATGAATGGATTTTGGAAGATGAAATTCCAAAACCTCCAAGAAATATTGTCCCGGATGCTGGTGTTGACATCATCCAACAATATTTAAGTGGAACTGTTAAAATTTCTTTTAATAAACCTGAAGCCTTGAGTAAAAGGAGAAATTCTTTTGCTGGCTCCAGATCTAATTTTATTAATACTGTTCAGAACAATCCAAGGGATGATTCTAAACTTAATCAATTTCTTGAAGATTCTGTACGAACAGTTCAACCTGTTAAACCTGCTTTGAAACTGAAAGGATTATCCACATCCTCTCAGATTACTTCTGCTTTTTATACTGCACAGGGTGCTGGATCTTCCAAAGATCAAAACGTAAATGATGAAGCAGACAAAGAAGATAACTCTTCTATGTCTCCAACAGCTTCAGATATGCAAGCCCCTATTGCACCTGCACCTGTTCATCACAGTTTAAATGTTTTGAATAAACCTTTTGAAATTGATTTACCTTCTCTTTTAAAAGATTTTGCTGCACCAGAAAACAAGCAAAGGCGTAAAGCCTACCTTGCAAAGTTTTCTGATCCAGAGAAACAACGTGTTAAACGCAAATGGAAAGAAGAAATGAATAGGCTCCAAAGGCATATTTCTCTTCTTGATTTTGCTGAAAACACTTATGTTTCTAAAAATACTTTAAATGTTGTTAAGAATGATTTTGTCAAGGAAGATGGAAATACAGTGGTCCAGGCCACTCATCCTCCATTAGAGACTGTCTTAATTCCTTTTAAAGGTACTCATGTACCTGCTACTCCTTTTAAAGTTGCTCAAACCAGTTCAAAAGATCCAGACAAAGACAAGATTCTGACAGAAGCAAAAAAGATTATTTTTCAAAATAATTTTACGAATCTTGCTCTTCATACGATCGGAGAACAACTTGATCGGATTGAAGAAAAGGTTGAAAAACCTGTATTCACTTCAAATCCAGTTTTTAAAAATGAATATCCTTTAAATGTCTCTAAAGATCAAGCAAAGAAAAGAACTGAAAAACCCTTGATTATTTTACCAGAAGAACGGTCTAAAATAGATTTTCAAAATACACAGGCCAAAACTCTGGATAAAATAGATCAAATGCTTGCTGATCTAAAGAAAGACCAACCTTCAACCAGTACTCTTAACAGTAATGGTAACGAAGTAGGTTTTACTGAGAATTCGGAAGAATCATCTAGCGATGAGTCTTCTAAAGATGAGGATATTGATTTAATTCAAAAGAATTTTCAAGATTTGGAGATTGCCAGATTTTCTTCAAAAGGACCCAAACCAATGAGTCTGACGAAGAATTGGTATTCCAGGCCTACTCCACCTGATATACAATTTGAAGAAAAAGTTTTTCAAAACCAATCTTCTTATTCTGCTGACAAAGTTTACGAATGGAATATTGATGGTTTCTCTGAGCAAGAAATCATTAATACCATGAGTAAGATGTCTATGGTTGCAAATGCTTATGTCAACAATAACATTAGACAGCCAGACATAGTCAAGATTTTAACCCAAGGTTTTACTGGTGTTTTGAGAAATTGGTGGGATAAGTACCTCACCAATGATACAAGGGAAACCATCCAACATGCGGTAAAACGCAAAGAAGATGGAACACCCATTTTTGATGAAGCTGTCGGGATGGCACATCCTGATGGTATTAATACTTTGATCTATACTATTTTAAAACATTTTATTGGAACACCATCCGATATAACTAGTCGCATCAGTGACCAGTTGAATAATCTGAGATGTCATCAGATGTCTGATTATAGATGGTACCAAGATGTTTTTATTTCCAGAGTAATGCTTCGTGATGATAGCCAGAAGCCTTACTGGAAGGAGAAATTTATTGATGGATTACCTCGACTATTTGCTTATAAAGTCAAGGAAGAACTTACAGATGCCTCTGGGCTTCTTAACTATGAAAGTTACACTTATGGTGATATTTTCAGTATTGTTAAGAAACTCGGCATTAGTATGTGTCATGATCAAAAAATGCTTCGAGAACAGATGAGAAATAGTAAGAAGGCCAAATACGAAATGGGCACATTCTGTGAACAATTCGGTCTTCCTAGTATTGCTCCATCTAGAAGAAAGCACAAAATTGTCAAACCTCATGATGGTTTCAGGAGAAAGCCCCGTGATGAATTTTATAAAAAATCTCATAAAAAACCATTTTCCAAACCATTTTCCAGAAAAAAGGAATCAAAGGATATTTCTACAGGAAAATGTTTTTTATGTGGCAAGACTGGGCATTTTGCTGATAAATGTCCCAAGAAGGCCAAGACTTTTAAAAAGAAGATTAACCAGATGGATATCAATCACCATGATAAAGAAGAACTATTTCGACTCCTAGAAATAGAATCGTCTTCATCATCGGAGATACTTGAGTACAGTTCTAGTGATTCAGATTATCACTCTGAAACTGCAACTCCTAATCCTTCTGATTTAAAACTAGGTTGCAATTGCAATTCTACTTGTTGTAAGCCGCCAGATAAAACAATTAATGTCTTATCTAAGGCTGAAGAGCAAGAGAACCTCTTGTTAACCTTGATTTCACAAATTACTAATCCTGAGCTCAAAGAAGAATACCTTCTTAAGCTAAAGAAGATGATGGTTCGTCAAGATCCAGAAACTTCCAACCAAAGGATTAATTTTCAAGAAACCTTGGAAAGATTTCAAAAGAAAAAACCCAAGGATATTTCTGTTTCTGATTTACAATTTGAAATAAATTCTGTCAAAAAAGAAATTGCAGATCTCAAATCTGAAATAAATAACCTCAGATCTGAGAACGAAGTTTTAAGACAAGAATTTTTATTAATCAAGATCGACAAACAACTTGATCAAGATATTCCTTCTGACAATGAGCAGACCGAGGCTGGTTCCAGTCAACAGGATCTTCCTGCCGACAACCAGATCTGTTTAATTCGTCATACCATTCCTCCTAAATGGTTTACACGTGTTAATATTGTTGTTGCACATGATTTTCAATTTTCTGTCATTGCTATGATTGATTCCGGATCAGACTTGAATTGCATTCAAGAAGGACTCATTCCTAGCAAATATTTCAAAAAATCTACCGAAAGATTATTCTCGGCAAATGGCTCAAAGATGACCATTAATTATGAGCTCAATAATGCTCATGTTTGCCAGGATAATATCTGTTTTCGAATTCCCTCTGTTTTAGTCAAAAACATGTCTGACAAGGTGATTTTGGGAATTCCCTTTATTTCTTCTTTATACCCTTTCATGACTGAGAAAGATGGTATCACTACCGATCCTTTTGGTCAAAAGGTTAAATTTCATTTTGCTTCTCGTTTTGAGATTGATACGGATAAGAGCAAGAAATCTTTGTTTTTAGCAAAACAAAAACATTTGAATTTCCTCCAACAGGAGATCAAATACAGAAAGATTTCTGAACAATTATCCTCTCATATTTTACTTTCAAAAATTGATGCCTTTAACAAACGTTTGATAACGGATGTTTGTTCTGATTTACCCAATGCTTTTTGGTATAGGAAGAAACACATAGTTTCTCTCCCATACATTAAAGATTTTAATGAAACCAATATTCCAACAAAAGCCACCTCTGTTCAAATGAACAGAAAGACTTTGGAGTATTGTAAAAAAGAGATACAAGATCTTCTGAATAAAGGCATTATCAGAGACAGCAAGTCCCCTTGGTCCTGTCCTGCATTTTACGTCCAGAAGAGTGCTGAACTAGAACGTGGAACCCCTCGTCTAGTTATCAATTACAAACCCTTGAATAAAGTCTTAGAGTGGATTAGGTATCCTATTCCCAATAAGAATGACTTAATTCATAGGTTGAGTGATGTTGTGGTCTTCTCCAAATTTGACCTTAAGTCCGGTTTTTGGAAAATCCAAATAGCCGAGTCAGATAGGTATAAGACTGCTTTTGTAACCCCATTTGGTCATTTCGAGTGGAACGTGATGCCTTTCGGCCTTAAAAACGCTCCCAGTGAATTTCAAAATATTATGAACGATATTTTCAATTCGTTCTCCCTTTTTACCATTGTCTATATAGACGATGTTCTTGTTTTTTCTAAATCTATTGATGAACATTGGAAACACTTGCAATCGTTCCTTGACATCATTAGATTCAATGGTCTTGTTGTTTCGGCAACAAAAATTAAATTGTTTCAAACCAAAATTAGATTCCTTGGTTATGACATCTCTGAAGGCAAAATCAGGCCCATCCAAAGAGCCATCGAATTTGCTGACAAATTTCCTGATGTCATTTTGGATAAAAAACAATTGCAGAGGTTCTTAGGATCTCTCAATTATGTCTCTGATTTCTACAAGGATATGAGGAAACAATGTCGTCCTTTGTTCAAACGACTCCTTTCTAATCCTCCTCCTTGGACAGAAATCCATACAAACTTAGTAAGGAAAATCAAAGCACATGTCAAAACTCTTCCGTGCCTTGGTATCCCTACTTCTGATTCATTTAAAATTGTTCAAACAGATGCCTCAGACATTGGTTATGGTGGCATTCTGAAACAATGTGTTTCACCAGGTTCTTCTGAACAAATTGTTCGTTTCCATTCTGGAACCTGGAACTCTGCACAAGAAAAATATAGTACTATTAAAAAAGAAATCTTAGCTATAGTACTATGTATTTCAAAATTTCAATCTGACCTTTTAAACCAAAAATTTTTGGTCAGGATTGACTGCATGAGTGCTAAATTTGTTTTAGAAAAAGATGTTAAAAACATTGCATCAAAACACATTTTTGCACGATGGCAAGCTATTTTAAGTGTTTTTTATTTTGATATTGAATACATCAAAGGCACGCAAAATTTCATCCCTGATTTTCTTACCCGTGAATTCTTGCAGAAACCCCATCATGGCCAGCAAGAAGAAAGGAAAAGAGAAAAAGGTTCATCCACCACCACCAATACCCAGTATAAAACTCATCAAGAATGAGTCTGGATCATCCACTGTTACAGGTGCTGTATCTACAGCACTTGATATTGCAAATAGGTTCCAGCCACTTGGCAAACCTGTTCAGCCACAGACTTTCTCGTCTGCGGTTACTACTACTTTTGACCCATATGCGAAAGCAATTGAGTCAAAAAACAAAAATATTGTTACCTCTCAGTTTTTCCTCCCAAAAGGAAAATCTGAATATTTGAAAAAGAATTTTTCCTCCTATCTGTTTCATATCGAGCCCAATAGCACGATATATACAGATGTATTCAAAATTTCTTCTTCTTATTTTCCTCCTCTTTTTCACTGGATTCCAGAAGATTCCTCCAAGAATCTCCAATTTTATTCCAGTATTCTCATTCATACCAATTCCTTGGTGATCAAACCTATTTATGACAAGGTTGACACCAATAAACTGATTTTTCACAGTGCCTATATTCACCGAGTCATTACTCAGGCAGAATGGGGATCAAACCCATCTACCACCAAAAGACTCGCTTCTTCAGACACTGATTTCTCTTATTTTGATTATATTGATGCCTGGAAACGCTTCATGTTTTTCCAGACCCCAAATATGGACCACTCTTGGTTCATAAGATTTGACTCAAAATTCAAAGGAAGTTTTCCTTTATGGTTCCTTCAATGGTGGAATCAATATGGATTAATTCCCGAGAATCTTCCTGGTCAGCTTTCCCAAGCTTACCAATATTTTGCTAATATCGTTGGTCCAACTTTGGATCAACACTCCAAAAAATTTCATCAAACTTTGCACTTCTGTCAAAGATACCACCTCCCGTGGATCTTTAAATGGAATTATGAAAAGCAAGGTGATGTTATGACACGAGTTTATTTCACAAAATGGTGGGATAAATTCGCCAATACAGAAAAAATTGTTGATTTAATGATCAAGGACTTTCCAACTACTGCACCCAACCTGCAGAATAAAACAGAATTTCCAAAGATCATGGCTGGACCATCCAATGCTCCTGAATATCCTCTAATTCAGGCCCCTACTTCTCCAACAAAATCCAGGGGGATAAAGGACAGTTCATCCTCAAAATCCTCTAAGTCTAAAAAGAAAACTGATATCTTTGATGGACTTAAAAAGAAGGATTTAATCAACATACTCAAAGAATCACTATCAAAGTCTCATAGCAAATCTGAAGATGAAGATTCAGACACTGCATCAGAGGCTTCATACAGCAATGTCTTCGGTAACTCTGGGTTCTACTCAGAAGAAGAATAATTGCTAAAGAACAGACAAAAGAAGACCCACTGATAGGCTCCTTTTGTCCAGACCACTACTTGAGTTCAAAGAAGACCCACTGACCGGTCTCCTTTACAGATTTGTCGTTTTGTGCCGAAAGCAGCATCCGCCGCCAGACACAATGATGACACCCGTGGTTAAACAGTACTAACGCTGTTCACTCACGGACCTACTTTTACTCGTGATTACACAGTAACTGACAGCTGTGCTCACGGAACCTTTTGTAAACAGGAACTCCTTATTCTATAAAAGGGGAACCTCATTTCATTTTTAGGCAGAAGTTTCATTACCAAGCTCAGAGAACTTTGTAAGCCTCTGCCTTCTAAACCTTCTCTACAATCAAGAGCAAATACCGCTCTACCTTCTATCTTGTGCCATAAATTTTATAATAAAATTTATGATTATGGATATGTTTATTTCTTTGTTTATCTTATTTTGCATCGCATCCATGCATATGGTCGGTTCTACCGCCTGCCTTTAATTGTGCATACTCTTAATTTCTTCATTGTCAGTAGCTTATTCCTTCATTCCGCTGTATTGGTATATATATATATATATAGGCCACGAGCTCATGTCTATATTTTAAATTTACAACATCTTTCTTAAGTTATATATATATAGCATCAATCCTTTTAAAATCGTGTCCCGTTCATTCGGCTGGTGACTTGGAATATTGTTGGGCTGAGGATCCAACCTTGGGCTAGCTGTAGATTCTATATATGCGAGACGAGGCTGGGGTAATAGGTTAATACGTGGGAGTCACAGCATTTCATGTCCATTAATTCAGCTTAATCATGGGTGCTTTAATCACCAAATTTTAGAGCCCATAAGCACACAACCTCTCAAATCCCTTCTCATTATTGGAGTAAAGCTGGGTCATGGACAAGTTGACAACAGTGTACCTTATTGAAAGAAGGTTGGTCAAAAATCATAACCAAACCTAATTGCATCATAGTCCTAGCTAGAGACTATAAAATTGACTCGACTTTTCACAAACTCATTAAACTTGATTGAGGCCATTAGCTGATGAAACAAGAACGAGTTAGACTTAGACGGAACGGTGAGTTCAAATTAAATGAGTTGAAAATAAAGTTACAAGTCGTATAAAATATTGTTAGAATATTATTTTTAATATTATTATTGTTTTGAGATTTGAAAAAGTTGAATTATTTATTATATTTTACATATAAATTTGAAACAATTATAATAATAAAATGAAATAAAACATTTTTTGTATCCAAACAGGAACTTAAGAATTCGTTTGTTTTTATAAATATCTCATCTCATCATTATAATTTTTCTCAACTCGCATACAAAATATAATAAATAATTTAATTTTTTTAAATTTTAAAACAAAAATAATATTAAAAATAATATTTTATTAACTAATTTTACCTTATTTCAACTCACGCTTTGACTTGATACACCTAACAAAGAAACGCTTTTCACATCGATTAATATAAAAAGTGTTGATATTTTATTTTATTTTTATAATTATAACAGATCTTCCTCATGGTCTTTATACATGTCAATAACTGAGTCATATTGACTGGAAATTTGACAATTTATCTTGTTAAACATACATGACAGTCACAGATGAGTAGTACAACAAGATATACAACATCCTACGTGTCCTTACTTTTCCCTTTTTTTTTTCAATCTTTTTTTCCTCCCACAAGAGATTAAAGTTGTATAACTTCCAGAATTTTCCTCCAATTTCAAACCCGCACGAGAGCTTATATCATCTCCCCCAAAAACTTCAAATCCAAATCCGGCCAACTACACGAGAGCTCATCTCGTCTCCCTCCAAAAACTTCAAACTCAAATCCGGCCACTACCGTCCATATCGGTGTCGTAGGTAAGTCTCTTTTCTCTCATTGTTCTCTCTCTCTCTCTCCCACAAAACCCTCATTCCGGCATTTTAACATCAACGAAGAAGATGATTTTGGGACATAAAAATATCGTCCTCTCTCTTCATGGCCATGGACGCCTCAGCTATCAACTGTGGCCTCGTTGGGCTTAAAATAATGAGTAAATGGTGGACTCCTTTCTGGTTGAGGCTCTCCATAACCCTCATCACTGTCTCACCGATCGGTACTTTTCTTCTAATTTAAAATTGTATTTTCTCTGTTGACCCAAATCTCATCTTGCAAACCCAAATTTGGTTTTTATATTTGATCCGGTTTAATGGTCAACGTGTTCTATAATTTCTGGATTTTTTATTATCATTTTTACAATTTTTCTGACCTTGAGGTCTATGGGTTTTGGTTGTTTTGACTGAATAAGATTGGATTTAGGGATTGGGTCGATGGTAATTTGATCTAGTTTTGTTGAGTTTGTGATTTTTTCTGATTTGGGTTTGATTTGGGGGTTACCTTTTGCTTGGTAGTTGGAAAAATTAGTGCAAAATGATAGAGAATAATACTGTCAATCTGTTTGTTTATAGTTTTATGCAAAACTGGTTTGTGGGATTTGAAAGTATATGGAAATAGATGGTGTATGCGGGTCAGTTCAGTAAAGCTTTGGGTAAACCTTATCTTTTATACTTCTATTGAGTAATTTTGTTCAAGACTCACTGCATAATGAGTATATAATGTTGCCTCGTATATTTAATACAATCATATAAAAAAAATTTAATGCAATCAATTATTATGATCAATATAGTGAATGAATGCTGCTAGCATCTCTTAAATGGATTGTGCTTTGTAGCCTTTGTTAAACTGTGACATAATTGAAGTTGATTCTAATTCTGAATATATGGAACTACTTATCAAAAAAAAAAAATTATGAATGTATGGAACTTGTATTTTAGTTAACTTTTTAAGTTCTAACACTATGATTGAAGCCATGATATTTCTTTTAACGTTGTTTCACATATTATGATAGTTATTTAATTTCAGCTCTGATGCAGCTCTAGATTTAACTTTGGGCAAGGAAAAAGTAGGTCCTATATATAAGTCTCATTGGGCCATCATTTCACTTGTAGAGTGATGAATCTATGTTGCTCTTGAATGAGTCGCTACAGATTTATCATGATTTTAAGTTAGCTGAATCTTCTACTGCATTTTGTTTTATCTGTTGAGCTTGTTTGTTATTCTCTTTAAGTAATTTTTGTTGAGACTCTTGATTGTTATTTTCATAGTAATTTATTTTCTTTCTTCCTCTTCTTTTTTTAGTTTAATTTATAAAAATGAAGTTTGTTTCAATTTTACGAATAAAACTTGATATCTAGAGGTTTCTAAAGTGTATTGTGCCCTACATTTTGGTTCTAAACTGTTTTTTAATTCTTTTTCCAGGTAAAATTCAACTCGCAAAGTGAATTGAGGTGCTAGAGAAGCTGATTGCAAATAGAAAATGACCTGCTGAAGCTCCTTCCATGAAGCCTCAGCAGCAACAACAGCAGCAAGCAAAAAAGCAAAAGTAGGCAATATAAATTGAACCAATCCGATGTGAAGTAGAATTAAATGAGAGAGGACCAAAAGCAATGGATATAGAGTAGCACTTTGTGTGTTATGGATTTTTTTTCCTTATCTTGAATTGTGTGCCGTAAATTGGGTAGGTTATATTTTGAGCTGTGCAAAATTGTGTTGTTGTGAGTGTAAGAAGTATTTTGATTGTAAGTTACTTGAATTGTGTTGAATAAAGTCCCAACAACATCTACTTATAAAGTATTTTGATTTTAACTTCTGAATTATGCTGTTGAAATTGAACCAGGTGTTAAACTGAGACATAATTGTGTTAAAATGTTTTTTTTTTTTGGTCTCTATAAAGCTGCATCCAACTTTTTGAAAATGCATCTTAGTGTGTAAACCATCAACCACGCAACAAACATCTATCCCCACAAGAAACAACTGTCCATTTTCACATGTTAGGAATTGTGTTTGGCTACCACAACATCCATTTCTCACTAGTACTCTATTTACACACTAGAAAGATGCTTAAAACCATTAAAGTTGCTTACAACAATTCAATACTTTTAATAATGAGCTGTAAAAACCAGTAGAGCCAAAAACATGTCAAAAAGAACTTGACTAATCATTAACACCAAAATCATTAAACATGGTTACAACCTGATTACAACCGTTCAATAACATTACAAGTGAAAACCAAAAAATACATTTACAAAATACAAAATACAACTTGTACAGAATACATATTTTCCCAACATGGTACACCAACTCCACAATATTTACAACTTCCACAAAATACAAGCTCCTCCCCTCCATTACAGCCATGTACAATTTAGTTAATATACTCTAGTCCCACATTGTCAAACCACAACAAAGTCTCAAAATGACCACAAAATACAAAGTCTTCTACTTCAATCATAGTGAGGATAACAATATCATTAAAGTCCCAAATCTGCATTAAATGTAATAAGATATCAACATCACGTTAACTTCATTTTTATTTGGCTAAAAAATAAATATAAAAAATATATTTAAAAATGCTCACGAGTGTCTATATCTACATCTTGGCTGATAGGAAAATAAGGAGTGCCCTCATTCACCAGCAAAACTGTGTGAGGTTGTATCTATAAAAATACAAAACAAAAAGAACATGTTAAAATAGAAATACTAAAATATATGTGGAAAAAAATAAATAATACCGTTATCATTGATTGTGCACTCAATGGAGTACTAACCCAACTAAAAATAGAAACCATTGTGGCCTATTGAGCAAGAATGGAAACATTTTGTAACCATCACCACACATTATGAAATTAGACAGGTTCTGTGGCGCCCTCGACCCCCATGTGTTATTTTTGTGAAGTTCGTGACACCGGGATGATGACTACATGGATCACGCACCCCAACGACCAGTGCTCAGAGTGTGTATATCATGCAATAAGAGTACAAAATAATAATCGCAGTGGAGAAATAAAAGGTCTTTCTTTATTAAGTACCAAAATTGTTCAAAAACAGTAAATTAACTTTATAAGGATTAAACAGTCATCTGACAGATAAATTAAAGACAAGAAATAACATAAGGGAAACAAATCCCATAACGCTGAACAGTTTCTCAGCAACTCAAACCTCCGGCGGAGCTGATCCCTCGGGTTCATACTCGGGGTCTGCGTCAGACTCTATGGCACCATAAGACGGAACCGTAGAGTAAAACACCACAATGAGATTATGACATCTCAGCAAGTAATTAACCAAAACAACATCCAAGAAATTTATAGCACAATATTGAAATCTCGCGTCCCCATACGAACAAATATGCAAAAAAACAATATCTCTTTTCCTTTTTTCCAAAATACCCTTTTTACAACTCACGCCAAAAATTCCATTTTTGGTTCAGTCATAACCATTAATTAAAAAGCATGCACCATGGTCTCCCCTATGGACCGTCCGCAAGACCTGGGTCTCATCATCACACCACGAGTAACGTCCGTGCATGAGATTTCGTAACGAGTGATGCCCAGTTCCGCGCCCAGCGCGTACATGGCCAAGCATCCTCTAACCTCACCAGCTAAGAGGTCACGGAATCGGTATGAGAGCGTTACCGTCTCGTCCGTTCCCGTCGTCGCCCTGCGACAACTCAGGGGACGTCACGTTAGCCTGTTATGCTTTCGAGTGACCAAAGGAGCTCCACCGAGATAATGCTCCATCTCGGCTTGGGGTCGTGATACACACGCACCCACATGTTCAGTCACAATTCCAAACAGACAACGTGACATCACATCACAATTTTATTAAAAACGATAAATATACAATTCAATAATTTATTGGATGAAATAACTCATTTACAAAAAAATAGCCCTCCATTTACAATATCACTTATTCACAATTACAAGCAAAATCCCGATTTCCAATCTGGCCCAAGGCCCAATTCCAACAACTTCAATTTACAACCGAATGCTTCAACGGCCCAAGGCCCAATTCCAACAGACCAACACAATCAACAGTTTATGAGAGACAATTACAACAATATTATTTTAAAATTGGAAAATTACATATAAAATGAAGATGGAAAATTCTGAAAGATCAAGCGAAAGAGGCGTTGCCCAAGGTGGCGGCTCAATGGCGGCACACGGCGGAGCTCAAGGCAGAACACTGCCAAAAAGGCCTCTCAACTCTCAGGTTGGTCAAAACATAAGTGGATGAAAACTCAACACACTACAAACCAACAATTTTACCAAGAACTCGAGTAAAATTCAAGATTTTAGAAACAATTAGAGCTCGGCAGAACAACACCAGCTCACGGGTTCACAAACAAAAACACAGAAAAATTCTCAAACACCAAGAATGCGAAAAGCCTAAGCGAGAGAGAGAAGATGATGATCTCGGAAGGTTTTTATTATAGAAGCCGTGGCCTATAAATAGGCCAAGCATGGCAGTTCGCGAGGCATGTGTGTCGCATGGGTGGAAGAAGAACAAAAACGGCAGCAAGCCGTGCGTGGCAGTGCGGGTTGCGTGGTGAAGTGTTGGGTCGACAACAGATGAAGGATGGACACGGAGCAGCCATGGGAGCTCGAGGTGGAAGGTGGTGGTGGCCGTGTGAAGCCACGACTTGATAGCGTGCGTCCGGGGTTCATGCCGAACGACACAGAGAGAAAAATGGAAGATGGAGGTGGAGACAAGCGGCCGAAATACGTGACTAAGGTCCAACCGAAAAAAGGCAGCAGCTGAGTGGAGGAAGAAGCTCGGAGGAAGAAGAAGAATGTAGAAGAAAGAAGAAGAAAAAGAAGAAGGAAGAAGAATGAGTTGTGCGGCACAAGAAGGAAAACGATGGAACCCTAAGGGGTTCCTCAAAAAGGCGACGTTTGACAAGCTGAGGGGCTGGGTTCACTTAACCCGCACGGGCTGGGCTTCGGGCTAGGTTACCACTTCACACGGGCTGGGTTCTTCAGGCGCATGGGCTGGGCTACCACCAAACTCACACACCCACGGCCCAACCAGAAACACACACACACAACCCAGAAAATAAATAACCACTACAAATAAAATTACACAAAAATAAAATAACAAAATAACATATATAAATAAATATTAAGGAAATAAAAATCCAAAATAAAAACATACCAAAATAAATTACAATAACAATAAATAAATAAAATAAAATAAAATAACACATTTAATTAATAAAAACGAAAATATAAACACAAGTAAAATTTAGAGATCTCACAGGTTCAATATAATTAGAATTATATAAATGCAGAATTGTATTATAGAATTATAGAAAAGAAGAAAACTATATAGCTAACACATTAAATACATCCAATGTTTAGGAAATAACACAAAAATGAATGTAAAGATTTGCAAAACCTCCATTCTCCAGCACCCTCTTAAGTAAGTTCAGGTTTCATATTATAAATAATTCAAGCAGTCCCATTATAGCCAGAACAAATTAATCAAAAATAAAGATTGACGCATATTACATACTCACCTCGGAAAGAAAGCTAGAACAGCCTCTTGTACCCACAAAATCATACGAAAATATAAAAGGGAAAAAAAAAAGAATTTTAAAAGCCATGAGCTTGCCTGGGTCGTCAACATATCTACTGCTAAGCTACATAGCTGAAACATAATCATAGGTTTTATATATACTGTTAATTGATATGAGATAACTATGATTTCAGGCAATAAAGTTGGATGGTGTATTAGGGTTGCTTGATCTAGTGTATATGTTTTAGAAATTACTTAGATTATAGTTTTGATGCATAGTGATGCTCAAACAGACTGTATGATCAAAGTTGCTTCAGAAATTACCATAGTTGCATGAATAGGATTTGGTATTTGTTGTTTATGGTCAATGTCACCAACTCTAATCATCCGTTATTCATTCTCGTTATGCTTGGAAAGCAAGTGCATACACTAGTTTGTAAAGATAAGAGCATATTTATACATTCTATAGAATTTAAATGACTGGATTACAATCCACATAATAAAGAAGAGAAAGTTAATAAAGGAGAAAATGTTAATAAAGGAGAGAATGTCGACAACTTCTCTCAGAACAGAGCATAAGAAGCCAATAGCTTATGAAACTCGAAAAAGCACCATCTTAATAAAATCTTAGAACTATTTTTATACCATCAACTAGACCTGATTAAATTACCAATATGTATTTATCTTTGCTTGATTTTGTTGAACACATTGGAGCTTCTAAGTTTTTAATGGGATGGCAATGTGCCACAAGTGTTTTAAACTAATTGGTATGATATTTTTTATTGCTTGTTTTCAAAGAAAAAGTCTCCTTACAGCTATTTGTTGGGCCACTAAATAGGTTTCATGCATTGGATGCCAAAAGCAAACAAATATTTTGACTTTTAAGAAAAAACAGAGCAATATATCAGGAAAAAAAAAACAATTTGTGGAAACAAGCCATGGTGAAAAAGAAAAAAAAGCTAACACATGAAGCTAAACCAGAAGGCCGCACGAAAGACTTCCCAACAACAAAAACATTCTTCATTGCCAAAGCTTCTATGACAGAGTATGACCACATCGTGTGCTCAACAGAGCTCACACTAAACATCTCCATTGTCCTTATAAAAATTATGCTAAATAAATTCCCTAAAATTAAAGGGAAAAAACACTAGAGAGGGTATGTGTTAGAGACAAGCACTTCTTGAATCTAATTCGATACGGTAAATCCATGATTTTGTTAGGTTATGATTATGTGATTGTGAGTGTAAATATGATTCTTTCCCAGGAAATGGCAAGAATTTTTTTTGGTCCCTTGTGCGTATAAAGCAATTATTTTTTTCCTTTTGTATAGAAGATGGATATGTTGTGGAGTTTGGTTGGGGAACTTGGTGGCATGGGGCAGAGTTTATTCTCGTGACTCCAGTGACTCCAAGTCGAACCATGAGAGAGAGAATGAGAAGTGGGATTGGAGCTCAACGAAGGTCTTATTCAAAGAGAGAACTCTCTACGATGCCGATGTGGACAGTGGTAGCCGGAACAAGGATTTTGTGGAAGAAAAGAGAACAATGAAAGTAAAGAGACTTACCTACGGCAGCACTGATGCAGACAGTGGTGGCCGGATTTACAGAGAGACTTACCTTCGGCACTGGTGTGGATGGTGGCGGCCGGATTTTAGGTTTGAAATTTAGGATAGAAGAGTCGAGATGAGGTGAGGTGCGGCGTGACTCTCAAAAAATTTTTGAAAGTTTTTTTTTTTTTTTTGTTAAACCTCCCTCTAAGACTTTAGTCCCGCCAAGGCCTTATGTGAGAAAAAAAGAAAAGAAAAGAGATGTCACGTAGGATGTTGTATAACTGATGTGGGTCATCGTTTCTCTGTTAGAGAAATAATATTGGTGAACAATTAAGGCAGTTGGTGACTTCATCATTGTCCAAGTTTTTTAGTGTAAGGAAGAAAGTACGAGACACAATTATGGTGTCTGACAAATAATTATTATCTCAAGCCATCCATAATATCCTCTGAACCTTCACCACTTCATGATCATCATGTTGTACTACTTCCGACCATTTGTTTATATAAACCCAAACGATCGATTTTATGATGTTACGTTTCTTATACTATTGTTCTTCGGTTTCGTCTTCTCAAATTTTAGAGCACTAATTAATTACATAATTATCTTGCGTTAAACTGGCTGCAAAGACAATTATAGCGGTTCAGCAATTGATCTTTTAACTAATTAATGGCAGATTATTGGTTTTTCTTATTTATAAAGTTTTCTTATTTCACTAATAATTATATAGAGACAGTCAGATCATTCATTGAATGTGTTAAGAATATAAATAATTAAATATATTTATTTTGTCGATTTAAGTTTTTTACATAAATAGTATTGATTTTAAATAATATTAGAATAGAAATTCCGAGATTAAATTCTGACTTTATACTTTATCTTATCAATTAAATAATTCGCATGTTAGTTCTATTTATTAAGAGAGAATCTAATCCATATATCAGAGAACAATTACGAAGATCACAATTTGCTGAAGTACTTGGCATGATAATCTCTCGTGGTGTCGTCAATAATCACTTCGACTTCTCAGTTCATACTCATAGCATTCATCTGATAAAGATCGAAGGGGATGTTTGGAGAATAAGATGAGATGAGAAATCTGTAAATAGTAGTGAAATTGTTTATGAATAGTAATGAAATGGTTTGAGTTAAGATATTTTATTGGATTTTGAGAAAGTATAGAGAAAAAAATTAAATAAAAATACTATAAAGTTAAAATATTGTTAGAATATAATTTTTGTTTTAGAATTTGAAAAACCATTATGGTTTATTTTGTTTTATTTGGAAAAGTTGTAATGATTAGATGAAAATTCAGAATTGAAAAGTATTTATTTTTTAATAAGATTTGGAAAAAAACGTATGAAAAATTTTGAGATGGGACGAGAATGTTGTGTTTCCAAACAAGCCTTTAATTTCGTTTTTGGCTAACAGCCTTTCCATGAAATCACTAATGTACCATTCTCAAACACTAAAAATTTGGTCGCTGAGGATTTATTAGGGGGACAAAAAGGGGTCACTCATCATTCACTTTCACTTTCACTTTCAAACATTTATTAACAAACTTTGATTCGGAAAATTTAACAAATTATAATTAAGACCCAAGTGCTCTCAAACTTTGTAGGTACGTTTCTTAAACCTACATTACTTAACTTGAAGATGATCATAGAAATCCACTAAACAAATCTTTCTGTCAGGACAAGGAAGCCCATGCAAATGATTTGGGCACATGAACTTCGCCAACACATCTTCTACGATCCCCCCAAGAGAAATATGCTCTTTATTTCGAGTCTTCCCATAGAAAAAAACTCAAAGAATTCACCCCTTTTTATATAAATTCACAGAAGCAAACGACACCCATCATAGCATTACACTTCCCGGAGGCGTCAAAGGGAGATCAATACGATGCAGTACAGGCCTCCCCAACGAGAGAGCAGCTTCATCATTCAAGTAACCGGTAATTATTGTGAAGCTGATCATCATCTTCCTGATCAAACCAGCTGTACTGTCTCTCCCAAGTTAATTAACTTTTCTGCAATGAAGCTCTTTAATCGTTTCCGTAAGATTCTCATGCGCCTGTTGTTTTCACTCCCTTCTCCTGGGTCTTCTTCTTCATCAGCGCCTACCTCCGGAAGTTCGGCTTCGAGGCAAAAGAGCTGTGACAGATTTGAGCCGCCAAAGACTTCATGCAGCTCTTATTACTCCTCTCACTCGCACTACAACGAGGCCATCGCTGACTGCATCGAATTCTTCAACAAGTCGTCGCAGGATGGGATTTTGGATGGTCGTAAATCCGATGTCATGGTTTGATATAATGGAAATATATATATTCATGTTTAATTAACGGTCATGTTCCTGTTTCTTCTTTGATCAGTTCTTTCTTCTCGATCGTTCTTGCTTTGGATCTAAAGCACATATTCATACAGAAAAATGCAAATATGATGGGTTCAGTACTGTTGTCCTGTTTTAATTATGCTTTACCTGTTCTCTTTCGTTTCTCCGATCTTGACCTACAATTGATATATACATTACACACACACGCATTATATATACATATATATATATATATATATATATATATATATATATAGAGAGAGAGAGAGAGAGAGAGAGAGAGAGAGCCTAGAGGGTTTCATCATTGTTGAGTTACATTGGTATTGATCGTAAACCTTAAATCATTATAAGAAATTTTTTTATTTGTAACCAGTTATATGTTATAAAAATGACATTTTTCTATTACAATGAGTTAATTCTTATTGTAAATAGTTATTATTATCGTAAATAATTTATTACAAATACTATTTTTGCAGATACATTTTGGCATGTGTTCTTTGACTTCTCGTTAACCATGTTGTACTAACTACTATGTCTCATGTCTGCTAGAGTTGAATCGGTTATATATGTATGGGGGATATGATAGTTGGCCAAATGGAAGAAGGTCCAAGATGATGAGCTCCTCATGAACGGTTTGGTTTGCCATTCATGAAGATGAAGATATTTCATCGAGAAAGGAAACTAAAAATGTCGTGGTCCAGTCAATTTAAAGGAAATTATAAGCTGAAAATCTAGTTGGACTAATTTATGATCTATGTCCAGTCAATTAATATGTCGGGGTCCATTTAAGAATTTAAGGAATTGGGCCACTCCCCTTATCCCCTAAAAAGGCTCTTTTTTTTTTTTTTTTTTTTTTTTTGTGTTTACGAAAAAGAGAGAGCTTGGAGTGTTTACCTTTTCAAAAAGATTTGTATATAATCCAAAAATAAAAAAATTGCAAAAGCCCCTGAAATAGTGGAAAAGGATTTGGATTTATTATTTGGAATTCTAAGATTTATCCCACGTGAGAATTAACCATGCAAGGGAGAAAATTATTAGAATAGTTTCAAGAAAAGAATATAAAAAATTTATTAGATACGTCATATTTAAAAAATAAATAGATAAGATCTTCACATACTGATACTGCTTTATAAGGAGAATACTTTTTCTCACATGGCTCTCTTATTGGATATCAAACATATTATATACTCACAAAGTTACAATTTCCTTCCAGGCCAACTTTTATTTGCTAGAATTGTAGAGGAAATTGAAAGAAAAGTCGATAAAAAAAGAGAAAGAAAACGGTTTGGTATTATTTTTTGGAACCCAAAATGTGTACCATGTCGAGTACTTTGAAATGCAGTTAGGGAACTCGAGGCAATGCAACTTCTGGGCCGTCTCTCTTCTTCGAAAACATCCCTCCGATTAGAGGGATCAGCATGTTGATCTTCTTCTTCTTCTTCTTCTTCCTCTTGGGAGAAGGGTGCCTCTCAAGTTTTTCAACAACTTGTGGGATCGAAACTTGGGCGAAGGAGGGAGGATTTGCAAAATTAGTCACATATCTTTTCTTTTGAAACTCCATTTCTTCTTCTTCTTTGTGATCAGAGTCTTGTATTTTGACCTCAAATTTCGTAGAGTCTTCAACAAACTTGATGTCTTCAAACTCTGTAATTTCCATCGGTTGTTTGTTGGATTCATGTTCCTTCAATTGTTGGAGTTGAAGCTTTGTCCGTTCAAGCTCTGTCTTCATAGAAGAGAGGCAAGTTGCCAAAATTATGCGTTCTTCTTTCGCTTTCTGGAGGCTTTGTTTTGTCTCCTCTAGCTCAGCTGTAACATTTCCGAGCCTTGAAAGGCCATTACATCCATTTTCACTACCTCCACCCTGCATCCATATGATCAATAAACTTAATTAGCATTAAACATAAAAATACATCTTTAGTCAGATTCAATTAATGCTTGAGATCATCTCCCTTACGATACCAATGATTTCTGATACGAATTATTAATAATATTCTTGATTAGGTTTGGGTACTAAGTTGAGATGAAATGAGTTTAGATGAAAGTTGAAAAATTAAATAAACTATTGTTAAAATATTATTTTTATTTTAGAATTTGAAAAAGTTGAATTCTTTATTGTATTTGATGTGAAAATTTGTAAAAGTTATAATGATGAAATATGATGGATTGAGATTAACTCTCAATCCAAACCGAAAAGTTAACCCCGGTTTGGATTCAAGAATCACTCCTACTCATCTCATCTGATCTTATTTTATTATTACAATTTTTTCAAATTCCCACACAAAATGTAATAAACAATTCAATTTTCTCAAATCTCAAAACAATAATAATATTAAAAAATAATATTCTAACAATATTTTATTCAATTTTCAACTTTTATCTAAAAAAAACATTGTTGAGTCATGTTAAGATATAAAATAAATAATAAAATCTACATCTTCCTATCACCTGACCTTTGAGACAAGAGGTAATTTCACATGGTATTAGATCAGAATAAGTCTTGAATTTAAATCATTTTTCGTGTATTGATGAATGCTGGGGAAACAGAAAAAGAAAATAATTGTCTCACGATTTCTTGAAACCCAAACATGATAAGAAATTGTAAATTTAATTTCGTTCAAATACTAGACTAATTACATAATCAATATCCGAACATGTTAGAAAAATGTATGCCTATTAAAATGGCAATCTCCAATGAAAAAGAACTGAAATAATCTAAAGTGAATAAATGGTCACCTGTCTGAGCTTGCTGGAATAGAGCTCCCCAGCTAAAACTTTGTCTCCAAACAATGTGAGGGCCTCTTTGACAGACCTGAAGGGTGCCCTCGTATCAATCTCCGCCCTTTTCATCACCACATGAATTCCATCTTCCTTATCCATGTTTAATCATGCACCCTTGAGAGAGATCAGAGGCGTAGGATTAATATTGAATGAAAACTCAAGGAAGTCCTTTTATGTTTGGAATTGTGACTGTGAGAGAAAGAGTGTGAGAGAGAGATGCTGAGTAGGTGTAAGGGTGAGTGATGCAATAATATTTCATGGGGGAGCTTCCTTTCTTCGTGCCCACTTCACTGGATCGAATTCTGTACTTACTAATGTAATAATATATTTGAAGCTGAAGCCATTGGCTGGTTGGGTGGGTGACTCTTGGTTATATGTATCTGCCTGCCTGCACTCATTCAGTAAAAATGGATGCAAATTTTATCAACGATGGATTATAAAAAATAATTGTACTTTCTATTTTAAATTTTATTATCATCCATTATACTTGTTAATATAACAAAATTTAGAATAATTCATACTAATTTTTTATTTAAAAATGCCAACTAATCTTGGTTTTGTAATTGGGTAAGGAAAATGCTAATATGCTGTCTGAGTTTGCCCCTTCATTTTGACAGCTCATGTATTTAATTTTTTTTTACTTAATGATTAAGGAAGTGACTTTTAGCATATTGATATTTTTTTTATTTTTTAAAATATTTAAATATGTTAAAAAAATATGAAAAAAAATGAAAATTTGTACTAAGTAGCACACCCAACGATCGTTGTTGGGCGGTAGCCGAACATGACTCGTTTTGTATATTTTGATACATACTTTTGTGAATAATACATTCTATATCTTAAAAATACTAAACTCATTTTGCCTTACTGAAAAAAAATTATGCATATTTTTAAGAAAAAAAATTATTCTTAAATTGACGTATAGAGCATATTTAATAAAAATATTTATATGAAATCGTTTAATTTGGAAGATAAAATTCGAATATTACAATATACGTGGATCTGGCATGAGAATTGAATTAGGACACCGTTTCTTCGTCTGCCATGCGCACGCGCTAGATTTCGCTCAAAATCTCTTCGCCTCGTGCATTAGAACCCGCGACTGAATTGAAAAACGGAATTGTGCCTTTTTAGCTCTCTCCAAATTTAATTCCTAGCTGCTCACTGCTTAATTTCTCTCTCATAATTGGGAGAATGGTACTTCAATTAAGATCGAATTAATTCTCATCTAGTGTTTGACTTTGATCTTAATCGGTTTATATGTTCTTGACCGTATCGTTAACTCTTTGATTTGGCAGATCCGGTTCATACTGCTACAGAACAGGCAGGGAAAGACCCGTCTTGCCAAGTACTACGTTCCTCTCGAGGATTCCGAGAAGCACAAAGTCGAATACGAGGTATGATCTTCATCGTCTTCATTTAATTTTATCGTAGTATAATTGTAGGGAAGGGGCGAATTTTTTAGTTTTTTTGAATTTCCTGGTTTTGTAGGTTCATCGATTGGTGGTAAACAGAGATCCCAAATTCACAAATTTTGTCGAGGTGAAATATATTTGCTCTCATCTTCTTTAAAATTTGCGGATTTTTTTTTTTGGGTACAGGGAATGATTGGAAGTTGTAATGGAGAGCTTTCATTCTTACATTTCTTGTATTTTTTAACTTGAGAAAATAAAATCAACCCTCGGCTACTAAACCTAATTTCCAAGCTTGGATTAGGTTAAATGTGCCGACTTGAAATTATTACAGGCTCGCTTGTTTTGATCTGCTTTGCTTCATTGAAGTTTTCCTGATGTTACTATGTGCTAACTACCTGATTATATTGCTTGTTGCAGTTCCGCACACACAAAGTAATATACAGGCGATATGCAGGGTTATTTTTCTCGCTCTGTGTTGACATTACTGATAATGAGTTGGCCTATTTGGAGTGCATCCATCTATTTGTGGAGATTTTGGACCATTTCTTCAGCAATGTGTGCGAGCTAGATTTGGTTTTTAACTTTCACAAGGTTTGCCACTTAATAATGATTTTTCTTTCCCACTTATTTGTAAATCACACCAACTCAATGCTTCTCTGCTTCTGGTATATAATCTATCAATGCTAGTGTCAAGTAATAGCGCTGTAGTAAAATTATTTTCTTAAATGATGTCTCTAGACAAAGAATTTTTTGGGGAAAAAATGGAAGCTCGAAATGAAGTGTGTCAACATCAAATGTTAACTGCGTGATTAAAAAAAAAAATGGCGCTTTCTTTCTGGCAGAAGGAAAACTGTGAAAAAGTTGTAACAGGAAGTAATGTTTTTGGACAAAGATTCTAATAATATGACAAAAGAGCTTATGGGACTTATGCTTTTAGAAATAATTCTTTCATTGAAGCGCTATTTCAAGTAACGCCTGCATGGTAGTTGTAAATAGTTGTTAGGAATTGCTCCTATTGTGCCATGATGAGTGAATTGTTTGAACTGATGTCTTGAGACAAAGAAATACCATGAAAGCGCCATTCCAAATAGAATTTTTGATGTAACACCTTATGGTGATCGAAAAAAGTGTGTTTTTAGGTTACGTTTGGGTAGTGAAGTGATCTCAGATATTCTGTTAATAGTAGTGAAAAAGTGATAATAAAATATTGAATAGTGTAATAAGTAGTGAAAAGTATGTGAAAAGTAATGATAAAATAATGAATAGTAGTGCACCTACCCAAACGGAGCCTAAAACTGCGATGAAAGCATCATTTGAACTGGTCCTTGAAGGTGAGAAATCTCGGCAAAATGCATGTATAATATTAATTAATATATCATTTTTAACTAAGCAGTTTCGCACTTGGAATAGTGCTTCTATTTAAAATAATAATAATTTTACTTTTTATAATGATTTTTTTACTCCAACTAAGCTTTGTTGCCATACAACAACCAAATTTTAAATCAGAGTTGCTGTGATTTAATCTTAGTCTTAATTAGATACATTTTGGTCAAATTTAGGATCCGTTTGGATACTTAGAATATCTCAATATATCTGTGAATAGTAGTGAAATTGTTTGAATTAAGATATTTATTGGGTTTTGGGAAATGAGAAAAAAAAGTTGAATCAAATATTATAAAGTTAAGATTGTTTGAATATAATTTTTTAATATTATTTTTGTTTTGAAATTTGAAAAAGTAGTATTTTTTTGTGTTTTATTTCAGAGTTTAAAAAAATTGTAATGATTAGATAATGATTAGATGAAAAAGTTGAATATTTGAAATTGAAAGTATTTTATGTTTGAGAAGGAAATATCTGAGAACCTCTTAAATCTTTAGAGCAGCTGTGTTGCTATTAGTACTGCCGTACTGTTGATTGCTACAATGCTGACATTACTGTTAATGGGTTGGGATGTTTGGATGCAATGGAGTATTTCTGTAGGGGTGGGTCTACGCCCACCGCTGGGAGCTCCCGTTGGGGGCTCCCGCTAATGCATTCTGTGCTTTTTTATTTTTTTGCTTTTTTTTACATGATTTTTTTAATATCTTTAAATATTTTTTAAAAAATCAAAAAAATTCACAACATTATTAAAAAACACTTACTTAATCACGAAGTAAAAAAAAAAGACTAAAAAAAATAAAAAATTACCAGCGGGAGCCCCCAACGGTAAGCATAGCTTTTTCCTTTCTGTAGATATAGCGTACAATTTCAACATAAATGTGTGCAAGCTAGATTTGACATCTAGTTTTCTCAAGATTGTCACTTTTTGTTTTCTTGTTCAATTATTCTGAATTGTCAGTTGCTTCAGAGTCAAGTTTTTCTCATCCTTTTATGTACTTTCTTATTCTTTTCCTCTAGTGCGATTGCTACTTTTATGTTTAGTTTCTTTACTCCATTCAATGTTTGATTAAAAGCTCATATTCCCATGTTTTTGGGACGGAGAAACTAAACTAATTCTGTTGAGAAGTCAGCATGTGTTGGTATCTAACTCTCGATTACATTGAAATGACTGTATATATCTTCTTTCATATAGCTTCCCATGGAACCAAGGAATTAATGCACAGTTCCCATGTATTTCTATCATGTGGATTTGATTTCGTTGGAAAACGATGTCTGGAATTTCTGCGATGCCCTTGTTCATTTACAACACAATCTCTGATTCCCTTCATGTTAGGCTAGCCATGCTGCACAATGCATAGTGTTGGGAATCAGAGATTGTGTTGTAAATGAACAAGAAGTATGACTAGCTTAACATGATCTTGAAGTGTATGGAAGAAGTATGTATGGAAGATAGGAGGATATTGCTTGATCTTGAAGTGTAAATATATGCTCTACTCCTTCCACGTGTGTGTTTTGGGGAGTATTGTTGTGGTTATTTTATTTTTATTGACTTCTTGTACTGATCCTTTATTTTGGAAAAAAAAAAAAATCCAATGAAGGTTTATTTGATACTTGATGAATTCATTCTTGCTGGAGAGCTCCAAGAAACAAGCAAAAAGGTGTGTGAATTCGTTGTGCTTCCCTTGTGCATCTAGATAGTTTTTTTGATCGGTAAAGCTTGTTTGCCAAGACCGAAGGTGTGCATATTCTTGCATCTAGATTATGCCAAGACCAAAGCTTGTTTGCCTTTCCTTCTCCCTCATATTGTTTGTAGTAAATGGTTTATACTGCCACTTTTGTAGCTTCTCTTCTTGCAACCCCCCCCTTCTTATTTTGGAAAGGACTACTACACAACTACAGCACCAACCTGTGTCATATAGTTAAAGTCTGATTCCTGTTCATTGGGGCTCTTATATTTATAATAACTTAGAAGCAACTAATATTTGTTTTTTCACAAGATTTTTGCTTCAACTTGCAGGCGATTATAGAGAGAATGGGCGAGCTGGAGAAGTTAGAGTGAAAATTTTGTGTGTTTCAGGTGTGCAATCTGTCGCTTTTTTTCTGTAATTATTCAGAAAAATCATGATTGCCAATTTCCTCTTGTATATCAGAAAATCGAACGAGAAAAAGTGTTCCTTTTTCATTACTGTACCGGTCCTCCACTTCTTTTCCCATTTCGCTGTCTGTGAGTGAAACGTGACTGCACGTTCACTCTGCAGATTGCCGTTTGGTGTAGTGCTTCATAGGTGGATTACAGATAGAGACATACAAGACATGTTAATTAATAGTACAATATTTATTATTATTATTCGTAAGAATTAAATATTTTGAATAATTTTAAGTGTTACCATATATAAAATAGAAAAAATATCTCATATATATATATATAAAACTCCCATGTTCACCTAATATTTATTTCAAAAAGAAATTCCAATAAAAGCAAGGTGCTAACAGAATGAATCCTCAGTGGAGAAAGTGTTGGGCACCAAATCTTGTTATTAGTAATGAAATGAAAAGCTGCGTGGAATGTGACCCCAAGTGTCATCTTCACAATGCTGTGCTTACATCTTGAAAAAATCCAATTAGTCTAATCCAATTTAACAAAGTCAGAATGACTGCCAGGCACCAATTCGGCAGCACAAGTAAAGAGCTGCTGCTTAAGCCACGCACCCACAATATGCAAAGGAAAATATTTGGACATAGCAAAGTCTGCAGTCTGTTTGAAAAAAAGTGAAGTACACTCGAAATTCACATAAACAACTTAACTATTTTTTAAAAGGACTGTAACTGTCATCGAATATTATTCATTCCCAAAAGGATGCTCCATAATTCAATGCAATTAGGCGAAGGTGGCTTTTAAATTTTGGGACCAGTCCTTGCTGTTTTAGACTTTTAAGGACTTAATTAAAAATTGATTAATGTTTTAATATGCTCATCCAGTACCCTCAAGCCTAATGAATTCAAAAGGAAAAAAAAGGTACAAGAAATAAGTACAATGACATTGCAATATCATAATGAATTAATACGAACACTTGTAACACAACAAACATGATACTTTAATGCATTATCAAGCAATGAAAATGACATTAATAGTTACATTTGATGGTGCATAATCGAGTACATGGTTCTAACATATTTGAAGGATTGATTCGTTATCTATGAACATCCACAAACCATTCTCATCTCACTCTCATTCTAGTAATATGTGGCACTTTTATCACCCTTAAGCATCCTTTATTTTTTTAAAGAAGAAATTTAAAGATTGATGAACAATGCTACCTTATCATAGTGGGATGAAGGTGTAGTTTGTAAAATCTTCCTCTTGACAGTCTATTCAACCCCCAAAAGGGGGGGGGGAGAGAGAGAGACATCACCATTGCCCTAGCAGAACCCATCCTATGATTGTGTCGCTGAGCCAATGCCAGAATTCCACTCAAGTTGCTTGAGACCCATATTCTGGTCTCATTCTTTACTACTTGATCCTTTTTACTTTTTGGCGTTTCCCCTTCATTCTTTGGGTGGTTAGCATTAACCTTACCCCTAAAGCAGTAAAGCTGAGGCAGAAAAAGTCAATAACGATAATGGAAGCAAGCTAAAAAGAAAATTCTGTGGGGAACAGGCAAATAGAAAGAAGTTTGACGATTCTATTTAGTAATGTTCTCTGTAAAAGGGCATCAGTGTGACCATAGATGCTGATAAAAGGATCATACAACAAAACTTAATTACCATCTCCAGCAGCTGACAGGTCTCAGGTTTTCCCCCAACATATGCACATGTCCCAGCAATTTTCCTTTGCCTGACTTGGATGCTCTTCTTTCTCTGATCATTTGATATTATGAAATGCACGGCATTCTTTTCTGATCATTTGATATTCCATACATGGCAATCAGTAGAACCTTGCATGTATCTGCACTTTTTTGATCATGCCACATGAAGACTTGAGTATGACCAGAAAGAATTGATGCAATAATGTATTGCCCACCCCATTGCCTTATTAAGCTGCCAATGAAAGTCACATCAAAGGTGCTCATTACAGAGTAATTGCAATGGCAGCATGCCAGTGGCATGGAACCCTCCTTCGGTCTCTCCATAGGTAGAGGGGAAAAGGTTGTCTTGTTTTTTATTCTGGGCTGGGGGCAATGACGGAGTAATGGCCATAAGGCGCTGCTTTTGTTGAGAGGCTGTAGCATACTTAGGGCCAAGTACTTCTAGGGATGAAAGGGATGGTGGGATACTGGCTTGGGCACATGGGATCAGCATAGGAGGATCCTGCCTTCCCTGTTGCCAGCTCGAAATTTGGGTCATAGATATTGAAGTTGCCACAGGCCTGTAATGAGCTGCTAGCTGGGCAGCCCAAAGGTGTTGCTGTTGCGGATGTCGTTGATGTTGCTGCAGCTGATGCTGTTGTTGTTGCTGCAGCTGATGCTGTTGTTGTTGCTGCAGCTGCTGTTGTTGCTGTTGCTGCTGCTGCGTTGTCAAGGCTGCAGGACTTACATGAGGACCGCTGAATGGATTGCCAAGAAATGGAGCTACCCGCATCTGCACCTACAAAGTACAATGAAGCATGACAACATATTTTAGAATTTCTATAGCTTAACAAGACAAGGAAGAGCTGTAGTTGTTAGCAACTAAATCATATTATACAACCAAATTTGCAGCTTATTGCAAGTTCGTTACAGTTAGGTGATGGATAGAACACAATAAAGAGAAAGTTGCAAGCAATTGTTTAACTGGCTCCAATGAATTTCCCAACACACTTGTAGATGTGTCCTAAAAGAAAGAATAAAACCTTATTTGCTGCTGATGATGTTATCGAAAGCTGATCAGGGTAAGCAGCGGAGGTATAGCAAGTTTGAGGCATAGCGAAAGGCAAAAGAGTCTGCTGTTGTGCAAGAGATTGAAGATAAGGAACTTGGCATTGTGACGAAGGATCCAACCCATTAATAGTTCTATCACCACAATTCTTAGCTTCCGTCCCACCACCTCCAGCAAACAAGGACAAGAAATTGAAACTCTGCAAGTAACAGAGAATAGTTAAAGAAAAAAGGGGAGAGAGAAAAATTGGAAGGGAAGAAACCATTGGCAATTGCAGTATAAGCTTACCTGCTTCTGCGAAGTGTACGCCTCAGATGCCAGAGCAGCATGGGGCTGATCTTGATGGAGTTGCTGTTGCCAAAGAATACCAGTTTTAGCGTCATTTGAATTTCTTTCATTAGTTGAATTGCATGTAGTGGTAGAAGAAATAGTGCCGTTGAAACTCGTCCTCACCCCATGAAAGCTGTTAAGTGCCATACGAGCTCCAAGATTTGGTCCTTTCTGGAGTTTCAATTGATTAGATTGCAGCAGCAGCCTCCCTTGGTTCTCTGGCATTTGTAAATTCTGAATGAGATGACTTATATGAACATGAGCAGAGCACCTCTTCCATGTATCTTTTTCAACGGCAACTTTTGAAACCTGCACAGTTGACCATATACCAATGATGATCAAAGTAGCACACAATCATTTGTGAGGAAACAGACAGCCTCATATTAAAGGTGTGAACAACAGCTAAGAAGCATAAACGCGATATAATCATAGATAACAAGCCATCTTCACCTCTCCACTTGAAGAACCATTTTCAAATGACCTGTGTCTGCAGGCAATCATATCAGTATCGAGCCAACCTGGAACTTTAGCAGCAGAGGACCTGAGACAGCTAAATGCGTGAGGACATGGGAGCACCCAAAAAATGGCTACATTAATGGTTCAAAAGTAACAAGAATGTAAGAAAATTACTGCAAAGAAGGACCAGGACTCCCGACTCCATGTGGCACAACTGAAGACAAGCCTGGCCACAATGCCGAGCCTGTTGATCAAAGAAAAGAGTATGATAAGAGTCACAATATTAATATGATTAATATGCAACCTGTTGGTCAAAGAAAAGAGTACGATAGAGTCCGGACAACATGATCATTAGACTTCTAATCAAGCTAGAAATTTACCATCTTTCTTGGGCTCCTTGATCATTTTTTGTTGTTCCGGTTCACTTGCAATAGTTATGGCCCCATTTCGTTTAGACTTGGAAATTACATTTACTGGCCCCATTGCCATCTCTGATACTTTCTCAATTAGTGGGGTCTCCGGTTGTGTAGGTAGTTTTAATCTGCTGGGTCATTTATAAAAATGAAAATAGTTATACACAAAGTAAAACAGCAAAAAGGAAAAGCTGATAAGAGAGCACTTAATTATTTAAAAAAAAAAAACGCACCCAGTCATGCTTAGCTCATAATTGCGCAATGGCTTTTCACCGTCACTGCCACTGTCACTCTTAGCCAAGCATGACATGCTACTTGCATTCAATTGAGGAACAGGACAATCTGACTCCATATGAATTTTCTCTCTGTTAGATAAATCTGGCCGTTCTTGAATACTGGGTTCATTCAAAGAATCTACTTTTCGAGTTTCTTTGGGCAAACTATCCGTGTTGGATGAGGGATTGGTAACATTGGATAATTTCCAAGGCATTGTACTTAAGTTGTCATTTGTAACTGCAGAATCTGATAAAAAGAATACAAATTAAAACACCACAACAAATGATTTTTTTTTTTTGTTTGAAAAAAAAAAACTTAGTATCATATAAAGAAACTATATGAAGAAACCTTGCATAGACAATGGATTCTCCCTTGACTCTGGAAAAGCCAAAGGTCTTGCTTCTGTATATTCTGTGTCTAATTTAATCTTCTCATTTGCATCATTGTTGGGGAACATTCCAGCCAATGCATACAAGGTTTCCACTACTTCTTCCTCCTCTTTTGTTATTTGCCCAGAGAAAGTCTGTTCTGGGGACCAGTCTGAGCCTCCATGTTTCTATAAAAACAACTTGAAGTCTATCAATTGAAATGCAAAGTGAAAAAGGCAAAAGAGAGCGATATGGTGATGAGCTAGAGAGGACTAACCAAGTTCAGTTTAGATTTCTTTACACCATTTTTTATGGGTGATTCTTCGACTCCGCTGATTGTACTGTTCACATTCTTTGAATCTGGTAAAGGTGGAGAAACTGATTCGTGATTGCGCTTCTTCATGGCTGTAAATGTTAAGCATTGTGTTTTAAATTTAATACAGAAAACCCTTCCGATTCACTAATGCAAAAGTATATATCTTGCAAAAGTCAAACTCAGAACAAAACAATGTAGTCCTAAATTAAAAAGAACAAAGGAACAGTAAAAATTGCAGTAGCACTATATTAAATAGAATTAAATAAAAAACAGACAGAATCTTGCGTCCAGGAAAAGAAAGAAAAAGCAAAAAGCTTCGAATTTTCTTCAGTCCTAATCAAACTCACAAAGCAAAAAGTAAAAAACAAAAAACAAAAGAAACTTCCAAGAAGAACGACCAAATGTTAAACCCGACGGTCGGAGCGCCGGTTTGGATTGTCATTTCATTTTATCTTATTATTATAATTTTTTTTAAAAATTTATATAAAATATAATAAATAAGTTAATTTTTTTAAATTTTAAAATAATAATAATAATATTAAAAAAAATATTCTAGCAATATTTTATCCAACTCATTTAAAATCATTCCATCTCATTTTTAATACAAACGGCCCAAGTTATCACTGCAAACAATTAAAAAAACACTAAAAAATAATATTGCAGACCCTCGAATGGAAGAAAAATAAAAGTAAAATTCTACCAGCTTGTTTGATTCGCCGCGCACCTGAACGCAGCCTTCTCGGAACAGAGGCCTGATCCACACCATTGCGGTCATAAAAAAACTGTAGAGAAGTATCAGAAAATAAAGAAGCTAAAAAATACCAATCGATGGTGACCATGACCAATAATATAACATCGACTCATCAAAATTATCGACCTTTTTGGGAATCTTAAATCTCTTGCTAGAACCAATACTCATAGACGGTGCTTGTAAGCGAAGCTCATCTTCTTTGTCGGACAGATCGCAACCCATTTCGTCGTCTTCGTAGCTCGAGCTTGTCCTACCAACAACTCTCAATCTTCTATCTTCATTCGATCATTCCACATGTACGAAGTCCCCACCAACACCATCTGACCCTTGAAAATCACACACAAATCGAAACACACATGAACAACAAGAGCCCAAGATAAAGGAAATAAGACGGGACACGGGACACGGGACATAATCGGCGAACCTTATCATAAAGCGAAACAAGGAACGCCCAGATAACGACAAGTACAAAACGGATGGGAGATTTGTTTTCTTTTGGTATATTTGTGTGTGAGTGAAAATTTACCAGAGAAGAGCTTGTCGGGCTTGGCAGGAGAGAAACGACTGGCTCCACGCCTCACGTCTCGAACTTTGTCCATTTCTGACCTCCCAACATCTGAGTTTTGAAAAAGGCTTCGACGGCTCGGAATTTAATCGGACCCAACCAGCCACGAGAAACGCTGAACGCCCAGCTCTTTTTATGTATTTATGATAATTCTACTTTTGAGAATTTGAGTTTCTTCAATCACAGAAGAGAAAGACGAGTCAGAGAAATCAAAGCTCGGAGAAAAATAAAATCATTGCAACGAACGGAAAAAATGAAAATGTGAATAAGAAAGTGGATGAGAACATCGTAGTCTTCTTTTCTTGTTTTGTTTTAGTTTCTAGCGAAAAGCTCGCCGGAAAGAAAACGGGAAAGGTGACGTTTGGGTTTTCCAACGAAAGACAAAATTAATTATAGTTGCCATATATCCCTCCGTTTCTCTCTCTCTCTCTCTGTATCTCTCTCTCTGAGCTCACAGTAGAAGTGCTCGCAAGCATCTCGACGGTGAAATTGAACAAAAAATCAAACACACGAACACAGGAGGCAGAGCCAAAAGGCTGGTAAAGATATGGCAGAAAACAACGGAAGGAAATTCGTTCCTCGTGTTCAGAGAATCAGGTTCTTCGTGAAATAAAGCAGGGTAACAGAACAGAAAAAGGGCCAGAGAGAGAGGGTGTGTTAGAGAGAGCCAGCCAGGTAACATTGGCACTTGGCAGACAAAATAGAAAAGATCATAAATATCCGTAAAAAAACTCCTTGAACCAAAATACTGGATGAATCACATTCATTCACTTGGAGAATCAAAGAAAACCCCATTAATGCGCGAATCTCCCAACAATCCCAAACCCATCTTGACTGCCGACTCCCCGTATATATTATCACTCTTTCTTCCAATTTAAAAAATAAAAAATAAAACCTGAGAGTGGAAATTTAAACCAGAAAAGAAAGTCAAAGGAAAATCCCAAAAAAGCATTATAGATTTCACACATCAGTGCTCTGAAGCTCATTCCTCTCGCAAAAATATCAAGCACGAGCTCCGAAAAAAAAATATAAAAACTGAAGAAAACCAAAGGTTTGGGCACCGTAAAATCGCGCTGTGTGGCGAAACTGCCACCACCTTCTCTGTCCCTCCCACCTTTGGCCTTTTTCTTCTTTCTTCTTCTCTCTAGCATCACATTCGGCGGTGATCTAACGGCTACGAGTGACTGCCAAGTGTGAACCGTCGATCATGGAATAACGTGAGAATGGAGCTCGACGGCCCAGAATCCACGGCTCCGATGCGTTTTTTGGAAAATCTCCACCTCATTGGCCGTTCGATGTTTTTATTATTGGAGAGAGTAATGACTTTTGTAAAATGCACAAATCTAAAATGGATATATTCATGCATGAATTTATTAATTTTTTTTTTAAACAAACTCAATTCATTGATAGTGAAACTATTACATATTTCTTACACAGTAGGAAGTTTCTTCCAAATCCACTATACAAGAAGAGCATATTTAGCAAGAGTGTGAGCTATTACATTACCCTCTCTATTAACATGCTTAGTGATACAAACATCAAACATACTAGTTGTAGACCTTATGTCAGCCGTGATCATCCCAAAATAGCTTTGATCCAGTGTTTGCTTCTGTATCCTTGCTACTATTAACTCAGAATCTCCCTCCAATATGATCTTGTTCATACCCAGTTCTAGAGCAAAAGTATTTGCTGTCAATGCACCTACTGCTTCAGCAATTAAAGGATCTGGATTCAGGAACTGATTCTTTCTCATAGTGGCTAAGTAATTATCTTCTCCATCTCTAACTATAATGTCAATACCAATCTTGAAATGTTTTTTGTCCACTGCCACATTCCAATTCACTTTGCAAAAACTTGAAGGGGGTGCTTCTCATGTTTGTGTCCTCAAAGATCTTCTGCTGTGATGTTGATTCTCTGTGTTGGCTCCTATTGCTGCAAGATCAAGTTGCATCTGTTGAACACGATGTTGAACTGTTTTAGGATCAATCATAACATTGTTGAACACCTTATTAGTTCTTCTTTTCCACAGATTTCAAAGAGTCAAAACTAATTCTTCCATTTCCTCCTGCTGTAATTTGTTGAACATATCTGCAAGAAGTTCTTTCATACTCTGACAAGTATTATTACACTTCTGAATCTTTTTTGAGCACTGCCTCAAAATATCATTAGCAGAAATACATTGCCAAAGAATGTGTGTTGTGGTTTCTGGTGCTGATAAACACATAGGATAGTTATTATCAAATAAGATCTTCTTTTTGCAAAGATTTTCTTTAGTGGGAAGAATATTAAGACAAGCCCTCCACAGAAAATTCTTTGTGGCTGGTGGGATACCTAGATTCCAAATTTTGGTCCATTCATCTCTATTTAGTTTGCCTTTCGAGCTTTGTCCCTGCCTACTGTTAATAATATCTCCCTGCAAATAATAAGCACTCTTTACATTGAACATTCCATTTTTTGTACACCTCCAAATCAGTTGATCAGACCTGTTATAGTGACTTAAAGGCATTTGAACAATAGTATCAGCATCTTCCTTTGAGAAAATTCATTGATAACATTGGTATTCCATTCTCTAGTCTGATGATTAATAAGCATGTCCACTTTGGCCTCTCTATCAAAAAACTGAAAACCACTTTGAGGCTTAGGTAGAGGGTGTTGGCAACCACTTATCAGTCCAAATTCTAACAGAATTTCCATTTCCAATCCTCCAAATAGCTCATTCTTGAAGTAGAGGTCTAGCCACTAGTAAGCTTCTCCATAAGAAAGAAGGACTGCTACCTAACTTAGCATTAAAAAAATCTGAATGTGGAAAATACTTAAGTTGTAACACCTGGGCAGCTAGTGAGTTTGGGTTTTGCAATAACCTCCAACCTTGCTTTGCTAACAAAGCAATATTAAAATTCTCGAAGTCTCTAAAACCCAATCCTCTTGCAGTTTTTGATTTACCCATCTGATTCCAGCTAATCCAACTTATTTTCCTTTCTTGATTGATTTGTCCTCACCAATATCCTTTAATCAATTTGTCGAGATCATGCAATAGAGCTTTAGGAAGCTTAAAAACCCCCATTGAATAAGTTGGGATGGCTTGTATGACAGATTTAAGAAGAATTTCTTTAAATGCTCTAGAAAGAAATCTCCACCTCCAATTGTTCAGTTTTGCTCTCACCTTGTCTAGAATAGCCGAGAAAGCCTTTCCTCTTGATTTTCCTAGCAAAACAGGTAATCCTAGATAACTTTCATAAGAAGATAATGATCTCATACCTGCTATACTAAGAATGCTATCTATAACTGCTGGCCTTATGTTGGAGCTAAAAAATAAGGAAGATTTCTCTTTATTTAATCTTTGTCCTGATGAAAGCTCATATTGTCCAATCAAACCTTGCAGTCTGCTCCATTCAATGGATGAGGTTTGACAAAATAAAATACTATCATCTGTAAAAAAACAAATGATTGATAGATAACTCACCCCTTGCCAATGGAAAACCAGAAATGAGGTTTATTCTTTCTGCTCTATTGAGAATTTGTGTGAAAGCTTCAGAGCATAAAATAAAGAGATATAGTGATAGAGGATCACCCTGTCTTACACCCCTTGAAGGCTTAAAAGAAGGCTGAGGACTTCCATTAATTAAAAGAGAATAGGAAACTGATTTAACACAGTTGAGTATGAGCTCTATCCATGAGTTTGTAAAACCCAATTTTTCCATCGCAGCTGCTATAAAGCTCCATTTTAATCTGTCATAAGCTTTACTCATGTCTAATTTCAAAGCCATATAACCTTTTTTCCCTTTTACTCTACTGTTCATTGAGTGCAACACTTCAAAGGCCACAATGACATTGTCTAGAATCTGTCTTCCAACCACAAAGGTACTTTGTGTTGTAGCAATGATTTCTGGTAGAACTTGTTTCAACCTGTTAGCAGGAACCTTAGCCATGATCTTGTAGATTACATTACATAAACTGATAGGTCTGAATTTTGTGACTTGTGTTGGACATTTCTTCTTAGGTATTAGAACAATAAATGTATCATTGATTTTGCTATCCCAGTTGTTTGTCTTTAATGCCAGGATCACTGCCTCACAAAGCTCTTTGCCCACTGTATCCCAATGTTGTTGATAGAATCCTGCAGAAAATCCATCTGGACCAAGAGAACTCATGGGATTCATGCCAAATACAGCTTCTTGTATCTCTATGAAGGTAAATTCTGCCATCAACATATTGTTCATTTCCTCAGTAACCTTTGGCTGCATAGGATCTAAGCATTCATTTATGCCAGTTGGGTTGGAAGTCGACAACAAACTAGTATAATACCTCTGAAAAACCTATTGTATTCCTTGTGAGGTGTTATGAGTCAAGCCATCATCATCCTGTATGCAACTGATATGATTTATTTTCCTTCTCTGTGTTGCACAATTGTGTAAAAATCTGGTATTCCTATCTCCATGTCTAAGCCAGCTCTCATTTGCTCTTTGTTTCCATCTAAGATTTTCTTCTTCTAAAAGTAGTGACACCTCTTTCTGTAACTGATTTATATGTTGCTGATCATTCCCATCATTTCGTTGTTGCAAAATATGTAGCTGAAATTTTTTATGCTCAATGCTTCTTATAATCTCCTACTGATGATGTCTACTCCAATTGAGAAGTTGATCTTTGCATCTGATAAGCTTATTTGACACTGTTGAAACTGAATGTGCTATATTGTTTCTCTGATTCCAAACCGTCGAAATTATACCTTTGCATTCCAATTGCTTACCCCAGCTATACTCATATCTAAATATTCTTCTAGTTCTTCTCTCATCTTGTAAAAGTGATTTGAAATTTAAAATAAGAGGATTATGATCAAAATTACAAGTAGGAATGGTGGTGACAGAAAAATTTGAGAACATACTGATACAAGTTTCATTAGCAAAAACTCTGTCTAACCTTTCTTTTGTAAAATCACTGCCATCTCTATTATTGAACCAAGTGTACTTTGGCCCTATAAAACCCAAATCATTCAATTCACAATCTTGCAAGGCTTGTTGAAAGGAATACATCTGGTGTTTAGGTCTTACAGCTCCCCCAAACTTGTCATGTTGACTCAAAATTTCATTGAAATCACCTATACAAAGCCAATGACTATTATCTATAGGTTTCAAAAACCTTAGCAACTGCCAACTACCTTCTCTAAGAGCTGTACCTGGATTGCCATAAAACCCTGTAAGAACCCATTCCTTTCCATTTTTAGGTTCTATAACCTTCACAGATATGTGAAATCTTGTAAAAGATTCCAATTCTATTTGATCTTTAGAATGCCACATCATTGCTATTCCCCCACTTCCTCTGCTATCAACAACAAAACTTCTATCAAAACCTATCTTGTTCCTTATTCTTTCCATTTTGTCTCTCTTGCATTTAGTTTCAATAAGGAAAATGATCCTTGGGCCCTTTTGCTTCATTAAAAAATGAAGCTCATAAACTGTTCGAGAGTTCCCAAGTCCTTGACAGTTCCAACTAATGCAACTCATTTTTCTTGGTGGGGTTGCTCAACAGCCACCACCTTATGTTCCTGATTTAAGCTCCTTACATGCTTGAACATTAATTTTAATTTTTTTGAAATACCTTGTTGATCAGCACTGCCAGCTTCTGTTATCTCTCTTTTCCTGCTATCTAAAACATTCATAGAAGTGTCCCTTGATGTCAACTCGGTAGCCCTATCCATGAAAACATGTCTTGCCCTTTTCTTCCAACCAGAATTCTTCTTGTCACTCCTTTCAGCAACTGCTGGACTGTTCAAAGAATTATCCAAGTTGCACCCAAATTCAGTGTTAGACAACCAAATCTCATCATTTTTTCTGTTTGTGTTACTAGAATCCCCTCTCACTCTTTCCTTGGTAGATAAATCTGCTTGTAAATTATCCAGAAATAAGCTTTGAGTAACTTCATTATTGTCAGGAATCTGAAGAACTTGCTTAGGTATGATTTCTTTTTCCAATCTTAACTGATCCCTCAAACCATAATTGTTTTCAAAACTGCTATCTTCTAGTCTACAATTCCTCTCCTGAATTATTGGTGATATTAGCTTAGGTTTCTGTACTCCACGAGAACCAAATCTTTTTTCACCCAAACCATTTGACAGAATAGAAGAAGCTCTCAACCAATGTCCATACTGAACAGATCCCCATCCAGCTGTCTTATTCTTTTCTTTCTCCACTACACAGCTTCGATGTACATGTTTTATAGCCCCACACTTGAAACAGAAAACTGGTTGTCTTTCATACTTAAACTCAATCCATCTCTTAATCCCTTCTATTCTAGCCATCTTACCTCTAGGAAGAGGTTTTGTGATATCTATATTAATACGAACCCTGAGATATTTGCCCCAACCCACACCCTCCTCATCCATGTCTACTGTCAACACTTCACCTATAGAGTTTTCAATTCTTTCACCTCCTTCTAAAGTCATAGCAGCTAGAGGCAAACTATGAAATTGAACCCGGAAAGGCTCAATGTTAAAAACCATATCAGATGGAGGAATACTGCTGCCAAACTCTTGGATACAGATTAGATTTTTATCAAAAGACCAAGGTCTTCCCTTAAGCACCCTTTCTACCTCTATACCTTTATGAAATTCTACTAAAAATTTATTAATCCCAACCTCTTTGAAGATAATCCAACCCTCAAGGTTCCAGAGTTTAGTCATGGTAGTTTTAAAAACTTCCCTATTGATGTTTTTATCAACCACAACTAGCATAAGTAGACAGCTTTTACCATGCAAAATGGATCTTCTAGTTTCTTCCTCTGTAAAAGTTACTTCTTCCTGTTCTTCTTCAGTTAATTTGAAACCTTCCCATAGCTATTCCAGTTCCTCAGCCATGATAATCCAGTTGAGAAATTCCTTCGAGCTTAAGCAAAACTGATGAAATACTATACCACCACCTTATCTCTCACAAGGAAAGAAAGGACAACTACCTGAACCTTCTAAAGAAGGAAAGGACCCCTCAAGATAATGAGTGACATATTCATGCATGAATTGATCGGTACATAATATATTACAGCTCTAGAAATATTAACAAAATGCATTATATTAGTAACTGCAATGAAAAAATATAAGAGTATATTATAAGAGCTTACATGGACATTGAAAATATAAATGAATCAAATTTACTTATTAATTTTGACTGTTCTTGTATCTTCTTTTATATAACAAGATATTCATTTATAATAGTATGAATGCAATTTGCTGTTGTTTTAAAAATAAATAAAGTAAATAAACTCTCGCTCAACATTTCTTACCATTCCTAAAAGATATCTTGTATTTAGTAGCCGATATTATGAGTCAAGAAAACAGGAAGAGCTTTACAATCTAACATGCTATTAATATATGAAGAGAATGAGATTGAAATGAGAAATATATGAATAGTAATAAAATTATTTGAATTAAAAAGTTTTATTGAATTTCGAGATATAAGAGAGAAAAAATTGAATAAAAATATTATAAAGTTAAAATTTTATTAGAATATAATTTTTTAATATAATTTTTGTTTTAAAATTTAAAAATGTTAGAATTGTTTTTTTTTTATTTGGAAAGGTTGTGATGATTACATAAAAAAGCTAAAAATTTGAAATTAAAAAGTATTTATATTTAAGTTATATTTGAGAAGGAGATGAGATGGAATAGGTTCTCAAACACAAAGCCTTAGATATTCTCCCCGTGGCATGGGTAATGATACATTTACACATCATTGAATAGTGTTTTACTATCCAGTTATTTTTTTCTCTTTTTGCTATTTGAATTTAGATTAAAAGTCCCATATCATTATGATCTTGCATAATTTATAAGAAAATAAATTTGATCAACCAACGTAATCATATAATTTAATTAAAAATAAATTCAATTTTATAAAAATGGACTTAAAAAGCAAAAGAAGGTTAATTTTTATAAAATTGAATTGATTTTTAATTAAATTGCATGATTACGTTAGTTGATTGACTTTATTTTCTTCTAGATTATGCAAGAAGATCATGTTCTGAGATTTTTAATTTAGATTCAAATAGCAAAAAGAGAAAAAAAAAAAAGCTAAATAGTAAAATAATAGTATATGAGATATAAGGGTATCATTATCCAAAACAAAATCCCTCTTTACGTGTTCACATGTGGCAACGGCCTGGACAGAGGCCAAACCCTCCCTCTGCCTCTGCCTCTCTCTCTCTCTCTACCCAACAACACAGTATTGTGTACTTTTTATATGAAAAATGCTACTTGGTCATCTGAAACTTACCATTCAGATGACCTTTTTAACATGGCACTATCATGTGATGCCACGTAGTTTATTAAAAAAAAAATTCACATACATAAAAGAGTAGTGCTAGAGAGCATCCACTGTAGCAGTGCACACAATGCACACACTACGTGGATGCTTCTCATCTTCTTGTTTTTTTTTTTCAAACCCAGACGGCTTCTCTCATCAGCGTCTCTCTCTCCTCGACTCTCTCTCATCATCGTCTCTCTCTCATCGTCTCTCTCTCTCTCATCCCTCATCATCTCTCTCTCATCTCATCATCTCTCTCTCACCGACTCTCTCTCTCATCTCGGTCTCTCTCTCATCGTCTCTCCCTTGTCTTCACTCTCTCTCATTGTCTCTCTCTCTCATCTCGGTCTCTCTCTCTCGTCTCTCTCTCTCTCTCTCATTTCCGCTGTCTCTCATCAACTGTCTCTCATCCCTCTCTAATTTTAAATTTAAAAGATGTGGTGTAGATTATGCCACATAATGTGTGCAAAGATGGCTGCTCTCAATAGTAGCTTCTCCCGATAATATTTCTTTTCTTAATAAACCATGTGACAGTGATGCGAGCTGTAAGTAACATGGGCCATCTGTAAGCTTTCTTTCATCAATGCGAGCCCTTAATTTCGCGCAAATCTTCCCGCTATTTATAAGCTTTCTTTCATCAATGCTGTGAGTAACATGAGCTATCTGCATTGCCTTATGGACCGTTAGATTTAGTGTGCGAAAATGTGTTATAATTTATTTTCTCCAAAAAGATAGGATACAAGAACAGTTTCCATATATAGAATTAATCTTTGTGCAAATTCAGAGCTTTTACACACCAAAAGGTCCGAGCCTAACACATTGAGGATAGCTTCTAAAACATGCATCATGTCAAGAAGAAACTGTCCAAAGCTCACAACTGCTAAATAGTAACCCTAACATTACAATAGTTGACTTGCTGAGTGGAACGATCCGGCTTTAACTAGATGTATACCAAAAAATTGAGGCATCATCCCAAAGTTTACACCACTCCTGAGGGGAGTCGCAGAACAAGTTGTCCGCCGAGAATGCTGCATCCAGAGGAAAATTTTGCAGTGCGCTCACTAGGAAAGTAGTGTACAGCATCTAAGGATTTCAAAATCAGGAAGTTTTTACCTACCTTTTAACATAGTAGTAGCAAAAATCTGCAAGAATGAAGGTCTGCACAATTTCGCAGAGGAGAACCATTGGAGGCCACAAACCATAACCCAAAGCTGTCAGTAAGCGGCCTCGAGTATCCCATACCTGTGTAAAAGAAGGAAACCATAAACTAAGGAATTAAGAAAGGCAATAATATCAACATGTTAATGGTCAATGACATGAGGATGAAGAAACTTGGGCAACCATGCATAACAATTTAAAGACTGAAAAGAAAAACACTTCATGGTCGTTCTGCTAGTTATTTGTATAATGTTATAAGATATCGTGAAATAGACTGCTTACAAGTTTCCCTTCACTTTTTGACACGTTCGAAGCTGGTGAGGTTTGAACATTGTAACTCTTAGCATAGGTTCAATATCAATGGCTTGTGGCTTCTGAAAAGCAACGATGACTTGTGTAGCAAAATTGAGCTAGCGACATTCGCACTCAATTACCAGAATATAGACAACTGAATTGTATCTCATATATGGCATATATGGCAGTTTTGAGCTTCATCATCAAACCTGGAGAAGCCAATGTGCACAACTCAAGAACCTTGCAACCCCCAGTGCAAATACATAATGTGCAGTGAATGGTTCCACAATCTGAGAGTCTGAAGAAACAAAGATGAGAAAAAACATATATCAAAACGTCATTTATGAAATTTAGTTAATAAAAAAATAGCTTAAAGTGCCATGCACGATGGACCATCAGAATGGAAAACTAAGAGAGCATGCAAGAGTAACTTTGAAATCATACCTTTGTGTTCTGCATTACCTGCAGCTGGGGTAGCACTGAAACAGCTTCAAGATAAACACAGAAGGCCCAGAAAATCCTGTTCAAGATATGATGCTGTGTTGTAGGATGAATTATAAATGATAGCACAGAACAAGGTATCTCCTGCACCAAATAAAGATAAGAGTGTAAATTACCTAAATAGGTTCACTAATCAGAATACATTAATACAGTGACTTACTATTTGCTAGATTCTAAGAAATAAATATTTTTGCTTTTCAATGCATCACAGAAACTGGGAACTACCTAGAAATTATGAAAGTGCAAATATCAAATCTAATGAAAACCTGTCAGGACAACGATAGTCCGGCCAGCCCAAGAATCTCTAAAAGCAAGGAAATATGACTCTGTTCATGGATGCATAACCAGATCAAGCTTATCAAGTGTTTTCAAATCAACAAGCCATACCTGACTTTTGAGTTACACTTAGGAAGCTTGAATTGGCATGCTTATTCGAGCATAAAAAGGTGAACTGAATCCTGACTATCCAAACCCCAAAGGGGAATCATTAAGTCATACAAACTATGACCTGATCAATCTGTAAAATTTATGGAAGTTACTCATAGCTAAGTAACATGCATCATTTATAACAGAAATAAGCCGTTAACGTGCAATAGAAAATCTTACGGAGAGAGAAGAACCACCGCCCTCGTGCTACCACCTTAGACCGGCGAGTGACCCCTCACCACCGGCACAGACAAGGCCGACGGACTCCTGCGACCCCGTTGAGGTTCGTCCGACATAGGTCCTAGTGCCGGCGATCTGTTTTTTTTTTCGCAAGTTTTCTCTCTGTCATTTCTCGGAGACGACGTCGACCACCAGCGAGTGTATCCTCACCACCGTCCCAGACAAGGTTGACAAGCCTTGGCGATAGTGTTGAGGGCCGTCTGGCGTAGGTCCTGGCACCAGCGGCCTGCTTTTTTCTCAAGACTCTTTCTAGGAGCCCTCCGACGTCGCGCCCTTGACCACTGGCAAGTGACTTCTCACCACCAGCCCAGACAAGGTCGACGGGCTCCGACGACTCTTTTGAGGGCCCTCCGACATCGGTCCACTCCTAGGACCTGGTTTTTTTAGTTGCTTTGAGTCGGCACAGTACTGGTTTCTTTTTAGTTGCATTGAGCCTTTGCCTGCGACCTGCTTTTGACTTGATCGACGGAATCCGGCGACCAGGAATCCATTCTATGGGCACAGATATGTTTTTTACCTTAAGAGGATGGAACGGGAGTAGCAAGGAGTAGTGGGCACATATTTGCAGTGGGATTTGACAATGACGACGCATGATGTGGATTCGTCTCAGTTGGAAGGCAAGAGGTGGTTGAAAGTGGAATAAAAACTTCGTAAAAACGAAAGAGGGAGGAAATAGTTTTCGTATTTCTAAACGTAGCAAAATGATAGCTAAGTTCATGTGTCGAGGGGGGATGACAGCTTCGTGGGTGGCAAAGGGGATGAGGATTGTTTAGAACTTATCTATCATGAAGGTTTCTTCAGAGAGCTAAGGATGGGTAATGAAGTATTTATCATTCAACATCATGCTAACGCAAGGGGCAGCTTTCTGCAACTCTCAGAATTCCGGAATGGAAGGAGGAAAGTTTTATTGGTGATTCTGGAGGGCTCAAATGGCATTGGATGGAAAGGCTTTCGGCAGTCCATTCAAAGTGTTATTGAGTCCAAAACCACTATTCGAAGTGGGAAGTTTGTTGATGGAAAAACAGTGGGAAGGTCGTCCTCAGTCAAAGGTGCTTCGTACGTTGCGGTGTTGAGGTCAATGGCGGGTAGTCCAGCCGAGGTCAGCTTAGTGGCAGAATGAAAGAGTAAGGCACTTATAGGAGACAAAGGCCGTCAGGTGACATTGGGAGAGGTGGAGGGGGTATTGTGGGATGTCAAAGATCAATTGAAGGGAGTTATGGAGTATGTGAGAGATCTGATGATTAAAGTGGATAAGACGCTGGACCTAGTCGTGGGTATTGGTGGTGGGTCGGGTATGGATGAGGGAGGGCAGGGGGTAGATCTTTCGGGTTTGAAGGCCACAAGTGTGTCGGCAAAGGGCATCTTAGTCCATGCCAGTGTCACTATGTCTCCTGAGGGAGCTGTAGGGCTTCAGGCACCAGATGCAAATGGGGTTGGTACTTCTGTCCAGGGCTCATCTTTAGTTGAAGACGGGGGGTCCCTCCAAGGTCTCGAGTACTTTGGAAGAAATAGTCAAGCCTCTTTTAGAAGATGCAAACGGGGTTACAGAAGGTAGTGCTTACCCTACTTGTTTTACGGAGGGAGCAGTAGGGTTAGACAAAGTGACACAGTAAGGATCGTCGAGGGGTGGTGCAAAGTCAAGCAATGTTGATGGAGGGGAGGAACCTGTAATGGTGATAGAAACAATGGACAACAACCATATAACTGTCGAGCAACAATATGGCGGGAAGGAAACTAGCAGTTTGTCGTTGGTGCCTCATGTGGGGGAAGGTTTAGAATCGGGAGTGCAGTTGGGTACTATGGCTGGGGATAATGTCATTCCCTTGATTTCTCTTCCTCCGTTAAACGATATAACGGGTTCACCATCGGATTGGATTCTAAATAAAGTTAACGGGCTTAAGCAAATCCTGGGGCTTTCATATGGAGAACATGAAGACCAATTTAAAGCTCTACTCACTACGGCGAGTCACGTGCTTGAAACCAAATCACATTTTAAGAAAAGCAGAGAGTTAAAGTGTCTTTTATGGGCAATCAACTACGATGCTAAGGGAGGTAGCTCAAGTCGAGGGAAGACTAAAGGAAGGACATTGTGAAGACGATCTCGTAGTGGGATGTTGGGATGTTAGGGTAGAGGATTAGTTTTACGGAAACAAAGGGCTGGGGTTGGTGTATTTTGGGTAGGTTTCATGGGAGTTTTGGGTCATTAAGGGCTCTCTTGTATGGACTAGGTATTTTCTTGTATACGTTCAGTGTACTTGGTTACTCCTATTGATATATATATATATATATATATATATTATTACTTATAAAAAAAAAAACAGAAATAATAGATGAACCATATTAGCCAAACTATGTCTATTGGAATTATGAAAAATGCAACAAAAATAAATTTTACCAAAATTTGAAGAGTTAAAATGGTTTCTCACCTTCAACACACCACAGTGTAGTATGAACAAGTATAATGTTTTACTTTGAATGAGGACAATATGTTTAGCAATGAACTCAGAGGATGAAATATTGAACCCAAATGATTTGATAAAATAGCAAACAAATGGATACATGTAGAGAACCAAAAAACTGGTTCCATATTTCAGACAAAGAAGCAACATTGCAATGAAATAGCCATTCATGACCAGCAAGAGATGCCACTTAACAAACTAGGAAATCAAGTTTAGCTGGTATTGGCAATTTTTCCAACATTCACTTGCTTTTAAAAACATATAAATGCCACAAATGTTAAGATACAAGAAGGATGGTTACTTTGTTCTGCAAAATGATTGAGGACCCACCACATAGTAAATTTTGGAGTTGTCCTTCTCCTCCATGTAGCTAGACTTCAAATTCAAACGAATCATATAGATCACCCAAAGAGTTGTCACCAGTGTTGCTGAATCAAGTAGTGTGTGTAAATCAAATTCCATGACAAAACTGCAATAGAGTCTAACCGCCAGAAACAGGGCTGTTAGTTCCTGTGATTTGAGTGAAAGCCCTGCAGATGGTTAATAATATTGAATCAAAAAGGGCATTTCGGCAATTATAATCTTAACAAGATCTGGCAATGGGTCAAGGCCTTGGTCTTGGTAGTATGCTCCCTCCAAGGTCTAATGTTTGAATCCCAATGGGTGCAAACAATCTCTAGGGGCCATCGGATTGGGGGATTTTCCCCTTCAATTACCCGAGGTGCACTTGCGGAAAACTCCTTGCCGAGGGCTTGTGCACCCCCAGGATTAGTCGAAACTCTGTTCCCGGACACCTGGTGCCAATAATAATTAAAAAAAATATTTGGCAGTTTCCCCAGTAGAAATTGATGCCAGGGCAAAAAGAGAAAAGAATGAAGGAAGCTTGAAAACCTTTTTTTTTTTTATCAGTTGGAAGCTTGAAAACCTTTATAGTTAGGAGATCAAGTTTTTACTTTTTCACTAAAAAAATGGAACCTTGTCTAGATAAATGCCCTTCAAGAATATCTATGATATACTAGGAGTTCAGGGAAAATACATTTTGCACTTTTGAACCGCCATCATTTTTTTTAGTTTGCACCCTAAACTACTAAAAGTGATAATTAGAACCCAAAACCATCAAATTTAGTCACTTTGCACCCTCAAAGTCAAACTCTAATCAAGGTGCAAATTGAAAAAATTGTTAGGGTTCTAATTATCAGTTTTAGTCTCTCAGGGAGTAAATTACTTAATAAAAAAAAGAGAGTATTTCAGGAAGTAAATTGAAAACAATGGTAGTAGTTCAAGGGTGCAGAATATAATTTCCCCTATAAATTGAGAACACCAACAAATCAAAGAGCGAAAGGGCATATATAATTTTCCTAATGAACAATATTTTGGGACATAATAGAACACTGACATACAATTTTCGACTTAGTATTGTCAAAAGAAAATTATCTTCTATATTATTCCCTAAAAGAGCCACAGAATAGTAACGCTAGACCAGTTTCAGTATCCAATACCCAAAAGAATTCTGTGGTTAGAAAAAAAAAAAACACTTATAATTCGAGAACGCAAGAATGTATCACACCATATATAAAGGTAAACGGTAAAAAGCCGCACGGTCATGCAGGAAGGACAGCCATTTGTTTGTTCATATCAGTCGGTACATTAATCCAGAGTGCGATTTGCCTCCAAACCACCGGAAAATAAATCACAAGTATTTGCCAGATTCCAATACTTCAAAAAAGTCCCTTGTAAAATGTCAATCAGAGCTAGTCTTCTTTCTAGTTGCTGAAGGATTATTCTCAAATCATTATAGTCAATATATTTCACTTTTTTTACTCCCGGGCAGCCAAACCATTAGAGCTTTAATCTATTTTATCCCTTTATTAGTGTAAAAGATATTAACTTTCGGTATAACCCACAAGGGTCCAATTCCAAATCAGAATGTTAAATTGAAAAAAGAAGATAAAAACAGAAACCAAAGAAGGAGATGAGTTTTTTTTCCCTTACCAGCACAGGTCTTCTCCTTGGTGAGCTTGTAGATAAGGACGGAAATGCCGAGGGCGTGAACGGCCTCGGCTGCGACGAAAAGGTTGTCGTGATCGTGAACGACCAGTCGCAGGAGAACGAGCGCGGCCAAGGCCGATACAAGCGCAAGAAAAACCTTGATCTTCGGCGGCTGTCTGCGAACCCATGTCGCCACGGCGTGGATTGGCCTTTTTGGTCCCTTCATTGCGTCTACTTTTTCTCTCTCACCCACTCTCCCTCTCTATCTATCTCTACCTATAAGATGTGGTATCAGCACACAAACGTTGTATGATCGATTCCACGAAGTTTCAATTTTCAAAGAAGCGAGCTCTCGCGCTGACTTCCGAGTTTCGAGTCGTTTGCGGTTTTGACACGCGTGGGGAGAACACTATTTGGTTGGGGTTGGGCATTGAGCGGTTCAACCACTGAGCAACATCCTGGTGCCCGGACCTGGCCCAGTTATCTTCTTCACGTACAAAATCTGTTTCGGCGCATGAAAAGGAGTTCACAGAATAAAATGGACGCTCCAACTCGCCTACTTTATTTTATTTTAAATTTTTTTTTATCTATCCAACTCGCCTACTTGACTTTACTAGATGGACCGCTTGACCCGTGTGTCATGTTAAAAAGAGAGATGAAATGAATCAGAATGATATTGACAAGTTTGCAAGCATCACGTCTTCCTTCTTTAAAAAATTGTGCGAAGCTTGTAGTGTTAGCATTATTCTATTCAAAAATGGAAACAGTATTAATATGTTGTCATGATGGCAAGTATTTACGTAACGATTCACTGACTATAAACGATTATCAAATCCCTTAACAAACTTTCAAAATGTATCATTTAGCTCATTCCCAAACAATAATGATGCAGAAAGTTTCGATGAATCTCCCTTATTTCCAAACTCATAATTTCATTTTCATCCGGTCAATCTCCCTTATTTCCTAATTATGGCCATGTTTTACCGTCATTGCTATTAATAATAATAATAAAAATAAAAATAAAAGAATGAAAAATTGATCAAAAGAGAAGATGGCTCACAGTTGAGGAAAAAACAAGTGTTATGCTTTTTTTTCCTTTTAATATGACCATGTGACAATGTCAGATTAAGTGGTCCATCTGAGCGGTAAACTCATATTGCCGAACAGCATTTTCCAATAAAAATATGAACCGAGTGTTTTTCTAGATTGAATCGGAGGAAGCTCAATCCATTTAAATGATTGACATAAGCATGTTTTTTAACAAAGAGACACATGTCAACTTTTTAAGTTTAGAACTGCTAAAGACAGAAATTTCACAAAATTAAACTTATAGATTGGCATCTTCATATGAACTACTTTACAACAAAAGAAATTTTATAATCTGACATACTACATCAAATCACGTCAATTTTTTAATACACTTTTGTATAATCTCTTTGGCTAAAGTATTTATATTTTAAATTAGACTTTTTACTTGTGCTGATCACATCAACAACTACCTTAAGATCAAAGAACCCGAACCAATGAGAAGCAATGGCAGCAAGAATAGGAGTACAGGAAGTCCTTCTACACCAAATCAGAAATGTCATTTTAGAAGGTGATTCACAAGTGGTTGTCGAAACTCTACAACAAACTCAACAAACTCCAGACTGGACAATATAAGCCACAATCAGAGATACAAGGATCATGCTTCAAAATTTCGACAAATGGGAAACAATCAAAATACATTGATTTTAAAATCGATACGTGCATTCCATTGCACAGTAGGCAGCCTCAAACAACCTATTCGGAAGCATCCCCTTGAGAAAGTGCCTCAATGTATGCTGGATTTCCATGGTGGAAAAGACCCGCCCTTTATTCCTTGTTAATTGATGTGATTGTCGTTATTGTATTACTTTGTAAGACTCCTTTATTTTCTTAATGAATCCTTTCTATTTGCTGAGGAAAAAAAGAAAACTACCTTACACCAATACCTAATAATTACTGATCCATACTCACGGAAATAAAATATAATCTGATTCCACGGACATGTGTCCAAGCCAAATAATTATGGAAATATGGTGACATGCAGCATAAGTTTATAACACTTTAATTTAGATAACAAAAAATAGCCACCCTTCAACCTGTGAAGTGCATGAATTCCATTGTTTCATGTAGAATTTAACATATCCCAGCTAGATTATTGGTCAAACATTGAAGAATGAGAAAAAGAGATATATTTGAGATACGAGTTTGGACGTATCAAAAAGTACAGGAGGCAGATCTTTTTACAAGGGGTTTCATCTGCTTGTCTTCCCCGAGTGATATCATTCCCAAATGAGAAGGGTCTTCAAGCATCATCTTGGCCACCAAGTATCCTGCAATTGACCAGGTTTGGAACTTTCGAGCCTGCTTTCCAACATACCTGCCAAGCTTTCCATCATAATATTCTGGCCAGTGGTCTTTGGACAACCGGATTTCGGCGAGTTCAATGGCATGTCTTGCTATCTGTGGACGTCCGGTCTTGATACATGCAGCTGTGAGCAGCCATAAAAGCACTGCAGCGAAAGACAATTGCATCAACTGAATATCTAGGAACATATTTTTTTAATGGAGAAAAAAAAAAGAGAGCCATGATATATATTGAAAACTACACTTTGAATGCTAGTTGTATGGCTCCAGTTAAGCCTAAGCTATATTTCAAAGCATGTCATAGTTAAGAAATCATATGCATGCCCAAGTTTATGACACCTTAAGTGACAATCTTAGCCAAAACTAAGAAAATCTAGGCAGAAGCTAACCTGGCCAAGAGCCTCCATTATGGTAACTCCACCTAGTGTTTTTCGGGTCACAGCCAGTTACAATTCGCCATTCATGACTTTCAAGTGCTGGGTAAGCAATTTTCAATGGCATTTCTCCAACCAACTCTTCCCAACGTGATTCAATGAGATCCATTATAGCTATAGATTGTTCAGGGGTTGCCAAAGATGACAAAATTGCCATACAGTTACCCAAGCAGAACCAACGGAAATCCATTTTTGCAGGACTAACATTCCCAATGAAGTAGCCACCACGACTTGGCATGAAATCAAACACCCAATCCGGAAGAGAATCAGGCATTACATTAAACTTGTTAACAGCAGTATGAGAGTACTCTTCTGTTTTATACCGATAAATGTCATTGAGCTGCTTCAAATCCAGCCAAAAATAACTCCTCATGTGATAACTAAGAGCATGGAGACGATCAACTATTCGGTCCACAAATTCCTTCCCTGCTTCATCATGCTTAAGTAAAAGCAAAGCACATCTTAAAGCCATAAAGAAGAGTGCTTGGATTTCAATAGGGTATCCGTATACTCCCTGAATGATGAAGAATTAGACAATTAAAGAATACAGAAGAATACCGAGAAATCATGGGAAAGTACATGCGCACCAATCAAACTATGGTCCACAAAATAACATGGTGCTGGATACCAAATGCAAGAAATAACAAAGTGGCATTTTTAAAACCAGGCATTGAGAGCTGGCACTGGCAGGAAAACTTCTAATATATAATCCATTCACAATATGTAAAATTAAATATTTTCATGTCAACTGCCTGTCCAATGTCGAATGTCAGTTTCTCTTTTGAAGGTTATTTATTATATCACAAATTATGGAAATAAACTAACCATTCTTCTGTCAATCATACTGCATCCATCAGCACACAGCAGAGTTGGGAAAGTATCAAAGCCTTCTGAGAGACACAAACTCAAAATAAGGCGCATACCCTTTTGGCATTCAGGCATGTCTGCCAAGGAAGAGTCCCCTGTATGTTTTGTATATGCACGAAGTAATATAATCCACCAAAATCCAGAATCAACAGGAGCTACTCTTCCTATTGCACTCTCACCAAAGTCTGCAATCAAAGTTTCATAATTTCTTTCTGGATCGTGGATCGCTTTAAAACTTGCAGGCATAACTCCTTCTCCTAGTTTGAACCGATCTATCATCTTCTCCCTTGATTGAAGGTGAAGAGTTTTCAACAGAAAATTTTTTACTATTTCATCCTCCCCATTCATCAAAAAAGCCATGGCGCTCGGTACAAAATCTCTAACAAAGACCTGCCATGTAAAGTAAATTCAATTGTTTTCGGTGCTCAAAAAGAAGAATAAAATGCAAAGAACTATTTCAGAGAAAATTGTGCGAAATGTTAAAAGAACAAAAAAAAAAAAAACAACTCAAGAAGTTTTCAATGGATCAAACATCTTAGTTTCTAACAAATATCAGAATATTACAAGTTAGTTTCATGAAGTTTTCAATGGAAATTGGGATTCACCTGATCATAGTTAAGTTCTTCAACAGAATGGTCAACTGCAGCAATGGTCCCAACAGGTTGCCCCCGGAAGTAAACCAAGGAACGCCTCAAGGCTTCCCATGCCTCAGCTACCATGGGATGTGACTCAAAGTAGCTACTCGACCTGGGTGTATTAAAACCAGACCTTCTACAGGGAGAAGATCCATACTCAAGATGGTCTGCGATGGGAGCGGAACTGTCTGCATATCCGCCATTTGACCTTTCATCGAAGGATCTATTTTTCTCTACATGAATCGGCCTTGGTCTATCCAATGACCCCAAAATATCTTCGATTTCAAATATAGAGCCTGACGTTTCAAAACTCTTCTTACTCCCATTTTGGGACATATTCGTGACACCTGATGACATTCTTGAAATCTCAATACTCAAAACCTCAAATACCCACTACAAAATGAATGTTTCAAAATCTACACTTGGTCGCTGAGAAAGAAGTTTATTTGCAATATAAGCCATAGACTTCCAAAGTCAACCAACAAGTAGCAATGAACGGTTAATTGTTGTACTGCATGGAGTAAATGAGACATACCTAGAAAATGAGGCGATTTAAAATGACATAAGAAAAAAGTTTTGCTATGAAACTTTAAAATCCTTGCACGATATTAGTAGCATATGACAGAAGATAATAAAAGATGCTTACCAGAATCAGAACGATTTATGAACCTTAAATGCCAAGAAAGAATTAAACCTAACTCAGTGGAAAGATGCCTCGGAAGCGCCGTGGGGCTGTGGAGAAACAGACGCACGTCACCTTCGTGCGCATCAACGAGAATGAATAAGATAACAATCACGTTTCCTGCAAGCCATGGTTTTATTTTCTGTGATATATATAATATAGAGGCATGGCGGGTAGGTGCAGTTAGTCGTGGCAAAACCTGATATCGCTGGTTAGAAAATGTAATTCGGCCGATGCAGAGCCGGTGAAGTTGTATATCGGGTGGAAAGTGAACATCTCGGGAAATCCGATGATGGGTAGGGATATTCTCTCACGAGCTTGTCTTTTTTCAACTTCTGGCAACAGACCTCTCGTTACAAACTACCTGTTTGGTGGGATAGACTGTCTACTGCTAGACTGGCTATTTTTTAATGGTTTATTCCGGTCAACTCTTTATTTTTTCCAAAGAATGCCCGATGTTACGCCAAATGAGAAAAAAAAACAATTTTACGTAATAGTTACGTAATCATTTAAAAATAAATAAATAAAACATTAGACTTATATAAAAAAAATTAATTTTTTAATAATGAATCATATTTTTTAAAAAATAATTTCATAATATTTACATATTTTACGATTGTATATAAAATTATTCATATAAAATTCATTGCCACTTCAAACTGACGCATGAATCATCATTTATCAAGAAGGTCAATATTAGTTGATAATTGATATAACATAACGGAAATTATGCATCCGAGAATGCATTCCGATAAAATTAATAAAATGTTTTTAAATTAGGTTGTGAATTTTGTAGCAGTTGTATCTGTGGAATATTGTAACTCAATACTCATGACTCGTGAGGAGTGCATTGTTTGTTTTCCTTTCAAAACCCAATTTCCATTCAATCAGCTCAAAGAAAAGGGCATGAGCAATGCCAAAAGTAAAAAATCACACAACAAAACCATATGTAGAATGAACCTACTCATATCTCGGGTTGGGATAAGTTACAACCTGCCTTCTCTAAAGTCAACACCCTGAACCCCCATCTTCAGCAGGCAAATATGCTATCATGTTGACTTTTCTATATACGTATTAAACTTGATAGATAAGAAAATTTCTATTTATAAGTAAGCGTGGTTTGTGGATAACATATATAATAAAGTGCTTACATGACATAATTTGATTCAGAATAAAAAATTTAAAATTTAAATTTACAAATCAAATCTTACCATTTAAGTTATGTGGATGGTGTGCTTTACACACGAACTTGAAAATATAATAACTCGACAGATAAATCTCTCATTGCAGAGACAATATCTTCCCACATCTGCTTAGGGCTGTACAGAAATTGATGGGACCAACCGTCGCCGACGCAGACCGACCGAAACCGACAAAGAACTAGTCGGTCTGTGGTATAAAATTAAGGAAACCGATATCAGTCGGTTCAGTTTTGGTCTGAACCAAATCTAAACAGTCAAACCAGCCGATTATGTATATATATTTATTTTTTATATTATACATATATAAAACGACGTCGTTTCACTTAAGTAAGTGTGCCGTTTCACCTAATTTTAATAAATCCCATTTCTTCTTCTTCTTTTCTTGTCTTATTCCCTCTGTAACTTCCCACTGGCGGCACAGCCCACCGCTCCCCTCCACCTTCACAGCGACACCGACGATAGACCGGCAAACCACACCGACTCACACTGACACCGAAGAAGCAGGTTTTCTCCCCCTAACCGGCTGGTTCTGAAGCAGTCCAGACACCATCGATGCAGCGTCGATTTTGGACCGAAACCTTGCCGAATACGTCGGTTTTCAGCCCTACATCTGCTTGTAATCTCAAGCTACATTAAATATAGAATTAGGTCCTATCTTAACCCAAAGAACCTTTGAACTTTTGTATATAATCTCAATAACTTCTTTAAACTCAATTTAATTATTTGATGACCAACTATATGTTAGCAAATCAAGTCTAGACAGATACAAAGGCATTCGATTAAGTACCTTTCTTCTCTAATATCTTTGTAGAAGCCATTTACAACCCCTCCTGCATGCCCTCCAGCCAAGAACCGTTTCGAGGCAGGGAAAGGAGCTCCTGCTCTTCCCATCCTCCCCACCTCACCAACAACTCTAGTATCCAACCAGCCTCTCCCCTTTATATGGTCCTTTTTTTTTGTTCTTTTTTTTTTTTTTTGCACATTTTTAGGTTGTTTTTTCACTTTTGTAAAAAGATGCTTGAAAACTCAATTTGTTGCCCTCCAAACTCTACATGTGACTGCTCGTTGGCTCCACCCATCCCTCTAGCCGTCCACATTCCAACGATCTTGGCCCAATCACTAAACAATGAGCTTGTGAGCCACACATGCCTTCTCTAGTCTGCATCATTTCCTCCATTCAAAACATCACAAACTATTTGAGCACTAATATTGGTGTAGGCTTGTCTCCATATCTGTTTTAGTTATGAAGGCTTGATCTCAATTCTACAACAAACTAAAGCCAGAAAACAAATCTTGGGTATAAAGATCTGTAGAGGTGCTCCTAAAGTCACTCATCTTCTTTTTGCAGATAGTAGTGTTTTATTTTACAAGGCTCGCCAGCAAGAGAATGAGAGAATAAAGGAGTTGTTTGAGATGTATGAGCAAGCTTCAGGACAAATAATTAACAAAGAGAAGACAACTATGGTGTTTAGCAGGAATGTGGGCAGGGAGGCTCAAGAGGATCTGTTATCATTTTGGGGTGTTCAAAACTTTCAGCAGTATGATAAGTATTTAGGATTGCCCCCACTAGTGGGTAGAGCTGAATCAAAGGCCTTCTCTGATATTAAAGATCGTGTATGGCAGAGACTTCAGAGTTGGAAAGGGAAGTTATTATCTCAGGGGGTAAAGAGGTTTTAATAAAGGTTGTTACTCTCTCTATGCCTACATATTCTATGAGTTGCTTTGACCTACTTGGCACCCTTTGCAATGAGTTAGAGCAAATGATGGCCAAATTCTGATAGGGGCAGAAACATCAGGAACATAAAATTCACTGTGCAAGCCTAAACATGCAGGTGGCATGGGTTTTAAAGATTTGAGATATTTTAATGATGCTCTTTTTGCTAAACAAGGATGGAAAATTCTGAAGGAAAATGATACTTTACTCCACAATGTCTTCAAAGCTAAATATTTTCCTGATGGTAATTTTATAAGTTCCAGTTTGGGGCACAATCCCTTTTGTGTGGAGGGGCATTTGGGTGGCTAAAAAAGACCTGACTCTTGGCTGCAAATGGAGAGTAGGCACTGGGAGAAATATCAAGATTTGGACAAATCACTAGTTTTCAGGTTTTACAAGCTTACAACATTGCCTACAAGAGGGGGATGTCAGAGATTTAAATGAAACTGTGGATAGTCTCATTGATGAGCATACTAAATGGTGGGATGTGGAAAAGGTGAGGACTATTTTACCTCCAATTGCTGCAAATAAGGTTCTGAAGATGCTGCTCAGTGCAGGAGAATATGAGGAAACTATCACTTGGGCACTTGAGCATAACGGTAATTTTAGTTTGAGCAGTGTTTATAGACTTTTCATAAACATGAAATATGAGAGTACACTAGGGGAGAGCTCTAATGCTGGAAGACAAAAAGCAATATGGAAAGAAATTTGGAAACTGCAGCTTCCAAATAAAATTAAAGTTTTTGCTTGGAGGGCCTGTAAAGAGGGACTTCCCTCAAGACACAACCTACTGAAAAGGAAGGTAATCAGTGAAGAAAATTTCCAGTTTTGTTAGTATGTAGTGGAAGACACAATACATACACTTTGGAATTGTCCTACACTTACACAGAGCTAGAAACAACATCTTCTTGCACTACACATATATGAGTCTCACCATTAATTTGTGGAGATTGCAAATCAGGTAAAGGAGTAAGGCCAAAGGAAGGATGAGGAACTTTTCTTTCTATTAGCTTGGAGCTTCTGGTATAGAAGAAACCAGTTGATTTATGAGAACAAGGTTTTGAACCCTAACCAAGTAATCAGCCAAGCACTTGCACTACAAAAGAATCAGAAGGAGCATAGAGGAAGGCCTCAAGAGGAGACGAAAAGATGCTGCAGTTGGGAACCTCCACCTCAAGGAATTTTGAAACTTAATGTGGATGGTGCCATGTTTGCTCATTACTGAGCAACATAGTGTTGGAGTAGGGATCATTATCAGAGATGATAGAGGATTACTTATAATGATTGTTAGTAGAAAAGAGAATGAGGTTAATGATGCCATTGAAGTGGAATTATTAGCCATACTTCGAGACCTTCAACTCAGTGTTCATTCTGGTATTCAAGATATGATTGTAGAGAGTGTCTCTTTGTTGTTAGTGAAGGAGTTACAACAAATAGAAACTTCTTTGTCTCAGTGGGGCAACATGATAAAAAATGTTAGAGAACTGTTGCTATGTTTCAATAGATGCACTATCTAGCATGTGGGAAGAATGGGAAATGAAGCTGCTCATAGACTTGCAAAGTTTACTTGGAATGTAACCGATATTAGTGTTTGGTGGGAGTATTTTCCTCTTGATATTGCTCAGGTCATCTTGGTTGATAATCGGTTGTAAACCTTTCTATTGCAATAAAGCTCTTTTTTAATAATATATATATATATATATATATATATATGTGTGTGTATATGCAAATATAAATGCAAACCAAGATTTAGCTATTAACCCTACTAAATTGTCTACATAAGGCAATGCATTTTTTTTCTTACAAGCTACAGTAAATCTACATATTTGGAAGGTTACTATTCCCCATCTATTGAATATTTTATGAGTTATTTATCTCTCTTCTAGAATATTATTAGATTGGCAAAAAAAGATAGTTAGCAAACAATAATTCAATTATAAATTAAATTATTAATTGACATATGATCAATATAATTACAAAATATATAAAAAAAATATTATTATTATTTTTTTATTATTTTAATTAATAGAGGAATAATTCAACGTGAGAATCTCTTAAATAGAATAGGTCGTGATTTTAGCTAGATTTTACATTTGCCTTTACCAACCCCAATGCTAATGCTCCCTTTGCCCTTCAAATGCCCGCCACACATCTACCCATTTTGCCTCTCCCTCACCTTGCCAACAAACCACCCACCACCCATAGCCATGGGCACGTGTAGATGTGTGGCGGATGATCACACATCTGCCAACTTTTCAAAATGTAAAGAATAATGTTAGAGCTATTGCTGGACACTCCGTTGAGCTTTAGTATGTGTTTTTTATATATTATTTTTAGTTTTTTTTTATATAAATATTTTTAACAATTTTAAGTATTTTAAAAAAATAAAAAATATTTATAATATCATTAAAAAATATTTTCTTAATCATGATTTTTTTTACTTTATGATTAAAGAAGTATTTTTTAATGATGTTTTAAACTTATTTTATTTTTTAAAAATATTTAAAAGTATTAAAAAATTTATGTAAAAATAACTTAAAAAAAGACACATAAAAAACACATGCTAGAGCCTAGGGGTGCTACCCACATGGTGCGGGGCGAGGGCACCCCATCCCCGCCCCCCACCATGCGGGGGGTGCAATTTCAGCCCCACACCCTGCCCCCAGGAGGTCGGGGCGGGGCCCCCCGCCCCAGTAGCGGGGGTGGGGTTGAAACAGCACCCCCTTCCCCCCGCTCAATCCAGTGATTCACTGGATCTATAATTTTTTTTGGGTCTAAATGTTTTTTTAGACCCAAATTATAATATAATATAATTATAAATTTTATTCAAAAAAATATAAACTCATTAGAGTTTTATTTTAGATTGATTTGGCCTCCTAGGCAATCCATTAATTTGAATTTAAGTTTTTAGCAAATTGTATATATTAATATACAAATATATACAATATATATTTATATAAATATAAAAAATAATATTTTTTATTATTTTTGAGACTATGGGTCCTTCATGCGGGGCGGACGGGGGTGGGCCCCCACTGCCCACCCCTACTAGAGCTAGCGGGAGCTCCAAGCGGTGGCTCTAGCATTGTCTAAATGAAAAATTATACTTATCATTCCTATATCACATATCATACATGATTTTTTTTATTTATTTTATTTTCTCTTTTATCAAATACGTAGTGTATGGATGATAATTAAAAATATTTATTTAATTTAACAAGAATAAAACAAAAATAGATAAATAAAAAATTATGTATCGTGTGTTGTATAGAGATTATGAATCCAATTGCTCTTCCAGAATATCCACACAATCATTGCCTCCCCAAAGACAACCATTGCATCAAATTTGGATTGTTATTACGAATCTCACACACTCACAAACAGTAAATAGAGAGATGGGAAAGATGATAATAATCGTAACAGAGTAAACTAAAATTCATATGGGTGAGTTCGAGCCTCGAGGCCACCTAATTCCTCCAGATGAAACTAAAAGGGTTTAACAGAATTTCCAGAATAATTTCCACTATTCGGCCTTCCCCTATATATATACTGTCGGGCAACTATTAGTGAAACTATAAAGGCCATAGGCAGACCGCTTATTTGAAAATATATCTGTCTAAAATTCTTATTTTATCTCAAAAATTTAAATATAAATATTTTCAAACTAATCATTATAATATTTTTAAACTAATCATTATAATTTTTTTAAATTTTCAAATAAAAAATTTTTCAATTTTTTCAATTTTCTAAACAAAAATAATATTATAAAATTATATTCTAACTATATTTTAACTTTAAAATATTTTTTATTCAACTTTTTATTTCTCATTATTCAAAATCTAAAAAATATTCAACTCAAATTATCTCACTACTATTCACAAACTATTTTATTATTATTCACAAAATTTTCATCTCATCTCACTCTCCAAACGTGCGGTTTGAAAAATGAGATGATATGAGATGGTTTTAGATGAAAGTTGAATAAAATATTGTTAGAATATTATTTTTAAATATTATTATTATTTTGAGATTTAAAAAAATTAAATTATTTATTATATTTTATATAAAAATTTTAAAAAATTATAATGATAAGATGAAATAAAATAAAATGAAATATTTTCTCTATCGTGGCCTAATCTTCAAGGAATCAAGATGTCTAGCTTCCCCTGCACTTTTCGGGTGAGTTTGGATGTTAAAATGAGTTGAGTTGAGTTGAGTTGAGTTGAGATAATAAAATAGTGTTAGAATATTATTTTTTAATATTATTATTATTTTAGAATTTGAAAAAGTTGAATTGTTTATTATATTTTGTGTTGGGATTTGAAAAAGTTGTAATGATGAGTTGAGATGAGTTGAGAGGATTTGATGATCCAAACGAGTTGAGAGGATTTGAGTAGGGGTGGGCAGCGGGGCCCCGCCCCCGCTGCCCCGCCCGGCTTCCGCCCCGCCCCACATAAAGAGGGCATAGCGGGGGCGGGGGGCGGGATGACCCCAGCGGGGCCTCGCCCCGCCCCCGCCCCCGCCCCACATTAAAAAAAAAATTTATTTATATATATTAAATAAATATATTGTATATAGATATACACAATTTATAAAAGACTTAAAATTATATTCAAGTCATTGGATTGTTTTGGCCTCCTAGGCCAATCTTTATATAGGAGGCCAAGGCAATACAATAGTCGTCCTTAAGCAATGTGGGACTTACTACTAAGTCTCACATTGCTTAAGGATGACTATTGTATTGCCTTGGCCTCCTATATAAAGATTAGCCTAGGAGGCCAAATCAATCCAAAATCTAACTCTAATGAGTTTAAATTTTTTCATATTTATAAATTTTAATTTATTATTTAAATTATATTATAATTTTGGTTTAAAAAAATATTTTTAGACCAAAATTTTTTTTTTAATATAATAGCAGGGGGCGGGGCGGATGGGGGTTTTTCCCCCGCCCCCCGGCACCGGGGCAGGGGACCCCGCCCCCGCCTCCCGAGGGCGGGGGGAGGGGGAAAAACCCCCATCACCCGCATGGTGCGGGGCGGGGGGCGGGGAGGGGGTGCCCCCGCCCCGCACCATGTAGGTAGCACCCCTAGATTTGAGGATTTGAAAAAGTTCAAGAGCCTGTACGTCGTGGTGGTCCAAGGGTCAGGGTTACCACGGGGGCTGAATTCCTTGCCTATGGGTTTCTTTTTTTAAAGTTTTTTTCTATTTTTCTAAATTTTTATAAAAATAAAATTATTTTTTATAAAAATTATTTTGATTTTAGTTTTTCATTTTTTCTAATTTTTGAAAATAAGAAAAAATATATATTCCAAATATGTGACAGGCTTACCGTGTGACACATGTCTTCCATTAACTAGGATAAAGCACATGGTTGTTGTCCAGATTTTCCTTATTATAATACCAAATCAATCATAAAAGAAATTAAACTATAAACTTTATTTATACTAATTAATATGAAACTTTATTAATACATTTTATGTGTCAAATAAATTTAGAAGTGTAAAAAAAATTTGAAAAATCAGAATGGACCAGACCGAAAAGGTCAAACCAGTCCGAAACCAGTTTTCGTAATGGCAAAACTGGTCGAAACCAGTCCGGTTCCTGTTCTAGGCTTTTTAGACCCAGAACAGATCGGTTCTATATAATATATATTTTAATTTTTTTTAATATTAAAGGTTGAAGATTATGATTATGTTCATGTTTATCTCTTCTTTTAATTTATTTTGCATAACATTCATGCATATGGTCGGTTCTACCGCCTGCCTTTAATTGTGCATCTATCTCTCTTAAATTTCTTCATTTTCAGTCGGCTTTCCTCTTCTTTCTGTTGTATTGGTATCAGAGCCATTTTGGTATCTATCTGTTGTTAATTTTATTTTCCTTTGCATTTTCTTCTGTTTGTTTTCTTTCTACTCGGTGCGAGCTTGTTTCTCTACCCTGTGTTCAGGATCGGGTCAGAGTAGTTCAGTCGAACCCAGGTAAGTCCCTAGAGAAGCCTAGGTTGGCGTGTTGGGCAGTTAGTGGTTCAGTTGGGGTAACCTCTCAAACGGTAAGTTCCCAGTATGAGAGAAATGATATCCACTCTGTAGATGGAGGACAAACATAGGCGAATGTGGGGAAGATCTAATTCCTCAGTTAGTTCCAGGTCGGCTATGCCTACTGATATAGTCAATGAAGAAGATTGCTCTTATGGAGAAGAGCTATCTCCTGCTCTGAGATCGTGGAAGATCCCAGAGATTGATCCAAATTCTATCTATACAACCACTTGGTTTAAAAAGACTTTTTTAAAAACTTTGAATGTTCGGACAGTCGAACAAACTTATAGTATATCTAAATCCCAAGAAAAATGCAATCTTTTTAAAAGTGATGACATTAAAAAATATATTTCTGAGGGATACAAGTATATACACATAGGTTCTGTTCAAGTTGCTGCTAAACCTTTAACTAGGTTAGGCATCAACGCCTCTGTTCTTTTTTGTTTACGAGATGGCAGATTCCTCAAATTTGAGGATAGCATTCTCGGTATGATTCAATCCTCCCTTTCGGAAGGACCAGTTCATTTTGATTGTTTTCCAAACTTAACTTTGTCTTTAACAGACAAACATATTTTACAATGTTTGATTTTAAATATACTGACTTCAGGTTATCAAATGCTTGAAGGAAGTAAACCTCTTGCTTTAATTTTCAAGATTTATTATCGTCTTTTAAGAACGAATTTAGATCCAAAAGCCATTGCAAAACCATCTGGAAAACATACTCTACTGATCTAGAGTAGTTCTTCAGATGTGGATATTAAGGTTCCAAAGAGAATTTATTGAGAAGATATAACCTTTCCTACTGAATGGACTTTGGAACAAGAAATACCTATGCCTCCTAGAAATATTGTTCTGGATGCTGATGTTGACATCATCCAACAATATTTGAATGGAACTGTTAAAATTTCTTTCAATCAATCAGAAGTCCCAAGTAAGAGAAGAAATTATTTTGCTGGCTCCAGATCTAGTTTTGTTGACTTTGTTCAGAATAATCCAAGGGATGATTTTAAATTAAACCAATTCCTTGAAGATTCTGTACGAACAGTTCAACCTGTTAAACCTGCTTTGAAATTGAAAATGGAAGGATTATCCACGTCCTCCCAAGTAACTTCTGCTTTTTATTCAGCAAAAGGAGCTGGATCTTCCAAAGATCCAAACGCAAATGAAGAAGCAGACAAAGAAGATAACTCTTCTATGTCTCCAACAGCTTCAGATATGCAAGCCCCTGTTGCACCTGTTCATCACAGTCTAACTGTTTTAAATAGACCTTTTGAAATTAATTTAGTTGCACTTTTAAAAGATTTTACTGCTCCAGAAAACAAGCAAAGACGCAAAGCCTATCTTGCAAAGTTTTCTGATTCAGAGAAACAACGTGTTAAACGCAAATGGAAAGAAGAAATGAATAGGCTCCAACATCATATTTCTCTTCTTGATTTTGCTGAAAACACTTATGTTTCTAAAAATACTTTAAATGTTGTTAAAAATGATTTTGTCAAGGAAGATGGAAAAACGGTGGTTCAAGCTACACATCCTCCATTGGAGACTGTTTTAATTCCTTTTAAGGGTACCCAAGTACCTGCTATTCTTTTTAAACTTTCTGATACTGTTTCAAAAGATCCCGAAAAAGACAAGATTCTTAGAGAAACAAAAAAGATTATTTCTCAAAACAATTTTACGAATCTTGCCCTTCATACGATCGGAGAACAGTTAGATCGGATTGAAGAAAAGGTAGAAAAACCCATTTTTGCTTCAAATCCTGTTTTCAAACTTGAACATCCTTTGGATCTCTCTAAAGATCAGCCAAAGAAAAGGATTGAAAAACCTTTGATCAGTTTACCAGAAGATCGGCCTAAAATAAATTTTCAAACTAATCAAGCCAAAACTTTGGAAAAAATTGATCAAATGATAGCTGATCTAAAGAAAGATCAACCATCTACCAGCACTCTTAACAGTAATGGTAATGAAGTTGTTCTTGTTGAAACTTCAGAAGAATCATCTAACGATGAATACTTTGAGGATAAGGATATTGATTTAATTGAAAAGAATTTTCAAAACTTGGAAATAGCCAGATTTTCTTCAAAAGGACCCAAGCCCATGAGTCTAACGAAGAACTGGTATTCTAGGCCTACTCCTCCCGATTTACAGTTTGAAGAAAAGGTTTTCCAAAACCAATCTTCTTACTCTGCTGACAAAGTTTACGAATGGAACATTAATGGATTCTCAGAACAAGAAATCATCAATACCATGAGTAAAATGTCTATGGTTGCAAATGCTTATGTCAACAATAACATTAGATAACCAGATATTGTCAGGATTTTAACTCAAGGTTTTACTGGTGTTTTAAGAAATTGGTGGGACAAGTACCTCACCAATGATATTAGAGAAACCATTCAACATGCAGTAAAATGTAATGAGGATGGAACTCCTATTTTTGATTAGACTATCGGGATGGCACATCCTGATGGTGTTAATACTTTGATTTACACTATTTTGAAACATTTTATTGGTACACCATACAATATAACCAGTCGTGTCAGCGACCAGTTAAATAATCTAAGATGTCATCAGATGTCTGATTATAGATGGTACCAAGACGTTTTTATCTCTAGGGTAATGCTTCGTGAAGATAGTCAGAAGCCTTACTGGAAAGAGAAGTTTATTGATGGGTTACCTCGACTGTTTGCTTACAAAGTCAAGGAAGAACTTACTGATGCCTCTGGACTTCTTAACTATGAAAATTACACTTATGGTGATATTTTCAGTATCGTTAAGAAACTCGGCATTAGCATGTGTCATGATCAAAGAATGCTTCGAGAACAGATGAGAAATAGTAAGAAGGCCAAATACGAAATGGGCACATTCTGTGAACAATTCGGTCTTCCTAGTATTGCTCCATCTAAAAGAAAGCACAAAATTGCTAAACCTCATGGTGGTTTCAGGAGAAGACCCCGTGATGAATTTTACAAAAAATCACACAAAAAACCCTTTTCCAAAATATTTTCCAAGAAAAAAGAATCAAAAGATGTTTCTTCAGGAAAATGTTTTATATGTGACAAAACTGGGCATTTTGCTGATAAATGCCCTAAGAAAGTCAAAAGATTTCAAAAGAAGCTTAACCAGATGGATATTAGTCACCATGATAAAAAGGAACTATTTCGACTCCTAGAAATAGAATCGTCTTCATCATCGGAGATGCTTGAGTACAGTTCTAGTGATTCAGAGTATCACTCTGAAACTGCAACTCCTAATCCTTCTGATTTAAAGCTAGGTTGTAATTGTAATTCCACTTGTTGCAAGCCTCCTGACAAGACATTCAATGTCTTAACAAAGGCTGAAGAACAAGAAAATTTCTTGCTAACCTTGATTTCACAAATTACTAATCATGAGCTCAAAGAAGAATACCTTCTTAAGCTAAAGAAGAATACATTCTTAAGCTAAAGAAGATGATGGTTCATCAAGATCCAGAAACTTCTAATCAAAAAATTAATTTTCAAGAAACCTTGGAAAGATTTCAAAAGAAAAAACTCAAAGATATTTCTGTTTCTGATTTACAATTTGAGATAAATTCCATTAAAAAAATATTGTAGATCTCAGATCTGAAATAAATAACCTCAAATCTAAGAACGAAGTTTTAAGACAAGAATTTTTATTAATCAAGATTGACAAACAACTTGATCAAGATATTCCTTCTGACAATGAGCAAACTGAGGCTGGTTCTAGTCAACAGGATCTACCTGCCGACAACCAGATTTGTTTAATTCGTCATACCATTCCTCCTAAATGGTTTTCACGAGTTAATATTATTGTTGCCCACGATTTTCAGTTTTCTGTCATTGCTATGATTGATTCCGGATCAGACTTGAATTGCATTCAAGAAGGACTCATTCCTAGCAAATATTTTGAAAAATCTACTGAAAGATTATTCTCGGCAAATGGATCAAAGATGACCATTAATTATGAGCTCAATAATGCTCATGTTTGCCAGGATAATATTTGCTTTCGGATTCCCTCTGTTTTAGTCAAAAACATGTCTGACAAAGTAATTTTGGGAATTCATTTTATCTATTCTTTATACCCCTTCATGACTGAAAAAGACGGTATCACTACCGACCCTTTTGGTCAAAAGGTCAAATTTCATTTTGCTTCTCGCTTTGAGATCGATTCGGATAAGAGCAAGAAATCTTTGTTTTTAGCAAAACAAAAACATTTGAATTTCCTCCAACAGGAAATCAAATACAGAAAGATTTCTGAACAATTATCCTCTTCTCTTTTGATTTCAAAAATTGAAGATTTTAACAAACGTTTAATAACGGATGTTTGTTCTGATTTACCTAATGCTTTTTGGTATAGGAAGAAATACATAGTTTCTCTCCCATACATTAAAGGATTTGATGAAGCCAATATTCCAACAAAAGCCACCTCTGTTCAAATGAACATAAAGACTCTGGAATATTGTCAAAAGGAGATACAAGATCTTCAGAATAAAGGCATTATCAGGAAAAGCAAGTCACCTTGGTCCTGTCCTGCCTTCTATGTCCAGAAAAATGCAGAACTAGAACGTGGAATCCCTTGTCTAGTTATCAATTACAAACCCTTGAATAAAGTCTTAGAGTGGATTAGGTACCCTATTCCCAATAAAAATGATTTGATTCATAGGTTAAGTGATGCAGTAGTCTTTTCTAAGTTTGACCTTAAGTCCGGTTTTTGGCAAATCCAAATAGCCGAGTCAGATAGGTATAAGACTGCTTTTGTAACCCCTTTTGGTCATTTTGAGTGGAACGTGATGCCTTTCGGCCTTAAGAACGCTCCCAGTGAATTTCAAAATATCATGAACGATATCTTCAATTCGTTCTCTACCTTTACCATTGTCTACATAGACGATATTCTTGTTTTTTCTAAATCTATTTATGAGCATTGGAAACACTTGAATTTGTTTCTTGACATCATTAGATTCAATGGTCTTGCTGTTTCAGCAACAAAAATTAAATTGTTTCAAACCAAGATTAGATTCCTTGGTTATGACATCTCTGAAGGCAAAATCAGGCCTATCCAAAGAGCCATCCAATTTGCTGACAAATTCCCTGATGTCATTCTTGACAAAAAACAATTGCAGAGATTCTTAGGATCTCTCAATTATATCGCTGATTTCTACAAGGAAATGAGGAAACAATGTCATCCTTTGTTTAAACGACTTCTTTCTAATCCTCCTCCTTGGACAGAAATTCATACAAATTTAGTAAGGAAAATCAAAGCACATGTCAAAACTCTTCCGTGCCTTGGTATCCCTACTTCTGATTCTTTTAAAATTGTTCAAACAGATGCCTCAGACATTGGTTATGGTGACATTCTGAAACAATGTGTTTCACCAGGTTCTTCTGAACAAATTGTTCGTTTCCATTCTGGAACCTGGAATTCTGCACAAGAAAAATATAGTACTATTAAAAAAGAAATTTTGGCTATAGTACTATGTATATCTAAATTTCAATCTGACCTTTTAAACCAAAAATTTTTGGTCAGAATTGATTGCATGAGTGCTAAATTTGTTTTAGAAAAAGATGTTAAAAACATTGCATCAAAACATATTTTTGCACGATGGCAAGCTATTTTAAGTGTTTTTTATTTTGATATTGAATACATCAAAGGCACACAAAACTCAATCCCTGACTTTCTCACCCGTGAATTCTTGCAGAAACCCCATCATGGCCAGCAAGAAGAAAGCAAGAGAGAAAAAAGTGAATCCACCACCCCCAATACCCAGTATAAACCTCATCAAGAATGAGGCTGGATCTTCTACTATCACTGGTGTTGTATCTACAGCACTAGACATTGCTAACAGGTTTCAGCCACTTGGCAAACCTGCCCAGCCACAGACCTTCTCGTCTGCGGTAACTACCACCTTTGACCCATATGCGAAAGCAATTGAGTCAAAGAACAAAAATGCTATTATTCCTCAGTTTTTCATCCCAAAAGGAAAATCTGAATATTTGAAAAAGAATTTCTCTTCATATCTGTTTCATATCGAGCCCAACATCACGATATACACAGATGTTTTTAAAATTTCTTCCTCTTATTTTCCTACTCATTTTCACTGGATTCCTGAAGATTCCTCAAAGAATCTCCAATTTTATTCCAGTATTTTAATTCAAACAAATTCCCTGGTTATCAAACCTATTTATGACAAGGTTGATAACAACAAACTAATCTTTCACAGTGCCTATATTCATCGAGTCATTACTCAAGCAGAATGGGGAACCAACCCATCTACTTCCAAAAGACTCGCTCAAACAAACACTATCTTTTCTTATTTTGATTATATTAATGCTTGGAAGCGCTTCATGTTCTTCCAAACTCCTAATATGAGCCATTCCTGGTTCATAAAATTTGATGTAAAATTCAAAGAAACTTTTCCTCTTTGGTTTGTCCAATGGTGGAACCAATATGGATTAATTCCGGAGAATCTACCTGGTAAGCTCTTTAATGCCTACCAACACTTTTCACAAATTATTGGTCCTACTTTGGATCAATACTCCAAAAAATTTCACCATACTTTGCACTTCTGCCAAAGATACCACCTTCCGTGGATTTTTAAATGGAATTACGAAAGAAATGGTGATGTTATGACAAGAGTTTATTTCACCAAATGGTGGGATAAATTCGAAAATTCAGAAAAAATTGTTGAATTGATGATCAAGGATTTTCCACAGACTGCACCTAATCTGCAGGATAAAACCGAATTTCCAAAGATCAAGGCTGGACCATCCAATGCTCCTGAATATCTCTTAATTCAGGCCCCTGCTTCTCCAACAAAATCTAGGGGGGTAAAGGACAGTTCATCCTCTAAATCCTCTAAGTCTAAAAAGAAAACTGATATCTTTGATGGACTTAAGAAGAAGGATTTAATCAACATACTTAAAGAATCATTATCAAAGTCTCAAAGCAAATCTGAAGAAGAAGATTCAGACACTGCATCAGAGGCTTCCTACAGCAATGTCTTCGGTAACTCTGGATTCTACACAGATGAAGAATAATTGCTACCAGACAGAAGAGGACTAATAACAGACCACTTTTGTCAGACTACTACTTGAGATAAAAAAAGACCCACTGACTGGTCTCCTTTATCAGACTTGTACACAAAGATGACACCCGTGGTTAAACAGTACTAACACTGTTCACTCACGGATTTACCTTTTGCTTTTACTTTACCAGTGCCTAAACAGTAATGACATCTGTTATACACGAATGCCTTTTGTAAACAGGGACTCCTTCATCTATAAAAGGAGAACCTCATTTCGTTTTTAGGCAGAGGTTTCATTACAAAGGTTCCATTACAAAGAGTTTTCTTTGTAAGTCTTTGCCTACCTTCTCTCAACCTATTGAAGAGCAAATACCGCTCTACCTTGTGCCATAATCTTTATAATTATTTTAAAAGATTATGAATATGTTCATGTTTATCTCTTCATTTAATTTATTTTGCATAACATTCATGCATATGGTCGGTTCTACCGCCTGCCTTTAATTGTGCATCCATCTCTCTTAAATTTCTTCATTTTCAGTCGGCTTTCCTCTTCTTTCTGCTGTATTGGTAAATATTATATATAATTTTTATATATAATATATATAATAATATAAGTGAATTTAAAAATAAACTGAAATTGTAAAACTTTAAACTAAGATTACGTTTGGATGTTGAACTGAGTTGAGTTAAGATGATAAAATATTGTTAGAATATTATTTTTTAATATTATTATTATTTTGAGATTTGAAAAAGTTGAATTGTTTATTATATTTTGTGTTGGAATTTGAAAAAATTGTAATGATGAGTTGAGATAAGTAGTTGATCTAAAATTGATAAATCACATTAGGGATGCTACCCGCATGGTGCTGGGCAGGGGCACCCCCTCCCCGCCCCCAGCCCCGCACCATGCGGGTGTGGGGGTTTCATATCCCGTCCCGCTACCGGGGGGTGGGGTTGAAACCACACCCCACCCCGCCCCGCTCCCCGCTCAATCCATTATCTAAAAATATTTTTTAGATCCAAATTATAATATAATTTAAAGTATATATTGAAATTTATACATTAAAAAAAATATAAACTCATTAGAGTCTGTTAAGTCCCACATTGTTTAACTATCACTATTATATTGCTTTGGTCTCCTGTATAATGGTTGGCCTAGGAGGCCAAGGCAACCCATTAACTTGAAATTGAATTCAAGTTTTTAACAGATTGTATATATCTATATACAATATATTTATATAAATATTAAAAATTATAATTTTTTATGTTAAAAATGGGAAGAGTGCGGAGCGGGGTAGGGATGATACCCGCATGGTGCGGGGCGGGGGGTACCCTCCCCCGCCCCGCCCCGCACCATGCGGGGTTTAGAGGTTTTCCCCCCGCCCCCGGGAGGCAGGGGAGGGGAGCAGGGCGGGGCCCCGCTGGGGTCATCCCGCCCCTCTTTATGCGGGGCGGGGGACCCCGCCCCCGCATGGGCGGAGCGGGGTAGCCCGCCCGCCCATACGGAGGCAGGGCGGGGCAGCGGGGGCGAGGCCCCGCTGGGGTCAATCCGCCTCCCACCCTGCATGGGCAGTGCGGGGTAGACCGCTAGCCAATGCGGGGGTGGGCGGATGGGGGTGGGGCCCCGCTGCCCACCCCTAAATCACATCAATTAAAAAAAATCCTAAATATCAAAAGATTTGAATTTACAAAGTTGTAAATAAGATCACTAAAATATTATTTACCAAAAAATAAAGCAAATCACTCAAAATTATTATCAAATTTTTATGGCTTAATAAATTCTCAATATATGCTTTTTTATAAGTACATAATGCATTAATAAATTAGTAATACTAATATACATTAATATATAATGTATATTGATTATAATTTATATTTTATGGCCTAATACTAATAGTCTCATAGTAATATAGTTTAAATCTATATATAAATTAGTAATTTAGTATATAAATCACTATACTAAATAATTACATATGAAATAATGATATAGTTAATATTATTTTTAAAATAGTTTTTTATCTACATATATATACAGATTGTTTTACAAATTTACATTGTATTAAAACTAAAAAATCAGACCGAATCAAACTGAAATCAGTAAAATCGAATATACCAATTTAAAAGATAACCAATGAGTAATTAATTTTTAAAAATACAAAATCTATACGTACCGATTCGAATCGGTAGTAAATTAACAAACCCGTAAATGGAATTTTTCTTCCGAATGACTTCAAGCTAACGTGGCGAGTAAAAGTACCAAACGAACCGGAACTTCTCAAATTCAATACAAATCGCCGTTATAAGAGGCTACTCGACTCGACCGTTGCTACTTCCTAAGCCCTTCTATTCCTGCAACGGTCTTATTTTGCACTCGTTACTCAAACATCTTCGCTTTCTTCTTTCTTTCTTTCTTTCTTCTTCTTCCCCTTCTTTTGCGTTGCGATTGCTCAACCGTATCTCGCACTTCAACAGTCTTATTTTACTCTGCTACTGGAATTTTCTTCTTCTTCTTCTTCTTCTTCTTAGTTTATTATTACTATTACTGTTATGTGACTTGGTATGGGCACGAATAAAGGCTCCGAAATCTCCTCCTATAGACGGAAATGGGACAAGATTTTCCACGGTCTCGTGCATATGTTGCAGAGCCAACAGGCACAGCTCGAGACCCTTGCTATTGAGAGGAAACTTCTAGAAGACCGTATCAGAGTGCAACACGAGCGATGGATCTCGGACGTTCGCCTCTACGAAGACCGGATTTCTCAGGCATGTACGAATTTTTTAAAATATGTTGAAAATTTTGAGTTGGAGTTTGAAAATTTAGGGTTTCTAGATTACCGGGTCTAGCTAGGGCTGTTTCTAATTTCTCAGCCTTGTTATTTTAATTTCTCACGCAGATGAAGGGGGATTTGCTAGTGCAAGAAATGACACACTCGCTCGAGGAGGCAAAGTCAGATTTTGTCGCGAGTGTGAAGCGGAGAGAGGCTTTTCTCGAAAACTTGAAATTAGGTTCGTGTTTCTACTTAATGTAACGGTGGTTTCCAGATTTCCTTAACAAAGGCCCAGGCTTCGATTGAATTACGACGAGTTGACGTAAAAGAAAATATATTAAGGGATTGAAGAGAATTTAAGAACTACGAGTTGTATTATCTCTTCCTGTGATTTCTCAGAAATTTAGTGGAGCATTGATTTCCCTCACATACTAATTTACGGTTTGAAAAAGTAAATAAGAATCATATTTTCTTACAAGAAAGCATGAAAAATAGGTCCCAATTGTGGTTCTAAGGCCTTTTTCATTTTTGCATTTGTGCTGCAAGATTGACTGAGAACTTTTTGCCTTTCTTTCCCGCTCAAATTGCCATGGATGTTAGTTGAAACACAGTCACCCAAAGTGGTATCTGATCCTAAGTTATGATGGACAAAAGGCCTGTAGTTATTCATTTAATTTTGATAAGGGTTCTATGTAAATATGCTTCAAATATGAGTCACACTGTCGTCTTCACCATGTTTTCTTGTTTGAGTTGATAGACTCTGATGCTTTTGTTTCATTTTGTTATAATGATTGGAAATCATATATTTTTATGAGTGTCTTCCTTTACATTTCAGTTGTAGGTAGTGAATGTTGATAAAAACTGCCAGATTTGGAGAGAATACTGTTGGTGGTTTTGGGATTCATATTTACCATTGCTTCTGTTTCTACAAGGTGATTTTATTTTCCGTTATTGCAGAACATGCAGAGAGTGAGTTGGCAGATTTCAAAGCATGGCTCGACTACCTTTCTCATAAATCCTCTGACCCAAAAGTATGTTCCATTACAGTTTCATTGATATAGGTTTTAGTTTGTCTGTTAAATGTTGTCAAGAGCTTCCAATTTCTCTAAGAAAATTCGATGATATGCAGGCAGAAGAGCAGTGTTCTAAGATATTGGAAGGTGAAGTAAGGAGGTTAAAGCATGAATATCAGAAGCTTGCCTCGGAAAAGAGTTCCGAGGTATCTGCGCTGTTGGCAGAGAAGAACCTTATGTGGAACCAGTATAAGATTTTGGAGAATGATTACAGCAATAAATTAAGGAGTAATCATTCTGATGTTACACAAGCAAATGAAACGCTAACAAAGCTGCTTGGCAATATGGAGCAACTGCAGTCACTGAATGATAAAAAGGATGAAATGATAGCAAGACTTAGAAATAAAGTGACTAAGATGGAGGTTGATACAACTAAATTAAATGAAGAAACTTTCAGACTCTCCCAAGAGTTGGATTTGCTAAAGTCATCTAGAGTTCTGGCTGCAGTTACACCTATTTTAAATCGTTGTTCAGCAGGAGCTAAACCTTGTTTGGGAGCCAAGAATAGTGGCAGAAGTAACACAAATGTCAAAAAAGAATCATCTGCTGCTCAAGTCCCTGATTCTGTGAAGGAAAATGAAAAGGTACTTGTGAAGTGAATTACTTTTCTTTGCCACAACATGGCTAAAATTACCATATCCCTTCACTTATTCTAGATGGTAGTTGACCCAGTGAAAGTTCCTAGGATATTTTCATCTGCTTTTGAGGGCCTTGGCAAAATGTTCAAGTTAAATTGCTCTTACCAGCAATAACAGGTTGTTGTGCATGATAGGAAATCTTACTTTGAAAAAAATTAATTTGAAGCAATTTGCCTAAGGATGTAATATCTTAGATTACAATTTCAATGAATGATGCAAGTTAGTATTACTGGCTACATGACAAATGTGGTGAGAGTTTTGCCATCCACAATGTTGTTCTTGAAGGTTACTGAAAAAAGGAAGTCGTACTTCTGTTGACTGTGTTATGAACTTAAGAGGTTAAGTACTTTGTTTTGGACATCTTAATCTTTTCAGTGTCAAGCCATTCTTCCGTATGAATTAATTCGTACTGTTCATGCCCAAGAATAGGTATCAAGCATTATAAGAGCATTGGCAATGGTCTAGCCATTGTCAAGTCCAAAATTTGACTACAAGTTGAGGTTTTGGCCAAAACCATTGGAGAGGTTAATCCACATTGGACTATCCATCCAAAAGTCAAAATAATAATATAATATTAGATATTTTAATAATAATTTTTTTAATTTTTATATTTTACAAATACACTTCATATATTAATTAATAATTTAATTTTTACTTAAAATTATTGTTTCCCAACTATTTTTTTTCTCAACATAACTATCCAATAGTAGCCATTGGGAATATTTTTTTTAAAATAAACTATTATTTTGGAGATGAATAGTGGCTGACCAAATTTAAAGAAATGGATGAATTTACTGTAACTCAAAAGTGGAGCATTGGAGTTTTGACTACTCTAATGCAGAACACTTTTGGCTATTTAGCCAAAATTTGGCAGTACTCTTATAGGCTCCTTTTGAGTCTCAAACTGTTAGTGCTTATGCGAATGGGCGAATGGGCTGTGACATTGTCTGGCCATGCCTGAGCATGGGCTGCTGAAACTTCTCTTTGTTCTGTGCGTTCGTTAGTTTGTTCCTCCAAGGGGGTCAATCTCCTGGGAAGGAGATTGAACATGATGAGTAGGCATCCTTTTTATTCTCTAATTCGTGCCGAAACCTATTGGTTTGATTGTTTTTAATGTAATGTTTATAATCAAAATTGAACTTCTATTAACATTTCTATCGCGAAGAAATACCTTTTTCCCTTACATTGTACAGCAAGAAAGGCTAACTTGTCAAAGCTTTTTTTTTCTTTGTTGATCAGGGAATCAAAGGTTCAAAGAGAAAAGGAGCTGGTGTTATCTCCATTTCAGATACCCCAAAATTGTTCTCATCCAACTTCAAGGTTCCAAAGCTGAAGACAATAAGATGATGGATAACTCTTGAACAGCATTCTTCCAGCCCTGCTCGTCATTTGGAGGGGGTTGGATAGCAGTTTAATTGTCATTTGTTATTTGTTTGTTGAACTTTTACTTATGGCTAACGTTGTAATATAGGCTATTACTTCCTGTCACTATTATTTAGTGGTAGTCTTAGGCAAGTTTTCTACTCATTGCTTTTAATGAGTATAACATATATTAATTTTTTCTTGTATGTAACATATATTAATAAAGAGTAATTCTACATACAACCGTGAAGTGCGTAACCGCCGCGTAATCGCTTTGAAAAATAGTGAGGTCCACTATTAAAAAATTAATTTTTTTCATGTGGGTCCCATGTTTTATTCATTTTTTTCAAAGCGATTACGCGGCGCTTACGCAATTCACGGTTGTAAGTATATTTTCTCATTAATTAATGTTTATATTCATATTGAGGTAGTGCACAGGAACCGGCCCTCCAGGGTTGATTTATTTTCGCTCATTCTCTGCTTCTCAATCTTGCTCTACTGGTTTGTCTGCTAGACTCAGGATATTGGTAAATAGTTTTGCTACTATCATTCCACACATTACATATCACACTTTTTTTTTATTCCTCCTAATGTGTGGGGGTGTGATGTGGGAATGATAAGTAGAATTTTTCATTGGTAAAATACCTGTGAAGGGGGATAAAATATCTCAGGCTTAAATAACAAAGTGTAGCCCATCAAAGGGCCCCACAAGAAGACAAGGAGAGAGGAAGAAGAGAGAAGGAGGGGACAAAGGCTGAGAAAGAAAATGGTGTCGGGAGGAAAAGTAGAGATGTGACGTAAAAGAGAGAAGACGATATATAAATCAAAGGAGAAGCAGATAATGGTGGGACTTCTGCCAAAGGACTAGGGGAGACTTCTTTTTCAGCTTCTTCGACCTCACGACAAGGACTTCAGCGATGAAATCTCTCCGGAAGATAGAGTTCTGATCTTCATTGTATAGTGAGGATGAGTAACCCTATGAGATTGTAAAATATTCATATTATAGTGGACTCATCTTCCCAAACGACCCGTGGATGTAAGTCTAATGTCGAACCACGTAAAACTATGTCGAATCACGTAATCTTTCCTGCATTTATTTTTCGTTCACTACTATGGAAACAAGTACGGACACTGCACAGCCGCATCGGACCACTGCTGAGGGCTCCATACAGCATCGATCAATGTCCGAATAGTCTCAGCGGGTCGAGAATGACTTTTTCTCTCATTTCAACCTGTTGCGCTGTTTTTTAGCGTTAACCGCTGCATTGCCCAAAGTATCAAAAGATACAATATCTCATTGGTTGTAAGTTCAAAATCTGGTCGCAAGTCTAATGTATTTTACGAGTACTGACTTCCAAACAGTGACAATGGCTCATGTTTTATAATTTTCTTTTTTTGTCCCCATATTTTTTGGGATAATTGTCTATGGAAATACCGCGAGCATGGATCTGCGTTGACCATGCAAGCGTGGCAGTGTGCACGTGGTAACATTTTTCTGCACTGAATTCCAAAGAAATGGAATTATCTATACTTTGAACTTTCCGTATGTATTTATTTAGCCTTGTTTCTTTGTTTTTTCACTTTTCTTTGAAGGACTTGCCGAAAATTTTCATGTCGCCAACTCCACCATCTGGCACGTGGACTACATGCCCTACTATCACTGCATAAGCTCTATCATCTCTTTTAGGGGTGTAAACCGGTCGGTCCGGACCGGAGAAACCGACCGGTTCGGTCCGGACCGGACCGGACCGACCAAATGCATGGTCGGTTTCGGTCCAATACATGGGAGAATTTCGGTCCTTCGGTCCAGTCCCGGGGTGGAGATTTCTCGGACCGGACCGGACCGGACCGACCGAATAAAAAATAAAAATAAATAAAATATTATATATATTATTTACATAATAATTGTACAATTAATAATATAAAATTTTAAATATGTTATTAATACTTGTTAATATTTTATAAATTAATAATATTTTATATATATCTTCATCTAACCTATCACTATTAACAATATAAAATTTTAAATATATTATTAACACTTGTTAATATTCTATGAATTAACTAATATATAATATCAATTAGTTAATTATATAATAATTATATAAATTAATAATGTAATTTATTATCATTAACCATATAAAATATTTTTTTATTGAGTTTGTTACATAATTCACATTAATAAGTCACTTAATTTAATTTAGTATTTTAAATAAAATTTTTTTATTAATTGATTTAAAAAAAAAAAAAAAGGCCGGACCGGACCGATAATTACCGGTCCGGTCCAGTCCCTATGGGGTGTTTGGTCCGGTCTTCGGTCCATCACCGGACCGGACCGGACCGACCGGTTTACACCCCTAATCTCTTTGTTATGAGCTTCACGGTCCTCTCAATGTACCTTTTGTCAAAGAGATTACCATTACATGCTCTCTCATCAATGAAAGTGAAAAAGGATATATACTCTAACTCAATTGTTATGATATTTAAATTGATGAAACCACTTTAAATAGGGCAACTTTCTGATTTGAGAATCGAGAAATATGAGATCAAAACGGTTAAAACTCCATTTTTTCGGCATTTAACAGCCCTCAATCAAAATATGACTAGTAAGAAGTTTTATATTATAGACACTAAAATTGGTATCATCTTATTACATCAAGAAAAATTAATTCGTATCAATGTGAAAAGTTGCCAAAAGCTCTGTGGTCCGTTGGCATAACTCCTAGCCTTCAAAATTGAGGTCTGAAGTTCGAAACCCCCCACCCCAAATAAAAAAAAAAAAAAAATCAATGTGAGAAGTCAGAACATAGAACTTCATCTTCTTCTTCAAACCAGTCTGCCTCCGCACCAAATCTAGACCACCATAGCACCAAACCAGGTTCGTCGCCTCCACAACTGGAAAACGTAGTCGCACCACCGAGCTCCGTCGCACACATGAAGCTCTTTCTCCCCCACGATGCTCCGTTGCCCACCAAACCAAAACCCATTTGAGAAAAAAATACCTGTCAGTGCAGAGCATTCTAGCACAAAAACTACCTAAGCACAACAAAACCCACGAAGCTCCGTTGCCCATGAGCATTCTTAGCTAACTCTCCTCCACCCATTTTTATCCTTATGCAAGTGAGAGCAATTGCAAGGAATAGGACCACTGGCATGAATCACAACACTTTCCATTTTCTACATTTTCAAGCTCTATTTTTTTTTTAATGAAAGCCCAATAAACAGACTGAAGCAAAGCACAGTAACAAAAAATATTCGTTCATTCAAGGAGAAGATGACCCTTTAGAGAGCGTTCTAGACATTCTCTAAGACCTTGGTAAAGGCTTCTTGGGAGTCGAGCCCTTAGGACTCATAGTGGGATACGGGTTCTTGTGGGGTAGGCAACTTACTCTTTTGGCTGGCTGCGTCTTTGCCCTATGGGGTGAGGAGGAGGAAGAGCTTTGAGAGAAGGCCATTGGGGTCGGTGGTTGTTCTATTTTGTAATAAAAACGAAGCCAAGGAAAAACAATTGAAGCAGAGAGGGGTTGGGTTGCCATTTCACAACAGAGACGATGAAGCTTTTTTCACAGCATTATCAATCGTAGGCAGGCACATTAGATATGAAATAGAAGAGTATATATGGCAAACATTTATTGGAGGGCTGTTATTAGAGGGATAGCAGACTGACCGGTGGAAATATATTCTCATAACAAAACCCATTGTATCTTTAATTTTAATTGATTTTATTTTGAACATAATAAAAATATAAATGTCGCTTAAGAATCACAAACAAAATGAAAAAAATCTTTTAAACGTTTTTTCTGAATTTGAGGACGCTAAGTGAAAAAGAGACAATCGTATAACATTTATTACTCATTTAATATTATATGAAATATTTATACAAATAAAAATATAAAAAAAAATATATTTGAAGTTTTAGAATGTGTTATCAAAAAAAAATTTTTAAAATATGTAAGACTCGTACACTATTTTTAAAAAAAGTGGTTAAATTCTAAACCCACATGAAAAAATCATTTTGTTAATATTAAACTCTACTTTTTTTAAAAATTAATACACAAAACTTAACACTTTTAAGGCTATATTTAATATTATTATAACAATATTTATTATAATTCATATTCAGTATGTTTATCTCTTTTTTATTCAGACTATTATATTTGGGCAACAATTTTAGCTTACCTTGATTGATCCCGAAGTTAAAAAGAACTTGAGGTGAGCACGTGCAAAGCACGCCCGAGCGTCTTCACTAGTTGAAACTCGTATAGTATATTGGACACAGACCATGAACCCTACAATGACCTCAATCACCCATCTAAAGGACACGTGTCCTCAGCCACGACCTGGGTTTCTTTCTCTACCCTTTATATGAAAACCCGTCCCCAAGCAACATGTTCTTCCTCTGTCTTCCCAACCCAATCCTTTACCCTCTTTCCCTGTCGCTTTCTCCTATTTCTATGCAACTTTTCTCTGTTTAAGGAGATTTGACTTCCAAAGAAAAGATTAGAGTCAAGGAGAGAAACTCCAGACGATAAACAATGATGCAACGGAGCGAGGACACTCCGTTCGACGAGTTCACTGCCGATGAGATTGAGGCCGCCGACATCCTGCTCCATCTCCCTCAACTATTCTTTGAGTCCGAGAGTTGCCTCAGATTTCCTTCATGGGGCGCCAGAAGAAAGAGATCTCTGGGGGTTCCGATTCAGTCTTTCCTTTGTTTTGGTTTCGTGTTGTCGCCCGAATCGCCCCCATCAGAGTTTCGTCGCGAGACTGAGGTTGGTGCTGTGGTTCCTAAATGTCAGAAGAAAGGTCAACTGGCAGTCAAGGCCGAGGCTTCAAGCCCTGCCACCCCTCTTGCGTTCATGCCCAGCAGCGAGTCTGAAGAGAAGCCCGAGCAGTCCTTGAAAAGAAAACTGCCTCCTAAGAGGGTATATCTCTATTTCTTTTGCAGTCTTTTGTACTTTTCTTCTTGGCAATATATGTGCCTCTTCCTAATTTTCTCGTCCTTCTCAAATTTTCTCGACGAAGTTCAATTTTCTTGAAGTTTTGAATTCGGGGTTCGGAGTTTTTACCATCCGTCTTGTATTCCCTCTTCAAAGGGTCTCTCTCTCGCTTTTACAATTATCTTGGAGTTTTGACTCCTGGGTTTTGTCTTTATTTATTGTTTTCTTTCAATGTTTGTCTCTTTGGTTTGGGATCAGACCCTGATGTTTTTTTTTTCCTTTTTCGGATGATGTAGAAAAGAGAGGATTGGCTGGAGATCATAGATGAGTTAACTCAACGCAGGGATTCGCTAAACGAGGTGAGTTCTTTTGTATTTTTGGTTCGTTGTTGCCTTAAATTTCTTTTCCCCTCAAAGTACGTGTGATACTTTTATCTTTTTTATTTTCCTATCGATTCTCGTTTCAAGAAAATCCGCAGCTATAATTTCTCTCTAATACTTATTGTGGAATCCAAACAGGAGAGAGAATATCTGAGGTTGCATTGCACCCACTTGAGAGCTTCCAATTTGGAGATGAAGGCAAAGGTATTATTTTTACCAGATTATTATTATTTTTTTTTCTGGGTTTGGTCCCTCTTTATACATAAATTAATATACGCTTCTCTACAGCTAAGTCTCGGACCCTTTTCGAAGACCGTCGATTCTCTCGGTACTGAAAATCAGGACAAGGATCGGACGGTGAGAATGCACTCCACGTTGTCATCTAGCCGTGGACTTGGCTTGGTTAACAGCAATGTTGATCCATCTCCTCTTCCCGATCTCAACCTCTCAGCAGAGGAGACGTTTGCGATTCACTCATCCGCGATCAACGGGAACTTCAGTAGGGTTGTGGCAGCTCAAGCCAGACAGAGAAGGATGCAGATCTACAGGGCCAAGAAACTCCATTGCCGCTAATAAAAGTAAACTACACGAATAGATGATAGATTTTTGTCTTTTTTGGTATGAGAATTGGGATGTAATGAATAGTGATTGATATATAAAATTTCCCGTTAGTTAATTAAGTATGAGGCTCATGTTTTTTCTCCAAAATATTTGTTAAGGTAGGTGGTATTTAGATGTAAATTGGAAGAGTTGCAGGGAAAATATGTTGTTAATTTCTTGTTTGAAATCTGGGGTGGGGGCTTCAAGCCAAAGAAAAACACAATTTGCCTATATTTTTGTTGAATTTTATAATAATATTGAATGTTAAATAGATATTATTTGTATTTTTGTTTTTTATTTATTCGAGATTCTCGAATTCTTATTAGAATCTTGAATCTTGATCGGATCCATAATTTTGGGTCCAAACTTTTTCATTAAAGATGTTTTGGTTTTATTTTTTCAAGTATAATTGTACTCACGCACGATTTTATGCATAATATTATATATATATATATATATATATATAATGCTACGATGAATCTCATTTAGAGACTGCATGTGTAAATTTAGTCAATTTTATTTTTAAAACTTTTTAAAATTATAATAATATCTTTTTTAAAAAAATATTTTTTTTTATTTAATGAAGGATTTATACATGCCGTCTTTATCTAGAGACTGCATATAGAATTTTTTAACAGTTTTATTTTATCAATGATTTTTTTTAATTTAAATTTTAAATTTTAAAATTTTTAATTTTTGATGAAAAACATACTCTTTCTGCTGGTAGCATCCGTTTCGGACTATTGTTGTAGAGCTACTCATTTTTTATTAATTTTAATAATTGACACGTGAATACGCATTATTATCTCAAGTAAAATTGTAAATATAATAAAAAGAATAAACATTTAAGAGTAAGACTATACATAATTATAAAATACGTAAACGTTGTGTAATTATTTAAAAAAAAAATAGAATCTACTATTAAAAAATTAATTTTTAATATAAATTTTATATTTTATTTATTTTTTTCAAAATGATTACGCGGTGATTACACAATTAACGATTGTAAATATTTTTTTTTAATTTTTATATTATTTCAAGTACAACATATATCCTTGTAGTTTTGGTACCCGAACTAATACGTGTGGTAATGATACCCAATAGGCCAATAAAACCGTCTCGTTTTCTCGTTAAAGTACAGCATCTGTCCTTTTCATTTGTTTGATACCTGAATTAGGCCAATGTGGTAATAGAAGCAGCAGGACGTGTGTATGTGTTTCTCCTTCTCTTTTTCCTTGGATTGAGAACAGAACAACAAAGGTGTTGTTGGGCTGACAAATAAGAGGTGGTTAATTGCTGCATGGTCAATTATCTGTTGACTTTTTTAGTGTCCGACAATAAAATAAGATGAGAGATGGTTTCACAATTTAAACTTCTTTTTTTAGTAACAACTTAAAAGATTTAAAAAAGTGCCTGAGATTAATTTTTTATTTTAATATAAATTAAATTATAATTTATCTTATATTCTATATCTATGAATTATTCATCTATTTTCTTAACGAATTTGGGATTATTCACAAATTATTTAATATTGATAAAAAGAGTTATTAAGATTGACATATTGTATCACACAACTTTATCAAACTAAATTTACATCTTTGTATAATTTATATATTCACATATAAATTATTATATTCATAAAGTCTCGAACAACATGCATCATATTAAATTTAATAAATGTTTAATTTAATAAATGTTTCAAATCTTAGGATTATAAACAAGACTGTTAATTAGGTGTAACAAGTTCGGCCATGAACACATACATTAGTTGGTTCATGGGTTTTGTTTTAGGCATTTTCTTCTAGTTTTCCCACCACGAGTATCTTCCGCCGCCATGTTTGACTGCCAACAATGTGAATGGGCCATTACATATTCACCAGCAAATTTTGCAGACCCATAAATGGGTGTAAATGGACTTGAGTGTTCAGAAACCCACCCAAAGTACCAATCTATTTAGGAGTTCGAGATGCAGATGCAGTGCTCATGTTTGTTGTCTGTTGAGTAATTAACTAGCCACGGACCAAGTTCAATGCCAGTAACAAGAGTCCAAATCGCACAAGATTTCCATGGAACATCAACCGCCTGCATTAGTAGTTGTGTTGTTTGTCACTTCTAAGTTGTATCCGCGGAGTCTTTCTCTATTTCTTTCAAATAAAACAACTGATTAAATAGTTAGGATTTTAATTAGTATTACGTCAAGTCTAGAATTAGTTATATATGATTTCGGATCCACAGTTTATATCAAATAGAGAAACTTTATTTATAAGTCTTATTTTCTGCACAGGCTATTTATTATGCTAAAAAATTATTGATGTTTTGTTGAGAAAATATATTTGTGGCAAACTCTATCTATGTCGAATAGAGAAAATATATTTATAAAAACATGATTTTTTTACACACTCGGCATAACTGATGTTCATGTGAAAAAGCTTCCACATCAATTATGCCAAAAAAATTATTAGTATTTTAGCTTTTTAAAGTTATAATGGATCCTACTGTAAGTAGTCTGTTTATGCACCAACTTATGCGTAAACCTAAGGGGTTGGTTCAAAGTTCAATATCTTATGGGTGCAAATACTCATTTGGAACTATATTCCTAGTGAAAAACCAGTAATTTAATCGATTTCTTATAGGAAAATTTTCGAGAGGGCGGTACAAGGGATCGGGATTTACTCTGCAAGATAAAAAAAAATCTTCCTTATTTTTTTGAGAAGGAAAAGTTTTTTTTTTATTATAATTTTTATCTGACTAATGTCTTTTTAGTATAACTCGGATGAAAATAAAAACTCTCATATTTTTATTATCCGAAGTTCGAGGGAATCTGATTCACCCAAACTCGACTCGAATTCTTGGGTTGCAAATAGAACAAACAACAATATCATCATTCATAGAATACAAAATATCAAACACTCAGAAATGGAATAAGCCAAGAACAAACTGAAGAAACACTGATGGCCACATGGTAATAGAGGCATTAGAATGTAAAAGAGGAGAGCTGGTAACCTCATTCAGCATACGATGCAGTCTCCAGAATTATTTCCGTTTTTAACCTTCATAAGCTTCTTCTTCCCCTTCCTCGTACTCACCCTCATCGTCGGCCGTTGCGTCCTGGTACTGCTGGTACTCGGCCACCAAATCATTCATGTTGCTCTCCGCCTCCGTGAACTCCATCTCATCCATACCTTCCCCAGTATACCAATGCAAGAAGGCCTTGCGGCGGAACATGGCCGTGAACTGCTCGCTCACCCTCCTGAACATCTCCTGGATTGATGTGGAGTTCCCAATAAAAGTGGATGCCATCTTCAGACCCGTCGGTGGAATGTCACACACACTTGACTTTACGTTGTTGGGAATCCACTCCACAAAGTATGATGAATTCTTGTTCTGCACATTTATCATCTGTTCATCCACCTCTTTGGTGCTCATCTTTCCCCTGAACATTGCCGAGGCTGTCAGGTAGCGGCCATGTCGGGGGTCAGCGGCACACATCATGTTCTTGGAATCCCACATTTGCTGAGTCAGCTCTGGGACAGTGAGGGAGATGTACTGCTGGGACCCACGAGAGGTGAGTGGTGCAAACCCCACCATGAAGAAATGAAGACGTGGGAAGGGGATTAGATTAACGGCCAGCTTCCGGAGGTCAGAGTTCAGCTGGCCAGGGAACCTCAGGCAACATGTTACCCCACTCATAGTTGCAGAGATCAAATGGTTAAGGTCACCAACTGCAAAAGGAAAGGCAAAAAAATGGCAGCTTTGAGTATTGTTGTGGTGCTTCAAGTTGACACCGAATAAAAAAAATAATTTCATACTCACAGCTTGGAGTGCTGAGTTTTAGGGTCCTGAAGCAAATGTCATAAAGTGCTTCGTTGTCAAGAACCATGCATTCATCAGCATTCTCCACCAACTGGTGAACTGAGAGGGTGGCATTGTATGGCTCCACAACCGTGTCAGAGACCTTTGGAGAAGGGAAAACAGAGAACGTGAGCATCATCCTGTCTGGGTATTCCTCTCTAATCTTCGAGATCAGGAGGGTTCCCATGCCAGACCCGGTGCCTCCTCCAAGCGAGTGACATACCTGAAACCCTGGCCAAAACAAGATTCACGATCAAGTTTAACCAGAAATTTTAAGTATGAGTTTAAATATCATCGCCACTACCATACCAACCAGTGAAGTTTGAAGAATTATGAATACAATAAAAGCATGTAATGGATCCAAAATTACACGTCAAATTTCTTAGATTTTTTTAGCAGAATCAATTCGTTTACACCAGAAATTAGTAGAACTGGAATAATTGAAAGGATTCCCAAATAAACTATATAAAAAATGATTCCGTTACATGTTACAAGAAGTATTATTAGATTGTTGCCATTAACACAAAATAGACCCAAAAAACATAATGAATATTGTCGTTATCATAATAAAATGTTCACTATACATATGGCATCTTGTAAAATAAATCATTAAAAGACGGGTATCATTTACCGACAAGAGTCGCAATAAAAAATAAGCATAGAGATTATGTTTTAGCAGGCCAGCATTATCACAAGTTAATAGTTACTGATGTCCACTATAGCAACTCGCACACAGTAGTTGCCTTTTTCTTCTCACAATCCTTCTTCCGTGTCTGATTCAGATGTAGATCCAAGTGGTGGGGACAAGGTTAAATCAAATGCCTTAATTTATCAATAAAGGTTGGAATCATAGTAAATAAAGTCGATACAATAATTTACTTCATATTGCTTTTAGTCACTACGGACACCACATAGTTCTAAATCCTGATTCCTCATCATTGTTGACAAGGGCCCACGGGGAAGTTAAATGAATGGGTGCCATAAGATTTACTTCTCCTGTAAGTTTGCTTAGGAAGCAATGGTCGGCAACATGTAAACCTTAAGTTAAGCCATCACAATCATGATAAGACCAATACAGATATATATCGATTTTCTTATTTTATTATACATAATACAAAAAGTGGTGTCTCCACGCCAGACAGAAGGGGCCGGCGAACAACTAAGCCTAATCAACGTATATTATGTTATTTAGCACATAAACAGTTAGCTACAATTATGAGATAGAATAAAGAATTCGGACCTGCTCTTGATATTAGATCCTCTGTGAGGCAGATATCTTTTTCTCTAGATTTTCGGCATGTTTTTAATAAATAAAAAAATGAAACAAAAAAGAGAAACTATAGATTTATAACTACATTTGATATTTGAACACAAAAAATCAGAGAAGGGGCTAAATGCATTATCAGACAGCATAAAGTTTACAAGACAAAAGAGATAGAAAGGACAAAGCAATATCACTATTGGGATCAGCCTAATCTTGTTGAGTATCGTTCCTAGTGCTATCATATTCAGTGATCCGCTTTCCGCTATCCATTTTTTACACAACTATGAGAATGAAATACTGCAATGCAATCACAACGTTTCTTCTTCAGTATTTGGAGATCCCCGGAGAAATCAAAATTTTGTCAAATGCAAGAACACTGTCCACATGCGTTTCCAATGAACGAAAGAATGTAGATAAATTTGGAATAAAATTCAAATCATTCACACAAAGAGAAGCATAATAAAACAGATAGAAGTTCAGAGCCAGAATACCTTGCAGGCAATCGCAGTTCTCAGCCTCCTTGCGGACGACATCAAGGACGGCATCGATCAACTCCGCTCCCTCAGTATAATGACCTTTGGCCCAGTTGTTGCCCGCACCGGACTGGCCGAACACGAAGTTATCGGGGCGAAAGATCTGGCCGTAGGGGCCCGATCTGATGCTGTCCATGGTGCCCGGTTCAAGATCCATGAGCACCGCCCTGGGGACGTACCTCCCGCCAGAAGCCTCGTTGTAATAAACATTGATCCGCTCCAGTTGAAGATCCGATGAAGAACCGTCGCCCTTGTACTGCCCCGTCGGATCGACCCCGTGCTCGTCGCAGATCACCTCCCAGAACTTGGAACCGATTTGGTTCCCACATTGGCCTCCTTGAATGTGCAGGATCTCCCTCATGGTGTATCGGAGTTTGGTGGTTAGGAGCGTGAATTGGCTTTGATGGACGTTTTCAGAGAGAGAGAATGTATAAATATATAGGAAGGGAGAGGAAGAGGGAGAGGCAGAGGGGGAGAGGAAGAATCGGTGGTTAGGATGGTAATAATTGAGGGCGGGATGGGATATTTTTGAAAGTATCTATGTATACATCCCGTGTGTGTGGACTGCGGAGTCTCAGCTAACCGTCTCGGCGCTCAGGGTTGGCACGTTAAGACACAGCGCCCCACCGTTTCTTAAGCTTGCTTGCATTGATTTCGGTGCTTCGGTTCTGTCTTTTTTTTTTTTTTCTTCGTACTATATATTATATTTTAGTAAATGTTTTAAGCACAAAATAATTATATAAAAATAATCACACAAATTAATCTAGTTTGACGTGGTTCTTCAGATTATAAAATTATTTTTATTATAAAGCAGATCTAACGAATGAAATAAATCCACGTCAATTTATGAAATTGTTTTTATATAATTTCTTTATGAAGATATCAATACTCTTATATTTTCCTTTCCTTCTATTTATTAGAATGAATTACCTATTAATTTATATATATATATCATTTTATTTGTTTATGAATAAATTATTACATTAATTAAAACAAATCACATTGCTGTATTTTCTTTGTCCTTACTGTTAGAATTTTGTTGAGCCTGTTTCATGACTCAAGTGAATGCAGACAGAAAGTTCGTTCGAAGTTCAAACTTCGCTTGACATGTCGTTCGAACAAACTTCAAGGTAAATAGTTTGCTTGACACTCACTCGACAATTGACTTAGACGAATATTAGATAAAAGAATAAATATATATAGAAGCCACTATTGAGAGCATCCATTTTGCACACATGATGTGACATCATCTAGACCACACATATCTCCAAATGAGTGTTGGGAACAATCAACTAAAAGCAACCACGCAGTGAGTGCAAAGTGTGTACTGCTATAGTGGCTTCTCTCTAACATTACCCTAGATAAAAAGTTCGCTAAATACTCTACAATTTCATGTACGTAGGCACGTTATCCAACCACATAAATCTTGTATTATGTGTTTGATTTTGTTTTGTTTTTCTTTATTTTTCTGTTATTGTTCACAACACATACATCATATAGATTTCTACAATATTTAAGTAAGAACTTGATGCATTTTGATGATTTGTGGACAACAATAAATGCTATAAATTAATTGATACATGCCTTTAAAAAAAAAAGTAACCCTTAAAATTCAAATAGAGAGTTTAAGTAGCAACGCCATTTGTTAAGGGAAGGCACCGTACTATTGTAATTTTGTAAACACGGACATGAAAGGGTTTTCAATAAAAAAGAAAAAATTGTGATTATAGAGAGTTTATTATTCTGAGTAAAAAAGTTTTTAAAAACTTATTATTTTTTTAAAAATGACCTAAATTTAGCATTTCATTTCCATGGTATATTTTAAAAATGAACGCACATGGATCTAATGCCGGTGATACTTTAATGTTTTAACATTTGCATGTGGATCTCCATTAGTCCGGAGGCAATTGCAATGCCATGTCTCCCAAACGAGATCTATCTTCAATATTTTGTTTTTAAATCTCGATAAAAAAATAATAGAGAATCCCATGCCGAAGTGGTGCCAACTTCATAAGCTATTTGTAGTGTTAAGCACGTAAATCGCCCCCACAGATCGGAACAGGAGGAATGGTCATCTCTAGTTTGAGATGGCGGCACGAATCCTAATTGTATTTGTTTGAAACCCATTCGAAGTGACGATATAGTGTACAATCATAACAACAAATAGAAAATAGATGCAACAAATATAAATAGAGAATAAGACACATAGATTTTTGTGCTTTGGCATAGGGCCTACGTTCATGAATTATTTGGGGGCAAGTTCACTATAATAAGAGTATTTTATAGTCTCTCGTATCTCATTGTATAAATGGGGTCGGAACCCCTTTTAGTTAGAGAAGTTAAAATGAAGCTGTATAAAGGTTGAAGAAGAAGCCATCTCTCTCTCTTCCCATAGTAGTCGCCCCAATCTCTCCTTTTATTGAGTCCTGTCAATGATAGATGAAGAATTTGACTTTATGTCACTTCATCTCTTTTATCTCGTCTGACTTCACTACGTGTCTGCCCTTTTTTTTCTATCATTTATTTCTAAGAGCATTGGTATTGAATTATGCAAATGCAAATAAAATGGATAATTTGGTTAATAAAAGATAAGAATGACCTGCATTGGATTATCCAAATGTAAACCAAGATGACTTTTAGCTACAATAAATCAGCTCTTGTGGTTATATTTGACATTCACTGTAGCTCAACCAAATCTATTAAAAAATTATTTATTTCGTCTGAACACACTCTCTCTTCCCTCGATTTTGCCTCTTTATTCTACCAACTCTTTTTCTTCCCTCGATTTCTTCCTCCCGCCAGCAAGTTCTATGCCTTTCACCCCTGGGCCTTTTCTCTTCTCCTAGGGATTCATTTTTGTGCATTTTCTCTCGAGTCATTTGCAAGGCCTTTTCTCTCCAGTCATTTTTGTGCATTTTCTCACCAAGGTTACTCTCTCTCTCTCTCTCTCTCTCTCTCTCTTGAGCTCAGATTTTTTTTTAAACTTTCAGTTCATATTTATCTCGTGTTCGATTTGTGTAGTTCTTTTTTTCTTAGATGCTTATTGTTTTTCTTTGTTTTTTAGTAGTCCGATTTTCCTTGAAATTTTTTTTTTATCATATCCTCAGTTTTTCTTTTTCATTTTTCTTATCTTCCATGGAAACCAAACCGTGGTAACTATGTGTGTGTGTTTTTTTTTCTTTTTCTGTTGACCCAAACGATAGGAAAAGTAATTCATAGCTGGAAGTTTCAAATTAGTCAGGAGCCTCTTATTGTATAACATTAATATTTTCATGTAGCTCATAATTTAGAAAAAAAAAATGGAAAAAAAATATTATTAAATTTATAAAATTTTATTATTATTTTGACTAATATATGGATAATCCAATGTGGGAATAAGTTTTAAGTGAAATAGTCAAATACAAAATCATGTCATATTATGAAAATTTTACATTTGTATTTGCATAACTCAATGCTATTGCTCTTACATGTCTAACTTCCCCTCTTATCATGTCCCTTCATTGGCTCTTCCTTTCTTATTTTTGTCCTTTCCTCCCTCTTGTATTCTAATGGTGGGCCTATATATTTACCCTTACGAATAGTTTACAAAAATATTGTAATTAGTTTTTCAGGCATTCTTAAAGAATGGTCTCTTTGATTTGTAAAAAATGATGTCATAATTTTTAGAATTTTGTGTTAAAACACTAGGTGAAAGTACTGACATGGCATGTCATGTATCTAAGATAATATATTTATATATATATATATATATATATATATATAAAAAAAATTAGACACATAAGGTCTCATTATTATTTTTTCCATATTTTTTTATGAGAACTTCTAGAATAAAAAATAATAAAGTTGAAGGCATCAATTCTTATATTCATGACACATAATGGATAACTATTATTGTTAGGTTATACGGCACACTCTCATATCACTCATCCCATTTTAACGTGATATTATTTCATTGCTAATCAACAAATAATTGTGACGTGACAACTATTAGTGTTAGGTTGCATGCTTTCTCATGTAGTTAATCGAGAAAATAAAATGAAAATAATTTTGTTCTAAAACGAATGGGAGACACGGATTCATGGATCTAGAAAGGCCTTCTGAAGCAGAGAGAATTCATAAAGGACAGTGTGTTATTTCAAATTAATAATCGAACCACTGCTAATGTTTGGACGAACCCTTGGATTCTTGGCCTTCCCACTCTTAGACCTATCCCCAATCCTAATAACCAAAACAGAGAGAATGAAATGAAAGTAGCTGAACTAACTTTAGAAGAATCTAGAAGATGGAACACTCTCCTTCTTCAGGCCCTTTTCAATACGGAATCTGTCAATGCCATTCTTAAAATTTCACTCAATTCATACAACTACTTATCCATTCACGACAAGATAAACTGGTTACACCATTCCACTGGGAAATTTTCTGTGAAATCAGCCTATGCAGCCATGATGCCTCAAATATCACCTCAAATGCTAGAGATGAAAGACACATACAAAAAAATTGTGGAAACTTAAGATTCAAGACAGACTGAAACACTTCCTTTGGAAGGCTATGCACCAAATTCTCCCTACCAGATCCCTTCTAAAAAGATTCATCCCCTTAAGTGAGGATCAAGTCCTTTGTCCCTTGTGAAAATCTGAAGAATAGGACCTTTCCCATCTATTTTTCAACCATCCATTCCCTAGAATTTTGTGGAGAAACTCTAACATAAACATTGAAAACTTGCTAGCCACCCAATCTCAACCTGGATCTCAATCATCATTAACCCATCAATTGGTCTTAAAATTTCTGAAGAGGATACTCGTTCATTTCAAATCTTTGCCATCCTTGCTATGGATAATCTTTAGTATCTTAGAACTCAGGTCATCCATAATGCAAATTGTCCCAGTCCAAATTGGTTCATGGCTAAAGTCTCCCAAATCTTCTCAGAGCATATTAGAGCTTGAACCATTAAATCTTTCAACAGGACCCCAAATTGCAAGCCCTCCTCAAGGATTCCACTAACTCTCTTTTGATGTAGCAGTCAGGAAGAATGGAAGCACAATTGCAACTATATGCAGAACTGACCAAGGTGCCCCAATATTTGTGCTTACTGATTTCATACATAGTACAAATCCTAATGTTGGTGAAGCAGCTGCAGCACTAATGGCAGTACAGGAAGCGGCAAATAGGGGCACAAGAAAAATCACCTTCAAAGGAGATTCCAAACAAGTTATTCAAGCCATTTCCAAATCAAATGCTCCAACAAATTGGGCAATGCAGAATATTACTAGAGATATTCATTACCTGCTCCCTACGTTTGAAAGATTGGAGAGTGAAGAAAATTCATCGATCTCAAAATCGATGTGCGCATCAAATAGTGCAATGGGCAGCTTCCAACCACCTTTATGGAAGCATTCCCTTATTTGTATTCAAGACTGTGTTCTTGATTTTCATAGTGGCAAGGACCCTCTTAATGTTTTAGCTTAATTATGAACTCGGTTGTAATAGTGTAGTTTGTTCTTGAATGAAGCTTGCTTAAAAAAAAAAGGATTCCCAAAAGAGTTACCATGCATGTTTATTATACCTCAATTTTACTTCTATTCTATTATATTAACATGATATTATCTATCAATTATTAGATCCATTATTATTTTTTAAATATATAAAAAAATATTTTTTTCTAAAGTAATAAATTATGTAATCAATAGATAAAATTTGAAGATAAAAATATAAGAGTTATTCTACTCAGCAATTCTACACCACACACTTGCTAAGTAGAACTTTTTTTTTTTTCCTTTAGCAAGTGTGTGGTGTAAGATTGTTGAAGAGAAATTTTCAAAATATAATGAATGCATTATATAGATTTTTTGGTTTAAAAAGACTATATGGAAAGCCACTTGAGTTATGGAATGAGAGGTCACCAAAAGGGATAAAGTTGTAATTTTGTTCGGCGATTGCACTTGATGGTTACTTTTTGTGAGCAATTCTTGTTCTCTCAATCTGCAATTACATCAATTGCTTCTTGGGAGTCTTTGTCTTGTAATTTGCAAGTTTATATGTATTCACAATGGCTGATGATCTTTCTGATTGGTGGAAATCCTTGTCTCTATCTGAGACAGAGCAGTTTGCCATTTGCCTTCCTGAACATTTGCTCTCAGACAAACCATTTGATACTACCCAGTGTTTTCTATTTAAGTTATTGACTATAAAGTTTGTCAATAAGGGTGACAATTTGTTTTTGGCTGCTTTTTCCTTAAAAGGGAAAAAATAGAGGGTTATGTTCAATAGTCCCTAGACTTTTGAGAACAGTTTAGTAGTCATGGCTGATTATGATTGTTCTTTGCAACCAATGAAAGTTCCATTGCATTAGGCTTTCTTTTGGATTAGAATTTATGATTTACCCTTGGATGGGATGCAGGCTAGGGCTTTGCGTCAGATTACGGAGTCTTTGGGGGATGTTGAAGATGGTGATATGTCTGATTCACAACCTGGTTGGGGTGAGTTTGTCCATGTATGTATTTCCCTGAATATTAAGAAACCACAGCCTCGTGGGAAGAGAGTTGTTGTGGATCATTCCGATTTTGTTTAGATTCATTTTAAGTATGAGAAACTTATTCAATTCTATTGTTGTTGTTGTGGAATACTTGGTCATGAAGATCGTGATTGCTTGTTGTGGTTTGATAAGAAGGATCAGTTTGCAAAGTCAGGATTTCCTTATGGTTCGTGGTTGAGGGTTGATGGTGGTTCCATGTGAAGGTTGGTCTATGTCTTCTACTAATGTGGGTTGTAGTCGTAGTGGGTCACCAGCAGAAGTTTTGGCAGCCTTTGGAGATTGAGCAGTTGAAGAAAGGGTTTTTAATTGAAGATAACCATCGATCATTTTCCTCTGGAAATGATGATGGGCCTCTTTCTGATGGACTACTTCAGGGGCTTCACAATGCTTTAACTGGGCTTTTTTTTTCATCGAACCTGCCTTTTCAAGAAGCCCTAGATTTAGGCAGCCCTACCTGTGTAACTTCGACTTCCAGAAGGGAAAAAAAGAATGTGAAGAGAGGCGATCAATCTGGGCATGTGGTTTCGTTGAAGTTGCCAGTGGTTCCTTCAAAGCGTCACTCTGGGGATAAATCTATGAAGGATTACATTCATGCTGGACAGCAGAAGAAGTTGAAGTCTGTTGAAGATGGCATTATGGTTGATGTACCAATTCTATCAGCCGAGGCTGTAGTCCAGCCTCGCCGGCAGCCACAAGAATTATTAGTTGGAGCTCTTGAGGGCTTGGGAACTCTCGAGGAATCCGAGCCCTTCGAAATCTCAATCGGAGGGAAGATCCTGATATTGTTTTCATTATGGAGACGAAATCTAGCTACTGTTATATGAAAATGTTAAAGTTTCAATTGGGTTTCTCGTGTTTTCTCACTGTGGCAAGTGTTGTCCGGAGTGGTGGCTTATGTCTCTACTAGAACAGATAGCTAAATTTGGTCTTGCACTCTTTTTCCAAATTTCATTTTGATATGTTTGTTACGGATTCTATAATTGATTTGAATTGGAGATTGTCTACTATATATCGTCATTTTGATACTAGTCGTAAACATGAGATGTGGGAATTGTTGTGTACTCTGAAAATCAATTTGCTGGACCATGACTATGCTTTGGTGATTTTAATGAGATCTTAAATAATTTTGAAAAATTAAGGGGTAGAGAAAGGCTAGTTAGGCAAATGTTTGCTTTCAGACATACTTTGGATTATTGCCAACTTCACAGTATTGATGTTATAGGACATCAGTTTACATTGAGTAATTTAAGAGATGGTACAGCACTGGTGAAGGAGAGATTGATAGATATGTTAGTTCTTGTGATTGGCTTGAGTTATATCCTTTTTGTGAGGTCAGAAATATTACTACATCAGTCTCATACCAAAGCTGTTTATTGCTCAATACAGATGGCTTGTAGACTTGTCACATGCATTATCCTCGGTTATTTCAGTTTGAGGCTACGTGGGTTGGTGCACGAGGGTGCGAGGAAACTATTGTCTCTGTATGGAAATCCACTATTGATGTTACATTAAGTGCAAAACTTAAGAAGTGTAATCTCGATCTTTCTGTTTGGAGTCAGTCCCAATTTGGTAGTGTAAAAAAATCCTTGGCTATCAAAAGGAGGGAATTGGAGTTATTGCAGTCTACTACACCTTGTTGTTATTCTTCACATTCTATTTGTTCTGTTAAAAATGAGATTAATTACTTGTTGGAGCAAGAAGAACTAATGTGAAGACAACACTCTCGAGTAATCTGGTTGGGTGAAAGGATCAAAATACTAAATTCTTTCATTACAAGGCTTCACAGAGGATACGTCGAAATCTAATTACTCGATTAAAGGATGATGTGGGGAATTTTCATGAAGGATTTGCTTTGGCATCTTTGGTCACTGGATATTTTTCAGATTTGTTTTCTTCTACTAATCCCTCTAATCTGGATGAAGTGTTGAGTTTTATCCAGCCTAAGATTTTCAAAATCCATGAATTGTGATTTAATGCGGCCTTTTAATGTTGTGGAGATTAAAGAGGCTTTATTTAAAATGAAACCACTAAAAGTTCCTGGTCCGAATGGTTTGTCCCCTCTATTTTTTCAAAAATATTGGTAGTTAGTAAGTGGATCTATTACTGCCACGGTACTTCAGTTTCTAAATTCTGGTGTAATCCCGGATGATTTCAATCTTACTTATATTGTGTTAGTCCCAAAGAAGAAACAACCTGAGCATCTGAAGGATAATAGACTCATTAGTCTATGCAATGTGATTTATAAGATCATTGCTAAAGTCCTTGCAAATAGATTAAAGGTGATCTTACCTATGGTTATTTCTGAAACGCAATTAACTTTTGTTTCAAGGTGTATGATTACGGATAATATCATGGTGGCTTTTGAGACGGTGGATGCGATAAGGCGACAGAAGAGGGGTAAGAAGGGGTATATGTCCATCAAATTAGATATGAGCAAAATATACGACCGGGTTGAATGGTTTTTTCTGGAGACATTTCTAGTGAAGCTGGGGTTTGCTTCTCATTTCATCAGACTTATCATGGCTTGTATTACATCTGTTTCTTATAAGGTTCTTATTAATGGTGTTCCTATGGACTTTATACAGCCTACTCGTGCTTTGCGGCAAGGCTGCCCCCTATCCCCATACTTATTTTTCATTTGTGCCGAGTCTTTATCCTTAATGTTACAGAGGGCTGAATCATAGAGTTTGCTGAACGGGATTCGAGTTTGCAATAATGCCCCCCGGGTAAGTCATTTATTCCTTGCGGATGATAGTATCATTTTTTTACGAAGCAACTATTTCTGCAAACCTGCACATGCAAAATGTATTATCTCTTTATGGGTTAGTTTCGAGTCAGCAATTAAACAGGGAGAAGACAAAATTATTATTCAGCCGCAACACAGATGAAGTGGTAAAAGATGGTATAATGGGAATTTGGGGTATCCAGTCCATTCAAGCCCATAACAAATATCTTGGTCTGCCTTCATTTGTGGGTAGATCAAGATATTGTACTTTTAGAGATATTAATGACAAAATTTGGGCAAAATTGCAAGGGCGGAAGAAAAAACTTTTATCTTAGGTTGGTCGATAAGTGCTCATTAAAGTAGTAGTACAGGCTATCCCCACATATACTATGAGTTGTTTTAAGTTACCGAAAGGTTTTTGTAAAGAACTTGAATGTATGATTGCTCGATTTTGGTGGGGACAAAAAGGCCAAGAGAGGAGAGAGTTCATTGGTCAGCTGGAATCATCTATGCCGATCAGAATTTTTTGGAGGTTTGGGTTTCCGGGATTTAGAGGCTTTCAATCTAGCACTTTTGGCGAAGCAAGGATGGTGTCTTATGCAAAATTCTGGTTCAATGTTTTCTGCAGCCTATAAGGCTAAATACTTTCCACATTGTGATTTTTTATCCTCTACATTGGGTTCTAAACCTTCCTATATTTGGTGGAGTATTTGTTAAGCTAAACATGTCATTAAATCAGGCTGTTTGTGGCGTATTGGGAAGGGGGATCAGGTTAATATCTGGTAAGATAACTGACTGCCTCATTCTTGTACTCGAAGAGTTCTTACCAGTTGCAATACTTTGCCAGCTACTACATGTGTCAATGATTTATTGGATGCTTCAAATACTGGAGGGTGGAATTCAGATTTAATCAATAAGGTTTTCCTTCCTTTTGAGGCCAATGCGATATTAAAGATTCCTTTATTTTTACACTGGGGCAAGGATCAACAAGAATGTGGATGCACAAAAAATGGGCTTTCTAGTGTGAAATCAACATATTATCCTGTTTTTTCCTTGAAAAATGCTATAGAATCTGGGTCCCATGAACAAGATTCATCATATAGACTGTTTTGGAAGACATTGTGGAAGTTACAGCTCCCAAATAAAGTTAAGAATTTCATATGGAGGGCTTGTAGGGACAGCCTACCTACAAAGTCTCACTTATTTCATTTCAAAATAGTTGCTTCTAGCCTTTGTGCTTTTTGCTGTGAAGTAGAAGATGATATTTTCCATATTTTATGCAAATGTTCGACTGTTCATCCAGTTTGGGAGAAATATTTTGGAGCTAATTCGGTTATGTTGGCCTCTCATGCATGGTTTGACTCTGTCGTTTAGGGATTGATGCAGCAATTGAATACCATAACTTTATTCGTTTTCTGATTGTTGCTTGGGGATTACGGAAGTCTCGTAATTTGACACTTTTTTAGCAAACAGAACTTAGTGTCTATGCAATTGTGGCTAATTGTTTTGCTTATGTGGATAATTATAAGCTGATCCGGAACTATCGAAAGGTCCATAAAAATTTAACTTCATTTAGGTGACATCCGCCTCCATGTGGAATGTGAAAACTGAATTTTGATGGTGTTGTTTTTTATTCTCTAAATCAATCTGGAGTGGGTACCATTTTGCGAAATGATAAAAGGGATATGGTTATGGCTTTGTCTCAGAAGGAAGAGGGGATTTATGAGGTGGAGGATATTGAGGCTCTTGCTGCCTTACGGGGCTTGAGAGGGACTCCCTTGTTATCATGGAGGCAATTTGTGGAAACCAACATCAGCAGTTAAGTTTTAGTCCTTTGATTAGAGAGATATAACTTCTCTTGTCCTTTTTCCAATCCATTGAGGTTCTACATGTTGGTAGACAGTGTAATGAAGTGGCTCATCGCTTAGCACGACATGCACATTTTGTGAGCATACTATTTTGTTGAGGAATAATCCAACATTGACTGTGGACAAGGTCTTGGGCATGTTTATAAGTAATGAGCAATCCTCTCTTGTAGAACCGGTTTTATTAAATGAGTTAGGCCCATGAATTTCTTCATGGTATCAGAGCCTGCCACAGGACGAATGGGGGCCCACACTACTTACCCCGTGACAAGGACCAGAAAAAATACTGGCCTGCACGTGAAGGAGGGTGTTGAGGAATAATCCCACATTGGTTGTGGACAAGGTCTTGGGCATGTTTATAAGCAATGAGCAATCCTCTATTGTAGAACCGGTTTTATGAGATGAGTTAGGCCCATGAATTTCTTCATATTTAATGGTGGTATGAACCTCCAGATTTTATTCTGGGTAGCATTATGGTGGATGTTGCTGGCCTTGGTGTTATGTAATTTTCTTTGCCGTTCATGGCTGGTTTGGAAGACTTTTATGTATCTGCTGATACTATGAATGTCATATGTTATTTCTCAAAAAAAATATAAATAAAAAATAAAACAACTTGTGTTGTAAGGCTTGGCGGGGGGTCACCAAAATCCACTCCGCCCGCCTAACCTACCCAATTCACTGGGCAACTAGCAGGCCGCTTACCCGCCCAATGGTTTGAGCAGTCTTACTTAGCCCAAGGGCTGAGGGGTGGACAAACTACAGTCTACAGTGACTGCTAAATTCAATGCGCGGGTGAAAAGTTAAACGGTGTTGTCCCTACCAATATCTAAGCGGTATAAAAACTGCGTCGTATTCTTCAAGTGGGCCAAATACGCAGTCAAGGCCCATAGAGGGGTAGAATCGTCAGCTAAGAGACGGTGTAAACCCTAATGACGAAGCCGCATGCCCTTTTAAGACCCTTCCTCCATTTCCTCCAACCCATTCGATAGCTGCTCAGAATCCAAGTCGATAACCCTAGCCCCCGCCCCTCTCTCTCTCTCTCTCTCTCTCTCTCTCTGTGTGATTGCAGTGAAATCAGATGATGAATTAGGATTAAAATTCTCACGACGGTCATCTGAGACGCGTTAAGTGTCGTATCTGATGCAAATGATCCAATGCTTCTGATGGTTTCAGCTGTGTTTTCCATGAAAGCTTTTCTTTGTTCCTGTGCATATAGTACCTTCTTGTTTTCAGGTTTTTTGTTGAATTATAGCGATGGTGATTGAGCAGGCAGGCATAATGATGATGAATTAGAAACTGTCTGATTTTTTTAATGACTGGAATCTAATACCTCCTACTCATTCTGAATGCTTGCCAGCCCTAGGTCTGATTCTTTCAGCTTTTACTTTATAAGCGTCGACCGTCGACTCTTTTTTTTTCGTTGTGTGTGAGATTTTGTTTCTGGTTTGGAAGTTTGTTTTTATTTTTTTTAATAATTTCATTTTTCGTGGTGTTGCTATCTTGATTAAGCACTGTGACGATGTGTTTTACCTCCTAATCGTCATCAACCCTAATTTGTGTGCCAGAGTTTGAATTGCAAATAGTATTATAAGCTTTTTTATTATATTTTCTTTGAAGTCCAAACGAATAGTATTTATTCTAGCTAAATTATTAAGACTTGATTGTTAAGGATGTAGATTGAAAATATATGGTTGTTTGGAGATGCAATTCTACTGGATTAGTTATGTAAACAAAAAAAATTATTGGACAAGGCATGGCTTAGAACCCTTTCCGTGGTTGCAAGTTTCAAAAGCTACCCATCTCCCAAGATCTTGCAGATTTCTCTTCCTTGTCTAGTAGAGAAGTACGTAAGATTCAGGATTGATACGTGTTTGAATGTAATGAGCAACAAAGCTCCTAGATTATTGGCTGTAGAGGCACCCAGGACGGAGGAGTTCTCCAATTCTCAGGTGTTAGCTGAGATACATCTCTTTCTGGGAGTCTGAGGCATGGAACAGAAGCTTTATGTTTTTTTTTTTTTTTTTTTTTTAATCTTTTTGTAGTTCACATTTTATACCCAACGATAATAGTGATAATTTAGAGGTATTTGTGGCTTGTTTGGGCTGACCTGTAAAAATTGCCCGAATTAGAATAGTGTCGATTACCGGGCCGTATGGCGGGAGAACAAACTAGAATGTTATCCGTTTGGGGTTTGCCATTCATTCTCTTCAAACACCATATTTATTTTTATTTATTATTTTTTTAAACTAATTAAAATTTTCTATTTTTCATCTATGTACTACATATTTGATAAGAGAAAATAAATAAAAAATAAAAAATTATGTGTTATGTGTAATATGAGAATGATGTGTAGAAGTCGACTATTTTTTATTTCTTCGTTCCATTTCATTTAGTTCAATATTTCCTATTTAGAATTAAATAGATCTTTTTAATTTTATAAGTAACAAAGATCAGTCTATTTTCTGAAAGTATCGTGTTTCTCATACTGATAATTTAACTGAGGAAGTCGACTATAAGTTCAAATGCATTTTGTTTTTCCTTTTCTTTCAATCATTTTTTATACATCTTTAAATATTTTTAAAAATAATAAAAAAAATATTTCACAAATAATCATTTCCTTAATTATTAAGTGAAAAAATAAAAAATAAAAAATTTTATAGATCACTTTTATCGGCTCAACTAGCATTTTTCTTTCTAAAACTTAGGAGTACTACCCACCCCTTACGGGGTGGGATGGCATGCGGGGGGTGGGATGGCATGCGGGGGGTGGGAAATTTGTTTCCGTACCTTGGCCTGCTTGGGGTGTGGGGGTAAACCTCCATCTGTCCGCCCCCTATTAGGTCTTAGGCCAAGTTCAGTTATTTGGGTCTAAAATGGTTCAGAATATATTTTAAGACCTAGAATTTAACTAAAAAAATAAATTTTTTAAAAAAATGAAAACAAAAATAAATTATATAGATAGAACTATTAACTATATACTAAGTTTCAATTAATACTATTAAGTATTAACTAATAATCATCAGTAAGGCACAAAACTATTACAAATATACAAATTAAGAAAACCAATAAAAGTTATAAAACCTGCAATATTAATAAGTTAAAAATAAAACAGATTAGAATTATAAGGTTATAAACATGAAACAAAAATTTAAAATACAAAATATTAAAAGTACTAACCAAAATCATTGGGATGAAGATGAGTATAGATCATTAGGTCTTTAGGATTCGACATATGTATATTGAGAATATAAAAACTAAAAAATATACAAGCAAAATGTAAAATAATTAGATGCTAAAATATTATATAAAATTATAAATGCAAAAAACAATTAAGGGATAAATTGTGCAAATCATGACAATGGTGGGTCTAATACACACAAAGTCATATTGCATCGGAGGTAGTTATAGACACTGTCTTATGTATCACTATAACAATTAAATTTAAAATTAATGCCGATTAAATGAAAATAAATAAATTAAAATAAGAAAATGAAATTCAAGTCTCACGATTACTAGATCCAGGCTGATCACCACCCTCCTCCTCGACGTTGGCCTCCTTATAGTCAAGAATATCCGGAATATGAATTGGAGTTCTCGTGATTCAATTCTACATGCAAATCAAAGCTTCCACAGTGATAAGAGCTAATGAACTTCGCAATGAATCCAATACGCGCCCCCCGGTGCTAAATGTTGACTCTAAGGCTACAGTGCTAATAGCGATAGCCAAAAAACTGCGGGCTATCTCTCCGAGGACGGGATACTTCACGACATTCACCTTCCACCAACTTAATATATCAAACACTCGTGAAAATGGTTGAAGCTCCGCTGCCAAGTATCTGTCTATCTCTGACTGAGCCTCTATAGAACTTCGGACGAAGGGGGTCTGCTCCAACCTCTCACCCCAGTCCAATCTACGTCTTTTCCCAACCTTAACTTCTGAAACTGGTGGGGGTAGGTGTAGGTGCTACAATATTACCACCCTGCAAAACGGTAAACTCATCAAATAATCTACTAAGGGTTTCCCTTACACTTGTTGCAATATGCTTCGCCCATGCTTGCCTGTATGAAATTCTCAATCCAAATACCATATCATCTACCTTAAATCGAGAGTCAAAGACAACAGCTATATATAACAAAATATTAGTCATAGTGAAATCTCTCCAATACTTATCGTATTTCGTCCTCATAATCAATGACATCTCCCGCAGCCTAATGTGACCACCCGCAACCATATCATCTAATTATTTTTTTACCCTATATATTTGTTGACAGAAGTGATGGGATGTAGGGTACAAAATGTCAGATAGCGTCGTGGTGACCTTGTAGAAAAGTCTTAAAAAATCTACGAAAATATATACAGCTTCCCAATTATCATCCACGGGTTTCCCCAATCCCCCGTGATCAGAAAAATATTTTACATATTGGATGTTTTCATCACCCAATAATGCAAATGCCAACTTATATTCTTGGGCTGCTTCCAGCTAGGGGTGGGCTCCGACTCCGATGGAGTTGGAGTTGTCATTTCCGACCTCCGACTCCGACAAAAGTCGGAGCCGAATTTTCCCTCTGACTCTGACTCCGAACGTAGTCGGAGTCCGATTCCGATCGGAGGTCGGAGCTCCGAACTCCGACGGAACTCCGAACGGAGGTCGGAGCTCCGACCTCCGATAGGAACTCCGACTGAAGTTCAGAGGGAGTTCCGAACGGAGGTCGGAGCTCCAACTCCAAACAAAATTTCCGAACTCAATTTCGGAAATTTTGTTCTTTTTTTTTATTATTTAAATTTTGTTGTTCAATTTCGTTTCAGATAGTGAGCAACATATATATTTTTTTAAAAAGTGAACCATCTACAAATATTTGGTTTATTGAAGATTACACAAATTTAAAATTTTAAAGCAAAGAATGATGGTACTAATTTCTATAATTCGATTAATTTCAGTTGGATAATAAATTATAAACGTTTAAGAGAGGATGGATAAGTACTAATAGAAATTATAGAATAAAGATAAATATAACTATATAAATAGTTTAAAAAGTAAATAACATGTATGATGTAGCCATAAGTTATAACAGTCTCATTTATAACGTAATAACAATATGACTCAGTCTTGAAATATAACTACATAAAAATTAAACACGGATTTCACTCAAATACTTTTTGTTCTATTGGTCATGCCTGAAATGAAGATAGAAAGTAGCAATCAATAGATGAAAAAAAATTGATAATAAAAAATTGAATACGGTAAAAGAATAATTTGATTCTTACCAAGAAATGAGGTTCTCTCAACTCCATCCCAACTCTCAAGTAGCGTCCGTTCCAGACTCTCAATCGTCGGTAATTATGTTAGGGTTCACAATTAGATCTATAAAATCATAAAAAGTAGAAGTTAGAAACATTAAAAATAATTAAATCATCATTTAAAAGCATATAAACTTACCCGATTCAAGCCTATAGCTCTCGACATCAACGCCAACGGTATCTAGTCCCATGGGCGTTTCACTTATCCAATTCTGTGTGCAAACGAGGGCCTCCACGGTTGACGGTGATAATGAACTCCGATAAGCATCCAACACGCGACCTCCAATGCTAAATGCCGACTCTGAGGCAACCGTAGTGACAGGAATGGCTAGCACATCTCGGGCCACACGGGAAAGGACTGGATACTTGGTGGAATTAACTTTCCACCAAGTTAATAACTGAAATACATCACTAGGTGCCTCAACAGCTTCCATAAAATATCGTTCAACCTCAGATGTACAATGCATAATATTCCTTGTTGACATGAGTTGATGATACTGCCGTATAATACGATTGCCTCTAACCCCTACAGATGGGTCAGTATCACCTGAGGAAACTGTCAATCCTGTCGGCCTCGAATGTGAGGAGCTACCAACTGCGGATGAAGGCTGAGCACTAGTACTGTAGTGATTATATAAGTCATCAACATCACTTTTTAGCAATCTAATAAACTCTGCAGCCTTCATTGCCCCGATGACGGAATTTACCCAAAATTCTAGAACGACCAACTTAACTCGGGGGTCAAGGATCACAGCCACAAATAGCAATCTATTTATCTTCTCAATATTCCCCCAATATTTATCATATTTGATCTTCATCCTCGTAGCCATAGCAGATAACAATCCAGCAGAGTCAGTACAACTATTTTCCAACTGGAAGTGAAGCTCCAAGAGCTCGCTGAAAAATGAGTTCGCAGTCGTATATTTAGATCCAGATAGCCGCATGGTTATCTCATAAAAAGTTCTTAAAAATTCAACAAAATAACTCACACTGGTCCAATCATGTGCGTCCGGTGCACCGAGCCCCTGTCCTGCTGGCTCCAACAAAGCATACCTCAGGCCCCCATCCTCGACCTCCATTCGCTCGAATGCTTTTTGGTACTTCTGTGCCACATCCAACATCATGTATGTAGAATTCCATCGAGTCGGAACGTCCAAGCACAGCATATTAGAACATTCAATCTTCAGATCTTCTGCTATTGCCTTTAACTTGGCAAACCTTTGAGGGGAACCCCTCACATATCGTACAATGTTGCGGACTCGGGTTATGGAATCATGAACCTCTTTTAATCCCTCAACAACTATGAGGTTAATGATATGAGCACAACATCGAACGTGAATAAACTCGTAGGCCCGAATGACATCATCTCTAACCGTCGTGTTCTGCTTAAACCAATCAATTGCTGTTTCATTCACACTGGCATTGTCAACTGTAATACACAGCACTTTTCGAATTCCCCAGTCCTTTAAACAATCATCCATCTTCGCCCCAATGGATGCACCTTTATGATTCACAATTTCTTTAAAACCAATAATTTTTTTATGCAAAATTCACTCACTGTCAATGTAGTGTGCTGTGATACACATGTAGCAGACGTTCTGTATGGAAGTCCATGTGTCAGTCGTAAAAGACACTCTCTGGCCAGTGGTGATAAACATCTTCCTCATCTCCTCCTTGTCCTTCACATGCCTCTTCATACAATCTCGCATCACTGTATACCGTGATGGAATGGGAAATCGTGGCTCAACAAAATTTAGAAACTTTCAAAAGCCTCTTTTCTCGACTGTGGTAAATGGCATCTCATCAGTAATTATCATCTCTGCAAGCATGTCCCTCAACATCTTCTCACTGTATTGAGGGATGACCAATTTCTTAGTCTGTGTACCATCAGTGGCTGTAGAAGTTTGGTAACTGAGGTTGGTCTGATCAGTGGCTTGCAATCCCTTCGCTATCTTATATCGTTGGCAACCATTTAGATGTGCTATTAACACACTGGTACCTTGCTTCTTCGAATGGCATCCACAAAGTGATCCACAGTAATGGCATCTTGCTACTGGGTTCGCAATTTCACCAGGAATTTTGGTGAAATGCTCCCATGTCCACGACCTCTTTTTAGAAGGTCGTGGTGGTCGATCTTGCTCAATGGGCATCTCCTCCTCTTCATTGAACATATCCTCATCCTCTATATCAACTGGGAGTGGGAGTCGACTACTCGCACAAGATGTAGCTGCTCTAGATGTAGCTGCCCTAGATGTGGCTCTAGGGGTGGAAGTACCCACCGGTGTAGGAGTTGTAGCATTGGCATCCGCCACATCCCCTTGTGGACGATCATCTCCACTATATCTAGGATCCATATCACAATCAATGAAGCTGAAAAAATTAAATTAGAAGCAAAAAATTAGTTTAAAAATAAACTAGGCTATTGTATTATACAATAGGACATGTATTATTGTATCATAATAAATTATTGTATCGATGTATTATTACATCGAGGTTCGGTTGACGTGCGCTCGACTCAGCGGAATCCAGAGAGGTTCGCTCGACGTGCGCTTGAAGTGGTGCTCGAGCAGAACCCATCCAGAGAGGTTCGCTCTACGTGCGCTCGACGTGCGCTCGAGCAGAACCCATCCAGAGAGGTTTGCTCTACGTGCGCTCGACGTGCGCTCGAGCAGAACCCATCCAGAGAGGTTCGCTCGACGTGCGCTCGACGTGCGCTCGAGCAGAACCCATCCAGAGAGGTTCGCTCGACGTGCGCTCGACGTGCGCTCGAGCAGAAACCATCCAGAGAGGTTCGCTCGACGTGCGCTCGACGTGCGCTCGAGCAGAAACCATCCAGAGAGGTTCGCTCGACGTGCGCTCGACGTGCGCTCGAGCAGAAGCCATACAGAGAGGTTCGCTCGACGTGCGCTCGACGTGGCTCTTGAGCAGAACCCATCCAGAAAGGTTCGCTCGATGTGCGCTCGAAGTGGCGCTCGAGCAGAACTCATACAGAGAGGTTCGCTCGAGGTGTGCTCGACGTGGCGCTCGAGCAGTATCCATCCAGAGAGGTTCGCTCGACGTGCGCTCGACGTGGCGCTCGAGTAGAATCCATCCAGAGAGGTTCGCTCGACGTGCGCTCGATGTGGCGCTCGAGCAGAACTCTTCCAGAGAGGTTCGCTCGACTTCCGCTCGACATATCGCTCGAGCCAATGTTCAATACAACGTGCGCTCGACTTGCGCTCGACACCTCGCTCGAGCGCAAGTCTGCAATACAGTGTAAAATTCAGGGTTTTGAGCGCCGTGTTGGGACTATATTCAATATTCAATACAACCAATTCACAAGAATCACAACTGCTGGCTCCAATTCATAAGAGACGTGCTTGAATTAAATTTAGGGCTCACCGTAGGTGGAAGCTGAACAGAGGAACGGCGGCACGGAGGAGCAACGACGAACGGCGGCACGCTGGCAAGAAAGACACAAGACGTGAGGACGGCTCCACAGTTCACTGGTTCAATCACTGGGACGGGAGACGCGAGAGAGAAGGGAGAAGGAAGAAGAACTGAAGAAAGAAGAAGAAGAAGGAAGAAGAAGAAGGGGGGGACGTATGAAGAAGAAGTCTTCTTCAAGAAGACATATGAAACGACGCCGTTCCATATTAAGTGGAACGGTGTCGTTCAATAATTTTTTTTTTAAACCCAGCTGTAAAACGACGTCGTTTTACAGCTGGGTTTTAAAAAAAAAATCGGAGTCGGAGTCGGAGCTACAAGGAGCTTCGACTCCGACTCCGACTCCGAATGACTATTCGGAGCTACTCCGAATTCCGACTCCGAATTCCAACAACTCCGACTCCGTCAAAGTCGGTGTCGGAGCGGAGGTCGGACGGAGTCGAAATTCTCGAAATTTTGCACACCCCTACTTCCATCACAAAAAATGTTGAGTTCCAGCGTGTAGGCATATCAGTACAAAGACCCTTCTTAGATGTTAGGCGCGCAGACCTCGCAACAACCTTGAATTTCTCCAATCTCGAAAGGGAAGATCTCACCCATCTCACATCAATCCTAACCCGAGCAATCAAGACATAAAGATCCTTCAAACCATTAGTGACAATAAGATTCAAAATATATGTCGCACATCTCACATGCAAACACTCACCACTCATGATTGTCTTATTTGCCTCTTTAAGATAGGTCTTAAGTAGGGGTGTAAACTCAAACTGGAAAACCAGAAAACCGGACCGGACCGGACCGGTTTTACCAGTTTTGAACCGGTCCGGTCCAGAACCGGTTTTTAAAACGTAAAAACCGGCCGGTTCCGGTTCTGGAATTTTTTGGACCGGACCGGTTGATTAAAAAAAATAGAAAATAATATTTTTATATATAAGTTTTATACAAAATATTTTATATATATTAAATATTAATATATATAAGTTTTATATATAATGTATAATTATAAATTTTTATGTGAAATTTTATATATAACATATATATTCATATATGAAATAATTTCTTATTATAATTTATAAATTATTACATAAAATGTTAATATTAAATCACTAAAAGTTTATAACTAATACTAATATATAACTTATAACTATACCAATAGTCTAATATTAATACTATTATATAGTCAAATATATTAATAAAAGTATAAAACAGTTTTTTTTAAATCAATTTTTTTTTTTATAAACAAATTTGTAATGACAAATTGTGAAATTTATATTTTTAAAAAACCGGAAAATCGGACCGGACCGGACCGGAAACCGGTTAACCGGAAGTACCGGTTTAGGAGGGTAACCGGTGCGTAATCGGTTTTGAAAAATACAAAACCGGTACATACCGGTTCGGTCCTAGATTTTATCCAAAACCGGACCGGACCGGACCGGTTACACTCCTAGTCTTAAGATGTCTCAATGCGACATCGTTAGACGAGACATTATTAATTGTGACTGTAACAACTCGTGTCAATCCCTACTCCTTTATTGCGGCCTACAAGGCCCTCCCAATCGCCTCACCCTTGTGATCGATGATTTGAAAAATTTTATAATTTTCTTGTGCAATGTCCAATCACCCTCAATAAAATGCACAGTTAAAGACGTATAATTAAAATTTTAGACTGATGCCCAAGTATCAGTGGTGAGGCAAACAAATTGACCCATCAACTTCTCTTTTTCAAACAAATAATATTTTTTTTACATCCATTGTCACCGTGTGGCGAGAAAGAAGATTAAATATCTTGGTTCCAAGTAGTGAGAATATGCTTGGAATCATTTACTATCAACAACTTCAAAATGTAGCTCGTCCATGATGACCATAATAGCTAGGTATCTCCTACACTCATCGGGATCATACTTAATATACCCCCTCAATGTTGCACCCCACTATTCCCATCCGCAAATCCAACTTCTAGCCTAAATTAGCTATTCTCTTGTAATGATATTAATATTAGACTTTTTTTTGCATTGCTCTTCTAAGTGTACCTTTAATTGTGAGGTACAATTTTCCTATAATGACATCCATAAATTTTTTCAAAGTGGTTACACTTGGCTTGGGGGTTATTAGGATCACCACCCTCTAGTTTGATTAAATGAAACCAAACTATGGAAGCAGGTTTCTTGTTGGGCTTGGGGGCGGGGCAAGGATTCTTAGGAGTAGGTGTTAGGCCAGGAGTAGGAGTAATGGTAGGGGTAGGGGTACCTTAGGCCTAGAAAGGTGAGCTCGCACTAGAATCTGCCGGAATATCCTGAAACTCAAGCAAACAACAAATCCAAAATTATAGCAAAAATAGCAACATGCCAAACAATTAACATCTAAAAATTAATTATGTTAATAAAAGTACTTCATCGTGCTCTTCAAATACAAATGATATTGTACTCAATTTTTATACTACATGTCATGTAATTAAAATCTAGCAATACAAGAAATATAATTAAGTGCTCAATTATAGTTAACGGATCAATTAGAAATTATATGGTACAAATTGGAAAAAATTGGTAGTTCTTTGGTTTTGATAAATTGGAGACTTGGAGTACTGTAATTTGATAAAAAGGAAAAAGTGATAATTTTGAGTTACAAAATGAAATTAACCAAAAAGAAAAAAAAAATCAACAAACAAAAAATAGTTAGAAGCTTCTGCTGATGCTTTCAAGTTTCAATAATTTATTCATAATTTATTCCAAAATTTCAAATTAATTCATAGCCATTATATTCACAGAAGTTTGTATCACAGCCACTACCCCCTTACGATTCTTATTCAAGCATATTGTAAAATTTACCATCCAGAAACATAAAGAAAAAAAAATACTATTGTTTTCAAAAATTATTGTTCTAGTTAAACTCAAAAAACTTAAAACTTTTTAACAAAATATAAATTGTGTATCTTATACAAAATATTACCTATATTAACTAGAATTTGAACCATATATATATATATATATATATATATATATATATATATATATCAGCTTTGTGATTAAAAAAAAAAAGGTTCAAACATGAAAGTTTTACTATTTTAGTGTCTTATAACTAAAGATGAGACTTTTAGAGCTTTGAATGCAATGGAATCGACTAGGCTATATAAGGGCCAGCTTGTATGGTTAATCCTTTTTTTTTTAAGCAAAGTTTTCAAATTTAATCCAAATATCTTTAGGATATTTAATCCAACCCTAAATTAATTTGGGATTCCGATCCGAATTAATTTAGCCACAAAATCACAATCACTAACTCACTGAATCACTATCACGTATACAATCAACAAAATTCAAAACACATTACATAATACAAACCTACAAAATCAAAATCACACTACCAGATTCACACACATCAGTTCATCAATCATCAAACCACATGCACAAGCAATTATCCACAGCACACAATTCACAAACACAATCTCATCCTCCATTTCCGATTAAACCCCATCTTTCCTCCAATCTTCATTCCATAAATCAACAAAAAATCAAAATTTTAACCAAGATTCTTACTTTCGGCAACGGAGATGCAGACAGGAGGCTACAGCGACAGTGTAGTGGGAACGACGGCGACGACGTAGTGCCATCTTTGATGGCGATGGAGAATCGTAAATGCAGAGAGTCAGAGTGAGCGAGACTCAGAGAGAGAGAGAGAGAGAGAGAGATTTAGAGAATTGAAAAGGGAGGGGCTAACTCGCGGGGAGGGGGGAATCTTAACAGATGACGTAACGACGCCGTTTTGTCGTTTCGTCATCTATTATTGAGTAAAAAAAACTCAAGCATGAAACGACGTCATTTCATGCCTGAAATTTTATATATATATATATATATAAATACTTATATATATAATTTTATTTATATATATAAGCGGGGTGGGGCGGGGGTCATCCATATCCCACCCCTGCCCCCGCTATGGGTGCCAGATGCAGACAGGGCCACCCGCCCCCCGCATTTGGCGGGGCGGATTATCTAGCAGACGGGGGAATCTGCCCCTCCACATGGGGACTGGGGGCAGGGCCCCGCTGCCCACTCCTACTAAAAAGAATAATTCATCCCCACAAGTTAAACCCACTTCTTTAATTTTTTTTTTTCATAACAAATATGTGGTATATAGATGATAAGTAAAACAACTTAGTTAGTTTAAAATGAATAACATAAAAAAATTAAAATATGTGGTGTGGTGTGGGATGATGAGTAGCATAACCGTAAACTAATTCATGAATGGTTGTCATGATTGGATTTGGCTCCATCTTTAAGACTATAGCTAATGAAAACTCGATATGAGAAATGCGGACAACACCGATGAGTCACTTTGGCAATTCTTAAAGGAAAAAGCTACTTTGCCTACCAATTCTTACCACTCTACTTGACCATTTGGAAAAAAAAATATATTTATTTTTACTTAATGATTAAGAAAGTGATTTTAAGTGTATTAGTATATTTTTTTATTTTTTAAAATATTTAAATATATTAAAAAAATGTGAATAGAAAAATAAAAAATAAAAAAATTGTAAAAGCAACTAGCGGTCAAAGTGAGCTACGGCAGAGTAGCCCAACTCATTCTTAAATGATAAAGGTGCCAAAGATCGACGGAGAGTGACAAAGGCACCAAACTTCGATGGCCTTACACTGTGACGGAGATTGATAGAGTGTGACCTTGATGACTGTAAGAGAGCGATGTCGAGTGGTAAAAGTAAAAAGAGATAGCAGCGTACATGTTACCAGAGTGACTTTTATCACTATACTTAAAGTACATGGTAAGAACAATAGAAATTGTTGGGAAATATTTAGAAACGCTTTGTAAATTAGAGAATATGTAAAATAACAAGAACAAATTAGAAAGAGAGAACCCGGTGTTGAGCCACGTTGTGATGGACGCTTTTCTTAGAGTAGATTCCGCCGCCTCCAAATTTAAACATGCACTAGGCTTCTTGACAGTCTACTCTCAAGATACAACAACGTCTATTCCCGTTAATCTCCTTGTCGATGCACACAAAAGGAAATCCTCGAACCCGATATAAAATATCCAAAGCCCAAAGGAGGAAGTGTTTCTCTAATTTTTGTAGAGAATTTGGAGATATTGAATTTGTGGGTGGGGTTCCCTATTTATAGAGAATGAAATGACACTTGTGAAAAGTCACAACTAGAATGAAATGACACTTGTGAAAAGTCACAACTTGTTTAAATGAAATGGTACTTGTGAAAAGTCATATCATATAAATGAAATGGTACATGTGAAAAATCACATCACATAAATGAAATAGTATTTGTGAAAAGTCACAACTTATATAAATGAAAGGGTATTTGTGAAAAGCTACAACTAAAATGAATAAGCACTTTTGAGAAGTCACAACTTCTCAAATATTAGAGAATACATTGAAAAGATTTCTAATTCACCAAAGGACATAACCTTTTATTTGGTTGGGAAGCAGTTACTGCTCATATCCCCAAGAGGCATACATTAGTTCAAGTACCAAGACACTTTTTCATTTAAATCTAGACAATCGAACCGATACATTGAACAAAGGTAATGGTTCACGTTATTTTTACTTTACATGAAATATTTTAATTATTTCTAAGTTTAAAAACCAACAATCCCTCACCTGATTAAAATATTTTAAAGAACAAAATATAATACAATTTTCTTTGGACTAAGTACCATGCATTAATAGAGGTAGCTTGCAGCTTTGAACGTCTACCTAGTGTTAGCGTGTTTCCATCTTAAAGATCCATGGTGAACCAAGTCTTGAACCAGAATCTTTTAACTCAGGTTTCTCCACACCACACATATAGTACGTCATATATCAGGTTCCTTTCAAGGTGGTGCATAAAGGTCGTGCACCGTATCTTGGATTCATGAGCGCTCTAGGGAATAGCCCAATTACCATAGACTAAGGCCCCACAGTCACACTCACATAGGTGAGTCCTCCAAGGGTACCTGCAATTCAATATCTCGCCTTAGTCTTGGACTCATTCAAAGCATTTCGCTTTTCCTTTGCCATTACATTTGTAGCACTCACACCTTAGGGATGGACCTATAATAATATTTTAATAATGCTATCCAGTCACTCAAATAGTTTGTTCTTCCACTGAACCTTCTTCTTGGGATCTCCAGTCAGGAAGGTTGGGTTGCCGCTACCGGTGACCTAATTAATGGACTTCAATCCCATCCCCCTTGATGTATGTATAACCTTCGACTTCCAGTCCTTTCTTCAAAGGATCCGCTAAGTTATCTTCTGACTTTACATTTTCCAAAGTCAGGTATCCATTCTTTATCAAGTATCTTATCGTAGAATATCTGATACTCAAATGTCTTATCTTATGATTAAAGTGTTTATTATTAAAACACTTATTACAGCCTAATTGTCACAAATAACAGAAATAGCTGGCATTGGTTTTTTAACTAGTGGAATTTCTGATAATAAATTCTTAAGCCACTCTACCTCATGTCTGGACCGTCTGGTAGTATCTAAGGCTATTAATTCAGCCTCCATAGTAGATCGTGAAATCACAATTTGCTTGAAAAATCTCCAAGCCACAGCTGCTCCACTGAAAATGAAAATATATCCACTCGTTTCCTTACGATCTACTGTGTCAGGTATCTAACTAGCATCATTGTATGCTTCTAATACAGTGGGGTACCCAAAATAATGGATACCATATGTCATGGTTTCTCTCAAATATTTAAGAATTCTGTCCAATGCCTTCCAATGAGAATCATCAGGCCTACTAGTATATCTGCTAAGTCTACTCATAGCATATGAAATATCATGTCTAGTAGAATTAGCAATATACAGTAACGTACCGATAATCTTAGAATATCTCAGTTGTGACACAGGATCTCCAAGATTCTTATTTAAATGCAAATAAGGATCAAGAGGAGTACTGACAGGTTTGCATTCGAATCTCTCAAACTTTTTAAGAATCTTTTCAATATAATAAGATTGATTTATACTAATACCATCACGAGATCTCATTAATTTAATACCAAGAATTACATGTGCCTCTCCCATGTCTTTCATATCAAAATTCTTAGATAAAAAAATTTTAACATCAAGAACAATATCTGTATTGGTACCAAAGATGAGAATATCATCAACGTAAAGACATAACATTACGCATGCACCATCAACTATTTTGGTGTATAAACACTTATCAGATTCATTTATCTTGAAATCATAAGATAAAATTATTTCATCAAACTTTTGGTGCCATTGTTTAGGGGACTGCTTTAAACCATAGAGAGATTTAATAAGTTTACAAACTTTCTTTTCCTGTCCTGGAACCACAAACCCATCTGGTTAATCCATGTATATCTTTTCTTCTAAATCGCCATTAAGAAATGCGGTCTTTACGTCCATTTGGTGGACCTCAAGTTTATGGATCGCTGCTAGAGCAATTAGAATACGAATTGTGGTTATTCTAGTTACAGGGTCAAAATAATTGATATCCTCTCTTTGTGTAAAGTCCTTTGCAACCAGCCTAACTTTAAATTTATCAATAGTACCATCAGGTCTCAATTTCTTGTTAAAAATCCACTTACATCCAATGATTTTACATCCAGGAGGAAGATCACATAAGTTCCAAGTGTCATTAGTTTTAAGAGATTCTATCTCACTATTTACTGCTTCTTTCCATAAAGTAGAATCAATGGAAAATATGGCATCCTTGAAAGTCAACGGGTCTTCCTCCATAGAATAAGTATAAAAATCATGTCCAAAATCCTTTTCGTTTCTAACTCGTTTTCCTCTTCCAAGTTCATTTTCTAATCTATATGCACTATCAGGATTATATATAATGGTAGGTTGACTACTGGTGGAAGGAAAACTTACTGTAGGTAAGAATCTTTCTAACTTATTTTTTAAAGGAAATAGATGTTCAAAGAATGTTGCATCCCTAGACTCCATGATGGTGTTAGGATCAACACCTTGGACTTCTGATTTGATAATCAAAAACCTATATGCAGAACTATGTCTAGTATACCCAATGAATACTGCATATATTGTGTTGGGACCTAATTTCATTTTCTTAATTTTTGGAACATTAACCTTTGCAAGACAACCCCAAACTCTAAAGAAATTAATATACCCTTCTAGAGTTCATATGATACCTTGTCAGATCCCTTAAATGGTACTCTATTCAAGATAAAACAAGATGCAAGTATTGCTTCCCCCCACCATTTCTCAGGTAGGTCAGAACTATAAAGCACGCATTTGATCATATCTACCAATGTTCTATTTTTCCTTTCAGAAACACTACTGGATTGAGGAGAATATGGAGCAGTTTCCTCGTGTATAATACTATTCTCCTCACAGTATTGAACCAATTGATTAGATGAGTATTCACCTCCTCTATCAGACATGATAATTTTAATCTTTCCCTCCAATTGGTTTTCAACTTCAGTTTTATAGATGACAAATTTACTAAATGATTCATCTTTTGTTTTCATCAAGTAAACATAACAAAATTTGGACATATCATTTATAAAAGTAATGAAGTATTTATTACCACCTTTAGAGGAGACACCATTTAAATAACAACCATCACTATGAATTACTTCAAGTAGAGATGAGTTTCTTATAACATATTTAAATGACTTTTTAGGATGTTTTGATTGAACACAAGTTAAACATTTTTCATCCAAATCAACAGGAACTTTAAGAATAATCTCTAAATCCATCATTCTTTTAACATTATGATAATTAACATAGCCTAATCTAGCATGCCATATTAAAGAGGAACATGTAGAAAATGCAAATTTATTATTAGAATCAAATTTGTCTTCTATATTATTTTGAATATTTATTACAAACAAACCACCACTCACATAACATTTCCCCACAAATGATCCATATTTGGTTACAATAACTTTATTGGATTGAAATAATAATGTGTAGCCTGCTCCACTAAGTAAAGATCCACTAATTAGGTTTCTCCTCGCCTCTGGTACAAAAAATATTGCTTCTAAAGAAAGATTATTTCCAGACGTTAATTTGAGTACAATTTTTCCTACTCCAAATACTTGTGCAGAGGTGGAGTTACCCATCGTCACTTTTATGCTGCTTGTATCCTGATATGTTGAAAAAATATTGCGGTTAGAAGTGACATGTACATTGGCTCATGTGTCTGCTATTCAATCAGTAGCACTACAAGCCAAATAAACTTGAGGACTTATGGTTACATACCGTTCAACGGTTCCAATGGAGTCGGTCCCAGAAAGCACCATATGAGCCTTTGGGTTAGGCGATTTTGGTTGTTCATTGCATTGATTTTTCCTCTTCTTAGCTACGTTTGGGTAGCCAACATACCTCAACATTTTCTAAGTATTCTCGTACTATTGAAAATACTCCACATGCCAAACGCAATGAACCATCTTCGTATCAAAGTCTTTCCAAAAATTATTATAATATTTATCACTATTATATATAAATAAAAAATAAAATCACTATAATATTTATCACTATTATATATAAATAAAAAATAAAATCCTTATAATATTTATCACTATTAAATATAAATAAAAAATAAAATCACTATAATATTTATCACTATTATATATAAATAAAAAATAAAATCACTATAATATATAAATAAAAAATAAAATCACTATAATATTCAAATAAAAATTAACATTACTATAATATTTATCACTATTATATATATATAAAATAAAATCATTATAATATTTATCACTATTATATATAAATTAAAAATAAAATCATTATAATATTTATCATTATTATATATAAAAGTAAAATAAAATCACTACAATATTTATTAATATTAAAAAATCACTATAATAAAATCACTATAATATTTATTACTAAAAATAAAATCACTATAATATTTATGAGACCCACACCTTTTTCAACTACCTATCTAAAAGTCAACAACTCAACATACCTCACACATCCAAACAACTCAAAATACTCTCAATGGGACCCACAAACTCACTCCAATCTCTACTCATAACTATTCACAAACATTCTCAACACTTCTCAGGTATTCTCACTACTCAAACGTAGCCTTATAGCGACAATTTTTGGCCAAGTGACCCGGTTTGTTACAGTTAAAACAAATGGGTCTCTTTTCATTTTTGTTGATATAGGACTTTGGTTTCAAATTATTCCCATAATTAATTTTACCCTTATTGAATTTGGATTTTGATGTAATGGGGTCTTATGTGTTTTATGGCCTTCTACAATATTTGCTTTAGGCTGAAAATCAAAAACTAATTTTGGGATGTGATCATTTTCCAAGTGTTGTTCTTGGATCCTAATGGCAGAGATCAATGTTTCCATGGTCATATCTTCATTCTTATGTTTAAGAGATAGGCCAAGATTTTTCAATGAAAGAGACAACTTGTCTATTGTACAAGCAACTTGGAGACGCTCGGTAATACCCATTCCCCGTTGGCCCAATTCATGGTAAATGATAGTTAACTCATGGGCTTACTCTACCATATATTTGGAATCATCCATCTTGAAACCAAGAAATTGGCTTGCGGTGTACTTATCCATTCCGGCATCTTGTATACCATATTTCTTATCAAGAGCATTCCAAATATCTTTGACAGATTTAATGTGTAAGTAAACATAAAAAAGTGTATCACTTAAATGATTTAAAATCCTACATCTACACAAATTATATTTTTCTGCATATGTTTGCAATTCAATAGTACGTACGGCCTCATGTAAATTATCAAAAGGAGGACCATTTTCAATAACAAAATATAATCCAAGCATTGTAAGAAATATTTTCATCTTTTTTTGCCAACGCTTAAAATTGACTCCTCCAAAATTTTCGAGTGCAATAGATTCGTCTGAAGTCATGGTGGCAACCAATCAAGTAAAACACACATCTTGTTTAACAAAGAGGTTCTACTCTAAGATTGTTGGAAAATATTTTGAAACGCTTTGTAAACTAAAGAATATGTAAAATAATAAGAATAAATTAGAAAAAGAGAACCCGGTGTTGAAGCACGTTGTGATGGGCGCTTCCCTTAGAGTAGATTCCGCCGCCTCCAAATTTAAACATGCACTAGGCTTCTTGACAGTCTACTACCAAGATACAACAACGTCGGTTCTCATTAATCTCCTCGTCAGTGCACACAAAAGGAGATCCTTGAACCCGATATAAATAGTCAAATCCCAAAGAAAGAAAGACAAAAAGAAGGAGGAAGTGTTTCTCTAATTTTTGTAAAGAATTTGAAGATATTGAATTTGTGGATGAGGTTCCGTATTTATAGAGAATGAAAGGGAACTTGTGAAAAGTCACAACTAGAATGAAATGATACTTGTGAAAAGTCACAACTTATTTAAATAAAATGGTACTCGTGAAAATTCATATCATATAAATGAAATGGTACATGTGAAAAATCACATCATATAAATGAAATGGTACTTATAAAAAATCACAACTTATATAAATGAAAGATTATTTGTGAAAAGTTACAACTAAAATAAATGAGCACTTTTAAGAAGTCACAACTTCTCAAATATTAAAGAATACATTGAAAATGTTTCTAATTCACCAAAGGACACAACCCTTTGTTTGGTTGGGAATCGGTTAAGGCTCATATCCCCAAGAGGCATACATTGGTTCAAGTACCAAAACACATTTTCATTTAAATATAGATAACCGAACCGATACATTGAACAAAAATAATAGTTCACGTTATTTTTACTTTACATAAAATATTTTAATTATTTCTAAGTTTAAAAACCAACAAAAATCTCATGTGTCTCACTTCCATTTATAGGTATAAACTTCACTTTCTCTCCTCATTTCGGTTTGAAGGTTATCTCCTTAAGTTAATTCATTGAAAAATGTTAAATATATTTAATAAAAATTTATAAAAAACTTACTTTTCCACATGTCAGTTATTGATAGGTTAAAAATTATAAAATTTAAAATTCAAAATTTGAATTAAAAAAAATAACAAAATAAATTTTGTAAGTAAAAATGTAAGTACATATAATTCTGCTCTTTTTTAAATAAAAAACTCAAAGATGTCAAGTAGGAGAAAAAGTGACAGGAATGAACACTTTTTTCCTTTTTCTAAGATTGGTAGAGCACAAATTGTTGTATAATTGAATGCAAGAGAGACTTCCACCATGGGTGAATATTATTGACATTTTCTGATCCTTTCCGGTTTTTTATTTTTGGAATAGAAAAGTATTTCCTTTTTTTCCTATTTTAATATCAGGGCGTCCTTTTTCACAGCGCTCCATCAGGTTGACCGATACGCGTTTATTGTCCCTGATATTGTGTATCACCTTAATAACAAAAACAATATTTAATTTAATTATCTATGAAATTAATAATATTATTGGGGTACGTAATGTATTAAAGTAAAGTAATTCTACATATAACTGTGAAGTGCATAGACGTCGCGTAATCGTTTTGAAAATGAGTGGGGTTGATGTAGAATAGTTGTGAGACAAGAGGTAGAACAAAATATTAAGAAAATAGAGAAGAGAAATGAACGAGAGAAGAGGGAGGGAAAAGAAGAAAGCAATCGGGACTGGAGGGGGGGCGGCTAGCGCATCAGTTTTGTATTCAAAATCTCCTCCGTCCAAAATTCCTTCCAATGTCTTTAAGTAGTAGGGCAACACAAACCCTAAATGAAATAACTAACACATTAATAAAATGACAAAAATAGAAAATGTCTGTAAATAGTAGGGCAATACAACCCTAAATAAAATAGACAAAACATTAATAAAATAACTAAAACATTAATAGGAGGAGATGTCCTCATCAACTCTCCCGGGGTGGAAAAAGGTTGATTCTGTCAAGTTGATGAGTCACACTAAGGCTGCAATCAATCACCCAACCATAAGCTAAGTGGTTGAGCACGCTTCTTCCGACGGCCATAAACACGTGTGAGTGGAGGTCTGAATCTGGTGTCCCTACCCACTTCTCCAGAACAGGTGGTTGGTGACCCAGCCAAAGGGAGATCCTGCTGGCTCCGATAAAGCTCCAATAAATCTGGATCAAGCTGCTGTAGTGTCTCTCTGGGAATCCATGTACAGTCAGAATCTGGTCGATCGACCCAACGAACAAGGAAACGCTGAACCTCTCCATCATTGGTCAACACAATCTGTTCATCTAGAATAGTATCAATTTTATCTTTGTGTGCTGTGATGGATGGTAGTGGATTAGGAGTTACAAAAGGTTCAGGATCAAGGTTCACAGATGGAGTCAGAAAAGGATCACTGGAGGGATTGAAATGGCCTTTATAAGCAACTAAGTCCTCAACATTGAAAGTAGGGTGGTAACCAAAATGTGATGGAAGATCAATAATATATGCATTTGGACCAACACGCTTTAAAATTTTAAAAGGACCAGCACTACGTGCTTGCAATTTGGAAGCGGATCCAGGTGGACGCCGTTCCGGTCTAATTCGAATCATAACATAATCCCCAACTTTAAATTCAACATGTCGTTTATGCAAATCAGCTTGCAGTTTATATGATGCATTACTGGCCTCAAGTTGTTTATTGATCTCAATATGCAAGTCATGAAGATGTTGAACAAAAGCCTCAGCTGACACAGATACATGAGCATGAGGAGACATGGGAATAAGGTCTAAAGGCTTCCTAGGTTTGTAGCCATGAACAACTTCAAAGGGACTCATACCTATAGACCGATTCACCAAACTATTATATGCGATCTGAGCTGTAGGGAGGATCACATCCCAATTCCTAAGATTCTCCTGAACCAGACATCTTAATAAGTTGCCAAGACTGCGGTTAACAACTTCAGTTTGACCATCTGTCTAGGGGTGGTAAGCAGTGGAGAATTTCAATTTAGTGCCCACCATATGCCATAGGGTTCTCCAAAAATGACTTGTGAAGCGAACATCCCTATCTGAAACAATGGTTTTAGGAAGACCATACAACTTGACAATCTCGTTAAAGTACAACCTAGCGACCTTAGACGCATCTGAAGTTTTGCTACAAGGGATAAAGTGAGCCATTTTTTAGAAACGGTCCACTACAACAAAAATAGAATCATACTTCTTCAGAGTGCGTGGAAGTCCCAACACAAAATCCATACTAACGTCTTGCCAAGGACAACTAGGGACAGGAAGGGGTGTGTAGAGACCAGTATTTTGTCGCTTTTGTTTGGCTAATTGACAAGTGTTACAAGTGCTAACTATCTTAGCCACATCTCTCTTCAAGCTAGGCCAATAGAATTGACGTTCAATCTCTTATATGGTCTTATCACGTCCAAAATGTCCAGCCAAACCTCCGGCATGAACTTCCCAAACTATAAAGTCTCTAACTGAAGTCCGAGGGATACACAACTTATTGGTTTTAAAAAGATAACCATCCTCCAAACGGAAACCATCAGTGGTATCCGACTGCCCGCTTTGCAAAGCGAAAAAAGTATCCCTAAAATCAAGACAAGACTCATACTCTTCCTTAAGTCTTTCAAAACCTATGACCTTGACACTCATGATAGACAAAAAGGAGATACGGCGGCTCAAGGCATCAGCTGCTTGGTTCTCAACGCCCTTCCTATGCTTTAAAGCAAAAGAATAAGCTTGCAAATACTCAACCCAACGGCCATGCCTAGAATTCAATCTTTTCTGGGAATTGAGGTAGCGGAGGGCCTCATGATCCGAATAAAGAACAAACTCCTGAGGTAGCAAATAATGGCGCCAATAGCGCAAAGCTTGCACAACCGCGTACAGTTCCTTATCATAGGTAGAGTACCGTTGTTTGGCATCATTTAACTTCTCACTGAAATAAGCAACAGGGTGGCGTTCCTGGCTAAGAACTCCACCTATTCCTACCCCTGAAGCATCACACTCGACCTCAAAAACTTTGGAGAAATCAGGAAGTCGCATGACAGGAGCTTCCGTCATTCGCTTCTTGACTAACTTAAAAGCCTTAGCCGCTTCCGATGTCCACTGAAATTCTCCCCTCTTCATGCACTCCGTGATAGGAGCCATGATTGTGCTAAACCCCTTAATAAAACGACGATAAAATGTAGCCAGACTATGAAAACTCCTGACATCATGTATAGTCTTGGGCTCAGGCCAACCAACAATGGCCTGAATCTTTGTGGGGTCAGCAGATACTCCAGTAGAAGACACAATGAATCCTAGGAAGACAACCCGATCGGTGAAGAAAGAGCATTTCTTCACATTAGCATACAGATTTGTTTCACGAAGAGTGGAACAAACCTGTGTGAGATGATTTAGATGTTGTTCCTTAGTCCTACTGTAAACGAGAATGTCATCAAAGTAGACGACGAGGAACTTACCCATGAAAGGCCGAAGAGCTTGTGTCATCACTCTCATAAAAGTACTTGGGGCATTGGTTAGTCCAAAAGGCATGACCAACCACTCATAAAGGCCGTCCTTCGTCTTGAAGGCAGTCTTCCACTCATCACCCTGGCGAATCCTAATTTGGTGATACCCACTCTTTAAATCAATTTTCGAAAATATTGTGGCACCAACCATCATATCCAACATATCATCAAGCCTAGGGATGGGAAATCGATATTTCACTGTGATCCTATTAATGGCACGACTATCAATGCACATCCTCCAAGAACCATCTTTCTTAGGAGTCAAAAGGGCAGGAACTGCACAAGGACTTAAACTCTCACGGATAAAACCTTTGTGAAGAAGTTCACCCACTTGTCTTTGGAGCTCAGCATGCTCAGTGGGATTCATCCTATAATGAGGCAAGTTGGGAAGGGACGCTCCTGGGACGAGATCTATGGCATGTTGAATATCTCGTAGAGGAGGTAAGTGGTCAGGGAGGTCTTCTGGGAAAACATCCCGAAACTCCTGAAGAAAAGATTGGGCCTCATCAGGGACCACTATTGGAGATGCCAAAGGAGCCTCCATAACAACTACAGCAAACACAACAGAAGCACTCACGAGTGCACGCTCAAACTCCGTAGAGTTAATGATATTTAACCCTTTTCGTTCCACAATTTTCTTTGTTTGTTGTGAACCAACAAGTTTTGGAGGTAAAGGGTTAAGGTGAATTTTCTTTCCATTAAACACAAAGGAACATGAATTGGATCGACCATGGATAGTCACATCTAAGTCGAATAACCAAGGCCTGCCAAGAATGACATGACCGACATCCATAGGAATAACGTCACACCATATACGGTCCTTATATTCTAAGAACTGGATAGGAACCAGACAAAGCTCTTTCACAGCTATGGAAGAGGTATCAACCCAAGAAACACTATACGGCTGAGGGTGAGGCACTGGTTGTAATCCAAGACGGGACACAGTAGCCACAGAAACCGCATTAATGCAACTCCCGCTATCCACAATGATTTTACAACCCTTATCATTGATTTTGATATAAGTATGAAAAATGGCATGACGGCGCCAATCATCAGCACCTTTTGGTTGGGTAAGGGTGCAACGTACAACACTTAATCTGGGTGTGTCGGGAGTATGAGGTACAAAACTTAAATCCACAGGAAAGGTTCGGATACAACCTAAGAAGGTATCCTCATCATCACCTAAATCATCAAACTCCTCAAGCTTAGGCTCATAGACTTGATCTTCTAACAGTTCATCAACTATACCCTCATGTTCCTCAATGACTAGGGTTCGACTAGGACAATTGGAAGAAATGTGACCAAAACCCTTACATTTGAAACACTGTAAGCGGGAGGAAGTCCTTGGAATTTCAGGACCTTTACCCTTATTTTCCCATGCGGGGGAAACATTAGATGGTGGAGGTCCTAAGAGAGACTTAGGGGAAAGGGTGGGCGCTGGGGTGATGGAAGGGCGGTTGTCACCACGCCTTCCATACGGAGTCCTCATGACCGACTCATAGTCTCGGACTAAAGAGTAAGCATGGTCAAGTGTAGCAACACCCCGAAGGACAAGCTCGCGTCTAAGATCATCTTTTAAGCCTTGTCTAAACCTACTCAAAGTCATGGCCTCATCCTCAACAATATGACATCTCATTCGGAATTCATCAAATTGAGTGACATACTCAGTCACTGGCCGATTGCCCTGTGTAAGGGCATTCCATTGGTCCAACAAATTACCCCTGTAAGATTGGGGCAGGTATTTCTCTTGAAGACGACGCTTCATTTCTTCCCAACTCCCAACGGGAGGCACATGACGCCTCTCAAGGAGATCCTCTACACTTTCCCAAAAGAGTTGGGCAGTGCCAGTTAGTTTCAGGCTAGCAAATTGAACTCTTCGATCTTCAGGGACTCTATACCAGGTAAAGAAACGATCCATATCCCTAATCCATTGAGTAAAAACTCGAGGATCTAAGCGACCATCAAAAGTAGGGGCCTCTAGCTTAATGTTTCTGAATAAACGCTCCTCCTGGCGAGTAGGGGATTGAGTACCTTGGCGGTAATGGTCTCGTTCTCGCTCACGATCATAATCCCTACCCCCACGATCATGTCTGACATGTTGTCGATCACCTAATCGACGACGATGGCGTCTATTTTGGGACACTTCAGAGTTGTCAGACGAATGAGGGAGTTCCTCAAAATTGTTCAACCTAGCAGCTAGGTCCCTGTTCTCCTCACGAGTAGCAGCCATCTCAGTTTGGACAGCCGCTAATTGAGTTTGTACATGTTGCTGGTTATTGGCTAGTTGAGCTAATTGCCGAGTGAGGGCATCAAATTGGGAAGGGTCCATGGTAAAAGTACTGGAACTAGAGGTGACAAGACGACCACTACGCAATTGCATGCAATGCAACACCCGCTAAATGAAGTGCAATGGAGAGATCAATGAACAATAAATGCAAGCAATGAAAAATATCAACTGAACCAAATAATAATGTCTTTTTTTTTTTTTTTTTTTGGGATTAAGTAAATTCAAAATACGGCAAACAAATAATACTGACGTTTAAGATAATAAAGCAATGGACAAATGCTTAATCAAACAAGTCCAATCACGTAGCAATGCTGATCTCTTTTTTTTTTTTTTTTGAAAAAAAAAAAAGACAATCAATGCAAAAATGAGAGTAAAGCTTCAGGCTATGGAAATGAGAATGGAAACACAAGACATAGGAAGTAAAACGAAATCCAAGTGTCGAATAAATCTGGCCATAGCAAATGCGGGTTTGGCTAACTTCTCTACGGTAATAGCAACACAGAGAAACAATTAATACATTTTCTAAAAACAAACCGATAGTGTAAACCAAAGAAAGAGATAGTAAAACTTCCCTCTGCCCGATAATTGTGCACAAATGTTGAAAGTCACGCGGAAGGACAAGCCACTCCGACTCCCTTTCTTTCTTTCTTTCGCGTTCGGTTGTTTCTGCGCTGGAAGTTGCGCGAGACGAGAAACCGAGGGAGAGTTAGACGTCTGGTAGAGGGAGAAGAATCGGAGCTGAGATGTTGTGTTTCCGGCGTCGTCTGCCTCAAGTCTAGTGGTTTCGGCGAGGTCTGTACTTTTTTTTTTTTTTTTTTTTTTTTCCCGCACCTGTTGTCTCTGGGTATATCGGCACTGGGTATTTCGGGAGAGGCCGTTTCGGGAGAGACCGAGGGGTGGTATCTCGGCACTGGGTGAGACGGAGGTGAGGAGAGGCAGCGACGGCAGCACTCACAGAACCGAGACCGAAAGATTTACGGTGAAGAGATGCAGCGAGACCGAGATGATGAGATGGACAGAGGTACCGAGATAGAGTGTGGTTTGTTTCATCGGGATGGTCTGCTCAGGAGGTGCGGCGGTTTCACTTGGTTGTGTTTTGGCTTGGATCGAAGGGAACTCAGTGGGTGGGTTTTCGGCGCTGGTTTTCGGAGGAAGGAGATGAAACGAATAGTGCTGGGTGTTTTGTCAGCGTGGTTCGGTATTGTTTGAGAAAACAATAGAACCGGCTCTTGATACCAATATGATGTAGAATAGTTGTGAGACAAGAGGTAGAACAGAATATTAAGAAAATAGAGAAGAGAAATGAACGAGAGAAGAGGGAGGGAGAAGAAGAAAGCAATCGGGACTGGAGGGGGGGCGGCTAGCGCATCAGTTTTGTATTCAAAATCTCCTCCGTCCAAAATTCCTTCCAATGTCTTTAAGTAGTAGGGCAACACAAACCCTAAATGAAATAACTAACACATTAATAAAATGACAAAAATAGAAAATGTCTGTAAATAGTAGGGCAATACAACCCTAAATAAAATAGACAAAACATTAATAAAATAACTAAAACATTAATAGGAGGAGATGTCCTCATCAGGGGTCCATTATTAAAATATTATTATTATTATTTTTTATGTAGATCCTATGTTTTATTCATTTTTTTCAAAGCGATTACGCGGCGATTGCACAATTTACGGTTGTAAGTATTTTTTCTTATTAAAGTGTTATGGATAGAAGTTTAGGTTCCGTTTGGTTGCAAGACTCAGCTGAGTTTAGTCTAATTTTAAACTGAATCTAATATCAAAATACCAAACTTTCAAATTACTAAACTCATCTCAACTCAAAACCTCCTCACACAACCTTTTTTAACTTAACACATTTATACGTGGGACCCACAAATTTTTTCAACTTCTCATAAAAAGTATTAAACTCATCTTAACATCCAAACATATTTTAAATTTAGTTTACATGGACCTTACATAATTCATTTCACTACTCAATTCATTATTATTTATAAAGAACTGAACTCAATTCAATATTCAAATGTAGCCTTACTCATCGACGTCAGTCAAACATCGGGGTGAACATTAGCAACTCAATATAATAGACATCCGTTGAAACTTTCAATCATTTTACCCTTTTTTTTTTATAAAAAAATAAAGGAAAATGTTAAGTTTGTCCTGAAGTTTGATCGTTAGTGTATTTTTTTTTTAAATATTGTTATAACTAAGAAATTTGTGTATTTTTTTAAATATTTTAAAAATAGTTTTTAGGAAAAGCAAAATAAACTAGTGGTCAAAACCAGTTGTAAGAATTGAACGGCACAGTAGCACGACCATAAAATAAATTACAATAGTTTTTGATTGTGCAAGACATTATATATATATATATATATATATATATATATATATATATATATTGTGTTAACAAAAAGTTGCATGCTTCTTTCATTTTCACATTTTTTAACAATTATTTAGTAATAGTTCCTGCAAATAATTCATAAAAATTATATTCGTTATTTTTAAATTAAATAGTTTTTATCATCGGAGAGATATAAATTTAGACCATTTAACTTAAAATTTTTCATTAACATGTTGAAAAACTCCTTTAATGTTATTTTAAAATTACCATAAAACTTTAAGGATGATCAAAACGAATCCCACATGCGCATAAAGGGATTGTTAAATGTTTGAATTGAAGGAAGAATTGTAAAAAATAATAAAAAATAATAAAAAGAAAATTAAATAGGGTGGTGCTACATGCACCGATTGATCGGTACCTAAAGGTCTTGTTTATTTATTTTAAAATCATTTGTGTATATATTTTTTTAAGTACTAAAAAATAAACACATAAATACTTAAAAAAAAACACTGATTGGTACGCTTTATGGGTATAGTAAGCATTTTCCTTTCAAATAATATGTTTAGATGGAAAAGTTTTGTAGATATTTTTTTAGGTATTTTTTTTATTTGAGATAGAGAACTAGGTGGAGTCCGTTGAAGTGAGATTAAATCCTGTTTGGATACTGAAAATATTTTATCTTATAATTATATTTTTTAAAAAATTTTTATATAAAATATAATATACAATTCAAGATTTTCAAATTTTAAAATAATAATAATAATATTAAAAATAATATTCTACTAATATTTTATTTAACTTTTAACTTTCATTCCAACTCGTTTCATCTCAACTCACTATCCAAACGACATCTAACAACTGTTCAGAGAAAAATAATAGATATGAACTTTTTGTTTTGTTAAATTTTTTTTAAATAAAAAAAATTATATAAATGATTAAATTAATATCATTTTTATATATTTAAAGATGTTTAGATTGAACGAAAAAAATCTAACAAAAAATTGAGTTTTTTTCTTAAAAAAATGGTTTTCAAACAAAAAAAAAAAACCACACAGATAAGACAAGGACACGATTACCCGTGTCTCTTTTTCTTGAATTGACTTGCACGCCCTGAATTTACGCAAATTCTTTTTCTATTATGATTAATACTTGATAGTCCTAGATAGTATTAATATTGGATTAGTCAAGTATTTTTTTATCTTTAAATTTAATAAATATCATCTATATTTATTTCATATTGAATTAGTTAAATTATTTTCATCTAAAATATAAGCTACAGTAAATCTATTCTTCTTTTCAAATATGAAAAGAACTATAGAAAGTTTAAAATTATTTTTTGAGATTATTATATTATAGATATGAGATTTTTAATTACATATGATATTTTACTATCTATATATATATATATATATGAGATTATTATATTATAGATTGTTGGATTGTGAAAATGAAAATGAATATGATTGTTGGAGGTTATTGAAGATTATGAAAATAAAATAAACAAGTAATTAAAAAATAAAAATTAATTAAAAAATATAAAAATAAATAAAAATAATATTTTATTATTATAGAGAGTGTGATGACTAATCCAATGTAGACTTTAAGTTTTGAATGATTAGTTAAAAGTAAAAAAGTTACATATTAATCAAAATTTAAAGAATAAGATGACCAATCCAATGCTAATGCACAATTGGCCAATTGAAGTTTGGAAATATTTTAAAGTTTAAACTATGTCTATTTGTAGTAGATATATTTTTTTTTAATTTGTAATAAATACGATAGTTTTAATTTGTAATAAGTTAACGAGTAAGGTAGATAATGTTTGCATAATAACTGACAATGCCATGATCAATGGTGTTAATAATATTTATTATCTTTTTTTTTTATTAAGAATGTCTAAAAATATAATCTCACATTCCTAATATCATATAATAAAGAGAAATGAAATTTGCAGTCTTAGAGTGTGCAGTTCCCGCATACTCATTTTGAAAAAAGTGAATAAATATGAGATTTACATAAAAATATTCTTTTTTTAATGTTAACCCCCACTTTTTTTCAAAGAAAATATGCAAAAACTGCACACTCTAGAATAATATATAGATGTTTGTATTCTTTCCCCCTCATAAAACTAAGCCACTAATTCGTTGTCTTATAATTCTTCTTTTATAGATAATTTTATAGATAAGAGAACATCTATTTATAAGTTTTCTTTTTTACACACTTAGGAGAAGTATGCTTAGTATTTTTTCTTTTTTAAATTATAACAGGTTTCACTATAAGTGGTGTATTAACACACCTGCTTATAAGTCGGAAAACTCTACAAATAATATTATATATATATATGGAGGTTATAAATATCTGTTTTATATATATATATACCAATACAGCAGAAAGAAGAGGAAAGCCGACTGAAAGATGAAGAAGTTATAGACATGCACAATTAAAAGCAGGCGGTAGAACCGACCATATGCATGTATGCAATGCAAAATAAATTAAACAAAGAAATGAAGATAAATATATCCATATACATAAATTTTGTAAACGGCACAAGATAGGAGGTAGAGCGATATTTGCTCTTGATAGTTTGAGAAGATTTAGGAGGCAGATGCTTACAAGGCTCTTTCTTCCTGGTAATGAAACTTCTGCCTAAAAATGAAATGAGGTTCTCCTTTTATAGAATAAGGAATTCCTGTTTACAAAAGGATCCGTGAGAGCACAACTGTCAGTTACTGTGTGACCACGGATAAAAGTAAAAAGTAGGTCCGTGAGTGAACAGTGTTAGTACTGTTTAACCACGGGTGTCATCATTGTGTCTGGCGGCTGGTGCTGCTTTCGGCACAAAACGACAAATCTGTAAAGGAGACCGGTCAGTGGGTCTTCTTTGAACTCAAGTAGTAGTCTAGACAAAAGGAGCCTGTCATTGGGTCTTCTTTTGTCTGGTTACATTTATTCTTCTTCTGAATCTCCAGGAAATCCAGAGTTACCGAAGACATTGCTGTAGGAAGCCTCTGATGTGTTATCTGAATCTTCATCTTCAGATTTATTAAGAGACTTTGATATTGATTCTTTAAGTATGTTGATTAAATCCTTTTTATTAAGTCCATAAAAAATGTCAGTTTTCTTTATGGACTTAGAGGATTTTGAGGATGAACTGTCCTTTACCCCCCAGATTTTGTTGGAGAAGTAGGGGCCTGAATTAAAGGATATTCAGGAGTATTGGATGGTCCAGCCTTGATCTTTGGAAATTCAATTTTGTTCTGCAGGTTGGGTGCAGTAGTTGGAAAATCCTTGATCAGTAAATCAACAATTTTTTCTGAATTTCCGAATTTATCCTACCATTTTGTGAAATAAACTCGAGTCATAACATCACCACTTTTTTCATAATTCCATTTAAAGATCCACGGGAGGTGGTATCTTTGACAGAAGTGTAAAGTATGGTGAAATTTTCGAGAGTGTTGGTTCAAAGTTGGACCAACAATATTAGAAAAATGTTGGTAAGCTTGAAAAAGCTGATCAGGAAGATTCTCGAGAATTAATCCATATTGGTTCCACCATTGGACGGACCATAGGGGAAAAATTCCTTTGAATTTTGAATCAAATTTTATGAACCAGGAGTGGTCCATATTTGGAGTCTGGAAAAACATAAAGCGTTTCCAGGCATCAATATAATCAAAGTAAGAAAAATCAGTGTCTGTGGAAGCGAGTCTTTTAGTAGTAGATGGGTTTGTTCCCCATTCTACTTGAGTAATGACTCGATGGATATAGGCACTGTGAAAAATCAATTTATTGGTGTCAACCTTGTCATAAATCGGTTTGATCACCAAGGAATTGGTATGAATAAGAATACTGGAGTAAAATTGGAGATTCTTTGAGGAATCTTCTGGAATCCAGTGAAAAAGAGGAGGGAAATAAGAAGAAGAAATTTTGAAAACATCTGTATATATCGTGCTGTTGGGCTCGATATGAAACAGATAGGAGGAAAAATTCTTTTTCAAATATTCAGATTTTCCTTTTGGGAGGAAAAATTGAGAAGTGACAATATTTTTGTTCTTTGACTCAATTGCTTTCGCATATGGGTCAAAGGTAGTAGTAACCGCAGACGAAAAAGTCTGTGGCTGAACAGGTTTGCCAAGTGGCTGAAACCTGTTGGCAATATCAAATGCTGTGGATACAGCACTTGCAAGAGTAGGTGGTCCAGACTCATTCTTGATGAGTTTTATACTGGGTATCGGTGATGGTGGATTCACTCTTTTTTCTTTTCCTTTCTTCTTGCTGGTCATGATGGGGTTTCTGCAAGAATTTACGGGTAAGAAAATCAGGAATTGAATTTTGTGTGCCTTTGATGTATTCAATAGCAAAATCAAAAACACTTAAAATAGCTTGCCATCGTGCAAAAATATGTTTTGATGCAATGTTTTTAACATCTTTTTCTAAAACAAATTTAGCACTCATGCAATCAATCCTGACAAAAAATTTTTGGTTTAAAAGGTTAGATTGAAATTTTGAAATACATAGTACTATAGCTAAGATTTCTTTCTTAATAGTACTATATTTTTCTTGTGCAGAATTCCAAGTTCCAGAATGGAAACGAACAATTTCTTCAGAAGAACCTGGTGAAACACATTGTTTCAGAATGCCGCCATAACCAATGTCTGAGGCATCTGTTTGAACAATTTTAAAAGAATCAGAAGTAGGGATACCAAGGCACAGAAGAGTTTTGACATGTGCTTTGATTTTCCTTACTAAATTTGTATGGGTTTCTGTTCAAGGAGGAGGATTAGAAAGGAGTCGTTTAAACAGAGGACGACATTGTTTTCTCATATCCTTGTAGAAATCAGAGACATAATTGAGAGATCCTAAAAATCTCTGCAATTGTTTTTTGTCTAAAATGACATCAGGAAATTTGTCAGCAAATTCTATGGCTCTTTGGATGGGCCTGATTTTGCCTTCAGAGATGTCATAACCAAGGAATCTAATCTTGGTTTGAAACAATTTGATTTTTGTTGCTGAAACAACAAGACCATTGAATCTAATGATGTCAAGGAACGAATACAAATGCTTCCAATGTTCCTCAATAGATTTAGAAAAAACAAGAACATCATCTATGTAGACAATGGTAAAAGTAGAGAACGAATTGAAGATATCGTTCATGATATTTTGAAATTCACTGGGAGCATTCTTTAGGCCGAAAGGCATGACGTTCCACTCAAAATGACCAAAAGGGGTTACAAAAGCAGTCTTATACCTATCTAACTCGGCTATTTGGATTTGCCAAAAACCAGACTTTAGGTCAAACTTGGAAAAGACTACTGCATCACTTAACCTATGAATTAAGTCATTTTTATTGGGAATAGGATACCTAATCCATTCTAAGACTTTATTCAAAGGTTTGTAGTTGATAACTAGACGAGGGGTTCTACGCTCTAGTTCTGCATTTTTCTGGACATAAAAGGCAGGACAAGACCAAGGGGACTTGCTATTTCTGATAATGCCTTTATTCAGAAGATCGTCTATCTCTTTTTGACAATATTCCAAAGTCTTTCTGTTCATTTGAACAGAGGTGGCTTTTGTTGGAATATTGGTTTCATCAAAACCTTTAATGTATGGGAGAGAAACTATGTGTTTCTTCCTATACCAAAAAGCAGTAGGTAAATCAGAACAAACATCCGTTATTAAACGTTTGTTAAAATCAGCAATTTTTGAAAGTAAAATAGAAGAGGATAATTGTTCAGAAATCTTTCTGTATTTGATCTCCTGTTGGAGGAAATTTAAATGTTTTTGTTTTGCTAAAAATAAAGATTTCTTGCTTTTATCCGTATCAATCTCAAAACGAGAAGCAAAATGGAATTTAACATTTTGACCAAAAGGATCGGTAGTGATATCGTCCTTTTCAGTCATGAAAGGATATAAAGAAGAAATGAAAGGAATTCCCAAAATTACTTTGTCAGACATGTTTTTGACTAAAACAGAGGGAATTCGAAAACAAATATTATCCTGGCAAACATGAGCATTATTGAGCTCATAATTAATGGTCATCTTTGAGCCATTTGCCGAGAATAATCTTTCGGTAGATTTTTCAAAATACTTGCTAGGAATGAGTCCTTCTTGAATACAATTCAAGTCTGATCCGGAATCAATCATAGCAATAACAGAAAATTGGAAATCATGAGCAACAATAATATTAATTCGTGAAAACCATTTAGGAGGAATGGTATGACGAATTAAACAAATCTGGTTGTCGGCAGGAAGATCCTGTTGACTAGAACCAGCCTCGGTCTGCTCATTGTCAGAAGGGATGTCTTGATCAAGTTGTTTGTCAATCTTGATTAATAAAAATTCTTGTCTCAAAATTTCGTTCTCAGATCTGAGGTTATTTATTTCAGATTTGAGGTCTGCAATTTCCTTTTTGACAGAATTTATTTCAGATTGTAAATCAGAAACAGAAATATCCTTGGGTTTTTTCTTTTGAAATCTTTCCAAGGTTTCTTGAAAATTAATCCTTTGGTTGGAAGTTTCTGGATTTTGACGAACCATCAACTTCTTTAGCTTAAGAAGGTATTCCTCTTTGAGCTCAGGATTAGTGATTTGTGAAATCAAGGTTAACAAAAGATTCTCTTGTTCTTCGGCCTTAGTCAAGACATTGACTGTCTTTTCTGGAGGCTTACAACAAGTAGAATTGCAGTTGCAACCTAGCTTTAAATCAGAAGGATCAGGAGTTGCAGTTTCAGAGTGATATTCTGAATCACTAGAACTGTACTCAAGCATCTCCGATGATGAAGACGATTCTATTTCTAGGAGTCGAAATAGTTCTTCTTTATCATGGCGATTAATATCCATCTGGCTAAACTTCTTTTTAAAAGTCTTGGCTTTCTTGGGACATTTATCAGCAAAATGCCCAGTCTTGCCACATATAAAACATTTTTCTGAAGAAACATCTTTTGATTCCTTTTTCTTGGAAAATGGTTTGGAAAAGGGTTTTTTATAAGATTTTTTATAAAATTCATCACGGGGTTTTCTCCTGAAACCACCATGAGGTTTAATCATTTTGTGCTTTCTTTTAGATGGAGCAATACTAGGAAGACCGAATTGTTCACAGAATGTGCCCATTTCGTATTTGGCCTTCTTACTATTTCTCATCTGTTCGCGAAGCATTCTTTGATCGTGACACATACTAATACCAAGTTTCTTAACAGTACTGAAAATATCACCATAAGTGTAATTTTCATAGTTAAGAAGCCCAGAGGCATCAGTAAGTTCTTCCTTGACTTTATAAGCAAATAGTCGAGGTAATCCATCAATAAATTTCTCCTTCCAGTAAGGCTTCTGGCTATCTTCACGAAGCATTACTCTGGAAATAAAAACATCTTGATACCATCTATAATCAGACATCTGATGACATCTTAGATTATTCAACTGATCGCTGATACGACTAGTTATATTGGATGGTGTCCCAATAAAATGTTTCAAAATAGTATAAATCAAAGTATTAACACCATCAGGATGTGCCATCCCGACAGCCTCATCAAAAATGGGTGTGCCATCTTCTTTGCATTTTACTGCATGTTGGATGGTTTCCCTTGTGTCATTGGTGAGGTACTTATCCCACCAATTTCTCAAAACACCAGTAAAACCCTGGGTTAAAATCTTGACTATGTCTGGTTGCCTAATGTTATTGTTGACATAAGCATTTGCAACCATAGACAGTTTACTCATGGTATTAATGATCTCTTGTTCAGAGAAACCATCGATATTCCATTCGTAAACTTTGTCAGCAGAGTAAGAAGATTGGTTTTGAAAAACTTTTTCTTCAAACTGTAAATCAGGTGGAGTAGGCCTGGAATACCAATTCTTCGTCAGACTCATCGGTTTGGGTCCTTTTGAAGAAAATCTGGCAATCTCCAAATTTTGAAAATTCTTTTCAATTAAATCAATATCCTTTTCTTCAGAGGATTCTTCGTTAGATGAATCTCCTGAAATCTCCGAAGAAACAACTTCATTACCATTACTGTTAAGAGTACTGGTTGAAGGTTGGTCTTTCTTTAGATCAGCAAGCATTTGATCAATTTTACTCAAAGTCTTGGCCTGTGTATTTTGAAAATCTATTTTAGGCCGTTCTTCTGGTAAAATAATCAAAGGTTTTTCAATCCTTTTCTTTGCTTGATCTTTAGAGACGTTTAAAGGATATTCAAATTTAAAAACTGGATTTGAAGTGAAAACAGGTTTTTCAACCTTTTCTTCAATCCGATCTAACTGTTCTCCGATCGTATGAAGAGCAAGATTCGTAAAATTATTTTGAGAAAATAATCTTTTTTGTTTCTTTCAGAATCTTGTCCTTTTCTGGATCTTTTGAATCATTTTGGAAAATTTTAAAAGGAACAGCAGGTACTTGGGTACCTTTGAAAGGAATTAAAATAGTGTCTAATGGAGGATGAGTGGCCTGGACCACTGTCTTTCCATCTTCCTTGACAAAATCATTTTTAATAACATTTAAAGTATTTTTAGAAACATAAGTGTTTTCAGCAAAATCAAGAAGAGAAATGTGCCTTTGGAGTCTATTCATTTCTTCTTTCCATTTGCGTTTAACACGTTGTTTCTCTAGATCAGAAAACTTTGCAAGGTAGGCTTTACGTCTTTGCTTGTTTTCTGGTGCAGCAAAATCTTTTAAAAGTGAAGGTAAATCAATTTCAAAAGGTCTATTCAAAACATTTAAACTGTGATGAATAGGTGCAATAGGGGCTTGCATATCCGAAGCTGTTGGAGACATGGAAGAGTTATCTTCTTTGTCTGCTTCATCATTTATGTTTTGATCTTTGGAAGATCCAGCTCCTTGTGCAGTGTAAAAAGCAAAAGTAACTTGAGAGGATGTAGACAATCCTTTAGTTTTAAAGCAGATTTAACAGGTTGAACTGTTCGTACAGAATCTTCAAGGAATTGATTGAGTTTAAAATCGTCCTTTGGATTGTTCTGAACAGTGTCAGTAAAACTAGATCTGGAACCAGCAAAAGAATTTCTTCTCTTACTTTGGTTCTCAGGTTTATTAAAAGAAATTTTAACAGTTCCATTTAAATATTGTTGGATGATATCAACATTAGCATCCGGAACAACATTTCTTGGCGGTTTTGGAATCTCTTCTTCCAAAGTCCATTCATTAGGAAGGGTTATATCTTCCCAATAAATTCTTTTTGGAATTTTAATATCAACATCTGAAGAACTACTCTGGATCAGAAGAGTATGTTTTCCAGAAGGTTTTACAATAGCTTTTGGGTCTAAATTCGTTTTTAAAAGACGATAATAAACCCTGAAAATTAGAGCAAGAGGTTTACTCCCTTCAAGCATTAGATATCCTGAAGTGAGAATATTTAAAATTAAACATTTTAAAATATGCTCATCTGTTAAAGATAAAGTTAAATTGGGAAAACAATCAAAATGAACAGGTCCTTCCGAAAGGGAGGATTGAATCATTCCGAGAATGCTATCCTCAAATTTGAGGAATCTGCCGTCTCGTAAACAAAAAAGAACAGAAGCGTTGATGCCTAACCTTGTTAGAGGCTTAGCAGCAACTTGAACAGAAGCTATATGTATATACTTGTATCCCTCTTGTATATATTTTGTAATGTCACTACCTTTAAAGAGGTGACATTTTTCATGGGATCCAGATATACTATATGTTTGTTCAACTGTTCGAACATTCAAAGTTTTCAAAAAAGTCTTTTTAAACCAAGTGGTTGTATAAAGAGAATTTGGATCAATCTCTGGGATCTCAGAGCAGGAGATAGCTCTTCTCCAAAAGAGCAATCTTCTTCATTGACAATATCAGTAGGCAAAGCCGACCTGGAACTAACTGAGGAACTAGTCCTCCCCCACATTCTCTGGTGTTTGTCCTCCATCTATAGGGTGGATATCATCTCTCTCTCCTGGGAACTTACCGTTTGAGAGGCTATCCCAACTGAACCACTAACTGCCCAACATGCCAACCTAGGCTTTACACGGGACTTACCTGGGCTCGACTGAGCTACTCTGACCCGATCCTGAACACAGGGTAAGAGAAACAAGCTCGCACCGAATAGAAAGAAGACAGACAAAAGAAAATACAAAGGAAAATATATATGGAGGTTATAAATATCTGTTTTTTTTTTTCAATTTTCATAAACAATGAAAATCCATCTTGAATAATGATTGCCATGAGTTAAATTGGCAGAAAAGAAATAAAGAATATACGAAGGAGATGGCCTTGGGGTAAATATACCATACTCTATATTATCTAATTATGCGTACTTTTTTTTCGACTAATAACACATTTTGATAAAATCTGAATCTAGGTGTGAAATCTTGATGTAAGAAATAAAAGTAAGCAAAAAGAGAGAGGATAGAACAGAGTCGTGTATTCCTTTGATTCTGTATTGAATGAATTGAGATGAATACAATTGTTTACATCAGTCTATTTATAGAAGCAGCTTTAGTGTAACTAACTAACTAACTTTTATTTCAGCCAATGATATTAATCATTTGAGCCACATCATCATATACTTTAAGAGTCCCCCTCAAGATGGAGAATGAATGTCTAAAATTCCCATCTTGGACAGCAAACTATGAAACTGGTTGCAGCCAAGAGGTTTGGTAAAAATATCACTGAGTTGGTGAGCGGAAGCAACATGTAGTGGCTTGATGAGGTTGGCTAACATCTTTTCTCTTATAATGTGGCAGTCTATTTCGATGTGTTTTGTTCTCTCATGAAACACGGGATTTGCTGCAATGTGAAGAGCAGTTTTGTTGTCACAAAACAGTAGAGCAGGTTGGGGATGATCAATCTGAAAGTCTTTCATTAGAGTAAGTAACCAAGTCAATTCACAAGTGGTGGATGTCATAGCTCTATATTCAGCTTCGGCTGAAGATCTTGACACGGTTTGTTGCTTTTTAGATTTCCAAGATATAAGTGAGTCACCAAGGAAAACACAAAAGCCAGTTACTGATTTTCGAGAATCCACACACCCTGCCCAATCCGAGTCACAGAAAGCCTTGAGATGAAAATCTGAGTGTGCTGGAAAGAACAATCCTTGTGCAGGTGTTCCCTTCAAATATCTTAAGACTCTATGGGCTGCATCTAGGTGAGGTTGCTGTGGTTTATCCATGTATTGGCTAAGAACTTGAAATGCATAAGTCAAGTCTGGCCGAGAGATGGTAAGGTATATCAACCTACCAATTAACCTACGATAGCTTGAAGCATCTTCAATTAAATCACCCACAGATGAAGAGAGTTTGATGTTTTGTTCCATGGGAAACTGAACAGGTTTTGCTGCTAGTAAACCTGAGTCTTGGAGAATGTCTAATGAGTATTTTCTTTGACACAAAGTGATGCCTTTGTCGGATCTGGCCACTTCCAAACCCAAAAAATACTTCAATACCCCCAAATCTTTAATTTTGAATCTGTCATCTCAGAATATCTTCAGTGCAGTAATTGAATCAATGTCATTACTTGCTAGTATTATGTCATCTACATAAACTAACAAAACAATGAATGAAGAGGCAGTGGTTTTAATGAAGAGTGAATGATCAGAATTTGACTTGATAAATCCATAGTCAAGAATGGCAGAAGATAGTTTAGAAAACCATTGGCGTGAGGCTTGTCTTAGCCCATAAAGAGACTTGGTAAGTCTGCATACCCGAGTGTCCCCTTTTTCTGCAAAGCCTGGTGGTATGTCCATATAGACTTCTTCATTGAGGTCACCATGCAAGAAGGCATTATTTACATCCAATTGATGTAAATGCCAGTTTTTAGCAGCAGCCAAAGCTAGTAAACACCTCATTGTGGTTAATTTTGCAACAGGAGAAAAAGTTTCCTGAAAATCCAAGCCTTCAACTTGTGTATAGCCCTTTGCAACCAATCGGGCTTTATACCTTTCAATGCTCCCATCTGTCTTGTATTTTATACGATAAATCCACTTGCAGCCTATAGGTTTCTTTCCTACAGGTAAGGAAGTAAGAGTCCATGTTTTGTTTTGTTCAAGAGCTTTGATTTCAGCATGCATAGCTTCTTGCCACTTAGGTATTTTTATAGCTTGAGAAAATGACTTTGGTTCAGTGTGAGAAGAAATGGACAAGGTAAAGCATAGTTCTTTAACTCAAGAACAACAATCGGTTAGTGATTACTTTACACAATTAAAAGCATATTGGGATGAATTAGCCAATTATCGCCAATTGCCACAGTGTACGTGTGGAATACTAAAAATTTTTTTGCAATTCCAGCAAGAAGAATATATTATGCAATTCTTGATGGGATTAAATGATTCATTCACTAGTATAAGAGGACAGATTCTGTTGTTAGATCCTCTACCATCCATAATCGTTTTTAATTACAAGACTTTAATTAACTTTGCTTAATTTGATGATAGTCCAGCAACACGTACAATAAACAACGGAATTTAAAAACTGAGCATATTCCTTGGGAAGAACATTACAGAAGTTATTCGGTTATGTTCCGGACAAAGCTTTTCTTTTTCTTAGATACATCTAAAAAACCTATGTATTTCTCAACTGGAAAAAAAAGACAGGATTGGAAATTTCTCGTTATTTAAGAGGTTGACTTTTCTTTTTCACAATTATGTTCAATATTTCAAAGCCAAATTTATGTTTAAAGTCAATGGATCTCAGTAAAGTTATATAAATATTAATCAATCGTAGATCATGCGCGCATGCATGGATGAGTCGACGATTGCTTGATGGAATGGACGCGGCATGGCAAGTGCTGTGCCGTGTTTGAACTTCGAGTTTGACCTTCGCATGGAGTTTTATTATATTGTTTTTTTTTTTTCCTTTTTCGTGAATCTATATAACACAGTCAAAGCCATGAATCATATCCCCCTTTTCTCGACGTTTAATCATTCACTGTAGCTAATCAGAAACTCTCCCTCCTCCTCTTCCAATTATTTGGAATCCGTACTCTGAGTCGACTGTGTCGTTCTGTTGACTTCTTCAGAAAAAAAGTAGAGCACGGCTTGGTCGAACTGTTGCATTAGTCTCAGCTGATTAATGTCTACTTTTCTTTTTCTTTGCATATTAATGTCTACTTTCTTTTTCGTCGATGCGGTTTCTTTGGGTGTTGAATAAATTAACTTAATCAAAATTGTGCAACACATACAAAGTTGCAAGATTTTTTGGGGGGAGATCGAACAATGGGAGCTTCGTGCTCCGGCGGAGTGGCGAAGTGCAATGACAAAGTTGCAGAGGATTTTTCTGAGAAGGTCGATATAAAGATCAGCTCCAGTGAGCCTAAAGGGGATTGTGATTTGGGTTCTCATGCAGATGATTCCGGCAAAACGACAGGAAAACCTGTTTTGACAGAGGCTTCGACGCCGACATCGTCAACGTCACCGACTGCCACGCCGCCTTGGTCGAAGCCAAAGCAGCCAATTTGGGCAGGCCAGGTTCGTTCGATGACTGCTAAATTGATTATGGTTGTTGATTTCAATGTTAGTATGAAAAAAAAGGATAATTGGTTTCGTGCTAGCTATAATAAATGCATAATGCAATAAAGATGCTAATTGCTAAGCAATGAATCTTCTTGCTCAATTTCATTGCAAAAGGACAAAAGCTCCAACTATCATCTTGGTTTAAGTTATGGTATTGGGAGCTTCCTGTTTCCAATCAATGGTGATCTGTGATTGAAGTCATTGGAACAGGACTGTTTGTCTCAATAAACAAGAACGAGAGGACTCATCATATTATGCCTTTGAAATCACCACTTATCCCAAAAGTTTAAGCTAATGGGAAGAGCTAGATTTTATTATTTATTTTATATCTTAACAATCTCCCTCAAGTGTAGGCCAAACTCCCATTCAATGAGTGGGCCTAACACATAGAATATTTAATTAAATATGGTATAGTGTGGAGTCAGGATTTGAATTCAGGACTCCTACTTTGATACCATGTGAAATCACCACTTATTACAAAAAGTTTAATCAGATGGAAGAGATAGATTTTATTATTTATTCTATATCTTAACAATGCCTTCTCTGGATTTTGGAATTGGTTTCTTCCTTGCACAATCTAGGAAAGGATTGAAGCTTGTATCGAAGTCTAAATTTTTATATCATATATATATTCTGGACTCAATAATGTTGCTCTGCTTAGATTGGTGATACAAGTTTTCAGATAGTTATTTGAGAAAGAGAATGTTCATATTGTTCATGCTATTGATGCACTGTCACTTATCTAATGCTTTTGTAGAGTTTTATAAAGAGACTCGGTAGTGGGAAGAAAATATCCATATTGGCATTTGAAGTAGCTAATACAATAGCCAAAGGTGCAAACTTGTTACAATCTCTTTCTGAAGAAAATATCCAGGTCCTGAGAAAAGAGATTTTACATTCAGGAGTACAACAATTAGTTTCCACAGATACAAAGGAGTTACTGAGTTTTGCTACTGCTGACACAAGGTTATTCCTTGTTAGATAGAATAGTTTGCTTTTGCTATGATTGTGCATGTCTTTAGGTCTAGTTTGCTAGGAATCAATCACAACTAGTTTTGTTTCTTTCATCTTTTTTAATTTCATTTCCATTTTGGGGGCATTTCTAGGCTGGAGTACGAAGTTTTCTTGGGGGAAGTAATTAGATTTGGTGATCTGTGCAAAGACCCACAGTGGCACAATCTGGGTCCCTACTTTTCCAAGTAAGTTGCTGTTATAAAATTCAGTATAGTTTGCTGAAAATGCAAATATAATTCATGAACTGGTTGAAATACTTCAGATTAGATTCTGATGGTCCAAGCCGCAAACAACTTAAAGTTGATGCAGACAAGACAATTCGGGAGTTGACTATACTGTCTCGGCACACTTCTGTAAGTTAATTCAAAACTTGGCATTTATATGTGCTGCTAGTTGGAGAAGTACTACTGATTGTGCAAATTTGTAGGCAGCATTTTATCATCCTTCACAAAGGTTGCATGATAAACAGTTTTTGAAGTATACACTCTGCAGTTTTCTTAACTATAGTAGTAATTTTTCCTTCTTTTTATACATTTTGTCATTTCATCCTGCCCTTGAAATTGGAATTCATATCTTGCATTATGACTAACATGTCTCGCTCTAAGATGCTAACTTTTTTCACTTATGTAGCAATTATACCATGAGATGAATGCTTACGAAAGATTTGAACAAGATTATAGGCGACAGCTGAAGGAAATGGAGTCCCTAAATCTCCCTCGACAAGGTTAGGCAAAAAAAAATTTCCACTTACCATAGATTTCTTAGATATATCTGTCATATTATGTGGAAGTTTGCATCTGTCTAATACATGCAAAGCAATAGGTTCATATGCTATAGGAAAAATATACCCTTCTTCACATATCAGTAATCATATATCATTGATACGCAAATACTGCCTTGATAGAAGATAAAATCCTTATATTGAAATCAGGCAAAATTACTATCCACCAAGTAATATACTAGTGTTATTATTTGCTTAGAATTTACCTTTTAAAATACTGACGAAAAAAATCTCTTTCCTTATCAGTACTTATTTTTCGTTTTCTACCTTCAGTCATGCTTTGTGGGACTTCTGTCTCTTCATAATTTACGAGCATGCATTTTGTTTTTTGTTTTTTTTGGCTTCTATTTCATCAATGTCCTCTTTAGTAGACAATATACTCATGGATGAAATTTCCAAAAGATTTTTCAAATTCTTACTGATTTTTATTTGTTCTACCATTATTTTGTTCATGGATTAATTTTGAAAACCTTTTCAAAATTCTAGCTTTTGATTGTTTACTGCGTCTAGTTTCTTCCAGAAGCCTGTCAACAACAGCAGTGCAGTATTTCATTAACTGGGCATTCTGTTTGTGATTGTAGGAGATTATCTCACAGTTTTTGACTCTGAGCTAAAAGAACAAAGAAAGCTTGTAAGGAGTTTGAAAAAGAAATCTCTTTGGTCTAGAAATTTTGAAGAGGTATATATCTATGAACAAGAGATACTCGGATACTGAGCATGGTGTCTAAATAATTAGTCTTACCCTCCACAGAACAGAGTAGAATTATTATTTCTCTCTGTAAAGTTACTTATTTTTCTGTTTCAAATTATTCTGCTCATTTGCAGATTGTGAAGAAGCTTTCGGATGTTGGCACTTGTATACATAAAGCTATATGGGAAGTTTTTGGAAATAATGGTATGAACTGAACATCTCATGGTAAGGTTATCATTTGCGTGATTACCCAGTCAAACACATGGCTTCTCATATGGGTATGGAAGTGGTGAGTTCTAGGAGGACCATTTATGGAGGATATAGAAATCTGTTTGAAATGAAAGTTCCATACTGCCGAGTATGACTAATACTTCCAAAGTTCCTCTACCTTCCCTTGAATCTCAGTAATTTCAGGTTTTTCTGGCCAAAAATGAAAGCTTCTGCAAAAGAAAAAAAAGATCCTATTTTCTATTGCAAAATCTCCTGTAAGAATGCAAAATCTTACTCACCCAGAAAATTTAGTGTACAATCTCATCTGCAGCCTTTTGTCTTTTTGTAACTACAGATGCCCTGATCTTCCTAAAATTTCTATGCATCGATCTTTTCTCACTGCATGGATTTATCGTGTCAATGCAATAGGGAATTGTTCCCAGATTTGCTTCCATCCAATATTTATTTCCATCTGATCAAATGCAAGTCATTTGGACATGGTTTTTGAGTTGTTGGCTTTTGATTTATGTGCTTCAAATGATTTTCTCTTTAATTCTTCTGGGGTTTTCCAATTCATGGCAGGCATAACATTGATTAGCATGGAGCATAGTAAGGGTTCTCCAAGACTTGGTGAAACTGGTCTTGCATTACACTATGCTAACATAATCAGTCAGATAAATATAATTGTAAGTATAAATCTCCCTTCTCTGCAATGGCATGTTCATATAATTGGTATATTTTTGCCTAACATATGTCCTTGAATGGAAATCTATACGTTAACAGGCGACTCGCCCATCCTCCCTTCCCCCAAAGTTGAGGGACCAATTATATAGGGCATTGCCCACCAGTGTTAAGATGGCTTTACGTTCCCGAAATCTTTATCCCAACGAACGGGTATGTTCTCTGAAGAATAGTTAAACCCTTGCTCATTCTTGTACTCTACTTGTTCATATTTTTGCTCCATGGAGATTTAGCCCAAAGGTTTCTTTCTTTTGTCATGTGTCAGTGTCTCCATATAGACATATAACTGCCATTCTTAATTTCTTCGCATTCTGGTTTTCGTACAGCTTTCAATTATTCAGGTCAAACATGAAGTGGAAACGATTCTAAAGTGGCTTGTTCCACTTGCCACAAATACCATTAAGTAGGTTATACCATGTGTAATCTCTACGTACTTCTTGCACAAATAGGAGTGAATGTCTTCCACTGTACTCTTTCCTTTACAAAGAACACTTATTTTCCTTTTGTTGTTGTTGGTGACAGGGCACAGCGTTTTGGCTGGGTTGGAGAATGGGCAAGGACTAGGTCAGTGTATCAGTGTGCGCAATATTTACTGAATGACAAGATGCTTGATTCCCTAGAATGATATTTAGTAGTGTTTGTTTTGTTTCCATTGAACAGTAATGAGTTCAGAAAGAAATCAAGCACAGCCATTAATAACCCGATCTGTATCCAGACGCTATATTACGCAGATAAGGAGAAGACAGATGAATACATCCTCAAATTGGTGACCTTGCTCCACCGTGTGATCAGTTTAACAAGACATAGAGATCATGCTTTCAGGCCTCTACCCTTACAATCTCCAAATCTTACGGCACTTGATTTCACTCCAAGATGCAGCATTTCCTATCCATGAACTGCAGTTCTAAAACACATGGACTTCAACTTTGTCAGGAAGATAGAAATTAGTTAGATAAGGTGATTGGCATTGCATATCTTGATCATATCCCATTTCAGGCATTTCTCCCTCTTCATACTATTGTTTTTTTTTTTTTTTTTTTTTTTATAATTTTATTGGGGGCATAAATACCCATACTCTCATGTACATACGTATCTTCGGTGGACATAAATAAGCACATATGATATGATAATTGTGAGAGTCATTTTTTCTTCTTGTCTCGAATTTTGAAACCCATTGTATTAGAGGTGGAGGGCGTTCACACAGTTCGGCTTCAAAATTCAGTATTGTTTTGACTTCTGAAACTGGTAGCATCCTACAAAATCATATCCTTTTCTCAAGGTGTTATGAGCTAAAACAATGTAGTTCAAGTCCAAGATTTTTTTTTTTTTTTAAGCAACAATTCAAGTCCAAGATTACGATAATAAAACGTGGGTCATATACAGGAAAAGATCTCAAGTTTTTCTCTCCCACTTAAAATTAGGTCCGGCTCAATACAAATTAAGGTTTAAGGAAATTTAAATTATTCATTCTTAATTATAATATAATAAAATATAAATTAATATATGAAATATTTTCAAAATTTTCAATAAAATGAGATTTTATTTAATTTAAATATTTTTTTTGAATTTATACTTAATACACTTAAAATGAGGTCTCAATGCAAATTTTTGTACCTCAATTTAGAAAGATCTTAAAAACATTATTTAAAAATATAAATAATTCATTATATTAAATATTAAATCTAGTATTATGGGGCCTCGCACACATTGAAAAATATAAAAATAATTTAAAGTTTTATTTAACAAAATGGTTTTTATTTTTTTGTCCAAAGAGGGAAAAAAAAAAACCTCACTTTTATTTTTGGGAGCCTTGCATAGGGTGAAGGGCTTTAGTCAATGGCCTAAATGCTTAAAACATCATTTGACCCCATATATAAAACCTGTTCTAGATCTTTTCAAATAGACATTCTTATACTATTTTATTATTATTTACAAACAATGTGAGATATGAGCCTTATCTTCAACGTTGAGCTGGGAAAAAGACTTTTAGAGGAGGTTTGGATAATAAAGTGAGATGAAAGTTGAATAAAATATTATTATAATATTATTTTTTTCATATAGTTATTCTTTTGAGATTTGAAAAAAATTGATTTATTTATTATATTTTATGTAAAAATTTAAAAAAATTATAATAATTAGATGAGATAAATTGAGATGAGTTGGGATCAGATTGGTGAAGGGGAGTGCCTGAGTGTCGTAACTAGTAGGGGTGTAAACCGATGGTATCGGTGTGGCCGAAACCAGTTGATATCGGTACATAGGGTGTAAACTGCATCGACAACTATTACACACTGATAGAACCAGCCGAAACCGATAGGTAAAAGGGGTGAAAACTAGTGACGTCGGTTTCAGCATGATCCCAATCGATCATTGGTGTCCCTTCAGCATTGCGAATGGCTGGAAAATGAGAAGGAGATGGCTCGACGTCGGTCCCCCTTGGGCAGTGTCGTGACCGTGCGATGAGAGAGGGAGATGGCTCGGTGTCACGATGAGAGAGAGAGAGAGAGAGAGAGAGAGAGAGAGATGTGCAACAGACGGTTGCGTAAAGGAGGAGAGAGAGGGAGATGTGCTGCTGCCTCACATAGAGAGTAGAGAGAGAGAGAAAAAAAAAACTAAAATGAAGAAGAAGAGAAGGGGAGAGGGGGGATTAAACCTAAACTAAAACGATGTCGTTTTGTGTATTAAACTAAACGGCGTCGTTTCTATTTAAATTTTTTTCTAAATGGTTTGTATAAAACGAAACTGTTTCACTTAGCGGCGTCGTTTTACTTAAAATATATATTATATATATTATATCGTCTGGTTCATCGGTTTGAACTTGGTTCAAATCGGGATCGAACCGGCTGGCATCAGTTTCTTCAAATTCTCACCGTTTGCCTACCGGTTCCTGACTTTGGTGGTCGGTTTCAGTCGATGTCGGCCGGTTTCATCAGTTCCTGTACACCCCTAGTAGCCAAGCTGGAGCGGACACCCATCTCACATCCTTTTTGCGAGGACTAACCACTCATCACATCCCGTTCACTGCCTGTTAAAGGCATCCGATATGGGATACACACCAACTCCCAATCTCTATCTCTCCGTCCGACGGTCCGAGTACCAAACATAAAAGGCCAATCATAGACCAAGTTATAGGAGGACAAGCAACAGCTATCAGATGATGGAATTCGAAAACGGACCTTTATTTTAATTTAGTTGGGCCTTTGTGGACATCACCTTCTACTGATCATATTCATATCCCTATCTAGATAGGGCCCTACTCCCGGGCCTCACGTCGGCTCCTTTTTTGAGCACACTGGTCAGGTGACGCGTCGTCTCACACGAGATCGGAGAGTAACACACCGTGAAATATGGCCAACCTGGTACGGCTTCTGAAGCAATGGCCGACGTTGCACCCCCTGTTCTGCGCTTGCGTAACGCCGCATCATTTCGTATACTCAACCTTGGTACCAGTCACAAAAGCGGTCACTCCACGTCTCTCCCTAACAGGAGTGCCTTCGGCTCACCGGAGCGTCCATCACCGATCACGGGGCCTCAGATTGCCCAATGCCCCAATTTCGTCCGACCTCGAAGAAGGCGGCGCCAGCGACTCCGATCCCGATGTAAGGAAAAGCCGAAACCAGCTCAAGCGCCAGGCTCGGCGCGCCGTCCGTTGGGGCATGGAGCTCGCCTCCTTCTCTACCCCTCAAATAAAACGTATCCTCAGGTTCCCCAGCTAAAGCCTCCTTATTACAAAACTAGCATTACATATACGTTTTTTGCCATACTGCCAATTGTTATATTCACTCAACTGTGAGGTGTTATGGTGTTAAACTGACATTGGAGGATTGCAGAGTGGCTTCACTTGACCAAGAGGTGTTCGAAGCTCTAATGATAGTGAAGGTGCTTCTGTAGTTGTTTTCTTTTTGTGTTTACTTTATTAACATTCTTCCTCGTAGTGCAGTAGTTTTGGGTCTGGGTTTTTTTGTTGAAGCTAAACTGTTCGTTTTTTGGTCTCGCAGAAATTAGGTCCTGATGTTCGGGAAGGAAAGCGAAGGCAGTTTAATTATATCGGTAATCAAGTTCATCCCTTTATGATATTGGCTTGTAATTGTTTGTGGGACCGGGCTGATTGGCTGCTTATACTGTTTTCCTTGTTTATCGGCATAGAATAGAATGTTGTAATAGTTCGTCGCTACTTTGTGCATACATTTTATCGCATCGGTTTTCCAAAGAATTAGGGATGAGGAAGGAGAAGCGAGACCATTAATTATAGAGGTGTCATTGTGCGACAAACTTTGTTATGTCTGAATGGTGCCTCCAAATTTTAAAACTTCTAAGCATCTAGACCCCAGTACATTACCATCTCATGGGATTTCACAGGTGTCGAGTCTTCATACATTTTTCTTTTTCCATATTTTGTCTGATAATACCTATCATAGCTATTGTTTGCTTTTATATGTTTTGACGTGCCCCTAAACCGGTGAAGTGAATTTGCATTCCCATGCTTTTGTTTTAGTGTACTGGATGGGGATTTTGTAGCAAGTTTGGCAGGTGATTATGTAAATTCTACAGTTTCTGCATGTGATGCTAATAGAGATGCTTGAATTATGTTAGGTAAATTGCTACGTGAAGTGCAACCTGAATTGATGGATGGCTTGATACAGGCTACAAAAGATGGAGACCAGAGTAGGCTGCAGGCATTGTCTGGTTCAGTACTTATTGGAAAGGATGACGAAGAAGCTGAAGAATCTGAATATGAGGAGGAAGAAGAGGTACCATATCATATTCTGGGAAACTTATTAAACATATCGATGTCTCTGAATCCTTATTCCATTTTATTTCTCGAGTGATGCTTCCAGGGTTCTGATGACTGCATTAACATGGCCACCAGATGGTTTGAAGGTCTGATCGGTAAGGACACTAAAATCACCAACGAGGTTTATTCAATCCGGAGTGTTGAGTTTGACCGTCAGGTTAGTTGAATTCACCTTTGCAGTTTCGATCACATGGTTGGCTCTTTTCGGTGGGATAATGGGATTGTATATTTTGCTCCATATTTCTTATACTAGCATCTCTTGACAGGAATTGCGCAAACTTGTCCGGAAAGTTCACTCAATTCAAGAACGGCAGGCCACTACCGAGGAAAATGAAAAAGAAGCAGATGCAGCAGTAATGGCTGCCAGAAAGTCCCTCACCCGTTTCCTTCTTTCCCTCGCGAAGCGAATGCCTAGTGATTAATATCTGATTATATTGGTTACTACGATTATTTTTGTGACACATGCAATGATAATATAGATACTTAAACAAGATCGTCCTGTGTGGGCACCGGAGTTTCAGAGGTTATACTGTTACAGGTTGATGGATGCCGTATTAGGCCACCATCCGGTGTATGTGGTGCAAACTTTGTAGTGAATTGCCAAATTGAGAGGAGTGGAGACTGCCATATTTTCTTCTTCTTCTTCTTCTTCTTTTAAGAAGATCGTAATGAGTTGAATATTGGTGCTATGCACAATTCGGAGGGCTAAGTGCAGACTAAGCTATGGCTAGTCAAGGGCGGGCCCTCAGTATGGCATCTATAATTTTGACCTGTGGTGTGCTTGGGTTTTCAGGTTTGGGCCTTACCCGCCTAAAATTATGGTCCAAATTGTAAGAATAACTCTCTCACCGACCAAAATGTTTATAAGAATAATTATATTCTACAACTATTTTATAATCTATTATACTACCAACTAATATGATAGTGTCACTCTATTAGAAATATGAAGTTCTTTATTTCAAATTCCAAATTCTACAAGATAATCCCCATTTTAAAATAAAGTTCTATTAAGGGTTTTAAGGATATTATTGAAATCAATATTGTGGTCCTGAGGAAGTGAACGAACCTCCTTACAAAAACATAAGTTATAAGCCAACTGATGTGGACAGTGATGGACAGAGTGATTTGAGTAGTACTATGAGTAATACTAATATTCATCTTAAACTTTACCATTTTTAGTCGTATATACTGTTGTGGCATATTTTAAGTGGTTTCTATGTTTTTTCATTTAACGTGTGCTAATCAGCATGGCATTTGAGATGACGAAAAATAAGATGAAGAACATAACTTCTGTAGTAGTATAAGCCTGGTTTGGATAGAGAGATGATTTCATCTCATCCGATCTCATACCATCTTATCTTAATATCCAAACACTACAAACACAAATACTTTATAATTTCAAATCTTCAATTTTTTCATCTAATCATTACCTAATTATTACAATTTTTTCAAACTTCCAAACAAAACATAAAAAATAATTCAATTTTTTCAAATCTTAAAACAAAAATTATATTAAAAAATAATATTCTAACAATATTTTAACTTTATAATATTTTTATTCAACTTTTTATCTCTCATTTTCTGAAACCTCGTAAATTATTTTAACTCAAACTATTTCTAACTCATCTCAAATATCTCATTATTATTTACAACACAACTCATCTCATCTCAAGTTACTGTCTAAACCCAGGCCAAACTGTAATGTCGGCTATATGATCAGATACAACTCATTGACTTATGATCATCACGTTCCTGAACCTTTCTTTTATGCTTGTGAAGAACTACTTAGCATGTGAACAGAATCTACGAGTGCCATGCATCATGAGCCTACTTTTCCAACAATTGTTCATCAAATTTAAATAATATCTTGTCAACTTGTAGCTATCAAGCCTGAGGAATGATTCATTGGAGAAACATATAATATAAGATGGCCGGTGCTGATCGTTCCGATCATCTCAGATAAATGGGTTTTCAGTGTAGACAACTACTAAAGAATTGTTGCGTCTAAAAAGACGCAACCATTAATCTTACATCGCAATAATGAGGTTGAGATAATGAAATTTGGCTAGTTTTTTTTGCATCGGTTGATGTGATTTTAAACCTTGTTATTAGTTTTATAATTTCGTCCGATCCAAATGGGTTTGTTTAATCTGGTGATTAACGAAGCGATTTCAGAATTTGGGCCTCCTCATGACGAGATCAGCATGCAAACAGATCTTTTGTTTTTGTTTAATGTGAATCGTCTTTGAGAAGGGCTGCAGGGTTATCCTACTTGTGAATTTCGTCTATCTTTCTTAGACGAAATTCCTTTCTTGTAAAGCCCGACATCCTTTTTTGAAATCATCTCACACTTTCGACATATTCTGCCTAGCTACCCCCTTGATCAGGATAACTTGTAGTTTATGAGACCCCGGCCAGAAGCGCTGTTATTGTCAAGACACACAAGAAAACTCCTCTTTTGACGAGTAATTCATTTGTTTTATGCATGAATCAGCTAGAAAATGTTAGGAAATGAGTCATGACCAAATCGTAGTGTCGTTTTAAATTTAATGACCTTGTTCTTTTTATAAATTTGCATGCGCCTGGATAAAAAAAGGCACTTGACGGTAATAGTTCAGAAGCATATTCCAATTAATGTCGTTTTCTTTATGGTAAGGAGGCCAGATTTTAATACCTTTTTTTCCCTCATGATTAGGAAATGATTTGATAGAATTAAGGGTGAGTGCTTACGGACGAAACAGTACTAGAAGTCTACATCTTATGGTGATCATTAATTATTGGACAAGATTGTAAGATATTTATAAGCAAGACTGTCGACAGATCTTAAGCTGAAATTTCTTACTGTAGGGTGAGATTGTACAGATATATATTTTCAGTCTTTATGATCGATCAGTACTTTCTTTTCTATCTTTATCGATAGTCCAAAATCCACTTGATCTTTTTTCTATTGATGTCGTCAATGTCAAATTAAGTGCATGCATACTTGCGGCACCTTCATCTGATAATAGTACAATATTAATTAGGGTTTTAACTTTCCATGCAAACGATGAATGCAAAGGATTGAGGATCCTCTTGATTCATAGTACTCTCGCACTTAAGGGCATGCAGCTTAATTTGGTAGTGGGATCCATATTATTTTTGTTTTATTTGGTTTTCTTGGTGTTTGAATTTTTTTTTTTATTATGATTCTTAAAAATCTATTCTATTGGATGATTTTTTGTTTTGTTTTAATTTTATTGTCCTCAAAATCATCAAGATATGCATTATGACAATGCCAAAAAAGCTAGAAGTAAGAATATACCAGAAGCGTGCATGCAGAAGGGGTCGACTAGCTAATTCACTGATATATTGTCTAAAGATCTCCCTTTGCCTCAACTGCGCAAGAGATCTCCTCCTATCCAAGTAATGCTCGGTACCAATTTTAAATATACAAATTTCATGTAGGTTTTTTATAAATTAGATTTTAAAATAGAATCCACTAATAAATAATAGGTTTTTTTTTTATACTTTTTCATGGTGAGGTCTATTAATGCCTAAAAATAGCACAACAGGCCAGAAAGGGAGAGAGAGTCGTTCCCGGCCCGCTAAGATTATTTGGGCTTCGATCGGTGCTTGGAGAGCCCTCGGTAGTGGACCGATGCAGCTGTACGATGTTCGCGCATGTGTCCATGACAGTGAGAAGTAAATAAATACAGGGAAAATAAAAAGACAGGGACACAGATTTACGTGATTCGGCCTAATACCTACGTCCACGGGAGTTCGGGGAGGGAAGAATCCACTATAATATGATTGTTTTACAATCTCTCATGGTCTCTCATCTTCACTATACAATGGAGATCTGAGCTCTCTTTTCTGGTGGAGATCCCGTCGCTGGTATCTATGTCATGAGGTTAAAGAAGCTGAAGAAGTTGCCCCCCCCAAAAGTCATCTGGAAGCCCCCTTTATTCTCTGCTCCTCCCTTGCTTTATGTCACATATTCTCTCATTTAAGTCATATCCCCACCATTCCTCCTACACAAATTTCCTTCCTTAGCCTTTATCCTCTCTTTCTTTCTTTTTTCCTCTCTCATTCTGTTGTCTTCTAGTGGGGACCCTTTGATGGGCTGGACTTTTTATTTGAGTCTAAGATATTTTATTCCCTCCAAATTTCTTAATAAAGAAACTGCGCGAGATTTATACAAATCATTATTCCCCCTATGCATGGGTGAGACCGATGGAGAATTCTAATAGTACTCCCTAGGCTATGTGACACACATACATACATATGTATGATCTTCTCCAATTCAAGTTAAATAAATAGTATCAATTTAGTATAGAACATGAGGTATTTTGATAATTAATTATCAACATGCTAATATGTGAAATGACCAAAATACTACATGTTTGATATTAAATGGATGTGAAGTGCTATAGATATAAAAAGATTACATAAAAGTTATCTCAAAATTTGATGTGGCTTCATATACTATGTTAGGTCTATTTTATAATAAAAATAACTTTACAATTTAACGAATATTATATCACAATTTATAAATTTTTTGCTTTTATGATTAAAGCATTTGATAGTATTATTTCACTTAAAAACGAAGATGAATCTCCTCTCAAGCAAAAGGAGTCGCATGAGGCGCCATGATCTATACGCGCGGGTATCTATCTATCCAATCAATACCTCAAAGCTAATTTTTTAGGAGGAAAATGATTTACATACAATATTTTTAATAATATTTTATATAGTTATGTTTTAAATGAATGATATTTTTATAAAATATCTTATAAAATATTTTATAAAATAAAATTATTTTATAAAAATATCTTTATTTTATAATATTATTTAATACTATATTGTATTATATCATTACTCGTTTGAGGATAGTCCAAGAGTCAAGGCCGGCAGCTGGCTGCTGGCTGCATGCATGAGCTTACTCCAAAACATGCTGACCCACATGAGACGAGGATTTGGTAGGGGGACAAACGGATAAGATAAGCCTCTTGGACTATTTATATACCGCACTGAAACTTCAGAGCCGCCTCGTCAACAGTAATCCGAGTGATGAAGTCTAGTGCAGTGAGTGCTAAATTTTGAGTATTGATACACATTAATATTATAAAATAAAGATATTTTATAAAATATTTTATAAAATTATCCCTTATTTAACATATTATTATAAAATATATTGTGACAAATCATTTTCTTTAAATATTCTTACTGCAATCGACAGTACTATTCTATATAGTAGATCATGTACTCTAAACAAAGAAAAATATTTTAGTCATAAAAGAATTATAAGCAGCTCAATAAATTAACGTATTTATTAGATTATAAAATTATTTTTATTAAAAAATAGATGCAACTATAAGAAAACTGTTTATTTGCGACCAGTTAATTCCAGTGAAATGACTATTTGTAACTAAAATTAGTTGCGAAAAGTCTTTTGATCGTAATAAATTAATCATAAAAATTCATTTTTCTTGTAGTAGCTATAACGATCTTATAAGCCACATACGTCCAAATTAACCAAGAACCGTATTATTGGGAATTAACTAACAACTACCACCCATGTTGAAGAAAGGACCAAATCAAAGCAGGAAAGATCAGACTCTACTTCATGATCCACTATTTGTAGAAGAGCTGTCACAGCAGTAAATTTTGGAGCTCATCTGGGAATGAGGAAGATAATTTTAGAAGGTGATTCCAAAAAAGTGGTAATAGATATACAGAAATAACCAGCAGATGAGAATTATTTTGGTATGATCATATCAGAAATCAGATCTAGTATCTTATATTTTGATATTTGTCCTATTAAACATATCCATAGAGAAGACAATGTAATAGCACATACACTAGGTACAGATGCTTTGTCAACTATGATGGAATCTCAATGTATAATGGATATGGAGGAAGCTCCTTACTGTATTCAGCACTTGTTATGATCCAATTTAATCAATGAAATGAGAAGTAGTATTCAGAATTAAATTATTGAGAATATATAGCTTTCCTATAATTATAATTCCTGCCCTAGCTAGCTCTAGTACCTCTACGGGCCGGTTAGCATGAAGAAAACATGGCTTCAAATACACAACTTTTTCAGTCAAGATTTTTGCGCTAAACATACATATATTATAAACACTAACCCAGTAGTAGTAGACTGGTAGTGCATATATGCATGCATCTATTGTTTAACGCACGTGAATGAAAATCGCACTACTTGTTTAATCTGAATATGATGTTTTGAAATTTGAAGGGTCTTACGTACGTACGTGTTTGGTCTTCATATTGCCAACACTAAAGGCGACACAGCTAGCATATATTTAAAGCTGTGCATGTGTAGCTAATTACTCGTAAAAGTTGGGTACCGGCCGGCCGGCCGGCCGGGGGGTGTTCACCAAACAACAATAATATTATTTTCTGTCGCATTAATTTGTTGAAAGTTCATCATGATATTTTCTCTGCTAAGACTAGTAGAGAGACTAGTAAAGACACTAGTCTGAAAGCTAGCAGTACTTCAAGCATTATATATGGTGTTTATCATTTTTATTATATATGTGTGCGCGAGCCGGGGGGCTTTGGATTAATTTCAGAAGTTTAACTATATATATAACTGTCGTTCGAGATCTTAAAGACATAAGCGAATCGAAACGCACGTGTCCTAATTCAAAAGCCTGTCAAAGTAGACTCGTCCAACATTACACTGAGATCTAGTGATTGGGTCTGAGGCTTTCAGCCTCTCTTGACTGTTGAATTAATCCATGTCTTATCCAATTTATAGTACTGGTGTTTGAGATCTTATTAACATGTACTTTCCTTTTCTCTTCTATGTGGGGCTATTTCTTACCGTTGGCGTACCGCTTAGTATTATTTTTTTCATATTTTTTTAATATATTTAAATATTTTTAAAAAATAAAAAAAAATACATCAATATACTTTCTTAATCATTAAGTAAAAAAAAAAATTCACCAGCGATCAAATGGAATAGTCAAAGTGAGGAGGTAAAGTAGTTTGAAAATATTGTTAGAATATTTTGTTTATTATTGAAATGAATTGAGTTGAGTTGAGATGATAAAATATTGTTAAAATATTATTGTTTATTATTATTATTATTATTTTGTGATTTGAAAAAATTGAATTGTTTATTATATTTTGTATTAAGATTTGAAAAAGTTGTAACGATGAGTTGAAATAAGTTGAAATGAATTTAGTTTCCATACACACCCTATTCTTCTCTTTTGGGTACTAGCTAGTGATCTAGGCTACATTTGATTCATTGAATAATTGAGATAATTTATTAGCTGCGCAAAGATATCTTTATAGGAAAATGATATTTAGGACAGGTTTGGAGTGAGATAAAAATTTTGTGTTTTGTTTTAGTGTTTAAAATATTATATTTTAATATTATTATTATTTTAGAATTTAAAAAAATTGAATTGTTTATTATATTTTGTATGATGATTTGAAAAATATATAATGATGAGATGAGATGAGATGATATAAAATTTTGTGTCTCATCCCACCCCCAAACTTGTCCTAGTTTCCTTAAATTTATGAGCACTGCTACATCTCCCGAGAGATGTAGCCCGAAAGTGTCCCGAACAGGCAAAATTTTTTTTTTATTTCTTTTATTTCATGTATTTTTTAATCAACATAAATATTTTTAAAAAAATAAAAAATTCACAACATCATTAAAAAATATTTTTTTAATCATTCAGTAAAAAAAAAAATCTCATTCGGGACATAATTCGGGACCCAAAGCATTTCTCTAAATTTATTGTTAAAGTTATCGTTTAAATATTTTTTTTTATTTTTTATAATAATTTAAAAAGTAATTATTAGTATAGTTGTATATATATATTTTTTATTTTTTCTTAATGATTAAGGATGTTAAAAAATATTTAAAAGAAAATGAAAAATAAAAAGATTTCACACTAGAGGTACGCCCAACAGTAAACCATCGGTGGCCGACTAGCACTATCCATCTATATATGTAAAATGTACACTATAGTTTTACCAATTAGTCCAACTCAGGATGGAAAACTGAACCGCATTGATAGTTTTTTAAGAGGGCGGTGCCGATCTAAACTGACTGACAATGAGAGAGAACCGGCCGGAATCTTATGGTTGGTACCAATCGGTTCAACGATAGGTTCATCGGTTGTTAACCCATCCTCAAATTCACATCACAAATTCAAAACAAATAAAATAAAATCCACAGCATATCAAAAATTCACAACAAAATCACAAATTCATAACAAAACCTCAAAAGGAGAGGTGAACGGGAGAGATGAGAGGAGAATGAGAGAGGTGAACCGTCAATCGTGAACGACAGAGAGCTCGAAGAGACGTTTCAGAGAGGAGAGATGAGAAAACTCAGAGAGGTGAGAGACAAGCCGAGGATGAGAGATCTCAGAGAGATGAGGGACATGCCGAGGGCGTGAAGGAGGAGAGGGGAGGGGAGTGGTTATTAAACCCTAGATCTAAACGACACCATTTGGTGTATTAAATCAAACGGCGTTTCACTTATATTCTTTTTTCTATACGTTAAGTGTAAAATGACGCCTTTTTAATCACTCAAGTGAAACAACGTTGTTTTATCTAAGATATAATACATATATATATATATATATATATATATATATTATATTATATCAACTGGTTTAACGGTTTGAATTTGGTTCAGATCGCGACCGAACCTGCCAACGTCGGTTTCTTCTATTTCCTATCGTCGGCCGACCAATTATCCACTAGTTCCGGCCGGTTCTGACTCCAGCGGTCAGTTCTCGTCTGCGACGGTTGGTTTGTCAGTTCCTGTACACCCTTAGTCCAACTTATTTCAATTGGGGAATTAGAAAAAAGTAGAATAAAAGAGAAACTACAAAAATGGCATCATTATGTTTGAGTTTTCCAAATCAAACAAAAATAACAATAACAAGAAAAAATAAAAAATAATGTATAAATCTTAAATAGATAAATTTCGTATAGATATTTTATAAATTAAAAAAAAAAAAAGTGAATCTCACAAAAAATTGTTTTTTTTACACTTTTTTTTAGTAGGATTCAATTCTTTACAAAGCGATCGATTGCACTAAATTTGTTTGACTTGTACAAATTATTTCTAAAATATAAAAATAAAAAAAACCAACGAAATGTGCCTGTAACATATTTAATTTTTTTACACCGTGATTTCAATTTGTTTATGGGTCTTTCAATAATGGAAATTGCTAAATGTACTTAAGAAAAACTTACAAAAAACTTACTTTTTCAAGTGCCAATTATTGATATGCTGAAAATCATGAAATTTGAAATTCAAAATTTGAATCTAAAAAAAAAACTAACAAAATGAATCTTGTAAATAAAAATATAAATACACGCAACACTACGGTTAAACAAATATACAGTACTAAAAACTTGCATATCCCGATTTAAAGAGTTTCCTTGTCAACCGTGCGTTTAAAAACTTGCATAACCAGGAATGGATTCATTGGATTGTAGACTATCCTGATTTAACAACTTCCCTGATTACTTGCATACCCGGTTTTGATAGGTGGGGTCATGTACCATCTAACTTCTCAAGCAAGGCTAACATGAGCGGAGTTCCCAAGCAACGATATAGAGCACTAATATATATATTGTGGGCTACAATATTTTCTATTTATTTTAGAGTGAAAAATATAGATACATTAAAGAGACTCTACGTATTTCATGTTTAATATTATCTCATATTTTTATATGATTTTTTAAAATCCTAATTATATGGAAAATATATTAGCTCCTTGAAACCACGAATTTAATTGAGTTGCACACTCTTTAACAGTGTTAGTGAATAGTGGGCAGCTATCCAATCTAAATTTCATAACATATATATATATATATATGGTACCTCTTAAACAATCTAAATTTCATAATATATAATTATATATACATGTATATCGTAAAAACTCAGCTTCCTTATCTGTTTTTTCCTACCATAGTGGAAATTAATTAAGACCCGCCCACATGATTTGTGCCATGTAAAAAGACTGGTAAGGTTGTTGGGAGCACTCTCATATTATTTATTAATGTTAATGATCGTGATTAGAGGAAAACAAAAAACCTTAAAAAGGTTGTCCAACCGAATGTATTATATAAAAGTAATTTCACAAATTGACGTGACTTCATGTGATCTGTTAAATCTATTTTATAATAAAATTAACTTTACAATCTAACAAATTATATCAAATCACATCAAGTTTGTGATATTACTTTTGTGTACATGGTATTTCTCTTTTCTTTTCTTTTTTACTTTTTTGCTTTGATAAATTTTCTCTTTTCCTAATCTGCATGGTCTCTATCTGTAACTACTCTTTCTTTCCGTCTATAAATACCCCATTGCTCACTTCTCTTCAGACCCTCTCACCTTAAACTCCCATTCCTCATTTTCCTTGCTGGAGAAGAAGATTTTGGTAGCACCACCACATAAAGCACAGCTTCTTCTTCTCCTACTCCAATTCCTACTTTCCCCTCCGTCCTTATACTCACTAGTACTGAGTTTGAATGGCTCAAGTAACAGCATTATTACTAGTGCCATTAGTAACACTTCTCTTATCAGTATCAGGTAGTGATAATCAATAAATATCCCTTTACATGAAAAATATATTGAAAAGCTCTACTCTTTGATACTATATATAATCATTTTACTCATGAATTTCTTTTTATATGCATGCTTAATTGTATTGCTGCACTATTTCAACTGCAGGAGTAATTTCGACCACCTTCACAATTATAAACAGTTGCGGCCACACCGTATGGCCTGGCATTCTCTCCAACGCCGGTGTACCTCTGCTCTCCCCGACAGGCTTCGCTCTCCAAAAGGGCGAGTCCAAGATCATTACAGCGCCGACTTCCTGGGGAGGCCGCTTCTGGGGCCGCACTCTCTGCTCCTTAGACTCCACTGGCAATTTCTCCTGCGTCACAGGTGATTGCGGCTCCGGGAAAATCGAATGCTCCGGCTTTGGCAAGCCACCCGCCACCTTGGCCGAGTTCACGCTAGACGGTGGCAACGGTCTCGATTTCTTCGATGTCAGCTTGGTCGACGGGTACAACCTCCCTCTGCTGGTCGTGCCCCAGGGTGGCACCGGTCAGAACTGTACAACCACCGGCTGCGTGACCGACCTGAACGACTCGTGCCCCTCGGAGCTGAAGGTCACGAGCTCCGGCTCCGACGGCACTAGCGTGGCTTGTAAGAGCGCGTGCGAGGCCTTCGGCCAGCCTCAGTACTGTTGCAGCGGCGCTTATGCCACTCCTGACGTCTGCAAGCCGTCAACTTACTCTCAGATATTCAAGAGCGCGTGCCCGCAAGCTTACAGCTACGCGTACGACGATAGGACCAGCACTTTCACATGCGCCTCCGCTGATTATACGATTACCTTCTGCCCCACGCCTAACACCAGGTAATTCAATTTACTCAAAACTCCGTACTCCACCGGCTAGTTTTTAGCTATCTCAACTTAACGGTAAAGGCTTGTCTGGATAAAGGATAGTCTTCTCTAACGTTAATGTCCCCCATGTTCTGGCCCAACTTTTCATGCTAGACAATCTTAGACAGCAAGCATATCATGTTATTTGTGGCATTCAACTGACCTTTTCGGGTGATCATTAACTCGGTAGACTCTTACAGGTGAAGGTTTTTTTTTTTTAAATTAAGAATTTACTATATCAAATATAATAAATAATTAAATTTTTTAAATTTTAAAATACTAATAATTTTAAAAAATAATATTTTAATAATAATTTATATAATTTTTAATTTTCATCTTATCTAATTCCAAAACCTCTCCATAATCTTCCAAAGAATTCCCATATCCGGAGCCAGACAATTCGGTCAAGATTTTCAGGGGAGAGAGGGATCACTTGTTTGGATATGCGTCTCTCAGGAGAATATTTTTTTTTTTTATAGACCCAATAAGGAGAATTGATTATATTTATGGGACCTGTATCCTCTTCTCCTGCGATATTGTCTAAATTATCCGTAATCGGGGACAGTGGTCCGGTTGGAAGAGACCCCGATCCCTCTATCATGGATCTATTGCCGACCTGGTTTTTCTCATTAATTATCACGTCAACAAATTGGGCAGGCATCATAATTAGTACGCACATCATTTTCTTATCATTATCTCATGTTTGTAAGTGCTGCACTTTTGAGAGCCTTTCGATTATTGTGTCAACACGGAATTAAAGAAAGTTAGTTGGTCATGAGTCATAAACAGCCTAGCAAGCAAATTAAACACAATTTCGTCACTACCCCATAATACATATATATAATACATATATATATTTTATAAATGTTAATACATGTCTATTTCAAAAAAAATAATAATAATAATAATACATATATATATATATATATAATCCACGCGACAATATCTCGAAATATTTTTACGACTTTTTTTTTTTTTTTAGCTCAAGTTGGGTCACTATCTGTGCTATTAATTAATCAATGCGTCAGGCATGTTCCGTGGTGGTCCTCGGTAGGGGAAGTATATCTCTGAGAACTGTGATGCAAAACACGACACTGTTATAAATATGTACTGATCTAGATATTCGGTTCAATTTTGTCAGATGCTTAACGGTCACTTGAATAGGTTAAAGGCTGCCCAATTACACCAGTCACACCACGACACGTATTTATTATTTTTATATTTACTGACAGGTGAATTATTCTGTGCATGCAGCAAAAAGGCTTCGCAGGGGCAGACCACGGCGTCGACCCCAAGGACGACAACCACAGAGACACCGTCCGTCAACAGTGCGATGATCTACGAGGGCGCATTGGGCGAAAGCAATGCATCGCCGCACACGCGTGGCCAGGTTTCACGGTCCCACGCCATCGCGGCTGCGCTCAGCATCGCATTGGCAATATGGCGGTCGTGGCACTGTCGTGATCTCTTCTAACTTCCTTCGCTTAGTTTTCTCAAGGCAAGGACCATGCATGTGACCCGGAAGGGACCCGCAGGGTTGGCCGGAATGACGAGGATACGAGTCAGAATGAAGCAGCTCTCTCACCTGTCACTATATATTGAGAGGGTTGCTCACTACCCAGAAGTTAGAGACATGCATTGAATGTCAACGAGAGCGAAAGGAAACTAAAAATATAGGCAGGGGATGCGATTTGTACTTTTTTTTTTTTTTTTTTTTTTTAAATCTTTTGTGGTGGTGTGCAGAAGTGCACGTAATAGACCTGTTAGGCCAAGAAAATTCTTTCCAAACATTATTATTATTGAGTTCCATCTCTTTATAATGTCGGATGAGAGATTCATTTGTTTAGTTTTGGGTGAAGTGTCAATTATTTTTCTGTAACCACCACCCCATTTGGTTGATCTATAGGTAGGTAGGTAGTTTTTTTTTATAGAAGTTTTTGTAACTTGTATTCGTGTTTGATGTTGTATAAACGATGAACACGTATGTGAAACGTGGAAGCTTATGCTTTGAGTGATAAATAAGCAGGTTATAACAGTAACCCGCCCCCCCCCCCTGCTTTTGTCCTTGTGTGTTATTTTTTATGTTGGTGAGGCAATTGTCGGTTGGTTGTCCTTTTTTTTTAAAAAAAATAGTAAATATATTTAAATCATAATTAAGATATTTATAACTGTAAATTATGTAATTGTTACATAATCGTTTTGAAGAAAATGAATAAAATATAGGACTCACATAAAAACATTAATTTTTTAATAATGAATCATATTCTTTTTCAAAATAATTATAAAGTGTTTATGCACTTTATTTACAATTAATGTATATAGAATTACTCTTATATATTTAAAACGTCGCATTTGACTGGAAGATAAAATCTAGTGTAATCATTTCTCAAAAGAAAATGTTGTGGCTATAAGGTAACTTCAAGAGCAAGAATAAAAAGTAATCTGAACTAAAACCCACAAAAAAGCGATGGGCAATGGCCGCCCTATGGTGGACCCTATCATGATCATCGAATATCCTTAGAACAAGTTGAGTAAGCTCTACATCATCGTTTGGTTATTATACATCTCTCAACTTATCTCAACTTATCATTATAACTTTTTCAAATCTCAACACAAAATATAATAAACAACTCAATTTTTTCAAATTTTAAAATAATAATAATATTAAAAAATAATATTATAACAATATTTTATCATCTCAACTCAACTCAACTCAACATCCAAACACAATCAGCTCAACTTTGAAATCACATGCAGTAACAATCACCTTTCTTATGGTGGACCCTATCATGATCATCGAATATCCTTAGAGTAAGTTGAGTAATCTCTACATCAAACATACAATTAATTAAGCTCAACTTTGAAATCACATGCAGTAACAATCACCTTTCTTATGGTGGACCCTTTGATCATTGATTATCCTTAGAGCAAGTTGAGTAATCAGTACTACATGATCAAGCATTCAGGGTCAACTTTGATATCACGGCAAGAGTTAATTTTCTTATGACAACAGGCATATGTCACAATTTAGAATTTGGATGAACCATTAGTTAGTAGGTCATGTAGCAAATTAAATAGCTGTACTAGTACTCATGGTGAAGGAAGTGCAGGCCATCGGATTTAACATTAATCTTGTGTGTATAACATTAATCTTGTGTGTATTTATTTTTTAGTATTTAAAAAAAATACTAACTCAAATAATTTTTGAAAAATAAAACATAACACACTATTGAGTTCCCGTTTCGGCATTTTGGTATCGTATGTAGGTGAGAGTAGCAGTACTCCCCATTAGTTTATGATACGTCGGCCAGTCTCTCATAAAAAATTAATTAAGGGGTGTATATATTATCCATAATTTTCTAAGTATATATGCCCTTGTTTATGATATTTAAAATTATGGATACAGCTTTTGTTTATGACACAGCACTCCCCATTAGCTTTTGTTTTCCAGTAATTAAATTTTAATTCTATTGTATTATTAAATTATAATTTTTTCAAAATTAAATTTATAATTATCTTAATGAAAGATATTTTAAATTAAAAAAAAAACCCATGTTTAATATAGTTTACTACTATACATTATTTAGAAATTAATCCAAAGTTTTGTTTAATTATCTCTTTTTTATAATTCATATATAACTTGTTTTCAAAATTTAGCCTCTTTCTTTTAATTGCAATGCATGAAAAGCTTATATGTAAAATTTTCAAAGTTATTGGAAGAATGAAATTTCGAATTCTTTCCTTCTTATATTTTTACTCACTTTATTTCTTTATTGTATCAGTTTGTTGTTGGTGTTCCTAAAAAATTCAATTGAACTATTTATTATAGCCTAAAAATATTCGGTCGCTCCAAATTTATAATTAATCCTAAGAGCATTGGCATTGGCTTGGCTAAATGCCAGTTCATCTTCAAAATTTGAAAAAAATAGAGATGAAATCATCTGCATTAGAATAGTCAAATACTAGTAGCTAGCTAACGGTATTTTGAAACTTAAATGTACATGGTGCAATCTTAAAAGATCAGCTAAGAGCAGGTGTGGGAGCAATTTTAAGAGATTGCGAATGTGAGGTTATTATGGCAGCCAGTAAGAACGAAAATGAAGTGAATGATCCTACTGACATTGAACTTTTGGAAATATTTAGAGGCCTGCAACTTTGTGCTCATCAAGGATCCAAGATCTTATTCTAGAAAGTGAGTCTTTGTCGATGGTTAATGCTATAAAAGCTGCAGGGTGCTCTATGTCTCTCCTAGGAAACCTCATAATGGAGATTAAGGATCTAATGAAGATGTTTCACAGCTATCCAACATACCATTCGTGAGGGCAATGAGGCTGCCCATAAATTAGCAAAATTTGCTTGGAATGTTGATGATATTTGTGTGTGGTGGGGATCTTTCCCAGAATGTATTGCACAAGTCATCTGGACTGAAAAATATTTGTAATGTTTGGTGTGAAATGAATGTGATTTGGCTATCAAAAGGGCAAAAAAAAAAAAAAAAACTATGAACTACAGTATTTCTTCATATTTAAATATATATTATTATTCATCTTTAAAAGTAATATTTTATTCTAAAATATCAAACCCAACTACTTGAATATTTTCCACGTTTTATTCTAAAATGTGTTTGTTGAATAATTAGGTTGAAGAAAAAAATTTGTTGGGAAATAATAATTTAAGTAATATTTAGTAATTATTAATTAACATATATATTATTAGTGTAAGAAAAAAAACTAAATAATATTATTAAAAGTTAATATTATATTATTATTTAGATTAATCCAATGTAGGGTTATGGTTTGAACGGTTTTGAATTTATAAAAAATATATATTTTTAACTAAATTTTAAATATGACTTTAATGAAAGCAATGCTAATGCTGTAACTTTGTTCTGATTTTAATGGAAATACCTACCACGCAAGATAGCCTCCAGTCTCCACTCAGTGCATAAACCAGATTAATCCATGGAGAAATAAATATTCTTAAAGTTTGAAACTTTGTGGCAAAGTTACATGTGGGGGCGCATGCATATCCCATAGCCACGTACAGGACTGCAATACGTTATCTTTTTATGTTTTACATGCTCTCAATCTACGCCAACTTTTCTAGCAGCAGCAGCAGCAGGAAGTGGTAGTAAAGTAACAGTAAAGAAAATGTAATGGTATTGTCATGATTATCCAATTTATTATGTGACTCGCTTTTACATCTGGGGTACGTCTGTCGTTGAAATTCGACAAACTTTTTTTCTGCCTGATTCATGAACCTTCACTGTTTTGGTCTCAAGAAATAATTTCATAATCTGCTTGGATTATTATTGTACGTACGTCAAAGTTAATGTTCATGAACCTTCACTTTTAAGACTTTTGAGGCAACTTAGCGTTCAATCATCAAATACATAGATGGCTATCTAATTAGGAAAAAAGGATAAATCTTTTTAATAATTAAATATATATAGGTTTAAATTAGTTAATTAGAGAGTACTGTATATATTGCGTGCTGATCATCATGAATATCTTCTTATATATACATACATACATACATACGAGTAATGCTAGAGAGAAGCCACTATAGCAGTGCATACTTTACATTCACTGCGTGACAGCTTCTAGTTGATTGTTTCCAACACTCACTTGGAGAGATGTGTGGTCTAGATAATGCCATATCATATGTGCAAAATGGATGCTCCCAACAATGACTTCTATCTATATTTATTCTATATATATGGCAGCTTGTAATCAACCAAACACCAATTTTAAGATTTGTACTGGGCCTGGAAAATGGATCCACTGTAAATATGGACAATTTAACATCCAAAAGCCCCGAAAATGTCACGAGGCCAACCCGGCCCAAAGCATTATTAAAATTGTCCATATCTAGAACCTGAACCCTTCCAAAATTAAACCAAAGCATTAATATTAATACGGGCTTAAGTTACTGTTCTTTAATCACTACTTGTCTGAATACATCTCGTCTTGTTCGTCGTTAAGTTTTGTGAATCCAGATTCTCCTAATTAATTTACTGGCGCTAGCTCAGAAAGTCATGTTGGTGATTTTATTCATAATTCTCTCTTATAATAAAGAAATACGTACGGCCTACGTAACTTAGCAGTGAAGATAATCGTGAATATTCACGATCAATTTTTAAACATATATAGATCAATCCTTAATTTTCTGTTACATTCATTCCAGTTTTGAACTCATAATTTATCAGTTTATAGAAAAAAAGATTTCTGCTTTAATTTGGTATTGGAAAACCCAAAAAATTAACGACACATGTTCATGACTTTGCATGTGTTACAGTCTAGCTTGTATATATACAGAAAGTATATATAGTATCTGATCCAGAATATAATCTAAAAGGCCGGCCAGGTACTGCATGCATCAATAGAAATAGCTCCAGATCATGCTGTCTACGAACCCCTTATGGAATCCAAATCTAAATTCCATAGGGTCCAGATTCGGATCTTTGATCATGCATGGGTGCACGTGTGCCTTTACGCCTATGTTGTTCCTTTTGATGTCTCGGATAATCTGATCTGCAGATGAACGCTTAGTCAAATCAATTAACTTATCCACGAATGCAGATTATTGCCCTCCGATCCATACTTCCAAAAGATTTTTTCCTAAATTCACAGTAATTAATTAACATTCTGTATTAAAAAAAAAATACAGAGCTAGTAGCTACAAAGAAATAGAGACGCAGAAAACTTGGCTACGAAGATAATACAGACGATCAACCTTTTGCTACTTTGTGAGAAACTAATTAATAGTCAGAGATCACTACGTACTGATCATAATTTTCTTTAGTACTGGTCGCTAGTATATGCGTATGCCTCTTTTGCATGCCCACGTCGGCCATTATCCACTTTCTTCACCTTTAATTCCCATCAAAATCAAGGTCAGCTTAGCATGTTCCGTGCCCTGGGAAGAAGAATATGCATAGATATAGATCATGTACACATGAGATGACTCGTCAGAGTCTAGTCATATATTGTTCGGAGACACTCATGACCACGAAGCTGTACTGAAGTATTCGAAGTTTGGAGATCAACAAAAGGAAACATGAGTTAATCCTTCTTTAGAGGTTTCAAACTGCAAAGGCTGTCTGCTGGTAGGTGTGACGCAGATCTTCAGTAAAGAGAAAGCAGAAAGAAAGATCGATGAGAGTCGGCAAAAAAACAAATTTGCATACGTGCAATAATTATCCAAACGGTTCTTTACACGACAGATAACATGTGTCACTTTGCATTCTAAATTTGACGTTGAGAGAACATCATTACTGAGTGGTAAAGAGATCGGTTGTTCGATCGTCCGTCACCTTTTTGAGATGTAGACGACTTCAATATCCTTAATTCGAGCTAGAAATTTCAGCACTCTCGTTACTCTTAGTATAGATTATCCAAACTGCATGTTACTTTAATTCCAAGCTTCCAAGGGGTAAAAAGCCAAAATTGCTTTACAAAGTTATAAGGTTCCCTTCCACTTGACGTGATATATATTATATGTGATCGATGGTAAACCTATTTTCCACAAACAGGATATTGATGATGATCTCTGTTTGTCGATATTGAATTTATTACTAAAATTATGATGCGGGATGGGCAATAAAGCTACAATATCAAAATGTTGATCTGCTTGGCCACCACATGCATGCACGAGATCACCGTTGGAGCTTTTTTTTTCAGTAGTGTATTAATAGAATATGGTTCAAAAGATACAGCGGTAGCTTAAAAACCACAAAATGTTTGGCTGTTTAGGACATGGAGCAGACATGGGCACGTCACCGACCATGAACTTTAGAGCATGCAGCGTCGGCATCCCACTTTTGCATGTCATCACGTAGAGTACGTAGTATTAATGCTAACATTAATCCGATAAGTGTTTTACTGGGTCAACAACCACTTCTAGCTGCTAGTTTGGATTGAAATAATTGATCTGGTTCTGCTTTCATGCATCCTGATCAGTACTATTTTCTGATCTTTTATGTTCTTTTTTTCTTACTTCTGCTTTATAATTGATCTGAATATTCAAATCTCACATGCGTTAATTCAATGAACCACGTCCTTTCTTTTATAAAGCATAATCTCCCAATTAAGATGAAAGCTAGCTAGCTGTACGTAAAAGTTTTATTTTACAAACATTAGTACTATATATATTATCTGATTCACTATATATCTATGATCGTAAAGATCACTTGAGACTAGAGTACTATTAGCGAGCAAAGTTGCCATTGTATATAAGCTGTTGCACGACTTTTTAAAATTTTTTTAGTAAAATAATTTTTACAGAAAAAATCTATTCATCGACGACTTCACTTCATGATAATATAATTTTTCTTTAAACCGCGTTTAGATCAACCCAATTACAAACAGCTAGCTAGCTTGTTAATTATGTAGAGATGAGATTGAAGTAGTTTTGAACACATGAGCCCAGCTTGTCGCGGGACTGGAACTCGATCGAGTCCTGCTGCAAATTCATAATAATACGTACTCATGAAAGCAGGCACCACTCCCCAAGTGAATGAGTTGTGGTAGCTATAGTTAGGGACCCACGATGAAAGTGCATTCCACGTCAGCATGTTCCATTTGGTGAGTCTCGAAGCATGCATGCAAAGCCGGCTCCCCCGACCCTTTTTCTTTTCAAGGTTCCACTTCCACCTATGCACGCATAGATTCATTAATAAATTATGTTAAAAAAAAAAAAAAAAAAGTAAGTTTTTTAAAAAATTAATTTTTTTATATGAGTCTCATATTTATTAATTTTTTTAAAAAAAAATACACGATACTTATACACTCTATAACTGTAAATATAATTTCTCAAACGTATATAGATTCCGCCTAGCTAGCTAATAAACGTGTTAGGGCCAATACTATATTTAAGAATCTTGGCTTTTGGTTCTTATATTCAATGATTCGAAGTGGCAAATCTTGAGACATTAATTTTGATGCCGTTTGACAGCTTTCCTAGCTAGTACCATGCATATATGCATATGTGGAATTGGATTCCAACTGAAAATGACAAAAGGAGGACAATTTTTAAACATATATATATATATATATATATATATATGGATCAATCATGAGCTTGTTTAATTGATTATAACTAGAATCACGTAATTGAGTTTATTCAACAAACGTACGATAACTTTTTGAAGTTGACACCTAATTAATCATCATGTCCAGTCGACCGATCGAATTAATCTCATCAGAAACAACAGAAAATAATATTCCCACCAGATTTTGATCTGTTTAATGGTCTGTTGTTCTATCACAATATTATTTAATTAAGCTGTATGCAGTTCGCATAATAAATTTTGTCCAGATGTATACATGCATATTTGTCTCTGGGCCTGCATGCATCCCAGAAGTATATATAGATAATAAAGAAATATTCAGTTTCTTCATCCTATTTCACAGACTGCAGGCAAAAACATATACGAGCTAGCTAGGCTTATATACAGTTAATTATAGCTAGCAGTATTTTTTTAAAAAAGATATATAGAAATAAAATGACTAATGCTAGAGCCAACTAGAGGCTTCCGCTGGTCTCTAATATGTATTTTTTTTTTAGTTCTTTTTTTATATAGATTTTCTTAACAATTTTAAATATTTTGAAAAAATAAAAAAAATTCACAACATCAATAAAAAAATACTTCTTTATTCACGAAGTAAAATTAAAAATTATAAAAAAATATTTGTTATTTTACTTTGTGATTAAGGAAGTATTTTTTAATTATTTTTTTTACTTTCTGATTAAGAAAGTATTTTTTAATGATGATCTAAATTTATTTTATTTTTTAAAAATATTTAAAAGTATTAAAAAAATTTATGTAAAAAATAATTTTAAAAAAAAACAAATAAAAAAAACCCATGTTAGAGCATTAGCATTGGTCTATGCATATGCATATGCAAAGTCATATTTGCATAATATGGCCTTAAAATCCTCCACATTGGCTTATGCATATCCAAATATTTAGCTACTTATGAACAGTGCTTATCCAAATTTGGATAACCACTATTCACCCTACAAATCATATTTTAATCATTATTTCTCTCCCCTCCCACTCTCTCTCACAATCATTTCATTTTCTCCCTCCTTCAACAACACAACAAACTTTCACTTACACATTCATTTTATTATTATAATATATTATATATTTTTTTCATTTTATTATATTTTTAATATATTATTATTAAAAAATTATATTTTTTATTATTACATTTGTATTATTAATGTCAAATGTATGTAGTGGATGTTAATTGTAAAATATATATAAAAAAATTGATTTTAGCAAAAAAGTAATAATAATAAAATAATAATATTTTATTATTATTTTGCCTCAAATATACATAAACCAATGTGGAAATTTTGCTTGAATGGTAAAGTGGCTATACAAAAGAAGTAATTTTGCATATGCATATGGATAAACCAATGCTAATGCTCTTAGAGCCCGGGAGCCCCAAGCGGTGGCTGATTGTCCAAATAAAATTAAGGAAATATTGATAATCATTCCTCGGAGTACTAAAATGTTGGATGCATGTCTCCCAGGTGGTGCTTAAATCATGAAAAGGCGAAGAAATATTACATTCCAACTAATTTAGAAGAGGCCGAAGGGAAATTCTAGAAATGATGCATGGCGGAACTACTAAGGTGGCTTAGGGCCAAATTTTTAAAATTTGATAAAACTTAAATTTTGAAATGTGTTTCTATAAAATAGGTTATATAAAAATTAGCATTTGATCCCCAAAATTATTTTTCTGCAACTTGGCCCCCAAACCAGATTTTCTGGTTCCGACCTGTTCGGAGCTAATTAAAATTCATTTGACTGTTTTTTGTCTCGTGTTTTTTGGCCAATAAACTTTACCAACACAGAAAGTAAAGTTGTTTTAAAATCAATGACCACTAAGATCAAAAGTCAAAAGAATTTTTTCATATATATATATCTCTTTGATCTGGTTTGATCATGATCATGTCCCCTAAACTCATTTGCCGGATATTCATTATCTCTTGGTAATAATATATTGAGAAATGCTTGCCTCAAAGTTGACAGTATTGTGCACATATCAATAAATATATTATATATATATATATATAAATATATATTTAGGAAAAAAAAATCTATTTATTATTTAATTTATGAATACATTCAATATACTAGTATCAGCTATTAATTCGATCAGTTTCACCATCCAATTTAGTAGAAACTAGAAATTAGCATGCTGGTCCCCACAGACAGTAGTATTTATGGTATCGTATCAGTGGGAATGGATAAAAGTAGTTGTACAAGAAATTTCCTCTGATATGAAGAAATGGGGCCTCCTCACCATAATGATCTCCTGTTTTTTGATACTCATCCAATCCGAAAGTTGTTTTATTTCTTCCATACAGATTGATGCTCCGTCTTAATCTCTTTTAACTGTCATCTAATGATCTATATATTTCATATTTAACTCTCTCTCTCTCTCTCACTCAATTGGAGTGTTTGACCATCGTCCTTATGGAACAGTAGATTTTGATCCAGCTTTCACGTACATATTATATATAGAGAGAGAGAGAGAGAGAGAGAGAGAGAGAGAGAGAGAGAGAGAGAGAGAAGTACAGACTTGCGTATACTAATCTCTTTCATTCCCGTCATCAGAATTATTCCTACCATTTCCATTTCTGCCATTAAAAAACAGTAAAAGCATTTCCTCATGAATACTTTCATGGTTTAAAAATCCCATCTTTTTCTTCATATATCCTCTTCCCTCACAATCACTGGTATGCATCATCTATCCTATATTTAATCCCTCCCTACATTACCCATCATCTCTATCATCGTCATCTTCTTCTCGTTGTTGTCAGCAGGCAATGCAGCTTTTCTTTCCTATTAGAAAGTTCTAATTGCCACCATTAACCCCATATTCTTCATCTGTATCGTATTAATTGTATCTCCAAAATGGATCTCATTGTGTCCTACACTTCTCTTTACATCAGTCTCGTAGTTTTGTTTGCATTTTGCAGAGGTAATGATTTCTCAAAGGTTTCCAATAATGGTCGCATATAAATCTTGTTTCTTTCACCTAATTAAATGGTCTTTTTTGCTACCAGGTATATCGGCGGCTTCATTTACGATAATAAACAGGTGTGAATACACGGTATGGCCCGGGATTCTATCCAATGCCGGTAGCGCCGTATTAGAGAGCACTGGATTCGAGCTCCAGCAAGGCAGGTCTCGCTCCTTCCAAGCCCCGCCGAATTGGTCCGGAAGATTCTGGGGCAGAACCGGTTGTACATTTGACCCCAACACCGGTCAAGGGAGCTGCGTCACCGGTGACTGTGGCTCCAACCAGGTCGAGTGCAACGGTGCAGGAGCGACCCCACCGGCAACTCTCGCGGAGTTCACGATCGGGTCGGGCGCCACGCAGGACTTCTACGACGTGAGCCTAGTCGACGGGTACAACGTGCCCATGATTGTCGACACGAGCGGCGGGTCGGGCACGTGCCTGACAACCGGGTGCGTAACCGACTTGAACCGACGATGCCCAAACGAGCTGCGGGTCGGGGACGGGGCGGCGTGCAAGAGTGCATGCGAGGCGTTTGGGAGCCCCGAGTACTGCTGCAGCGGCGCGTATGGTTCACCGGCTACTTGTAAGCCGTCGATTTACTCGGAGATGTTTAAAGCCGCGTGTCCGAGATCGTATAGCTACGCTTACGACGATGCCACGAGTACATTTACGTGTACAGGAGCAGATTATACGATAACATTCTGCCCTTCGGGAACAAGGTAAGGATGGAATTCCCTACTTTTTCCCTTTTATTTGTTTATTTATGAAAAATGTTTGCAGATTCATTAAAATAAATTTATAAATTGATATTATTTTTTATTTGTAATATTAGAATGTTAAAGTTCTGCACATATTTTTTTTTAAAATTATTAAATCTTAGATATATATAAAAAAAATTATATTTTTAATAATAAACTCTATTTTATATTAAAAGAAATACGCGACTTACAAATTCATTTGTATTGAAAAGAATATAGTCATAGTTACGTATTCTTGGTTTTCAACCAAGACAATATCAATTATTAGTGCTATATGTGTTATCTTCAATGAAATTCATGTAATTTTTTCAACCCTTAGTAATTTTTTTCCCCTTTGAACAGTCAAAAATCCGCAAGAGATGCATCTCCAACAACAAGCACAACAAATAGCTCCGGAACAGAGTCGCAGGATGTGGTGCCGAACGAAGACAACAGTCCCTCGTGGCTTCCAAACTTCTTCTTTGGAGACTCATCCAAGACCCTTTCTCCTTCTTCTTCACTGATTGCTTCCCTGGCTTCGTTTCTCTCTCTCTTTTTGCTGCATTCTTAGTCTCTCTCTCTCTCTCTCTGATTGCAAAGCCCAATTTTTTGCGCCACCTGTGTAGATAATTATCAGAATTTAAACGTCGAGTCCAATTGTTCCCTCTTACCTTGTGAGGAATTTGTGATTAAGAAGTATTATTCATCATCAAATGATTGACAGATAAATTAAGAGTAATATTATATACAGTCGTGGAATGCGCAAGTGATGTACAGTCGTTTTGAAAAAGAGTGAAGTCCACTATTAAAAAATTAATTTCTTTTTATGTGATTTCCGTATTTTTTTTTAAAGTGATTGTACGACACCTACGCACTTACGATTATAACTATCATTTCTTATAAATTAAAGATAACATGAAATACTTATTTAATTATTTGATACTATATCAAGAGATAATGAAAAGATAGTATTGGAAAAAAAAAATGATGAATAGCATTTTTAATTGTTAATTTATACCACAAGATAAAAATAAATCGCTTTTTTTTTTAAATAATGGAGCCGACATACATTTGCTAGAAAAGAAGTGTTTGCTTGACTTTAAATCTACATGTGTTGATTGGTGATCAACAACTAAAGTAGGCCAACTTTGCTGCAATGGCAAGCTTACTGATTGTATATTATTAGTTTGGAAGGCAATGGTGGAATCTAATGGAAATGGGGCATGTAATCATTCATTACAAGATCCATTCTATGTTTGCAACACTTGTTCTTGGGAATCATGAAGCTTCTGAATGCAATCCATTCCACTAATTAATAAATGAACCGACCCATGAAGGAATAATACTCCATATGAAGCGGAAGGGAACACATGGAGGAGTACTCAAAATCTCGTATCAATTAATTACCAGAAAGTGAATGATATTTTATATAATAACTAGACTGAAACCCGTTTATCTTTGAGCCAACTTTTTCAAACAGAGAATACAATAGGCTAGACCTAAAAAACTAAATAACTGGAATCCTGAATATTAAGCGCTTACAAAGTAGATGATATTAGAGTATTTAATTATTTAGAGGACACGAATAACAAGTAAAAACTTCTTGTACAAAATTGACCTGAACTTCTTGCCCAGCATGAAGGGAAAATGTTGGGCAAATATAACCGGCTGAGTATGGGTGTAAATTCAAATCGGAAAATCGGTCCGAATCGGATCGGACCGGATCGGTTTTACCGGTTTTGAACCGGTCCGGTCCGGAACCGGTTCTTAAAATGTGAAAACCGGCCAGTTTCAGTCTGGTTCCGGTTTTAGGATTTTTGAGACTGGACTGGTTGATAAAAAAATATATATAAAAAATAATATTTGTATTATTGTATATATAAGTTTTATATAAAATATTATATATATTAATATATATAAGTTTTACATATTATGTATAATTATAAATTTTTATGTGAAATCTTTATATATAATTATATATATTCATATATGAAATAATTTCTTATTATAATTTATATATTATTACATAAAATGTTAATACTAAATCACTAAAAGTTTATAACTAATAGTCTAATACTAATAGTCTAAATATAGACTAATGATTATAGTTATACTTATAATTAATACTACAAGTTTTTACTAAAAGTTTATAAGTTTATAACTAATACTGATATTAAATATATAGTTTATAACTAATACTAATATATAACTTATAACTATACCAATAGTTTAATATTAATACTATTATATAGTCTAATATATTATATAGCTATACTAATATATAAGTCTATAACTATTTAACTAATATTAATAGTTTAATATAGACTATAGTTATAGTTATACTGATATAGTTATACTAAATCACCATAACTAATACTAATATATAACTATACTAGTAGCCTAATATTAATACTAAATCACCATAACTAATACTAATATATAACTATACTAGTAGCCTAATATTAATACTATTATACTAGTCTAATATATTATATAGCTATACTAATATATAAGTCTATAACTATTTAACTAATACTAATAGTTTAATATAGACTATAGACTATAGTTATATTTATATTAATATAGTTATATTAAATCACTATAACTAATATTAATATATAACTATACTAATAGGCTAATATTAATACTATTAGACTATGGTATATTAAATGTATTACAAATATATATATATATATATATATATATAGTCTAATATATAAAATATTTGACTATAGTATATTAAATGTATTACAAATATATATATATATAGTTATATTAAATCAGTATAATCACTATAGTCTATTAAATGTATTACAAATATATATAAATTTTAATTATCATTTAAAAAAAAAAACACATTGAATTTTTTTTTTATGAAACACATTGAAAAGAATTAAACTTTAATTAAATAGTAAAAGCCAAACGGCGCCATTTTCAGCTACAACTAAACCCTAAAATTAAATCGTCTCTTTCGTGAATACTGAATCGTCTTTCCGCCTCTCGTCTCTCACTTCTCACTTCTCAGACTTAGACTACACAGCACTCTGCCTCTCGCCTCTCGCTCTCTCCGTATCTCGTGCCGTCATGCGCTCAATGGCTCACTCTCTCGTGCCCGTGAGTCGTGACTGACTCTACTCTCGTCTCTCACGCTCTCATCTCTCGCTCTCAGTCTCGTCTCTCACTCTCAACTCTCCCGCCTTTCACTCTCTCGTCTCTCAACTCTCTCGTCTGTCATGACGTCGCCTCTCAATCTCTCTTCTCTCAACTCTCTCGGCTCCTGTCTCAGTCTCTCTGCCGATCTGCCCCTATGGTAAGTTTTTTTTTTAAAAAAAATTACATACTAGCCTATTATGATTTTTGTGATTGAGTTTTGTGATATTAGAGTTTTTCTGATTGGATTTTGTAATATTGAGATTTTTGTGAATCTGTGATTGCCGATTGGGTTGATTGGGTTTTGTGATATTAGGGTAGGGTTTTTAAATCCGAAATTTAGGATTTTTTGTGATTGTGTTTGTGATATTAGGATTTTGTGATTGGGTCGCATGGATGTCAATCAGTGATTCTACTGGTTTGGTTTTCTTGTATGTTCCTGAATCATTATAATGTTTTCTTGCATTGTGTGTATTCTCTATTTGAATTTTTATGTGTGTATTCTATACGTGTGATGAACCCATGTTTTAGCATGCTCGGTCTATCACAAGTTCAAGTCCCTGGCTGAACTAATAGCCAACCAAAAACAAAAGTCAAAATCTACTTAAGAGGTCCAAACCCAGGAACTATCAATCTGCGAGAAAATGAATTGGACCTAAATATCCTACATCTAAGCCTTATAATAACTCGTACACTATCTTGGTATCATTCAACTCATATTAATTGGACCTAAATATCAATCTTTGAAACTAACATTTTAACAAAATCGAAAAATCGGACCGGACCGAACCAAAAATCGGTAAAACCGAAAATACCGGTTTAGGAGAGTAACCGGTACGTAATCGGTTTTGGAAAATACAAAATCGGTACATACCGGTTCGGTCCTAGATTTCGTCCAAAACCGAACCGAACCGATTACACCCATACGGCTGAGGATTAGGGGTGTGCAACTGGATTCGGATCCGGATATCCGGTCATAACCGAATCCGAATGCTAAAACCAGACAGTTATCTGCTCAGATTAATCAAGAAATAATTCGGGCAGATAACTGGAATCAATCCGAATATCTAGATTTTTTTTTCCTTTTTTGGCTATAAATCTACATATCTGAATGGTAACCGAATTTATTAATACTTTAAAAAAAAACTGTTTAATCCGGATTTATTAACACTTTTAAACTGTTTAAATTGCCCAAATTTTTTTAAAAAAATAATTTAAATACTTTTAAAAGTTTTTTTTAAAAAATAAAATAAATAACAAAGCAAAATAAATAATATTTTTGTTTTAGATTAATTGCTTCTACTCTGAATCTTTTGGAAGCAAGGATTTTTTTTAAATAAAAAGGACTCAATTACGGATAACCGGATCATAAAAACCGAATCTGAATTTCTCTCCTGGTGTAATCCAAGCGGACAACAGCCCGGATACACTCAGATTTAGGGTTTCAGACCGGATAAAAAAACGTCCGGTTCTACACCCCTACTGAGGATTGGATAACTAGACTATCTGCTAGAGATAGATGATGCCCTCGCCATAAACATCACGAACAAAATAGTGGAGCATATTTTCCCAAATTTTTAAAAGGAAAAATCTTGTTTTCCGCAAATAATTGCCGAAGAAATCAGGAGATCACAGATGATGATAAAATGTATAAACAGTTTTTGCAAGGCACGCATCATAATTTATAAACTCTTTTAAGTAACTGGGTGGTAGAGGCAAAATTCAGGGCGGTAACAATTACAGTTTCCATCTATGATCTAACGTTTCCTCTTAGTGAGCTTCTACCAACGGAAACAAAATGCGAGTAGTACCTTTTTAAGTCACCTTAACCGTAGTGAAAAACCCAAAAAAAAAAAAAAAACAAGTGAGGTTGTCTAATCTTCAAGCAATCTACAACTCATCCTTGTCAAAAGAAGGCTCTGAATCTGCATCATCCTTCACAGGTTCAGCCTTGGGTGTAGCTGCGGCTTCTTTCGAATCAGTTTCGGCCTCGACTTCTTCGGCATCATCTTCCTCCTCAACTGCTGCATCAGGACTGATGTTTAGGCTAGACTTCACCGAGCTGTAGATACGAGATGCAAAATCCTTGGGGTCACTCAGCGTGAAGCCGCTCTCCATGAGTGCAGTCTGGTAGATAAGATGTGCTGTTTGCTTCACGCTCTCATCCTGGACGTCAAACAAAGCATGTTTTTAACAGAAATAAGCACAAATAGCATGCCGGATAAAACACATTGAATGGAATACCGTACTTCCCTGAGTTGAGTAAAAATCAAACATGTTTTAGATATCCAATGCAGTGCACTAAACATATTGGAAAATACTCTATACTACACCCTTGTCCCACTCATATCCTATTCCTTGAATTTAACATCATTTTAAAAATCAAGAATTGAACCAATGGTAGACTTGGTACTCAATGAATGCGGCGACATCAGCAATGAAATAAGTGCAATGTATAGCATAACTAATCATGTTATTTGCAAGGGATTCCATATCCCCCAATCACTTCTTACAGGGATTGCTGCATGTGATGCACTAATTATCTTTTCTAAACCAGAAAGTCGCTGAGATTTTCTTGTTTGAGAGTATGTCAGATCGAGAATGGGAAAAGTTCTAAAATGTACCTCAGGGTTCGTCACCACTCTCTCCCGGAGCTCCTTAATAATTGGGTGCCTTGGGTTGATCTCGAGTACCCTCTTTCCGCGCATATATGCTTGCTTGTTAGCATCGGATAAAGTCTGCGACTGCATGATCCTCTCCATGTTTGCACTCCATCCATACTTTGATGTCACAACCACACATGGTGTGTCTGCCAAACGGTTGGATAGCTTCACATCATCAACATTGTCACTGGCAAGAGCACCCTTCCACCATTTAGTGAGTTCCTTGAATGATTCTTTGAGTTCCTTGTCTTTAGAGTCTTTCCCAAGTTTCAGACCCTCTTTGGACACATTCTGGAATTTTTTGTCTTCATAATCCATAAGGTATTGCATCAGGTATTCATCAACAGGATCGGTAAAGAAAATGACCTGCAGCAATATGAGCAAAACAAAGATGTTTCCCAGCGTCAAGATCAGGGGAATGAAACACAATACCAAGTGCAGACAAAATGGAAAAAAAAAAAATTATGCCAAGTCTTTTTGCAATAGTACCTCATAATTTTTCTTCTTAAGCCGTTCAAGGAATGGAGACTTTTCCAATTGTTCCTTGTTGGTTCCTGTTATGTAGAAGATATCCTTCTGCCCCGATCTCATTCTTGAGATATACTGGTCTAGAGAAGTCAATTTGCCATCTGATTTGGTACTGTAAGAGAGTTCAAAGACCAAAAAGTCCCTCAGATCCCCAGAAAGACGGATTACATTCAAAAGGCAGCAACACTAAAATGCATACTATTAAAAAAATAAATACCTCTCAAATCTGAGAAGTTTTGCCAATCGATTCCTGTTAGTTGCATCTTCAACAATACCAAGTTTAATGGATTTGCCAAACTCATTCCAGAATTTGGTGTATTGACCCTTCTTCTCATTGTCATCACCAGATTTGTCAACTTCTGCTCATCCATCAAGATTCAACACCAACCAAACAGCAAATCAAGAGAAAATCAGCAACACTTCCAGATCGTTTAATAATGAGCAAGAACAAAACAAACGTCGTGAATCAAAAAGCAGAAATTAGCATGTTGTTTTCTTTTATAACGTACTAAAAGTGTATGTCAGGGTTGCCAATAACAAAACAGTAACAGAATGGTCACTTATCCAACCGATATGCATGACACAAATCTCTAAGTTGATTGTCTGAAACAACAGATGAAACTGTCTTCCAAAACTCAGAAGAAGCAACTGCATTCACCTTTATTTTCTTTATCATTGGATTCATCTGGATCCTCTTCAGCAATTTTACGGATCATATCAAGAGCCTTGCGGATGAGCTTCTTCTTGATTGTTTTCAAACTGCTGTGTTGTTGAAGCATTTCACGTGATACGTTGAGTGGCAAAGTGTCAGAATCAACAAGACCCTGCTCAAAATGAAAATGTACTTGAGCAGAAATTATAGAAACCACATTTCTTCACCATTTCATTGACATAAACCTTCTTTCAGCAATCAATAATACTCTGATTTACCATTAAAAAGTTCAAATACTTCGGCAAAAGCTCATCAAATTCATCTGAGATGAAAACCCGCCTAACGTACAACTTCAAGTTAGATTTGTTGGCATTGTAATAACTCTCGTATAGATCATGAGGCGCCTTGGGTGGCACGAACAAAACTGCCTTGAACTCAACGTCACCTTCAGCTGTAAAGTGACTCCATGCTAAAGGTTTCTCATCACCAAAGTCCTGTCGAATGCAGAAGGTACAACTAATAAAGAGAACTAAAACATTAAGTTACTCAGTCATCCAGAAAGTTAAACAAATATGCAAATTACCTTTGCGAGAGTGTGGTAAAATTTGGCGTATTCATCATCCGTCACCTCCTTCGGGTTCCGCAGCCATATAGCTTTAACATCATTCAGAAGCTCCCACTCTGAAGTTGTTTCCTTAACCGTCTTCGTCTTTGGTTTCTTTTCAGCATCTTCATCATCACCTTTCTCAGAATCCTCATCTTCCCCTTCCTCGGAAGAAGTGCTTTCGGCTGTTCAGAGCAATTGAGCAAAGAGGGGGGGGAATCAGAGTTAGTAACAATAAAAGATGCAAACATTAGTGCATAAGATGAATTTTGGCTACACACGAAAGTCTTAGAATACATTAATAAACCTATGCATATTAAATACATACATACATACATGACAAAAAAAAAATATTTTTTGATATGTACGTATATACACACATAACTAGGGAGTAAATATAAACATTTCAGGCATTTGAATTGCATACATGATTCCTCTTCATCGCTAGATTCATCCTCATCAGCTGGAACATCTACATCAACCTCCTTGGTCGACCAGATAAAGATGGGGAAGTTGATAAATTCAGAATATTTCTTCACCAATTCCTGCAAAAATAAAAGAACAACCGTGCATTATTATTATCTTAACTTCAGTCAAACTAAACCAAAACTGGATACCGACAGAAACATTAATATATCCCTTGTAATATAATCTAACAAGAAAATTATTGCAATTGACATAATTCAAGAAAATAAATACCCAACCTCTAGTAAGCAACCAAAGCATAAACAAAATGTCATCAGAAGACTTGATGTTTACAAAAAAACACAAACAGCAATTGTTCGGAACAAGTCAGGACAGCTGGAACTGATAAGCATGATAAAATCCAAGAATTATCATGCAACAAAATGCATGGTGAAATGCCACACAAGAAACTAAATACTGAATTATTGTAGAGTATATCAATTTCCAAGGTTAACACAGCACACTGGAATGTTTAATTATGTCAAGGAATGGGTAAATTTAAAGCCTACAATAAAGAGCTTTACACCAAATTAGAAAATGGATGCGAATGTTTCAGCTGGCACTCCTCTTGGTTCAAAGTATCTGACAGTTTTGCAGATATTAAGAGGTTCTGACTATAAAGGAATTAGCAATGATTGATATGGCAAAGGCATCAACAACACATTGTGAAAAAGTTATAAGAGCAGGACAGAGTAATATTGTTGATGACCGAAAGAAAGTTTAAGTGCCAGCAACCAGTCGACAATGATCTCAAAAATCCAAAAGGATTAAGAAAGGACCAACTAACCACTGCTTTCTATAGATGCCAAAACCAATTACAACGAACGGGACAAGGAAGTATCAAGCAGTAATAGCAACATAAAACTGTAACACTAACCAGCAGCATGTTAGAAAGTTTACAGGTACATGGCAGATCAAACCTATCATACTAAGGAGGGGCAAAATAAATCTCCAACTACATGAGATGATAGTCAAGTGAGTGCTTACCCTCTAGCCATAATGCATGTTTTCATGTTTAATACAAGCATCACATGTAACAACTAAAGAGGCAATAAAATTGTTCAAGGTCAAATATGTTCAATAATACGCACTTTTAGTTTGCTCTCCTCCAAATACTCCCCAGCTTCATCTCTGAGGTGCAATCTAATCTCAGTTCCACGTCCTAGTGGTTCATTCCAGGTATCCTCAGATACGGCAAATGCCCCATCAGCCTTCGATTCCCACACATACCTGAACGGCGGGTAAATTACATGATGAACAGTTATGTCGATTCAACAGTCGGAGAAACAGATTCAATTAAGCGTCATATTGAAGCAACAAATCTTACTGTTTGTCATCATTATGTTTGCTAATGACTTCAACATAGTCCGCAACAAGATACACAGAGTAGAAACCAACCCCAAACTGTCCAATGAGATTGAAATCCCCACTTGCCTGCATTTTCTCCACAAACGCTGTGCAGGAAAAAAAATAAGATCCAGATAGTCAACACCCAACTGTTCTCGACAACAAAGCTTTGGGTGTAAAGTAAAGTACTTCGAATTTAGCGTGACATAGATACCTGAAGTTCCAGACTTTGCTATGGTACCCAAGTTCTTGATTAACTCCTCCTTTGTCATTCCAATACCTCTGTCACGAATTGAAAGGATTTTCTTCTCCTTGTCCAATTTAATCTGCATTATATAAGTTCATACTTCCATATTCAGCATTGGATGCAGTGAATATAACGGAAAAATTTATGCTTTCTTATCCCTCTCTTTAGCGAAAAAAAATCTAAATTTCACTCTCTTGTGTGTGAAAACTGCAATGTATCGTCATTCTGACCTGGATCTCAAGCTTCGCGTCATCACCTTCCCCCAAAATCTCTTTGTCCGTGAGAGAAAGGAACCTGATCTTGTCCAGTGCCTGCAATATACAAGTAAATAAATTTTCATTATCAAAATTAAATCCTACTAATAATCAGAGAGAATATCGTTAAAACACAGGCTTACATCAGAAGCGTTGGAGATCAACTCCCTGAGGAAAATGTCCTTGTTGCTATAGAGGGAGTTAATAATAATATCCATAAGCCGAGACACCTCGGCCTGGAACTGAAACTTCTCCGCGCTGTTGCGCAGAGATCTACTGGAGATTGACTCCGACTCCCTGCAATCGAAGTTAATTTTTAAGTTTCAGCATTCTAAGTGCCATATGCATGTGCTGTGGGACTGAGAGTATAATTAAGAAATTCACAAACCTCTTGACAACATCAGAATCGGTAGACAGGCCATTAGGTACGGCACCGATCTTCTCCTCCACCTTCGGAGGATCTACAAGCTCTTCCGAAGCCTCTGCATTAGCGTGTAGCTTCCGACCTACACAACCAAATTCAACCAAGAAAACGGCGCAGTTTAGCAGGGGAGAGCACGAATAACAAGATCAGAAATTCAAGATCCAGAAATTTCAAAGTATGCGTAAACAGAAAACGCCGAGATCCGATAAGCAGCACTTTCGTTTCCTGTGAATAGCTTTCCGAAAGAAAGCATCGTGGGCGAAAACAATGAAATGTAGCCTACCGTACCTTGATCTGGAAGGACAAAGAGGAGGCAGAGAACGAGCAGAGCTGAAGGGATCGTCCACTTCCTCATCGTACTCTAGGACTTCTAGTATTCCTTCAGTGAAATCAAACGATCCGTCTAGGTTAGCCAAGGCCCAAGGCTTCTTGAGACTTCGGTTTCTGCGAATGTATATATAGCTCTGTTATCGAACCGGATAGTCGGAGACCGTGGTTTTCACGGGATCTTGACCCTCCTACTGGTTTAGGAGGTAAAGATGCCTTGGATTGGTTCCATTTTGCCAGCGTGGATCATCGAGCGGTTCAAGATTTGTAATGCCAAACGTGTCGTGATTTCATTGGGTAACGTTTGTTTTCTTGACGTGGAGAAATCGAGTATGGAGGACTGACCCACTCGGAGACTTGAACAAAGTAAGTCCACTTGACCCGTCCGAATAACTTCGATCTGCCACCGTGGATGATCTAACGACTACATTTTGTTCCCCTCGTTTTAGTGGAAACATGGCAGGGCTTTATTGGTCTCTGCTCTCACCATGACGTGGAGAAGTCGAGCGTTCTAGATAACTCTACGGGGCTTGTTTGGCTACCTTCGATTTTGTAGCATTGTCCATGTCCTAGGTAAGAATTGACTTCGACTAGGAAGATCCTCCCAATTCCTAATTCCTGTTTTTTTTTTTTTTTTTTTTTAAATATATATATATGGTTTATCTTAATCATATTATTCTTATTTTATGTTTTAAAATAAATGTACAATCAAAATGACACAACATAAATAACAAAAATTAGAAAACAAAGACAAAATAAAATAGAAAAAAGGTTAAAAATCTTTAAAACACAGTAAATTAAAAAAATGATAAATTCTTTTTTTAGAAAATAATAAAAGAGTTTAAAAAAGTATTAATAAACAATGGAAATTAAAACAGAAGTACAAAATTTAAAAATAACGTTAGAAAATAATTATTAAAAAAAAAAAAAAGGAGTGGTCTAGTGGTCCCTCGAGTGGCCCGATCTCTAATGGACAGCCCGATTGCGGAGTGGCCACCCCCTTTGGATCGGGGCCACCCACAGGCAGCTGAGCCACAGCCCGATCAATTGGCGCTGCATCTTTAGGGGGACATGGTTACAAATGCAATCAACTCCCATTTATTTTCGTGTTATTTACGATGTAATGTTGTTTCCACGTGTAAGTAAAGGAAAAATGTGGTTTTCCCAAGAATTTATGGAAACCGAAGTTGTGTGTTTTGCACGCTTCCAAATAGAATTTTTCAATAAAAAAAAGCAAGAAAAAGTCCTACACGAACTCATTTATTCTCTATCCTTGAATATAAGCACCATAAAACAACGTAAAAAGAGACCAGTTCCTATAAATTTCTGTGATATAAAGAAAGGGAAATTACAGCTAAATGAACAAAGCCTCCTATGACTGCGATGGCCATCTATGAAACATAAAAGGAGATAAGTAAATCAAAGTTAAATAATAAACCTAATTTGCTTTCCCTTCTTCAGCAATTAATGGTAAGAATCATATAACATTCACAATTCCCCTGGCTTTATTCAGTTCTAATTCCCCTCCCACTAAAGCCAATGGACTCACCAAATATTCCGCATCATTTGCTTGGTTGGGTTGATGAACTGATCCAAAGAAAGGAAGTAGCTTAAGATAAACCGCCTCTCTCTATTTCCACGGTGGTTGTTGATATTTATAGCTAAACGGATAGGGTTCCCATCCGCTATCTGGTTCCTTTCTTTTCGGACCGATGCCAGAGCTTGAAGAGGGTTGTAAGTTGGTCCTCAGGTGCTCCTCCAAAGACCTACCTTGTCCAGGAAGAAAAAGCTGCCTCAAACCCGTTGTCTCTCTATTCCCTCCCTCAGTCGTAAACCCAGAATTCAGATCAAAATTTGGGCGCGACTGCCCGACATTATTTATCCCTGGCTGTACACCACTCATGCTCATGATGAACGGGTAGGCAGGCGGAACAGCTGATGCAGACCCCACAATTTGAGGGACAACGGGGGCTCCTCTAGAATCCACCATATATGGTATCGGGCCAGATGATCCATACATGGCTGAGGAGAAAGACATGGCGGGCCCTGATGCCAGTCCATTGTACCCAAAAACCGGAGAATGGGCATAAGATATTGTGGGGCTTATCCCCAAGACACCCCCTGCTCTCATCATGCTAGTATCCATTGTAGGCTCTGTAGACTTGCCATTTGACAACGATGGAGTTTGAGAGAGAAACTCTTTCCTATTGACTTCCACTCTGGTGCCCATGATAGAAATAACAGGAGCATCTGGTTTAGGCCCTCCATATGCATTTATATGTTGAGACAACTTACTGGGCCCGTGATCCAAAGCATCACTGTGAAAAGGTCTGTCATTCAAATCAATATTCCTCAAAAAAGGCTGCATTGACGAAGATGATGACGCAGGAGATGGACTCCGATGGTTATTCCGGTTGTTAGAGAGCTGTTCTCCCATAATTGAATTCAGCATTGGAGCATCGCCATCATCACCAATACAGTTTAAATCCAGCTTCAGCCTCCCTGATCTCATCTGGCTCACTTCAACTGAAGATTCCCCAGAGGGAAGGCCTGATGACATGGGAATTTGTCTTCCCAACTCATCTCCACCTTCAGCAACATTCAGATCAAAGTCAAGGCAATCATGCCTCTGCTTTGAAACATCATTGGTTCCTTCAATAGAAAGACTCTTACCAATATCGGGAACTCTGCGAGCAAATGCTGGACGGAAAGCACTAGTAGCAGCACATCCTTTCCATCCAAGACTCCCCTCAAACTGCAAAGGGGCTACAGGCAATCCAGGAGCTGCTGCTGGCCTTGAAGCAGCAACAAAAGAAATGGGTGTAGAGGGGTTCACTGCACAATCCGTTTCATCAGAGGAGACTTCTTGATTCAGATCAAAATCACATAGGCCTTTCTCTGTGTTAGCCTCTGGTTCTTGAGCTGCTTCAGTCACCTGAGAGGACTCCATATCATGTGTGGAGTTTTCTGGCCCATTCGCCAGATTAGCTGAATTAATTGAGCCTCCATCCCCATCAGGATTTGTCTCGGCAGAATGACTTTGCCCAGTTGGTACATCTTGTGCGACCCCTGTAGGGAGGTCCTGCTTTCCATTTATATAATTGGGGCTATATGGCTGTCTGATTCCACCTTCTGAGGTTTTCTCTGAAGACGAACTGCAGGAAGGTTCTCTATAATCCACCACTTCCCTCTCTACTTCTTGAGCAACCTGCCGAGCAACTTCTAGAGCATCAACTATGCCATACTCAAGTTCAATATTGGACCTTCTCCTGTCAATCACATCGGGAACTTCAGTATCCATTGCTGGTTGAGGAAAATCAGAAGCATTCATCAAATCATCACCTTCATCACTAGTATGCTCCTTATCTTCATCAGCTTCGACAGCATCTTCCATCCTGGAAAAAGTAGGGTCTAAATCCTCTCGTTTTCCTGATATACTCCCATTGGTAGATAAGTCCAGATAAGCATTGGAATAATGCTGACCATCTTGACCAGTAGTCTTGAACACATTTTCACTGCTATGATTTATAAGTCTCATATCATCTAACCCACTCTTAAAATCAGAAGTGGGTGTCCTCACATCACCAAGGGCAGTGGTTTTCCAACAGGCATCCCTCTCATTGGCAGCAACACTGTCATGCAAAGCCGGTTCCCTCACACTCTTCTGCATACTTGCAGCATCATCACCAGTACAAGCAGCTCGAGATTCCAATGCACCAGAGGTAGAAGAGACCTTGGTCATGCCCAAGTTCTCTGAAGAATCATCAACTTTAATGACCTGCTTTTCGTTTTCTGATGACTCATACAACTTGAGAACATCAGAAAGTACCTCCTCAGTGCACTGCTTTGTAACTGGAACATCATGAGTACCGGGAGAAGTAGTTCCTTCTGCAACACCTGTGGGGGATCCTTCCTTTTTAGAAGGGTTTTCTTGCAAATCATTAGACGAAGATGGTAAAGAGTCAGGAGTCCCATCTTTAGCGTCGTCGTCGTCCGATGTTATGTGGGATCCAGGCTGATTAGTATGGTCTGGAATCTGTACATGTTCAGTCTTTTCTGGCTGAAGACCATCTGATTTTCTCAAAGGTGAGGTTTCATCTCTGGCATGTTCTAACACATGATGTTCTTCATTAGGACTTCCTCTAACAAGAGGATTTTCTAAAACAGATCGCACACCATCCTCTTCAGCAAGCCTTCTACTTTCATCATCAACATCCTGGCAAATTGAATCAGAATTCTCACTGTGCTTCCAGCTATCAAATAACATTCTTGCTCTATCCTGAACCTTAGAGCTATTGTGGCCAAGAAGATTCTTGACACTTATCCAAATCCCTGAAGATATTGATCTCTCGTTGTCTATTTGCAGCTTTTCAATTGCTCGTAACAGTGCAGTTATTGACTCTTCCACGAAACTCTCACTTGTATCATTATCGAATTTTTCAGCATCCTTCAACCATCTATCAATAAACCCAAGTCCATCTAACTGAATAAAAAGATCAAGACAATCTTTATTCTCTGTGGCAGCAATAGTGCTGGCAACAGCAGCCCACTGCCTGGTTGCATCACCAACATTCTTCACAACGGAATCTTTCTCCTTCTGCATTACATTGAGGAGTTCTGCAACTCGAGATGGGGCTGTGAGCCCATCTTTCATCTCAGTCAAAGTAAAGAAGTCCTCCAGTGTCATCCTACTTCAAATACCAAGTTTCCAAGCATCAAAGAAGTCCTTGACATGCTGATGCTTTTTCTCCCATTGAAAGTGCTGCACAATTTCAGGACAATGTTTGCCAAATGACCTGCAGAGCATAAAATTACAAAAAGACTAAACATATAGTTCTTTTACATTAGCATAATTCCTATATAAACATATAGTTCCTATAACAAAAAGACTTGTTGTTGGAAACATACTCTAACTTTGACTAAAGTGCATCGTCAGCATTTACAGATTAATTGGAAACAACGAACACAATGCACTAACAGTTTCTAGTAAAGCATAAACAGCTAGATATAAAGCCTTTGCCATGATAAATAAATTACAAAGAATCAATATGTTTTAAAAAAAGGAACACCAACCAGAACAGATAAATTAGGAAAATTACCTTTCAATAAATTACAGCATTCACAATGATAAAGTCTTAACTTGGCAACTAGCCCAAAAACAACGCCCAGATTTTTAAAGATAGAATCAACTTCAAATTAGGCAAGATTAACTGAACTAATTAGAAATTGAACAAAAAGAAAGAAAATCAATTTCAATACCCTAATTTGTCAAAGCAATTCCAGTATAAACTCAAAAAAGAAAGGTTTGTTCTCCACAGAATTAGTTAGGTTTAAAGAAGTTCGACTTCGTGAGAGGATGAAACATGCAAGAAAATAATGCACGGTGCTTTGAAGGTAGGGAGCGCACAATGACGGAGCTTCAGAATTTTTTTGTACACATTATTTCTTTGGTTTTCAGCCATTGTGCTTAATGGAAACAATGCTCATGACTTCTTATCCTTAATTTAGCGATTCTAGAATGTATTTAGGCGTCTTTTGTATACCTCATGTGTACATGGGCTATGCCTATTTCATTTGTATCAATAAAATTTACCGAATAATTGTACTTATCATCCCCACACAACACATTTATTTTATTTTTTTTTTTCAGTTTTCTTATAATAAGTATATGGTGTATGGATGATAAGTAGAACAACTCAATTAATTTAACAAGAATAAAATAAAAAATAAAAAATAATTTTAAAATATATAAAGTGTTACTTATCAAAAAAAATATATAGTGTGGTGTGGGATGATGAGTAGCATCCCTCAAATTTACCTCTTACTCATCAAAAAAATACATGCAAGAAAATAATTATGCGCTAGCAGGAGCATGTGCATCTGTGGATCCATTGATATGCATGTTAATCAAAATTCTCAAAAGGTATAATCTCAGAATATTTTTACTGGTTGCGCTTTAGAATTTTAGGGGTAGGTTCTCAGCCAACAAACTGAATTAGCATATGCACTAGTTCCAGTTCAATGAGACATGTGACCCCTTAATACAAGTACATATTTGTCAACATATCTCGGTCAGATAGAAGTAATTTTTGACCGAGAGTTAATTATCCTATCTATTCATGGCCCATTTTCCAGAATCATGCCCAATATAGGGCAAACTTTACATCAACTAAATTGAAAGTTTTGAACAAATTCAAGTTAAACAAAGTACCAATAGATAAGAGTCTCGGAGATGAGGAGGCATCTGTGTTCAGGATCAATGGTCAAACTACTACCCAATTTTGGCAACATGCAACAAATAACACGAGGCAACTAATATGTTAAGAACAAACATAACTAATTATAAGAAGTTGGTTGTCTATGTTCCTACAGTTCAACAGAGATAAAGAAATGATCAAAGGACAAACTTTTTTTATAAGTAAAAATAAAATTGACAGACTTGAGTTAACAAAAGATAAACATGCAATTTAAAAAAATCAGACAAAGAAACTGAATTTGTAGTAGGAATAATAAAAATTACTAACATTAACTTCCAAATAGCTACAAGGCACTAAAGCAATATTTTTACGGAATTGGAATGAAGTCCTTTTTTAACGTAACTTTTCAGTCATAACTGGAAAATGAAATAGAAGGAAAAAACTAATAATGAAGTCAAAAAGCTTAACACAAGCAACTTTACAAGGAAGTTCATTTTTTTCCTTTTTAGTAACTTTACAAGGACATTCATCAATGATACAACGTATAAAAAAATTACTTAAAAACTTTATCCAAAAGCATAAGAATAATAAAGTACAGGAGAAGCACCGTACGGCCCAGACCAAAACATATACAGAAAAAAATTTACCACTTGCGGCACAATAAACTTGCCAAATCATAAGGAGCACATTGAACGAAATAGCTACCAGAACTCTTACCAGATGATTATGCAAAAAGAAGACCATACACTACATACGGGAGGAAAATAAGTAAGCAAAGACTATATTACTCCACAAAAAGGCAAGCCCAAACCCGGAGAATCAAAAACCTCTAGATGAACCCTACAAAGCAGACAAAAGGGTTAAATAAAAAGGATGGCGTAATCAAAGTGGTTTTACTTTTTTTTACGTAATTCGGAGTGGTTTACACCAAGAACATGTATTGATTATTAATCCTCCCAAAATCAGATAGCAAATAAAAGCACTTGTTGTCAGAACCAGTTGAAACAATATTGCCTTTGGACAATGTAGATTACAAACCCCAAATTTATTTTTTTTTTTTATCCGCACCAGGTGTCCATAATCAGCGTCCCGACAATTACAAACCCCAAATTTGAAGACCATATTTAGGTTATCCTGGTAAATATCGGGCTAGTATCATGAGAAATAAAAAACAGCTGTCAACTTAAAATGTAATATTATATTGAGCAGTTGTCCATTGTCTTCCTAGGGGATAGTGGAAGGATATACAGCTCCTCAAAGTTTACAATGGCCCAATTTTGTGTTTTCTTTTTTTGGGAGACTTGGGCACTTTGGATATTTCTTTGAATATTTACAGGCATTCATCAATGTCTTTCCCCGCATGTAATTTGTTTACTCTTTTGCCAAAAAGGAAAATGCATCAACAAGTGAAACCAAAAATATATGGAAATGAATAATGTGGTCATATTGGTAACCAAAAGTAGTAGAACACGTTTGAGAATGAAAAAGGCAACAATACAATGAAGAAGCTTAACTCTTATGTAACAAACAACCATGTGATGAAGAAGATAACTTGTCAATTTTTTCCCACACTCATCTGTCAATGATTTGCAAAGACAACAGTCAGCTAGTATGGAGTTGTCAACATGTCTGGCACAAGCTATTGGCATCCTTGTTGGGTGAGACTCTCAACAATGGATTTGTGTTCCACTTATCAAGAAAAGAAAACAATGGCTTCACATTTCCTTAATAAAAAAATAAAGGACCTTCCGGTGTAATAACATCAATCAATTTATCTAGTAGAGATCTCAATTTATTTTGGATTACATGTACTATGATCACTTTCCAATGTACATACGTCCTGAGCTTTTAAATGAAAGTGTTAACAAAACACAAGGTGAAAAAAGGACTGAATCAGGCTCATACCAACCTATCGTTTACAAAAAAGTTTCACTGCACCAGAAAATGCTGGCCAAAGTTTCCAACGCGATTAATTGGGGAAAACAACCAATGGAGCAGAAGATTTGAAAACAGTAAAACAAACGCAAATATTTTAACAGAACTCCAATTACCTAATTTTTCAATGACTTACAATGTCACAGAAATCGAAAATGAACTATCAATAAAGGTAATTCAGTCCTGACTCGGCAGCAGAGGGACGAATCAAAACCCCAAAAAAACCTACATCTGAACAGAAAGATTGATAAAACTTAAGACTCAATAAATCGAAAGCATAATTCTAAACAAAACAGCTTGAAACCATACAAAATAACTTCAATCTTCTCTGAAATAACAAATACTCCCAAAAAAGAAAAATAAAAGAGAGAGCACAAATTACCAGACAGAGAGTACCAAACCCTAGAATTCAAAAATAGCAGAAACAAGAACATTAAGAAACCCCAGGCTGATGGTTCGTTTCAGTAAGAAGTGGAGTGAAAATAAATAAATTCGGGAATTACACAAAAAATATTATGATTAATGCTCAAAGACAGGTGATCAATGACGCTAATAACTGAGAATTAATTCATAGACGAAAAAAAAAATTAGAATGCAAAAAGCAATCATTACAACCGTGACATGTAATTCTTACCTTCGTCAATGCGTTGGAAACCCTAGCTCCGACTCAGTCTTCATAAAGAGAAGCTAAACTCCCTCGCTCTGTCCCTCGCTCTGTCCCTCTCTCTATCTCTCTTTGTGGGACTTTCTCTCTATGTCTCCTAATGCTATCTCTCTCAAGACTCAAGAGCTTGGATTTCGTTTTCCCTCTTCACAAAACCCTCGCTTTGTTCTCCGAACCAGAGAGCAAGAGCAACGTTTCCATTTTCTTTTCTTTTTTCAATTTAATTTTCTGGGATCGGTCTGTCTGTCTGTCTGTCTTGGGTTCGCCATTGGTTAACAACACGCGGCGAGCGTGCGTGAGAGTCGTGGCTGTGATCGAGTCGGCTCGGAAGGGACCGGCTAAACCGGGTGAACCGGTAACGTTGGGTTCTAGGGTATGTGAAAAATGGACGGGGAGGTGTAACAACTAACAAAAAAAAAGAAAAACTATCAATTCCGGTGTGCCTGTGTTTTTTAAAAGCAGTTGGGAGTTTTCGGAGAAAAGGAGGACGGTTTGGGCATGGTCCAAGTCGAAAAGAGAATGGACCTATCGTTGTTGATGTCTCTCACTTGGACTTGGTCCAAGTTTTGTGTACTCTCTTTTTTTTCTTTTTTTTTTAAATGCTATAAGAAAATTTTATGTCACATACATTCACTTAATCAGCATTTAATTTATTATTTTCACGTTTATACTTAAGCACACATATTTAAGCATTAAAATATAATAATAAAAATAACAAATCACATATTGATTAGCTGAAAAAGTATCGTGTAAAACTTTCATGTATAATTTCTCTTTGTTTATTATTGATAAAGTATATTTGAAGATTTTTTAATATTAGATACAGTCGTTGACTGTGTAAGCATTATGCACTCTTTATGAAAAAATAGTAAAATTTATTATTAAAAATTTATTTTTTTATAAATTCTATATTTACTCTTTTTTTTAAAATGAATATAGGACGTTTATACACTCTATAATTATAAGTATCATTTCTAAAAAAAAAAATTAGAAGGATCTAGAGCTACGTGAGTTGGAGCTAACAAAAGGACCAACCTTGACTTTGTTTCTTCCAACTCTTGCTTTTGTGCAAATTTGTCGACTTTTCTCTGTGTTTCTTTTAAATTATTAATTATTCTCTATGGTCGCCATTAGATGAGAAAGGCTGTGTTGTTTAAACATTATTTGTCTTACAATTTTAAATTAATAAAAATTGATGAGTTTAATCGTTTATAGATTTAAGTTCTTTATGTTTATCTTTTATTTGACAAGTTCTTTATTTTTATAAACCTTTTATTGTGTTAATAATTTTTACATAATTTTCAAGAATTTGATTTAGAGATTTCAAATATAACTTTCAACATTGACCATTAACCGGTCAATACTGAAATGACACATAGTATGCCACGTCAACACAACTTCAAAACATGATGACATAAAAATTTTTTAAAGTTTTTTTTTTGTTTTATTATTATCAAAATAATTGAATTATTCTACTCATAATCCATATACCACACATTTGGTAAGAGAATAAAATTAAAGAAATCATAAAAAAGATAGTGTGTAGTGTATGAGGCTTAGTAATAGAATTTTTCTTCATTGAATGGCCAATGGTAAGTGCAGTAGGCTGGACTTGGATTTATCTTATCTCATCATATTTTATCATTATAAATTTTATAAATTTTTATATAAAATATAATAAATAATTTAATTTTTTTAATCTAAAAATAATAATAATAATATTTAAAAATAATATTTTAACAATATTTTATTCAACTTTTATATCAACTCATCTCATCTCAACTTACTATCCAAACCTAATCGTAGTATTAGTCTTTAATTAACATTGCAAGATTAGGCTTCGTTTAGATAGTGAAAGTGTTTCATCTCGTCTCATTATTAAAAAAAATTCAAATTCTCACATATAATATAATAAACAATTCAAAATTTTCAAATCCTAAAATAATAATAATATTAAAAAATAATATTCTAATAATATTTTATTCAATTTTTAACTTTTATCTAAAATTATCTCATCTCATCTCATTATTCAAATCGCATCTAATAGAGACATATCATAAAACATTTTTTAGAAGTTAAATGAAATAAAACTAATGATATACTACTATCTTTAATCTTATTACAAAAGCTGAATAATGGGTTACAACCCATTTACGACATTTAATAAAATAATATTTGTTCACAACTTAAACACATAAAGTCAAACTAAATATAAAAAATATTAATATTTGTCATAACCAAATAAGTACACATTTATGTTCAAATCATTAATAACAATTTAATAGACTGATTTGGATGACGAGAACATTTTTTCAAATATATAATAGTTAGGTGCTCATGTGCAAATTACGTATTACTTATTGAAAGCGCTGTTGTGTGTTTGTAATAAAAAAAAAATACAAATTTCAATATGCACATTAATTACAACAAAAAATACGGTTAATCAAATGATAGTCATAAACCTATGCAACAAGAACAAGTTTTACAAATAATTATAATTTCAAGTGAAAAAATGAACTAAAAAGAATATAAAATTATGGAAGATATATAAAACAAATCAAATATTTAGAACTCATTATATATCCATGCACCAAATAATGATATTTATCAATATGAATTTTTAAAGAATAATAAACATAATTAATTTTTTTAATAATAATTTAACAATTAGATTACCATAGATTAATCTAAAATGCATTATCATAGAAAATAAAATAGTGAATATGATAAATGAAATGGCAATCATAAATTGATGCATAAATTAGAACCCAAAAATAATAAAGTTATTTTTTAAATGAAAATAATATTAGACCGAAGACTATTAATTAATTTTATTAATTATTGCAAACCCAAACCAGCCCCTGTAGTGCTTAAGAAACCCAAAGCAAAGCAAAGCAAAGCAAAGACATCAAGGACAAAAACGTAAGGTAAGAATCAGAAGAAAAATTATAATTCCTCCTCTGATAGACACTTATTTACCTATTACTCATTCTCTCTCAGGTTATTGATTTTCACGACCATTTTTTTAAATTAAAAAAAAAACGATGTTTCTCGTTTTTATTTATTTATTGAGTTTTTGAATACTTTTTCAGATGTAGGTGTACTTGTATCACATATTTTAGGAAGAGGGTACATCATAAATTTTAAATAATATTGAAAAGTGTGCAAATCAAGTAATAATTAAAAAAAATACTTTAGTTATATTACATAAAAATAAATCTAAAAATGTAATATCTTAAAGAGAAATGATACTTGCAGTCGTGAGTGTGCAAGCGTCGTGCAGTCGGTTTGAAAAAATTGAATAAATATAAGACCTATATGAAAATAAATTAATTTTTTAATGGTGAACCTCATACTTTTTCAAAGCGACTGCACAGCATTTACGCATTCCACGATTGTATGTAACATTACTCTATATTAAATTATAAAATTATTTTTATTATAAAATATACGTAACGGATCGAAGCGATGTCAATTTATGTATCTATTTTTGTAAAAAACATTTGTGGCGTAGCACTTCTAAAAAGGAATATTAGAGGTAACAAATCAAGGCTTCCAAATTAATTATGGGTGATTAGGAAAATGATCTCACAACATTCTGACAAGACCTCAAAAGATAAGAAGGAGAAGTTTGAGCTACTCAGTTGGGACTGAGACGTTGAAAGCAGTCACGATCTCTTTCATTGGGCTTAAGTCCTATCCATTTCGGCTTAGAATATATCGTAAAAGTTTTTGAAAGGAATTTATGGCCACACCTCACTGGACGTTCGTCTGTGGATCTATCCAGCAAACGCAGCACAACTTTTCAATTTCAAAGCTTTTCCAATGGTCGAATCTCTTTTAACATGACTCCTTCATCTCTTAATAAAAGTCTAAAGAGTTTTTTATTTTATTTTTTTAAAATTTCTTTGTTTAGAGCACATGTAGATGACCCATAATAAATTTGGAAGCCTTGGTTTAATATAATTTAATAAAAGATAAATTTTACTTTTTATTAATATAAGATAATTTAATATTAATATTTTTAGGGATTTGTTAGGTACAAGCGATTTAACACATCAAACCGCGTATCAACACTCACATAACTTTTTTTATTTCAAAAAAAAATATCTTACATTTAATATTTGTGCACGATTTGGTACGCGAAATTGTTTGCAATAAAATTTTGTTATATTTTATTAATATAATTTAATTTTAAAGATAAATTTTAAAATTTAAATTTACAGATCAAATTTTATTTTTTAAGTTATATGAATAACGTGCTCTAAATACATACTTGACAATAAAATAAAGGGTGATTCTACACCCATCGAGGACACCAAGAATCCTCACCGATCATGTAAATTTTTATTTTTTGTCCTTTTTTCCCAAACATGGTTTTAAACACCTTAAATATTTTTAAAAAGAAAATTCACAAAATTATTAAAAAAAAAAAAAGTAGAATAGGTATCCACTTTCGGTAATATTCTCGGTAGGACTAAGATTTTCGTAGAATAAACTCATCATATCCCCTCACTTTATTTATTTATTTATTTATTTATCAAGTGGGCACGTGAGCCTCTCCCTCGTTCTCCCATATAGGAATAAGTTGTTTTTTCTTTAAATATATAATTAAAAGTATAAATTATTATTTAAAAAATAAAAACATAATTTGTATTATTATTATTATTATTATTTGCATATGGAATTAACTTTTCCGGTTTTCCTCTATGAGCTTTAGTGTTTTAAAATCATTGCGGAATTTCTTCAAGTTTTGAATGTATTTTAACTTTTCCAAAGGTGAAGTTCTTTTTTAAAAGAGAAATCTAATCGTTTGAGGTTTTTTTTTTTTTTAGAGAATTGAAAATAACTTACACTTTCAGCTTCAATTATAAATTATAATCTCCAAAATAAATTATAATCTTCAATTAAAAGAGAAATCTAATCGTTTTGACTGTTTGTGTATTTTAATTTTTTTAATAATTAAGAAAACGACTACTAATATATTTAAAAATTACTTTTAAAAAAAATACATTTGCATTAGGGACACTTCCAACGATAAATATATATTGGACGGATGTGTAGCATCCAAAATAGGACAGTATTAACTGTTTGAAAAATGCTATAGACAACCGTCCTGGAGAATCTTTGAGAAATCGTAGCTCACGTGGAGATGAAACGTCCCGTTTCATTTGATAACTCGAAACACACTCACCTTCTCCACGAAGCCAACCCCTTTCCTTCCCTTCGTCTTCACTCTAACACACCTCTCATTCTCTTTCTCTCGCTCTCTCTGCCAAATCCAAGAAGCCATGGAGATCCCGGAAAAGTTTCTCGAGTACAAGTTTCCCATCATCTTCGCTCTCACTCTCTCTCTCTCACCATCGTCTCCATCGTCCTCGTAGCACCCAGTTTCATCACCATCTTGGCTTACTTCTGGCCCCTCTTTCTCTCCACCGCACTCTTCCTCTTCGCTGTGATCTTCTTCGGCCAGACTTTCGTAAAAGGCATAGACGTCCATGGCGACGACAAGGCCGGAAAGGGACTCCTCGATTACGTCGCTGGGCAACCTGAACATCCACTAGAGAGCTTCCAGTCCGAGTAGCAGCACGAAACAACAAAGCTCTTTCGTTCTCTAGAACCCACAAAGGGGACAACAGCACATACCCAAAAATTAGAGAAGAAATTAGCAAAAGGAATAAAAAAAAAAAGAGGAATAAAAATCTAGAAAAATTCATGAAAAAGAGGAATAAAAAATCCTCGCCGAAGCGCAACCACATGGGATTGGAAGAGGAAGGAGGAGTAGAATGGTCAGCCTCTTCCTTCCAATCTAAATGCTCTGCAGTCGAAATGGGATTGGGCATTTTTCAATCAGTGGTCTTCTTCTTTTCACTCGAAACGCTCTGCAAAAATGGGTTTGGGCGGTAAAAATACGACATTTCCCCCCATTTCCTGTCACTTACGAGGCCACGGTTGATTTCTAGACGCAAAGGAACTTTCAAATAGAGCAACAAGAAATGGCCAAAATCCAGCACTCTATTCTTTGTAATTAACTAGTATATATATGATGAAAACCCAAGCCAACTTGGAAGTGATAGGGTCAAAGAAAGAAATCGAGCAGAAAGACAAAGAAAGCCCACGTTATCGTACTAGTAAGAGTTGTCAAAAAAATTCAAAAAATGGTGGAAGGGAGAGAAAAGGAAATGACTTTCTAAAGGACGGCCATTGTTGACCAGTTCCAAGCAAAATGATATTGTAGGTGTGGCCAATATTGGAAATAACGCTCCAAAGGATAGCCATTGCTAGGAAGATACAGGCAAAATGATGCTGGGTGTTTATCTTCCAGAACCAATACTTTATCTTCCGAATCGAGAACTCTTTCTTTCTCTTTCCTCTGTTTTGTTTTTTATTTTTTTAATATATTTACTGACGTGGCAAGTGCCGATTCCCCTATGGTTGCAACTGCCGGTTGTATGTAGAACAACTATAACTGTTTATTGTACTCTTTTTTTTTTTTTTGAGCTTATGTTTGTTGTACGTTGGCTCAAAGAATGAGCCTTGGAATCTATTGATAAAGGTTTTTTTGTCACAAGGAATACAACTATGTTGTACAAATCTACACACTGTACACAGTCAATGTATGGCCCAAAACTAAGGAAAGTTCTGAGTTAAAAATCTTCTTTCTAATTCTATCTCCTATATTTCAGTATCATTCTCAGTATCTTTGTCTCCATCGATATTATAGCTATTTCAATCTTCATATATTTGGTTATGTCTGATCTCCAAACGTATTAAACTTGTCTCATGAGACACAAATGGGAAAACTAATCAGGATAACCTCCAACTCGGATCTAAACCATGTTTTGTGCATGAATATAGGCATCATCATCTTGACTTGTATACTAGATCCTACTCCCACAAAAGCTTTGCAAACTCAATTTTGGCCTCCTGATATGTATGGATATTCTTTGAACGAAAGATGGACATGGTACCTTGCCCATCCTTGGGGAAGCTTGTAGGCACCAAGTGGATTTAGAGAAATGTTGCAGTCGTGAGTGTGCAAGCGCCGCGCAATCATTTTGAAAAAAATGAATAAATACGGAACTCACATGAAAAAAAAATTATTTTTTTAATGGACTTCACTCTTTTTTCAAAGTAACTGCAAGGTACTTACGTACTTCACGACTATATGTAACATTAATCGTAGATTTATTGTGTTAAACGCTGATATGATTATGGTGGTGAACCTTATCAACCGTCAAGATTATGATGAAATAATTGCGCATGCAACAAAAATAACTATGATTCGCACAATTATTTCTGTAATTATTTAACAAGTTTTGGCCTTCCAACGTTATTAAATTTAGAATAATGCTAGATACTATTTTAGAGTGTGCAAGTCCCGATCATGACTTACATATCCTAAAACTGCAAGTATAATTTTTCTTAAATTCGTTTCACTTTATTGTTAGTACTATATTGTTAGCAAAAAGAAATAAAAAAATAAAAAATATATATATTGTTAGTACTATGCATTCAGAAATAATGCAGATTTTGACAGTTTTTAAGAAAGATATTTTATTAAAATGAAACGGAACAATAAAAAAAAAAAATAGTTTGACCCTTTATAAGAAAACTTGGGTTCAACGGCAAAGAAAGTTTCTTGAAATTACACATAGTTTAATCATTTTGTCCATTGAGCAGTAGAGTTATCTTCCACCTATAATTTATTTGAAGGATAAAGTTGAAGAGCGTGTTAAAGGTCAGGAATAATTGGCACATGGGGCTTGGTAGCTGGGCAAGGAGACTGATTCATATGACAAAGAGAACCTTATTCAGTTTAAAGTTTGAACTTGAAGACAGACTTACTTCAAAAGAAAAAAGTTTGAAGACTGTTTATTAAGTTTGAAATTGTCTGTCACAACGATAGATATTGGAAGGTTATTTTTAATGAATTATTTATTGCTCTTATTGGCATTCAAGAAGAGTATTTACTTTAGAGATTTACTATACACCGCTACTATTTACTCTCATATCCCACAATTATAACTTTTTCATAGTGTAGAGGTATTTTTCATAGGATGTGGAGATATTTTTCATAAGATATGGCCGTAATATGTAGGGTGGTAAATAGTGACTGATGAGAAGAATTTTTCTTTAGTTTAATGAGTGTATTTCACCACGAAGTCCAATGTATTCATTTAATAATTACATACGAATTGAGGAAAAATGATGCCCCTTGAGGTTTGGGGCATGAGAAAGTTAGAAACCCAACATTGAATCAGCTTCTATGCTAAAAGTTAGAACACAAATTTGGTAAAAGCAAACTTCAAGCTGGAGTAGATTGTTTTTCTTCTTCGGTTTCTTTACAGAAATAAGTTTTTGAAGCATATATCAAATCCTACTGTGAATAGAAGAACGAATACTTCTGAAGCATATATTCCTGTGGAATTGCTACACAGGTCATGAAAGCATACTGTCAAGATGAGGTTCTCCACTGCAGCTCAATTTGGATACGCCCATTCTTTGAGTCGATGAGATGATACTTCTCGTTAATTCTTTTGTTGTTGACAACATCAGCCAGATTTATATCCACATAGCCCAGAGTTTCCTGATGGAGAAAGAATACAATAAAAGGAAACATAAAAACCTGAACTATAAATGGCTCATTTTCACATGCTAAAGAGAATGCAGAAACTACACTCATTTCAGTATTTTAAAAATCAGCATTTAAATTTCCTGCAGTGTAACCCCCCCCCCACCAAGTAGATCTGCTCTGCATGAGTTCAATGTGTTACCATCTTAAAACTGGTACTAAGACCATGATTTTGTAGTGAATGCAATGTGTACCTTCGGATGCAGCAGGCCCATCCTTGAGGAGGCACTAAGTACTTCCACATGAAGCCTATCTTTGGTGGGTGGTTCCTCAAGCATAAACTGGAACTCCTCGTCCCATCTTGGATCTCGGTTTTTCTTCACATGCTGTGCCAATTGCACAAGATTGTCAATTACAGCTAGGTTGGAGGCAAGGACCCCATGGAAAAAAAAAAAAAAATGCACTTGGGCACTTTCAAAAACAATGTTACAGCTAGTTTGGAGGCAACCCATTGAATGGGCAGGATGCCATATTTAAAAGAGGAGTAATGTTATACACCACACTCATTCTACCAAGTAAGATGTGGCACATTCATCACCATTGGATGATAAAGATGCATCCAATAAATGATCATTCAATGGTGATAAATGTGTCACATCTTACTCTTACTTAGTAGGATGAAAGTGGAATGGTAGTATGGTGTATAGAATTTTCCTTAAAAGAGAGATATTTGCTGCTTTGAACAGGATAGCTGTAAAAAAGGAAAGAATGCTGGATTTAGAATGCTGGATTTAGTCAATAATAGAAAACAAACAAGTGACAACATTATACCTTAGTTCTTTTCTCTTCCCCTTTGAAAAGCAACCGGACATATGGATTTGTATGGTGCTTTCCTTCCACATCTTGGGCTTCATGGACAATAATTACAAGCAAACCACCGCCAGAAGGTGTTCCTTCTGGAGCCTTTTGTACGTCATTCTGATCTTCCATTTCATCAGGAATTTGTTCGTCCTTGAAAGGTTTGAAAAGCACTTCTACAACAAGTTGCCCACGTGACTTTTCATTTTGAACATCATTTGGGTCCATGTTTTTTAGTAGTTCAAGAGTTACAACTTTAGGCTCATCAGGTGTAAGCTCTTTCAAAGGTACAACATTCATACCCATCTTGTCATGCTTGCCAACCTGAGTAAAAGGAAACAGAACTTGAGAAACACGAAGAAAAACTAAAGAAAATCCAACTAGACATCAATAGTTTCATAATACGAAGACCTGTACAGCTCAACCAAAGGATGATTTTGGACTAAAGAGAGGCTCTGAATTTTCCACTTAATTTCTAAAGGTATGCAGTGAAATCCAAAAGTTGTACCAAACAAAGAAGGGGCTGGAGGTAATGAGTGCACAATTTGCCACATTTTCAATTGGAAAGTTTCTATGGACTACAGGTAAGGGTGTACTTGGACTCGAGTATTTACCAACCCACCCCCACCCCCCACAAAAAAAAAAAAGAAAAGAAAAAAGAAAACACACCTGTTCCCAATCATAAACAATTATCTCTAGGGCTTGAGATTCTGGATCCTTAACAACCATATTAAATTCCTCATTCCATTCAGGATTCAAGTTCCTGTGTTTGACAGTTGTTTTCTTTGAAGGAAGCTTGTCCTCAGTGAGCTTAAGTTTCACATAAGGATCTGATGCCCCGAGTAGATCTTTCTTCTTAAGCTTCATTGCCCTCACAACCTTCACATGGAGAAGCCCGACAGGTTTTTTCATGGCTCTGCCAAAAATTAACATTAGCAAATCCTAACAAAAGGCTTGCATCATAATTTAAAAGTACAGCGATACACTTACTTTGACGGATCCAATATTGGTACTTCCAGGGCTTTCGGCCATAGATACATGTTTGCAACCTGATCTTTAATAAGCTCCTGGGAAAAATGGGATATCAGGGAAAGAAACATGATTTTACTAAATACAACTAAGAAAAGTGGAGTAAATTCAATCAGATTTTCAGTGAATTTACCAACCAAGTATATGCTACTATTTCATTTCGTTAATAAATTAAGCCTCGAGAGGAGGGGGAAACGAAAATAGAACTGTTACCTGGACAAACCTATAAAGTCCAGGAATGGACATAGCATCTGCTCCAAGCAGTTTTAGTCCGAAGTCAACATGTGGCTGCAAAAATCAGAAAAAAAATTACCAAAAGTGGACAAAAGAAAAAGGACAGAGAGACTGAGACATCATATTATGGATATTATTCCTGGAAAGTTCTCTTGCACCCCTCTTTTTTCTTGTAAAAAAATACATATTATGGACATTATAACTGCACACCAACACTGGCAATTGTGCCCTACATAAATGAGATTAAGTGTTTGACTAAAAACAGGTGCTAAGAAATTGTTCCTTACGCATGAACCCTTCTTATCGAGATTTAAACACTATCGGCATCAGCCCAGATAAAGCATATGTAGCAACAAGGATAATGTTTCTGTAAAACTACCACTGATAACTTAATATTTTAAAAATTCAATCATTGACACGCACCTTCTCCATGAGAGACACATATATTTTAGAAAAACATGGAAAGGTTGGAACCAAAGGCTTCAGGGTGATTCGTGGAGCAGCAAACACTTGCAGATCAACAACCTGAAATGCTCCCATGAAATCAAAACTCTTTTAGGAACTTGAATCCATCAATAATTCTCTCAACCCAACTGACAAATAGCAGTATCTTTCCATTCACCAGCTATTGTTTAAGAAATACCTGTACTGTGGCTCTCAACCCAAAAGCCTTAACTGCAATAGTGATGTTAGGATTCCCTGCCCACTTCACTGATGGTTCCATTATCAACTCCTTATCGTCAGTGACGTAAACTTTCATTCCTGGCATGGAACAAGATCAAGAATTAGCATTCTATCTATAAGCACACTATATGGGATAAAAACGTGCACATAAAGTAAGGAAGGCTCAAGATGAATGAAGTTACTAGAGTCATTGTTGACACTTGGTATATGAGTCAAGACGAGGACAAGAATTCCTCTGATGGAAACTAAGGGAAGGTTTGGATAGTGAGTTGAGATGAGATGAGTTGAAATGAAAGTTGAATTGAAAGTTGAATTAAATATTATTAAAATATTATTTTTGTTTTGAAATTTGGAAATTTTGAATTGTTTATTATATTTTGTATGAGAATTTGATAAAGTTTTAATGATTAGATAAGATGAGTTGGAGGACTTTTGCATCCAAACCGGGCCTAAGATTTCAACAAGGACAAGAAGAATGGTGATGATGTGCCTTATTTGGAATGGTATATATTACATGGTACAGCCCAAACATAAGCCTCTTAAGTTCCAGATCGATATAAACAAAAAAAATGGTAAAGGAACGTAGATAAATTTATAAAATAGTTTAATAATTCAAAAATAATCCCTCCTGGCAGGTGCGAGAATGAGAGAGAGATGGAGATCGGTTCCACCTGGAAAAGTTGGTGGTAGGGAGCCCAAGGTCAATGCTTCAAATTCAACGGACTCAATTTTGTATTGTGGAATTTTCTCAGCAATAATGGGCTTTGCTATACTCCTTGCAGTCTTGCATATTGCCTAGAAATACTGAACATTCAATACTCAAATAGCAAAAGGAGAAAAATTCTCCAAAGAATAATGTCCGCTACAAGTAATAAACATTATCACAGGTATGCATACCTTGTCCAGAAAAGGCCACATAATTTCAATAAATTTGTTAAGCCAGTCAAGCTTCAGAAAAACCAAAGTACAAAAAACTTGTTATTATTTTTCAAAAAGATAATTCATATAAGAATCAATCATTATAAGAATTGAGGGAAAAAGAGTTATAAGATAATTCATACGCGATCATGATCAGGATTTTTAACCCAGGGGGGTATCTCTGAAAGCAAACGTTGCAAAGTTTTAGTATCTTGCTCAACCAAAGGGCGAACTACAGGATCCTGGACGTGCAAAACATGTGAAAAATGCAATCAACATACAAGTAGGTTTAACATGCTACATAATTTACATTCATTTTGCTTTTCTCTCGAACTCTTGTGCGGCTATGCTTAACAATAAACAATTATTTTAACTAAAACTCCTTCATAGCAGTAAAAATTAAAAGAGCCAGATCGAGATTAAGAATTGGCCAAATTTGGTACCATATATTGAGAGAGAAACCAAGTTTGTGTGATTTTAACCGACACAAACTTCAAACCATTGCGAAATAGAACTTGAAGTCGCATACACTGCACATCCTATCCAATTAGATTGAGATTATGGTATAGAGAATCGCTTCCTGAACAGCGTTCATACATGCCAATATGCAATGCAAGCACAGCAGTATCTTGCAGGAGCTCAGACATGGCCATGAAATATTCACAGTGTGTATGATTTACTCGATAATTTATACGGATGAATGGCACTATCATGACACGTAACTGTAAAAACCCTTTTATCGACAATATTAGGCTTAGCAAACATTCAGAGCAGCAAAAGAATGAAAAGAAAAGATACATTCAGACAAACACGACCAAGAATAACCAATGGAAAGCAAAAATTGCTATCAAAACAAAATTTATACGAGAGAGAGAGAGAGAGAGACCTTGACGTCAGTTGGCTGGAAGTAGATGAACATGTAGTACCCAATCACAAGCCCAATTGAAGTTCCCACTCCAAAACCCCAAAAACCCAGAATAGTACTAAAAAAACCCATCTCAAACCCAGTCCCAGACCACCCCAAATCTCCAACCACTCCGTAAACAAGAAAAAGAACAAAGCAAAAGACCTCCCGGGTTCACTTCCTGTGCACAGAAAAACACCTCGAATGAAACCCACAAGCGAAAGAGATCAAGCATCCACTAAAACATCTCCGCCTTGCTGCCTGCCTTGAGATTTGTGAAATGACATTGTGTGGGTGTGGGAAAAATGGAAAGGAAATAAATACTTTGCAGTAGTTACTGGACAAGATGTGTATCTATAATTCTCATCTGCAATAAAGATGCATTTACTCCTGTGACCAATCTCATCAACGACTATTGGATACACAAAACGGATTTCTTTTTCTTCTTTTTTTTTTAAAAGAAAACATTCATCTCATTAATCAAATAACCGAAACAATTTGAAAAGGAAATTTTCAGAAGCGTGAAGGTTGAGGTGTCGGTAACGTTTCAAGTGGCAGGGGCTGGGGCCATGAGTCCATGACTTCTCTCACAATGTTTTGAAATATACATCTTTTTGACGGAGGGAAAGGGACCGTGTCCGTTGGCCATTGCCACTGGCACTGCCGCTACAGCCTACAGCGTTACAATAATAAATTGTCATTATTATTATTTAAAAACTTTAGATATCTCAATATTTATTTCGATTTGCTATACAACCTCTACCACACTCCACACTTAACATTTTTTTAAATTTTTAATATTTTTAATATTTTTTAAAAAAAATTTAAGTTTATTCTTTTTAAATTATTTCAAATTTTTTATTCATTATTCATATAATAAATATTTAATAAAAGAAAAAAATAATAAAAATTAAAAATAATATGGAGTGTGGAGTGTTAGGAGGTTGTGAAGATTTTTTGATTTATTTGTGTCTGAAAAACCCGATTTATATATATATATATATATATATATATATCATATTAGTTTTTCTAATTACACTACTAATATCTAACCAAAAAGAAAAATCTCAGAACATCAAATTTTTAACAGTTTCTTTTTTTTTAATGGCGAAGCTAACGTTTTTAGTTATCTTCTAAATGAATTTTTAGTTTGGTTTTATGTCTAAAAAAGTAATAGTTTTTAAAGTTTATAGACGTATTTTCACCCAATAAAAATTAAAAATCAGAAGACTTTTTTTTTCTTTTATTCTTCTTTGAGAGTGTTTTCAAGAATAAAAACATAAATACATAATCCCGATTTTATATTTTGACTTTTTGTTTTATGAAAAATACTTTAGTCACAATGAGATTATATAAATTAATTTCACAAATTAATGTAATTAATTAAATTATAAAATTATTTTTATTATAAAATAGATCTAACAAATCAAATAAAACAACATCAACTTGTGACGTATTCTTTTTTTAATTTGGATGGTTTGGACCTTTTCGTTAATGCTGCTTTAAGGGGGCTTTTTGCAACTTTTTTTATTTTCTTTTTTAGTTTCGATACTCAATTAGGATACTTGGATTCCATCTTCCATTGGGGGCTTATTTTTAATCCCCAATCCAATCCAATCCAAGTTTAGATCATTCTAAATTCGATATCAAACTTCCTCCAATAAAGTATAAATATTTGGTTACGTGTACTAATTTTTAATTATATATGTAAATTAAATACTCAACATATTATGATAGGATAAGAGTAACAAATATATATATATATATAGATATTTTAATATTATTTAATAATTATTATTTATGATAACGTGACCAAGTAATATTTGTTTATTGAAAAGAAAGAAATAATGGTATTATTGTGGCAAATGAGGATGACTATTTTAATATTCCATAGCTATAGCTGACTCTGTGATCCTTTGTTGCTGTTTTAAGCATTATTTAATATTTACACCTTTAAATGGAAGAATAATTAATTTAAAAAAATATGGAAGAATAATTAATTTCCTTTTTGGGTTTATGTAGGGCCAGCAATAGACCCGTTGAATGGAATCCAGATAAGCTTCAAAAGTACAAAACATTGAAAACAAAAATGGGTATTACTAAAGGAATGACGTTATTACAATTAAATGATCATTTATTATATATTTTTTATTATTTAATAATAATGAATGTGTCACATACTATTTAATATAATTAAAATAAGATGAGAATATGATATATAATATTAGATTTTTCTATATATGACAGGAATGTTTACATGTTTGTGTAGATCCATTATTGCCTGCTATCCCACTGTCACCACGTGCCCCCCTCGTTGTTTTGGTTTGGAAGATCTATCATTCCCGCCCACCAGACAAGTAAGACGTCCGCGCAACACCAAGTACAATAACAGCAAGGTGGAGAAAGCTCTAACGAGTACCTTAAAACAATCTATTACATTACACGATTATCTATTCTGGCTCTCAATCATTGTATTGCAAAAATTTTATGCTTATATATATTATATATATATATATATATATATAAAAGGAAAATTGGTCACAAAGATATCTCACAAAACTAAACTTACAAATTGATATGATTTGATGTAATATGTTAAATTGTGACGCTACTTTTATTATAAAATAGATCTAATGTATTATATAAAATCATATCAACTTATAAATTTATTTTTCTGAATTTCTTTATATGTATAGCTCTTCTCTATGTATATATATAAAAGGAAAACACTATTATGTCCACTTTTTTTGACACCGCTGGTCAATTTTCTTTTTTTTTCTTTTTTTTTTACTTAGTGATTAAGAAAGTGATTTTAAATATATTGATGTATTTTTTTAGTTTTTAAATGTATTTAAATTTGTTAAAAAAATGTGAAAAAAAAAAAAAAATTTACGCTGGGCGGTATACCCAGCGGTCAAGTTAGAGTAGCCGCACCTTATATAAAAACTACCTCGGTCATTTTCTAAATTTATAAATACGGGGTTTGGGCCAATATTTGGCTTTATTGCCCGTTTCTTTGCTTTTAATATACTGGTTTTATCAATTATAATAGGATGTTTTCTTTGCACTTATAAATCTTTGATATCTTAGTTTTAACAAAGTCTTATTCAAAAGTGAAAACCCGGTCTGGTCTCCGGCCATAACCAGCCCTCTAATCTCATTCTGCCACGTCAGCATATTATGTGACTAATTATGCACTTGCCTATACCAGATTTCATCTCTTATCCAAACTTCCCGTTCATGGCACCCGTGCAACTTTATTTTTAAATTTAAAAAGATTTACATGTTAAAAAGGAGCCCTACTCGCTTTTTAAAATTTTTAAATAAAACTTCATTTTTTTTTTATATTTGTCAAAGATAACATCATTCACTTTTCAAAATTTTCAAACCTAATTTTTTACTTTTTGCATATGACAAAAGTAGCATTATTTATTTTTTAAAATTTACAAACAAAATCATCTATCTTTTGCATATGTCAAAAAGAGTATCAATCACTTTTCAAAATTTTCAAACAAAACATGCACATGTGAAAATCTTTCAATAATTTAAAATTCAAACTTTTACTTATATCGTGCGCATATGAAAGATTGACAATCAATTAATCTTAAAAAATTCAAGTTTCGAACTTTTAATTTTGAAATATGTCATGCACATGTAGAAAATGCAATTTGATATTTTATGGGAAAAGATTAAGGGTGGTTTGAATTCAAAACTCATTTCAACTCATCTCATTACTTCTACACAAAATATAATAAATAATATAACTTTTTCAAATTCTAAAATAATAATAATATTAAAAAATAATATTCTAATAATATTTTATCTTATTATTATATAATTAATCAGTTACTTTCTATTTTATTATACTACATAACCTTGATCGTGTAGCCAGCCCGTTGGTGAACTGTTTTTGGCTCAACAGTTGCAAAGCGTTTCTCTATTCAAAAATAAAAAAAGAAATGAACAAAAAGAGAGCTAGCTAGATTGCAGAGCATGTCCCAGGACAGAAATTTTATTTACAGTCTTCATTTAGAAATTGTATATGCAAGTCCTTTATTAAATGAAAAAAAATATCATTTTAGGAAAAATAATTTTATAATTTTAAAAAATTTTAAAGTTAAAATAGTCTAAACTTACATTACAATCCTCAAATAGAGACTATACATAACATTACTCCTATCAAAACCTTTGCTGTTCACGTGAAGATTGAAATAGAACCGATATAGTGAAGATTGAAATAGAACCGATATATATATATCATTTCCATTTTTTGTAGCCTCAAACTGTTGCGTCAAAAAGCCCAATGAAAGCAACAGGTGGCCCATCCTAAACACTAGCACATAAAACATTATCTTCATTATTCTAAATTCTACTAATATTATCATTGCTTTTTTATATATGATTTGTAGAATAAATATAGATAGAAATTATTGTTGGGAGTAACTATTTTGTATACATGATGTGACATCATATAGACTACATATCGCTCAAATCTAAAAAAAGAAATAGAGAATTAGAAGCAGCCAAGTAGTGAGTGTAAAGTGTACACTGTTACAATGACTTCTCTCTAACATTACTCATGACATGTATCCCTATCTAATTCTCATAAGAAGAAGAAAAAAATAGAACAAATCCATATAAACACTTGCAATTACATTAGAAACCCTGCTAATTATTGAGGGTCGTCGTGCTTGTTGGCAGCACATTGAAATACAAAAATATCAGCATCCACTAGTAGGGAGACTTTTATCAGATAGTAACATGGTGGGACAAGGTAGTGATCTGTCTATGCCCCTATAATAATTATATCTTTGAGTTTTAAACCTTACCATCGTCATCAACCACTATTTGCAACCCACTCCGGACTGAACTGGACTGTCTTCCCACTACATTATTGGGAAATGATAGTCCCACCGATAAAATCCACAGAAGGAAGATATCGACAGTGTATGTGTTTTTTTTTTTTTTAAAAAAAAAAATACATATAAATGATTGATTTAAAAAGATTTACAGTAAAGGACGTGTCCCACCACCGACCGTGATCGTTAACTTGCAAATTGTTAAGTAGGCAGCACAATTTGCATGTAATCCTTCTGATGCTAAGTCAGCAATAAGTGAGATATAATAATTCAAGAATGCTCAATCAAATCATTCGAAAATTATCTATTGTCCATATATATAAGCATGAAGAATATTAGATGAATATCATAAACTGATTAACTTTACACAATGCTCATCCATTAGAAGGCCTACGTTGATATATCGGAGTTACCTAATCATCACATTATCCATATTCATAATATGAGGTTTATCTCTCCCTAATAATCAGGGCGATTAGGGTCTACGTTAAGCTACACAATTCCTTTGAATAGTTATCATTTATGGATGATGGGCCTTGGGCTCCTAATTTGGGCCAGATCAATATCAACTCCTCTATGGACAATATTTCGATAGTGTTTATCGATAGACCTAACATTACCCTACATCATTAGTATGCTCTATTTTTATCTGGGGTCTCTTCTCTTGCAGTATACTATATGTTACTTTCCGTTTCTGGTGGAAAAATTAGCACGAGTAGGGGATTGGAATCTTGTGGTGGTGTTTGGAAAGAGCATCCCTTTCAGTGGTAGGACATGGCTACGTTTTGAGAGACAAAAGGGGTACCTCTCCATTGATGAGGAACAAAAACAATTTTTTTTTTTTTTTTAAAAAAGGGTTGAGTTTAGAACTCATCCACAATTCCCTTTATAATAATTGAGAGGGATATGACGAAGAAATTATTGACCGAAATAAGTGAATTAGGCTTTTTTATAATATATTTTTCTAAAAATATTTAGAGACGTTGTGTGTAATTATTAAAAATGCTTGAATTAAATAATTATATTAAAAATGCTTAAATTAGAAACCCTGGCCCGTATTAAAGAGGACCCCAATCCAACATTATAAAAAATAATAAGCACACAAAGTTACAAACATTTTAAATTGGAAAAAAAAAATCAAATATTGCAACATATATATATATATATATATATATATATATATATATATATATATATAAGGTTAGAGTGAGGTTTGCTAGAGTGGTCGGTTGGGTCAGCCTCCCCCAATAAGAATGCAAGAGACACGATTGATGACAAATGTAATGAATTGTGGATTTATTGCCAATAGCTTTCAATGCCTTTAGCTTTAGGTAAGGAAGATTGCAAAAGATGCTCATTATTATTACTACTGTTATTATTATTTTTGTTGGCAGCTGCAAAAAGATGCTTTTAGAAGTTTGGACTTTAGTCCGGGAGATATCGAGAAGACCTTGCATATCATGATTCATGTGCACTTAAAAATACTGTTTTATTATTTGTTGATTTTCTTGAAAGCATTTTTGTCCAAGTGGAATGGTTTGGATTTAGAAATTAGGTGAGATGAGTTGAGATGGTTTGTGAAAAGTTGAATAAAAGTTGAATTAGTTATTATATTTTGTGTGGAAATTTAAAAAAATTGTTTTGAGATTTGAAAATGTTGAATTGTTTATTATATTTTGTATGAAAATTTGAAAAAACTATAATGATGAGATGAGTTTTGAATTCAAATGAGGCCTGATCGTGATATGGGACACAGATTTATCTTTTTATTGTGAAATCACCGCTTGTCTTAAAAGTTTAAACTAATAAAAATAAATAGATTTTATTATTTGTATTATATTCTTAACACTAACCATCACATGTGGGCTAGTCTCTCTCAATGAGTAGACCCAACATGTAGAATATTTGATTAAATTAATAGAGTGTAGAGTCATGATTCAAACTCAAGACTTTTACTTTGATACCATGTTAGATCAACATTTGTCCCAAAAACTTAAACTAATAGGAAGATGTAGATTTTATTTTTTATTTTATATCTTAACAGTCCCCCTCACGTATGGGCTAGACTCGCGCCCTCAATGAGTAAGCCTAAGGGTGTAAGGAGTTTGGTTTGATTATGTGGTCTATAAATTTTGGACCGAACCCCTATATATATTTTAAAGATATTTTTAATAATTTAATATATTATTTTTATAAAGTAATTAAGTTAATGATGTGATTTTCATATAATTTATTATCATTGACCATATAAAATATAAAATAATATATGCTATCAATTAATAATAAATCATAAATTATGTGATAATTTATGTCATTATAAGTAACTAGTTAAAACATCATAAATTCATATATACTATACTATTTACACTTAATTAAAGTAATTAGGTAATTTTTTTAAAATACCTAAGTTGCAAGCAAATATGAATAATCTATGTACAATGAACTTATTTGATATTCTTTTTTTGTTTTTTTATGTGAAATTGACTTAATTCATTCATTAGAGAAAAATTACATCCATGACTGGATACATAAAGGGAAATTCTCATATCACAAGCCAATTACTGCGTTTGGAGCTCCACCAGTACATAAATTCATTTGTGACTGGTATGGTCTTAACAACTGTTGTAGCTCTTTACAGATAAACCGTCTAAGAGACAACACTCTATCTAAAATAGAGACTCATATCCCACCCTCCATAAGAGGAGAGAACTTAACCTCTACGGACAAAACGTCCAAAATATATATCTTATATATAATAACCGTCAATAAGCAGGCAGCTCTTGGTTTATCTTTTTTTTCATTTTTATCCCTGCTTTTTATATTTATTCTCGTCTATGTCCTTTCATTTAATCTTTTTACCCTTTTTACCCCTTCGTTTGTATTTGATTCCCTACTATGTCTTTGTTTTATTTCTCTTCTTACAATTTTACCCCTGCTTTTTTGTTAATCTTCTTATTACGTCCCGGTAGCTATTTCTCGATTATGTTCTCATTTTCTAGATTACTCTTCGATGTTCCACACCATTTTCTTTTCTTGCTCTGCCCGTATTGCGACACTTGGTCTATTTATGATTTTGTCATTGCTTTTGGTAGTGCCGAATTCTTGTATTTTCTGGAGAATTTTTGTTCATATTTTTTTTCCATTTCTGTCCTTCAACTAGTATTTGTTTGTAATTTCTGTCCCTCTTGCCACTCTTAATAAATTTACGATTTTATCCTTTTTTTGTTCTTCTCGAATTTGTGCGTTTTCATTTTATCAGATTCTACATTTTTCTTCTCCCCATTTCCACCGCCTTCTAGGTTTGTTTTTTTTTCATCTATTCAGATTCTAGATTTTTCTCTCTATTTCCCACCGCCTCCATTGTTTTTCTCTTATCACATTCTCAATTTTTTTTATATTTCTTCGCCGCTTCCACCGCCTACTTATTTGTATAAGAATTATCTTCATTTTTACAATTATCAGAATCTGATTTTATTTTGTCTTTTCTACCGCTTAAACTGCCAACCACTTCGTATAAGAGTAGATTTCATCTTCTTTATTTTGTATTTTAACTAAACAAAAGGAAACGACAATGAAAGCAGAAAGATAGATATGAAAATGACGAATTACAATTTAGATCTACTCCGTTAGACTTCAAAATTAGCCATAAAAGTCAGGTCTAAACGATCTAATCCGGTGATTCGACATTATCTTCCCAACAATCAGCCTAGGAAGTATCTTGTGCTGCTCGTGCCTCACCAGAAGTGCCGGAGAACTATAAATCCGTTCTTTTCAACCTTTAAGGAAACAAAATAAATTAAAGAATGAAGATAAAGGAGGGAAGGAGAGAGAGAATGAGAGATTGAGGGATGGAGATAGAGGGGAAAGGAAGAGAAATGAGGGAATGAGAGGGAAATGAGAAAGGAGGAGGAAGAGGCTGTGATTTAGAGGATTTATGAGAGAGAGTTTCTATTGACGAGATTGTTTATAATTGTACTGCTTGTAGAGCAATCATAATTATTAATGAATACCATATATAAAATGTATGGCATTATTAATAATTATGCATATTAAAGAGTAAAGTCTAAGTTAGTAAGTAGTAACTATCAACATCATAGATATAATTATAGTTAAATATTTTTTTTAATGAGCTAGTTACAGAATCCACATTAAGAATTTACTTAATTTTAATTTTAGTAATTTAAATATTTTTTTTATTAATTTATTTGAAAAAAAATGAAAAACAAATAACAAAATAATTGGGTCGGACCGATAGCTACCGGTCTGGTCCTTATGGGTGTTTAGTTCGGTCTGGTCTCGAAAAATGATGAATCGAAAATTTCGGCTCATTAGTCCCTGGACCAGTGAACCGTACCGATTTACACTCCTGAGTGAGCCCAACACGTGGAATATTTAATTAGATTAAAATATGTAAATTTTATTATTTGTATTATATTCTTAAAATCTATTAAGAAAAACCTATTAATAAGAAGATTATGTGTACGATTCATTGAAATAATGATTGCATTTACGAGAAAAATACACCATTTATCTTCAAATTAATAATATTATTTTACATCCTAAACTTCTAACTATTAAAGTTTACACATTGCACCATTAATCATTATGGATAATAAATAACATCATTCGTTAAGACCCAACGGCTTGAATTGTATTAATATTTCCTTTGTCGTTTCGAAAATCAAACTTGGGTAAGCAGTGCTATTTGATAATAATAATTAAAACAAGAAAGTGATATTCAAGATATGTAATGTAGAGTACACACTAGGTAGAATGTAGAAAGTATACTTATATTTTTGTTTACACAAGACATACAAACTACAAAGTACGGTTCGGACTTAGAGTTTGAAAGCTTAAAAAATATTTTCAACACTTTCAAAGCTGTTTTAAAAAAAATGGTTTGTTTAGAAAAATTTATAAAATAAATGTTTTAAGTACTTAAAAAACTTAAAAATCCACATTTCTTAAAAAGAGTAATGCTACATACAGTCGTGGAATGCGCAAACGCCGTGTAGTCGCTTTGAAAAAGAGTGAGGTCCACTATTAAAAAATTAATTTCTTTTCATGTAGATCCCATATTTATTCATTTTTTTCAAAACGATTGTATAGCGCTTGCACACTCACGACTGCAAGTATCATTTCTCTCTTAAAAAACATCAAACTTTTATTCAAAAGGAAAAAGTCTAAACGCAGTAACAAATTCGGGCCTGTCCGGGGACGACATCCGACGTGGAGAGAAACGCACCATTTTGAAGAAAATAAAACGATGCGTTTAGAAACTTGTGAAACGAGGAGTTCGATTTCTTCAAACAATGCCATTTTATTCCAAACCTTAACCCCATATGAGGCTTCATCAACCACGGCTCTGGTGCTCTACGTAATCCTCAATTTAGTGTTGCATTAAGCCATGTAATTGGGTTGGACAAGTTTCATTTTTTTTTTCTTTGTTCTCTTTGGCTTTGAGTAAGTTTCGTATATATCTCTCTTTTTTTATGGGTGTTTATTTGATCAATGTGTTTTAATTTGTTTATTTTCTTCCTGCATTTTTGTATTTTTGTTTTCTTGTTGCCAAAAGTCCTTATCTTCTCGATTTTTAGGAAACCCAATTCCTTGATCCGTTGCTTTTTTCAGTTTGTCTGGTTATTATTTGTTTGATTTGTTGTCTTTACCCAAATTAGTGGGTTTTTTTTTCCCTCTCATTCTATTTTCAGTTTTTGCAAAATTTTCTTTCTGTATTTGCTTCCTAAAGCTATGGGACTGGAAAAAAAGATTTGATTGATAGGGTAGTTTTGAAATCTTACTTCTTATTTACATTGCAAAATGGTCATGGTCATGGGTGGTTCTTCTTAACAATGATAGGAATCAGGCTTGTTTGTTTTACATTAGATCTGGAAAATTTATGCTGGGTCTGTGTTCTGGTCTGACCGAGCATTGGCATTGGATTGGCTATTTTATTCTTCAAATTTTGAAGAATATGTTACTTTTTTACTTTTAGCTAACCATTCAAAACTTAAAGTCTACATTGGATTAGTAATCACACTCTCTATAATAATAAAATATTATTATTTTTTATTTTTATATTTTTATAATTCATTTTTATTTTTTAATTAATTCTATTTTCATAACCTCCTATAATCTCCAACAATCATATTTATTTTCATTTTCACAATCCAATAAACAAAATTTAATCACACGATATCAATATTATCAAAATAATTTCATTGATCTTCAATGCAACCAAGTCAATTCTCACAAACATCTTCACCAACTAATGCAAAATAACTTAGCATTCTCAAGATGAGTTCTATCATCATGAAGAACAAGCACCTTCAATGCTATCAAAATGCTGCCAAAGACAAGTGTTGAATTTTAATTCTTTAATCATCAGAGTATATGCTAATAATTAACAACCATAAATGTGGATAAGTCCATATCTTAATAACTTTGGCAATTCACGGCCTTCAAACACGCTTGGAAAGGAGCATTGATACAATCCACAATTTGGGTCTTAAAACCCTTATTTCTTCCCGCTTTTCTTGAGTCCAGCACCTCCAACGGGTCCTTTCTGTGCCTTGGCTCTAAGCTCCTTGAGTGCCTACTCATCATACAAGTTGAATCAAATTAAGAATTAATCGAAGAACCCTTATACGAAATGTAATACTGAGCAATATAACCAACAAATTACCTTTTTCCTCTTCCTTCTTCTTCTGAATATTGGCCAAATCAACCTGCAGCGAGCAGATAAAACCAGATTGTGATAATGATACAAACACAAGATGGCCCTAAATGCCCCCAAGTAAATGAACGTCTAATTAATCAATTAACAGTGAGGTCCAAACCATATAATCATGCACGCTTAACATAGAGGCAGCCTAGATGCAATTGAAAAGAGGTTTAATACATGCTTAACAATCGTTGGCAAAGAACTCTATATGCTCCATTTTCTTTCTAAAATAGACTATGGACAGTCTACCGACAACTGATATGGTTCTTTTCAAATGGAACAATGTACTCATTCTCAAAATATTCAGCAACAACAGCAATAGAAACCAAAGTTAGGCAAGGTTACACTTAGAACATAAGGAGCACACAAAAAACCAGTAAATGGAAACACAGGGTATTATGAAGGTACAAGGCATGACCATAAAAATTCCAAAGAAACATATAACTAAGTTCAGATATAAAGTAGAAGAAAATCTAACTTCATCAAGTCACTAGGGAACTTGTGGTAATTTGATACAAACATATCCGACTCCAACAGACACAGAATTAATCCAGACTACGAATAAACCAAACAATTCAGTAGGGATACGTTAACTAATTAACCTCTATTATGCATAATTAAGCCCTATCGTGTTCAAATCAGAACTACAAATTGAGCCCTATCGTGTTCAAATCAGGTCTACAAATTGAAAAACACTTGCTGAAAATAAAATCAAACCCAAACAACATCAAACCCGAACAATAAAATCAAGAGTAAAATCAAGAACAAAGTTTCAAATTTTACCGAGTTGCTTGTCGTGCTGGAGAGAAGCTGCTGCGATGCCGTGCTGGAGACAAGATGGAAGCTGTTTCAAATTAGTTTGGACTTGAAACAGTTTTTTTTATCTTTAGAAAGAAATATGAAATTACTGTAGATTAAGTTTATTTTGAAATGGGCTTGGCTAATTCAATGTAGGTCAACTTTCTATAAAATTATTTAAATTTGAAGATGAAAAGGCATTTGGCTAATCCAATACCAATGCTCTTAGGGAGAATGATGAAGTGAGGGATATTTTTGACATTTGAATAAAATTGTAAGAAAATGACCTAAACACCCTTTTCGTGCGCATGCAGACCCCAATGGGTCCGTACGTAACACGACCCATTGAAAAGCTACTGCAGATGACACCATCTGTATTTAAAATCCATTGTAACTTACTTCAAAACTGTTTAGACACGTGTCAAGAGAATGATGGTATGATGTCACATGGCCCACTTTTCTAAATGGAGAATATGGATTCGAACCCCCTCTCCCCTTGTATAAAAAATACAAAAAAATAAACTGTTTAGGTACATACTTATCAATAAGATTGGAAAAGTAGCTTTTATCAGACGTTAAAGTAACAATTTTGAATATTAAGGCGATACTTAATAGGTTATCAAGACACAATTCGGTATATATGTGTGGCGATGTTACAAACCCACTTTTGAGGATGAGATTTTTTTCAATTGAAATTTTTGCATAGTTACCATTTATTATATTTGACTTCAGTCAACTACTGGTAATTAATATGGGTTGAGATTGTTTGTAAATAATAAAATAAAGTTAAATTATTTATTATATTTTGTGAAGAAATTTAAAAAATTTATTTTGAAATTTGAAAAAGTTGAATTGTTTGTTATATTTTATGTGTGAATTTAAAAAAATTATAATAATAAGATGAAATGAGTTAATGTGAATTTTAAATTAAAACGAGGCCCGATTATGACTCAATGATTTTTTAGGTTATTCTCTTGTGATTTGACGTGTATTAGGTATTTATTTATTTTTTGATTTGGACGTGTATTAGGTATTGAGTTTGAATTCAAATATAGATTCGTCTTATATTATAATTTATTAATATTATATATCTAAGTATTTATTGAATTTTTTATGGGGTTGGGATATGGTTTACGACTCAAATTCAACTAATTGAGACACTACATGTCACTGTCTTTTATCTGTCTTCTCAACTAGTAGGATATTATTATAATCACGATCAGATAAAGGAAAATACTAGTTTGTCCATTTATTTTGTCTACTCATTTTGATCACTTATGTATTTAATTTTTTTTTTACTTAATGATTAAGAAAATAATTTTTAATATATTGGTGTATTTTTTTTAAATATTTAATATGTTAAAAAATATGAAAAAAAACAAGAAAAAAATAAAAACACACATTTAAACTATCGGTCAAATTGAATAGCCCGACTCTCAGATAAAATCATAAATAGATCATCTCATACTATCCATTTACTCTTTTAGATTAAAAAAGAAAAGTAAAAATTTGCATACTATACATGTACTCTTTTATGCTTATATTGGATTGAGAAATACTCATAATCTATCTCATTTTATCATTACAATTTTTATAAATTTATACATATAATACAATAAATAATTTAATTTTTTAAAATTTTAAAATAATAATAATATTTTATTTAATTTTTAACTTTCATCTCAACACATTTCATCTCAAAAACCTAACCTTAAAATTGGGTTAATGAAAGT